>CM041781.1:135252162-135852162 GCA_023374045.1 Limonium bicolor
CACACCTACAACCATAATCATCCATCACTGTTAACAACGGTACAAAATGTAATGCCTCGGGAGCACAGGCGCATCCCGGGCTTAACAACCAACATATCCAAAAGTACATCAACAACCTAGGACCTAGAGCCACTCTGCCTCTTCGATCCTCATCCTGCAATAAAATATGGAGCCCCCGAGGGGGTCAGCACCTTTGCTGGTATGGCTAACGCGCAGCCCATCGACTACCGGGATACGCGCAACCAATTGTCATAATAACATGGCATTCATTTTAGAACATCCAACATATATATATACCATAGCATAGCAAGGGAAATTGCATAGCATCACAACATCAATACATAACACCATAAACTCGGTTCTCACAAGGAACCTCACCATAGTTAGTATACCATGAGCCTAGAGATTTTTACCAATCCCATGTTAAGCTCGTTACCAACCTCGTTACCGTCCGGTTATGTAGAACGGTTAACTTATACCAAAGGTGTGTCGGATATAGTAATCCCAAGCACACCGAAATAACATACGTATGCCCCTATGGCCCGACGTGAGTCAGTAACTAGCTTTGGATAAGCTAAGGGAAGGTAGAAACCAAATTGGAATACCACCTATACATACACCAAGAGAGCCGAACCGGATATGATATCGACCCCCATCCATCACACGCGTGGCCGGAACAACCGGACTCCTCACTCCCCCGGTTAGCACTTGTTAGTGATCACACAATATTTTGTTAAGTCACATACAAGCAAACATTTAGGTCTTGTTAGACAACCAAGGGAAAGGAGTCATAACCTTACAACATCATAATGTATAACAACTGTAAACTCTATTCATGCCTTAATCTTATAAGGTCGTAACACACAGAAAAGCAAACAACACCCAAGCCGGTGTAAACCGGTAGGCAACAGACTACAAGAAAACCATACCTTGGTCCTTGCCTTGTTTTGTTTCCACCTTGAGAGAATCCTATACACATTAGTAATGTCGGTTAATTATTTATTTAACTTCACACTTACTAAGTATTCAACATGATTGTATGACATGTTTTAATGTCTACCTCACCCTAGGTTACCTTCATTATACACCCTAGGGTTAACTACATAAGTCACATTCTTTTTTTTTTTTTTTTACAAGTTTAGGTCCGACCGGACTTGCCGACCGGACTTGTCCATGTCCGGTCGATTCCAGAGAGTTTCTCCCCTTCGGAAATTCAGCCCGACCGGACTTGCCAAGTCCGGTCCTATGTCCGGTCGATTCCAGTAACTCAATCCGTACAGAATTTACAAGCCCGACCGACCTTGCAAGTCCGGTCCCAAGGTCGGTCCATTCCAGAAGCCAATTCTCGCAGGGTAAACAGGTCCCGACCGAGCTTGCAAGTCCGGTCGCAAGTCCGGTCGGCCCCAAATCTATGTTTTCCTTTTTACATTCAACTCCAAACTTCACCCCATATAACCTAGTACTCCCTAACCTCATTTGGGCACTTTAAACACAACTTAAGACACCCTTAAACACTCATAAAACTCATTTTCTAATTCCTTAAGCCTTTACTTATTCCTTCACAAAATTTCTAACACTTACAATATTTTCTCCTAGTTTTTCAAATGGTGTTTCACACCTAAGATGACTACTATACCAAAAGCTTTCTCCTTATTTTAACATCATCTCCCAAGCATCATCTCTCACACTAATTCCTTATATCCTTCTTGAAACTCTTTTCCTAGTGTACACTTCTCCTTGTTTTACCAAAGTTTGCCTAGGTATTTACCTAAGTCCCAAAGTGACTTTGGTACTCACTAAATCTTAAGATCATGTCTAAGTCCTTATTACACTCTAGAGTACTTCCTAGTACATCAAAATTCCTTTAAAACATCATGAACTCCTTATTCATTTCCTACATTTTCTAACTCACCAAACCTTATGTAAACACTTAGAACTTCTTGCTTTTTACCTAAATTTTGACATGGATTCACCTAGAACATTACTAAGCCTAAACACTTTGCTTTCTCCATTAAACACACAAGAACATCTAGAATCACCAAGAACACTCTCATACACAACTTCACCAAATTTACACTACATTACAATATAGTGCATAACTTAAATTGCATGGCACTTAGGCCCTTAAAATGCATGGCTCTTAGGCCCTTAAGGTGCTTAAATCATAAACACTGAATTTCCACAATATATATGCCTTTAACCTGCAAATACACTCAACACACATATGCCCTTTACTAGTCTCTTGAGAACACTTTACTAAGTCATTCACCATTTGCTCTTTAGGTAGTTTTAATAAGCATTTATAAGCTCATTTCTCCTAAGGCATTAAACCACATTTGGTTAGTAGATTTACCTCTTTTTCAAAACACTTCCTTCTTGTTTCCTTACAAAACCGTATGGAATTTTGATTCCTTGTCAAGCTCTAAACAATATACAAACACCATAATGAGTATTCAAGCTTTGAGCTTCATCTCATTGTAAACCCTAATTTTACATTGTTTCAAAAACATTAATGTAGTTGTTTTACCTTGATCTTTGAAGGGAGTTTGAATATATAACAAGAGAGGACTCCACCTAGTCCATGAAGAGTTGGAATGAAGCTAGAACAAAGTCACACAAAGAGCTATATCAATGTGTATTTTCGGTCAAGGTAAAAACATGGAGGAAACATGATTTTTCTTTGAGATTCCTTACCTAGAAGCAAGGAGATCAACAATATGTCAAAATACAAGCTCAAGCTCCTTCAATGGTGGAACACCTTGGCACCGAAATGGAGCTCTTGGAGTTTTGAGAAGATAGGAATGAAGAGCTTGATGAGAGGAAGAGATTGGTGGTCTTAGAATTTGATTTGGACAAGTGAGCTAGATTTAACAAGTGGTCAAAGATGGAGTTTCCATGGTGGTAGTAGTATTACCGTGAGAGAACAAAGAAGAAGGAAGAAGAGAGGTGGGAAACCGTGTGAATGAAGGAAAGAAATGAGAGAATGAAGATAGAACTTACTTTTAAGGAGATATTTGTAGTATAAAGTAAAAAGTAGTTTTACTTAGTTTGCTTTAATTACTTATTACATTAACTAGAGAGTGGTGAGTCACCACACTTATAAAAACCGGCCCCCTTTATTAGTGTGAGGGTATTTTAGTCTTTGTTTGTCAATTTAAACTTAACATAACATATGTTATAAACTAGCTTGTAAAAGTTACTATTCACCTAAACAAGGCACTTAGAAGTGAAATTTTTGATTTCCCATTAATATAGCCACCCAAATGTGATACTATATAGTACACATATATATTTAAGAGTAATGATGGACATTTAGCCATTCAAAACTCATTTACAAGACAATTTTTCAAAAATGTGCTTTAAGACTTCTTAAAGCACATTTTGTGTTTTAACTTGTTTTCAAGCTTGGTTTTCTTTGGTAATTGATTTAATATGTTCATTAATACATATATAAAGTCTTGGTAAGTTCATTAGGTCTTACCCAAGCCTATTCCAAGCTTAGAGCACATTTTAGCTCTTATTGACTTTAAAGCACATTTTGTGTTTGCTTTTTTTAAATTTGTTTACTAGTGTTTTTAAGACTCTTTTTAGTCTTAATAAATCATGTTTTAATGTTTAACCAACATACCAAGGTTTGGGGTATTTCAATCTACCCCCCTTAAAAGAACTTTGTCCCCAAAGTTCATACTTCCCACTTATCTTACTATTAGAACACGGGAAACATCTTATAACACCACACTTCCAAAACATCATTACCAACACAACCATCATACTTACACCACAACGGACTCGAGGTCCAACCACATAACCATCATACTTACACCACAACGGACTCGAGGTCCAACCACATAATACCATTCAGACACCACGGTCTGTAACATAACATAGACAATGTATTAATATACATGTCGTACACAACCATAACCGAAACGGCTCTACCCCCCTTAAAAGGGGTACGCCCCGTACCCTATACATATGAACACTAAGAAGCAAACAATGACGGGTGCTTCGCCTTCATCTTTTCTTCCAGCTCCCAAGTGGCCTCCTCAACGTCCTGGTTAGACCAGAGGACCTTCACCAGTCTCACGGACTTATGGCGAGTGTCTCGAGTCTTAGTATCCAGAATCCGTACCGGAGTCTCCACTGATCGCATGGTTGGCTCTAAGGTTAGCCTTTCCGGCTGAAGCACATGAGACGGATGAGACATATACTTCCTCAACTGGGACACATGAAATACATCATGTACCTTGCCCAGCTCGGCGGGTAAATCAAGTCTATAAGCTACCGGGCCGATCCGCTCCGTCACAACATAAGGACCTACATATTCGGGCTCAACTTGCCCTTCTGGCCAAAACGAAATACTCCCTTTGTGAGCCTCGATTTTAAACCCTACCCTATGTTGATTAAAGCTGATTAGGATCTAATCGGGTTTTAGGTCCACTTATAACCTAAGATTAATAACTATGTCATAAAACAACAATTATTAAAACCTAAGCTAGCTCACTGGGACCTATTATGAGTCGCCACCTAATTTTAACCTAGATCAAATTAGGAAAGGAGAGAGTTCGGGTTCGGGGGCTTGATATACGACTTTATTAGGGTTCAATTACTTTCATTACCCTTCCTAGGTCGTTTTTCCTCTACTCAGTTTATTTACGGCTTACTACAAAGTCGTTTTTAACCTAAGTGCGCGCTTCTGTTTTTTTTGTGTTTTTAGCATTTTTTGACAGAAAAACAAAGTGAAATTGAAAGCTACCTAAACTAGGGTTTCGGAGGCAGAATTAGGTCAAATTTTGCTTACGTCCGTAGCCACGGACCCCATGTCCGAGACCACGGACCCCAGTTAACCTAAACTATACAGAAGAGTCGAAATAAAGAAAAACAAAAATTTGCAGGGTCCGGGGCCTCGGACGGGCTGTCCGAGGGCCCGGACATTATCAGAAAAACCTAAATTTTGAATTTTTTAAATCCCGCCGCCGTGGGTGTCCGTGGTCTCGGACAACGCGTCCGAGGTCCCGGACCATAGGTCCAAGGTCACGGACCACCCACGGACAGGGGTTTTCAGAAGGTTCCCGAGGGTGTTTTGAGCTCAAATTTTATGGGTGTGTAGCCTGAAAGGTTTACAAGTCGTTAGTGATTGAAAGTTTTCGATTTGAATTCGAATTAAGCACGAAACTTAGTAAACAAGTTATTGGACAGAAGCTTGAATAAACAGCAATACAGAAGCTTTCGAAGGTTAGTTTGAGCCCAAATTTCGAGGCAAGACAGATAATACCGTGGAGAATTAGGGGGAAGCTGAGTTTCTACCTGTTTTACCTTCGGATTCACAACGTTTCTTCACACCGGGATTCGTCGAGTGCTCCGTTGATGATAGGCCCGAAGGGACTTCGAACCAAGCTTCTGGTTGTTGGTTGTTCTTGCTGTTCTTCACGTTTTGGTGGTGTTTTTGTGGGGTTTTGATGATTATTGGTGCTTTGGGAATTGGAAAACGTGTTTAGATGATGATTTTAGGGGATTTTCGGTATGATTTGGGTGGCCGGGTGTTGGGAAACGTGAGAGAGAGAGAGGAGGCTGCCTTTTCTGACTCTCTAGGGTTCTTGAGTATGTGAGGTTCTGATTTAATCCAAAAACCTATCCCTTTATATAGACTTTCTTAAAGATAAAGAGAATCTAGTAAAAGTAAGATTTTTTGGTGTTTTAATTAAAGGACTTCCCAAAGGAATTTTGCTGTGAAATTTTAACCACGTGTCAAGGATGGATATTATGAATTTTCTGAGGTGGAACCGAATTTTTCAAATGTTGGAATATTTTTAAATTGAATTTCTCGTCAGATTCAGTCAGAAATTGCTAGAAAATTATTGGAAATTCGAAAAATCAAAATTCCAACGCCATTATGCTTAAAATGCCATCCTCTATCATGGGTTAAAATATCAAAGCGTTTCAAGCTGATTTGGGCATCCTTTGGAGGAGAGAGAAAGCTTACAAGAGGTCTTAGGAGCCTTTAAAGATTACCAAAACGCCCCTGAAAGTGACGAAGCTGCTCCCCATTGCCATGGAACGTGCCGATCGGGCCGGGATCCCTCACCGCTTGATTAAAATGCCTCTCACAACACCAGTACCTCGTAGACCCTAACCAGGGGGTCAAAATTTTGGGTATAACAGATTGCCCCCCGTCAACTAGACTTTGTAATGAAAGTGAGAAGGCTAGTTGATGCCTGAGTGATACCCCAAAATTTCAAATGTTTCCAAGACCCTGCATGTTATCAGGAAACTGATAAGTTGTGTCGAGCTATTCTAAGGCGCTGACTACCTATAATGAATGTGATGATGTCAAGCGGTTCTAAGGCGCTGACTACCTACAATGAATGAGATGTTGTCAAGCGATTCTAAGGCGTTGACTACCTATAATGAATGTGATGATGTCAAGCGATTCTAAGGCGTTGACAACCTAAAGTGTGAAAATGAGATAGTGTCAAGCGATTCTAAAGCGTTGACAACCTAAAATGTGAAAATGAGATAGTGTCAAGCGATTCTAAGGCGTTGACAACCTAAAATGTGATAACTGGGTGGTATGCAAATGCAAGAATGCTGAGATGTTGATGATGCTAATGATGCTGATAATGTTGATGATGCTGATGATGTTGATGATGTTGATGATGATGATGATGATGTTGATGATGCTGATGATGATGCTCGGATGCTTCTGGGGACCGAAACCCGTGCCAATGCTCCTGGCTGGACCCAATGTGGACTTATTGCCATCGCCCCCCAAGCCGGTGTGCAGGGATAACTCCTGGTAAAAACCTTGGGGACTTATTGCCATCGCCCACCATTCGTTGATCCCGAAAATAAGTTGACATCGCAAAAGGAGGATTTATTGCCATCACCTCGCCAACTTTTCCGTCGCCAGGTCTTGTGACGCGCCTGGATGATGCAACTAGGTCTTATGATGAGCCTATTTGAATGTGATGAATGCAATGTGTTTGATGAGAGTGGGTAAGCTAAAGGGTAACGCTAGGTCTTACTACGAGCCTAAGGGAATGCAGCTAGGTCTTATGGCGAGCCTAAAAATGGTTCTAGGTCTTATGGCGAGCCTAAAAATGGTTCTAGGTCTTATGACGAGCCTAAGGGAATGTGACTAGGTCTTATGGGTGCCTGAAAGGATTGAATGTAGGGTAGGTCTTATGTGTGCCTAAAAGGATTGAATGTAGGGTAGGTCTTATGTGTGCCTAAAAGGATTGAATGTAGGGTAGGTCTTATGTGTGCCTAAGGTTTGGGGATGAGACTCATCTTAACTCAGTTGCTTATGGAGACTGAGACCCATTCTACTCGGTTGCTTACGGAGACCGAGACCCATCTAACTCAGTTGCTTATGGAGACTGAGATCCATCCTACTCGGTTGCTTATGGAGACCGAGACCCACTCTACTCGGTTGCTTATGGAGACCGAGATCCATCTAACTCAGTTGCTTATGGAGACTGAGACCCATTCTACTCGGTTGCTTATGGAGACCGAGATCCATTCTACTCGGTTGCTTATGGAGACCGAGATCCATCTAACTCAGTTGCTTATGGAGACCGAGATCCATTCTACTCGGTTGCTTATGGAGACCGAGATCCATCTAACTCAGTTGCTTATGGAGACTGGGATCCATTCTACTCGGTTGCTTCTGGAGACCGAGACCCAATCTACTCGGTTGCTTATGGAGACCGAGACCCAATCTACTCGGTTGCTTATGGAGACCGAGATCCATCTAAACTTGACCAGGCAAATGCAGTATGCTTGATGACGTGAGGATGCAAAACACGTTTTATGCAAATGATTGTCATTGTGATCAAATTGTTAAGGTTCCAAACATGGAGATGACAAGGTTTACCCGAGTATTGCAAAGTGAAATTGAAGTGCTTGTGAAAACTGAAAATTTGCACAAAGCAAGAAATAGCTGAAAATGTGCCAAACATGGCAATGCTTGAGAAAAACACTGTTAAGAAAGGAAAGTGAAATAATCATTTCCTGACTAAGAGTTCCAGACCTGCAATTTGTTTCTCAGAGAATGAACACGATACTAATGGAAATGTGTGGTGTTCATTGTGGTGCTGAAAGCTTTTGCTGGTGTTCAGGATTTATGACAAGCCTGGGGTTGGGGTGTGATTTTGGATGGTGATTTGGATTAAGATGAGCTGATGTTTTGTGGAGGTAAGACCAGTGACGGGCCTGAGAGTGTTTGTGTGGAGGTTAAGGCTTATGTGGGCCTACATGGTGGTGTTGGTGGTGCTCAAGCTTTGGGTTTTCGTTGTTGTCGTCATGGCAATTATTGGAACCAATAATTGCCCCCAGTATTTTTCCTTAGGACAATCTGAGCTAGAGTTCATGGCAATTGATCGGAACGATCGATTGCCCCCAGTATTTTCTTTGATTAAACATGCGAACAAGTCTTATCCTCACATGGTTAAGGATTATGTCTTGATGTGGTGCTTTCTATCCTGCACTCAAAGTGTTTGATGCCTGCACTCGTGCTCTCCTTTTGGTCAAAACATCTCAACCATTGAATTTGACATTTGTTAGATTTACGCATTTGATCTGTTACTTTCACGTGATTGGACACACAACTATCAAGTCGGAAGTCTTTAAAGCTTATAACGTGGCCATGGGGTGTGATGAAAGACAACGGGACCATGGAGGGATGTTTGAGGTATGTGGAGCTTAAATGGGTGACCAAAGCTGCAACTTGCGTTTTCTCCCAAAATTATCTTCCTTGTCTTTGAAGTAATTTGGCTGCTTCGTGTTGACGTTGTTTTTGAGCTTCTGGACTTGGACTTTTGAAGCTTTCCTATACACCATTTCTCTTTTCGTCATCTGGATCTCTTCGAGGCACTTCGGGTTTGCCTTTTCATTTTATCCTTTCTTGACTCTGCCTTCGGGGTTCTTGTGTTTCCCGGTTTTGGGCTTCGAGAGTTGTTTTGATGTGAGCTCTTTGGATCCTGCGTCACTCTGGGACCATTTGCGGATCACTTTGTCATGCTGATAGCGGCATCGCTTCTTTGGACTGATGAGAATGTTATCTGAGAGTCGGGTTCCTCGCTTCCTTTGGTCACCGGGTCGGACATTCATCATTGGCGGGGTTATTTTGTGGAGCTCGTAATATCAAAAGGGATATATGAAAGGCTCAGCGGGGGTGCCTAGGGTTTAATGACAGGGTTTACAAGCTTTTGGCTATGTGGTGCTGTACCTAGGTGCTTCGTCATTCCTGATAGTTGTGTATCCGCTCTTTGTTACTTTTCGCAGGTCTAAGAGTAAATTTACAAATTATCTCCTTCGGTCGGAGTTATGCCATTTACCTTTTCCTTTGTATGTGGTCTCACCGGAGTCGTGTAAAAATGACACGCTCGTTCACTCATGGTTTTTCCGCTCAAGACACTCTCGTGAATTTCACTCAGAGACTAGTTCACACGCTTAAACGAAAGATGAAAGATGATGAACCTAAACTCAGATTGCCCCCAGTATTGATTTGGGGTTAATGACGACAATTTAAAAGATATGGATTTGGAACCGCTTTGGGGGTCATTTGGATGTTTTGGGATAAGCTGTGGGGTTTGGTAAGGCATGTCCAAAACTTCAGAAACAAAATACAAGTCTTTGTATTCCATTGTCGGGAGATAATTAATTCATGAACCATTTTCTCAAAAGAAACTTGTGTGAAACAAAATCTTTTTTTTTGTTACCCCTTTAGACTCGAAAAAGTCATCCATTTGTGAACATGAGGAAGAAGATGAAAAATCGATACTTCTTATTGGTGGTTTGAAAACGATCATTCTTTGAAAACTTTGAACGATGCACTTGAAAGATGAATGTTTTAACAAGTTATGCAGTAGAATGCATGGGAACCCTAAACTTTCCATTGAATTCGAGCTCTGCTGAACTGTCTGATGTCGGCATGCTGAAGACCCGAGCTCTTGACTGCCAGGATGTCGCTAAGATGACCGTGACTGTCCTCTTCTTGGACTCTGTGTGGGCTCCGTGAAGAGTCTGAACTAGGAACGCCTATAAGTTGCGCACGAGGCACTTGGGCCTGAATGTGAGGTGCATGGCTTGAATCGGTTTCACGAATGTGGATTGGCACTCGGGCCTGGATGACTTCATGGATGTGGATAGGCACTCGGGCCTGGATGAATTGAAGGTGAGGCACACAGGCCATGATGATTCATAAGTGGGCTGGCACTTGGGCCGGAATGTGTTGTGAGATTGTGGCACTTTGGCCGGATTGTTGTGAAGATGTGCCGCTTGGGCCAAAGAGTGTTTGAGGATGTGGCGCTTGGGCCGGAATGTGTTTGAGAATGTGGCACTTGGGCCGAAATGATTAGGGATTGTGGCGCTTGGGCCGAAAGTGTTTGGGCTAGAAGTAAGACATATGGGCCTGAGGGACTTCTAGACTAGAATGGATGTGTGGGCCTGAAGGCCCTTAATCTGGAAGTGATACATACAAGCTGAAGGAAGCCATATGAACTATGAATGGGCCACTGGGCTGAGAGAGAAACTTTGAAGTCTAAGACTTGTTTGATGTCCCTACTGGGCCTTGAGGCCAGAAACTAGAATGAATGAGTTATGAAAAATTATCTTGAATTCGAGTGAGTTGAAACCTAAACAAATGGTTTTGAGTGGGCCTAAAAGGTATGACACCTAGACCTAGGGCTTTGGGCCAGGGCCCAAACAAAAAGTTCACCTAGACTAGAATGGGCCTTGGGCCGAAATGGAAAAACCTGATTGATTTTCATGTCTTATGGACTGCTTTAGGTAGATTGGCTTTTCATAGGCCTAGAACTAAATTGATAATTCAAATTAGGCTGAAAGAAAAATCACCTAAATCTAAACTTTTGGGCTGAAGCCCGAGCAAATAACTCACACATTCTAATCAAGCAAGGCCTTTGGGCCGCAAACAATAAAGCCGCGATATCGGGTTGGGCTGAGTTGATGTAGGAAAAGTTCCTATCAATCTCTAGGTTGGGTAGTGGGCCGATCATACAAGCAAACAAGGCCCACACAAATTCAACATGTCCTCACTAGACGTTTAAATCAAACCGGGTATGGATCGATCCGGAGAGGTGCTTGGGGCGTGGGCCCAGGTCACCACAAAGGAATAGGGCTTGCACGCTATTCCCTTTGGGCTTCCCCACTCTTTTCACATCACCTGAAGGTGTGCGTCTACGGTCGGGTCTTTGACTGACCAAACAAAAGGGCTAGGTAAGGGCACTGCCAGGAAAACGCTTGGGGCTAAAGCCCAGGTATTAAGGGGGTGTGGTTAGACGACACTCCTCTTTTCCCCCGCTTATTCACATCACCTAAAAGGTGTGAGTCCCTGACAGGGGACCCTCAAACGGGTCCCGGGGTGAAATTGGTTTAAGTAGACCCTCGCTCTCATATGATGCAAGGGTGCAAAAATCAAAGTGCGCACAAAAGTAAACAAACAACATAGTAGAAGCCATAAACATTTTCAAGTTAAGCCCTCTTTCTTAAAATTAAAACAAGTTAAAGTTAAGAAGTTTTCCCCAGCAGAGTCGCCAGTCTGTGAGCCTCGATTTTAAACCCTACCCTATGTTGATTAAAGCTGATTAGGATCTAATCGGGTTTTAGGTCCACTTATAACCTAAGATTAATAACTATGTCATAAAACAACAATTATTAAAACCTAAGCTAGCTCACTGGGACCTATTATGAGTCGCCACCTAATTTTAACCTAGATCAAATTAGGAAAGGAGAGTTCGGGTTCGGGGGCTTGATATACGACTTTATTAGGGTTCAATTACTTTCATTACCCTTCCTAGGTCGTTTTTCCTCTACTCAGTTTATTTACGGCTTACTACAAAGTCGTTTTTAACCTAAGTGCGCGCTTCTGTTTTTTTGTGTTTTTAGCATTTTTTGACAGAAAAACAAAGTGAAATTGAAAGCTACCTAAACTAGGGTTTCGGAGGCAGAATTAGGTCAAATTTTGCTTACGTCCGTAGCCACGGACCCCATGTCCGAGACCACGGACCCCAGTTAACCTAAACTATACAGAAGAGTCGAAAATAAAGAAAAACAAAAATTTGCAGGGTCCGGGGCCTCGGACGGGCTGTCCGAGGGCCCGGACATTATCAGAAAAACCTAAATTTTGAATTTTTTAAATCCCGCCGCCGTCCGTGGGTGTCCGTGGTCTCGGACAACGCGTCCGAGGTCCCGGACCATAGGTCCGAGGTCACGGACCACCCACGGACAGGGGTTTTCAGAAGGTTCCCGAGGGTGTTTTGAGCTCAAATTTTATGGGTGTGTAGCCTGAAAGGTTTACAAGTCGTTAGTGATTGAAAGTTTTCGATTTGAATTCGAATTAAGCACGAAACTTAGTAAACAAGTTATTGGACAGAAGCTTGAATAAACAGCAATACAGAAGCTTTCGAAGGTTAGTTTGAGCCCAAATTTTGAGGCAAGACAGATAATACCGTGGAGAATTAGGGAAGCTGAGTTTCTACCTGTTTTACCTTCGGATTCACAACGTTTCTTCACACCGGGATTCGTCGAGTGCTCCGTTGATGATAGGCCCGAAGGGACTTCGAACCAAGCTTCTGGTTGTTGGTTGTTCTTGCTGTTCTTCACGTTTTGGTGGTGTTTTTGTGGGGTTTTGATGATTATTGGTGCTTTGGGAATTGGAAAACGTGTTTAGATGATGATTTCAGGGGATTTTCGGTATGATTTGGGTGGCCGGGTGTTGGGAAACGTGAGAGAGAGAGAGGAGCTGCCTTTTCTGACTCTCTAGGGTTCTTGAGTATGTGAGGTTCTGATTTAATCCAAAAACCTATCCCTTTATATAGACTTTCTTAAAGATAAAGAGAATCTAGTAAAAGTAAGATTTTTTGGTGTTTTAATTAAAGGACTTCCCAAAGGAATTTTGCTGTGAAATTTTAACCACGTGTCAAGGATGGATATTATGAATTTTCTGAGGTGGAACCGAATTTTTCAAATGTTGGAATATTTTTAAATTGAATTTCTCGTCAGATTCAGTCAGAAATTGCTAGAAAATTATTGGAAATTCGAAAAATCAAAATTCCAACGCCATTATGCTTAAAATGCCATCCTCTATCATGGGTTAAAATATCAAAGCGTTTCAAGCTGATTTGGGCATCCTTTGGAGGAGAGAGAAAGCTTACAAGAGGTCTTAGGAGCCTTTAAAGATTACCAAAACGCCCCTGAAAGTGACGAAGCTGCTCCCCATTGCCATGGAACGTGCCGATTGGGCCGGGATCCCTCACCGCTTGATTAAAATGCCTCTCACAACACCAGTACCTCGTAGACCCTAACCAGGGGGTCAAAATTTTGGGTATAACACCCTTCATGGGGGATACTCTCAAAAATACCTGATCGCCCACGGCGAACTCCAGGTCACGTCGGCGCACATCTGCGTACGACTTCTGTCTATCCTGAGCTGCTTTCATATTAGCCCTGATCTGGCGAACTTCTGCCTGAACTTGCTCAAGATACTCTGGTCCTATAATGACCGTCTCACTCGATTCATCCCAGCATAATGGCGTGCGGCATGGTCTACCGTATAATGCCTGGAAGGGAGACATCTTGATCGATGCATGATAACTGTTGTTGTAACTAAACTCGATCAGATGTAACTTATCAATCCAGCTGGTCTGAAAGTCAAGTGCACATGCACGTAGCATATCCTCAAGTGTCTGTATGGTGCGCTCACTCTGACCATCGGTCTGTGGGTGAAACGCCGTACTCAATTTCAGTTCAGTACCCAATGCCTCTCGTGTAGACTTCCAATATCTGGATAAGAATCTGGTATCTCTGTCAGATACTATCGTCTTTGGTACACCATGATGTCTTACAATTTCTTTATCGAATAATTCTGCCAATCTTGCCACTTTCCAGGTGTCCTTCATCGGAATGAATCGAGACACCTTGGTCAGTCGGTCTACCACAACCCAAATCATATTCAGACCTCCCCTTGTAGGCGGAAGCCCTACCACGAAGTCCATAGATATGTCATGGAACTTCCACTCCGGCACTGGCATTGGCTGCACCATACCACCAGGCCGTCGGTGCTCAAACTTGACCTTCTGACAAGTGAGACACCTCAACACATAGTCATTCACATCCTTTTTCATTCCAGCCCACCAGAAATATCTTTTCATACCTTTATACATCTTTGAAGCTCTGGGGTGAATCGAATAGTAGTAGAACAGTGGGATTCACTCAATATGCGCTCCTTCAGCTCAGCGCTACTCCTGGGTATACACAATCTGCCATTAAGCCTAATCAGGTCATCATCGTGGAGTCTGAAGTCGTACTTCTGACCCTCGAATGTGCCATCAATAAGCTTCTGTCTAATCTCCATCATGTACTGATCCGTCATCTGAGCACTCCGCACCTCTTCAACCAAGCCAGTATGAGAGACTAGCGAATGGAGAGAGTGTGCTCGGCGACTCAACGCGTCAGCTACCACATTTGCCTTACCCTCCTTGTACTGTAAATCGATGTCATAATCATTCAGAAATTCAACCCACCTTCTTTGCCTCATGTTCAACTCCTTCTGAGTGAACAAGTACTTTAAACTCTTGTGGTCAGAATAGATCGTCACACTTACCCCATACAAGTGATGTCGCCATATCTTCAGTGCGAAGACAATGGCCCCCAATTCTAAGTCGTGGGTAGGGTAGTTCTCCTCATGCTTCTTCAGCTGTCGGGAGGCGTAAGCTACGACCTTCCCGTGTTGCATCAACACACAACCCATACCCCTGCCTGATGCGTCGCAATAGACCTCAAAACCATCTGGACCGTCTGGTAATGTCAGAACCGGTGCAGATGTCAGAGCATCCTTGAGACTCGTGAAAGCCCTCTCACAGTCGACTGTCCACTCGAATGGTGCATCCTTTTTCATCAAGGAAGTCATCGGCTTCGAGACACTGGAGAAGTCCTTCACAAATCTCCTATAGTAACCTGCCAGACCGAGGAAGCTCCTGATGTCGGTAACTGTCTTCGGCCTAGGCCAGGTGCGCACTGCATCTATCTTTGCCGGATCAACAGCGATCCCGGCCTCAGAAATCACATGTCCAAGGAATGATACTTGGTTCAACCAAAATTCACACTTAGAAAATTTAGCATACAGCTGATTCTTTCTCAATGTCTGCAATACATCTCTCAGGTGGCTTTCATGCTCACCTCTCGATTTCGAATACACAAGTATGTCATCGATGAAGACTACCACTGATTTGTCCAACTGATCTTGGAACAAACGGTTCATTAAGTCCATGAACTTTGCTGGTGCATTTGATAAGCCGAACGGCATAACTGTGAACTCATAATGCCCATACCTAGTTCTGAAGGCTGTCTTTTCTATATCACTGTCACGGATGGCAATCTGGTGGTATCCGGAACGTAGGTCTATCTTGGAGAACACTGATGCTCCCCTCAGCTGATCAAATAGATCGTCGATGCGTGGTAAGGGGTAACGGTTCTTCACCGTAACAGCATTCAGCTCTCGATAATCAATACATAGGCGGAGGCTACCGTCCTTCTTCTTCACGAAGAGGACCGGCGCTCCCCATGGTGAAACACTAGGGCGGATAAAGCCCTTGTCGAGTAGGTCTCTCAGCTGCTCTTTGAGCTCTGTCATCTCTGCTGGAGCCATACGGTAAGGTGCCTTCGCAATGGGTCCGGTGCCCGGAACTAGATCAATCTCAAACTCAATCTCTCGTGCTGGCGGCATGCCCGGCAGTTCCTTAGGAAATACGTCAGGAAACTCCGACACTACCGGCACATCTGGGCTAAACTCAGGGTCTCTCTCTATGTCCTGGACATAGCAGAGGTATACATCATTTCCTCGTCGCAACTCACGATACATGGCCATGGCGGTGATGATCTGTGTCGAAGGCTCCCTGGGCCTCTGGCGGTATGATATAGTAACCCCAGATGGACTCCTAAGAAGCAGTCGATGCTCGGCACATAGGATTCTACCCTTGTACCGCTCCAACCAGTTCATCCCGACAATCACATCAAATCCCAGTCCGTCGAACTCTATCAAGTCGATCGGAAACTCCTCATCCATGATTCGAACAACAGCATCTCGGTAGTAGCGGGTACATCTGATCTGCTCTTTCGAAGGGAGAGTGACCACGAAGTCTGGCATCTCTTCACCGTCTAACCCCAGCCTCTTCGCAAATGATAGCGAAATGAATGTGTGTGAGGCTCCAGAGTCGAACAAAATCGATGCATCCACGCCATTCACTGGAAAGGTACCGGTGAGGATTGTGCCGCTCTTGCCGGCTTCTGCCTTATTGCAGACACTCAGTATACCTCCCGTTCCGAGTGCACAGCCTAATTCATTGGCAAACTAATAAGTATTGGGTAACAACACGGTTTATATGCTTCAAACAACTCCACTTTATTCATTAACACACTCTTTTTACAACATTCATTGGCTTACACTATCGCCATGATTCACACTTACAACATCCTTAATACATACGGGTTTATCACATCACACAATTATACAAAGCTTAAAACTGTCTGAAGGTCAAATTTAAACGTCCGGGTTTCATGTGTGTGGCATTGATCACTGCCGACGGTGCGGTATTCAGTTTGATCTTCCTGATGCCGTGGTATAGCATCCTTGATTGTCCACCCATGATTAGTACATCTCCCGATTTCAGCAGTAGCTTCTTTGCGAGGTCAGCACGCTTCTGCTCGCCATACACAAACACTGCGGTATCACCAATGGACCAAGACACCACGGGTACTCCCTTACTTAGAGACTCGGGTGACTCGTCCTTGTCTTGGTGCATACCTAACCGTCCACCTTTCTGGTAGAAGTTTACAATGCATAGATCTGCTTTTACACTTGGAATTGATTCCGTTTCAACTTGTTGAGCAATTCCCACGGCGTGGTTAACGACCGCGTGGAACTCCTCTGGTATACTTGATACTGTTGCTCCATCTTCAGCTCGCACTTCTTGATATGACTTGGTGTAAGGGTTCCAGTCCTTACCCATGCACATCATCTTCAATTGCATCCTTGCTCCGTTCGGGTATTCGGGTGTGTAGAACCCTCCTGGTTTTGCTCCGAGTTCGTCGCATCGTCTGATGATGTGGATTTGTGCTTCCGGTGTCAGGTATCCATTTAAGAGTATCATACCTGGCTGGATAACCTGACATTGCTCCAATGGGAAGTCGGTGATGTTGATGGCGGTTTCTTCAGGGTTTGGTGTGGGCGGGATTGGATAGCAGATATTGAAGGTTCCTAAGTTTCAAATTGCCTAATTTTAGGTGTTTTCCACATTATATTCTAACTCTTTACTTATATGTTTATACCCTTAGACTTGCTAACACTCATGCATGAAATGCGGTAAGCAATCACTTTTTCATTTATCAGTTTAGGCGGTACCTGGTCTCGAAGAGGATCCTGGTGCCTCAGACCGGTCCACCACATTCAGGGTGGCCTTGCCGGACCCCGTAGCCTTCCCCTTCTGGGATTCAGTGTACTTCTTGTCAGAAGTCTGCTGAGTAATCGCCTTCGGGCCTTCAGTGGTCGTGGTAGTATTACCCTTCCACTGCCCCTTTGGCTTATAGTTCCTGCTGTTGGGGTTCGTCCAACACTCAAACTCACGGTGCCCCATCTTCTGGCAGTGACGACACCTCACATCATTCCCCTTGCAGTCTTTGCCGGGGTGGTCTCCATTGCACCACTTACAGTAAAAGTGGCGCTCCGGTCCAGAACCCGCGCTAGCTGCTATAACACACAATCAATACTCACTTCCCATCTTAACAACATACACCTCAACTAGATACACATGGTTAAGTAATTACCCTTAGGCGGGTAGGAGCGTAGAGGCTTCGCCGCATACGCGTATGTGAGCTTCAGTGGCTCATCAGCTGTGGTGGTCTGGGCTTGGCCCTTGTCACTCTGGTACTGACCCTTCTGGGGCTGAGGGTAGGGTTTCTTTTTCTTTCCTCCCCCATACCCTTGCTGACTCTGGCCCTCGTTGGTGGCCTTGCGCTTGTGCGCATTCTGCTCGTCCCTCAGACGGACGGTAATTTCAACCTTAGCAGCGGCATGATAGCACTCCTGAATTTTAGGATGTCAGTCATGCCCCGCAAAAATAACTTACCAACTCACATTAACATTCACTCATGGTGTAAATTGATTCACAATAAGGTACTCTAATTACCTGCAAGGTAGTATACTCAGCTGGCCCCATCCCATAGCGGAGACGGTGGCTAAGACCATTGTAGAACCGGTT
This sequence comes from Limonium bicolor, assembly GCA_023374045.1. Taxonomy (NCBI): domain Eukaryota; kingdom Viridiplantae; phylum Streptophyta; class Magnoliopsida; order Caryophyllales; family Plumbaginaceae; genus Limonium; species Limonium bicolor. The sequence goes on from CM041781.1 coordinate 135,270,438, forward strand.
CACCAACACCCGGTTCGAATACCCAAGGTCTGGTAACAGGTGGATAAGGCCGGTGAATGCTGTGTAGTAGTCATCAACCGACATCTTATCCCCCTGCCTCAGACTATCAAGCTCGAGGCGCTTGGCCTCCTGCACGTGCACCGGGTAGTACTTAGCTCGCAGTAGAGCCGTGTACTCCCTCCAACCAAATTCAGGATCAGCCATCCTGTCCTCCTTCACCAACTTCCACCAACTCTGCGCCGTACCCTTCAAGTAGTAGGCAGCAAGACGGACCTTAGCTTCAGCAGGTACTGCCAAGGTCTCGTAGGCGGTCTCCAGTTCGGAGATGTACGCCTCCAGTTTTCGAGGATCAGTCTCCCCATTAAATGATGGCGGTCTAAGATCAGCCAACGCCTTGACCCAATTGGTCTCTCGTGGCGTGGTGGTGGTGGTGGCTGAACTCCAGGCTGTTGCCCTTGCTGTATAGCAGCAACCAGATCGGGTACCAACTGGGCTACGGCGGCTGCAACTGCCTCAGCCATAGTCTGTGCCGTAGTATCATCGCCCTGGTTACCCAAATCTCCAGTACCGCGCCCGCGGCCTCTCCCTCGTGGTCTACCTGCCATCTGAATTCATATGAACATTTCATTAGCATTATGCTTGCACACTTATCGGTCCAATGGTTATAGCATCTTCCCGACAACCAGGTAATTCCACACTTAGTTAGTGGTTAACCTTTCCAAATCTGTCCACTTAGGTAACTGTAGCTAGGTTTCCTAACTCGGTATATTCCTAAGCTCGGTATTCTAGTCATCAGAGCGATACTTCGCTCTGATACCACTTTTTGTAACACCCCTACAACGCTCCTATCATCTACCGAAATCGCAGCGGAAATAACCAGCCAAATAATAACTAACGCTTTGGTGTTACAACGCCGTTAACCACCCACGTGGTTAACTAGGCAGAATAAATACAGGAGTATCGGTCTGATGATCAGACTCCCGAGCATAGTATCTAACATCCATATATAAACATAACCAACCATACCGAGTATTTAATTTGCAACACACCTACAAGCCATAATCATCCATCACTGTTTAACAACGGTACCAAAATGTAATGCCTCGGGTGCACAGGCGCATCCCGGGCTTAACAACCAACATATCCAAAAGTACATCAACAACCTAGGACCTAGAGCCACTCTGCCTCTTCGATCCTCATCCTGCAATAAAAAAATATGGAGCCCCCGAGGGGGTCAGCACCTTTGCTGGTATGGCTAACGCGCAGCCCATCGACTACCGGGATACGCGCAACCAATTGTCATAATAACATGGCATTCATTTTAGAACATCCAACATATATATATACCATAGCATAGCAAGGGAAATTGCATAGCATCACAACATCAATACATAACACCATAAACTCGGTTCTCACTAGGAACCTCTTACCATGGTTAGCATACCATATGAGCCTAGAGATTTTTACCAATCCCATGTTAAGCTCGTTACCATCCTCGTTACCGTCCGGTTATGTAGAACGGTTAAATTATACCAAAGGTGTGTCGGATATAGTAATCCCAAGCACACCGAAATAACATACGTATGCCCCTATGGCCCGACGTGAGTCAGTAACTAGCTTTGGATAAGCTAAGGGAAGGTAGAAACCAAATTGGAATACCACCTATACATACACCAAGAGAGCCGAACCGGATATGATATCGACCCCCATCCATCACACGCGTGGCCGGAACAACCGGACTCCTCACTCCCCCGGTTAGCACTTGTTAGTGATCACACAATATTTTGTTAAGTCACAACAAGCAAACATTTAGGTCTTGTTAGACAACCAAGGGAAAGGAGTCATAACCTTACAACATTATAATGTATAACAACTGTAAACTCTTTTCATGCCTTAATCTTATAAGGTCGTAACACACAGAAAAGCAAACAACACCCAAGCCGGTGTAAACCGGTAGGCAACAGACTGCAAGAAAACCATACCTTGGTCCTTGCCTTGTTTGTTTCCACCTTGAGAGAATCCTATACACATTAGTAATGTCGGTTAATTATTTATTTAACTTCACACTTACTAAGTATTCAACATGATTGTATGACATGTTTTAATGTCTACCTCACCCTAGGTTACCTTCATTATACACCCTAGGGTTAACTACATAAGTCACATTCTTTTCTGTTTTTTTTTTTACAAGTTTAGGTCCGACCGGACTTGCCGACCGGACTTGTCCATGTCCGGTCGATTCCAGAGAGTTTCTCCCCTTCGGAAATTCAGCCCGACCGGACTTGCCAAGTCCGGTCCTATGTCCGGTCGATTCCAGTAACTCAATCCGTACAGAATTTACAAGCCCGACCGACCTTGCAAGTCCGGTCCCAAGGTCGGTCCATTCCAGAAGCCAATTCTCGCAGGGTAAACAGGTCCCGACCGAGCTTGCAAGTCCGGTCGCAAGTCCGGTCGGCCCCAAATCTATGTTTTCCTTTTTACATTCAACTCCAAACTTCACCCCATATAACCTAGTACTCCCTAACCTCATTTGGGCACTTTAAACACAACTTAAGACACCCTTAAACACTCATAAAACTCATTTTCTAATTCCTTAAGCCTTTACTTATTCCTTCACAAAATTTCTAACACTTACAATATTTTCTCCTAGTTTTTCAAATGGTGTTTCACACCTAAGATGACTACTATACCAAAAGCTTTCTCCTTATTTTAACATCATCTCCCAAGCATCATCTCTCACACTAATTCCTTATATCCTTCTTGAAACTCTTTTCCTAGTGTACACTTCTCCTTGTTTTACCAAAGTTTGCCTAGGTATTTACCTAAGTCCCAAAGTGACTTTGGTACTCACTAAATCTTAAGATCATGTCTAAGTCCTTATTACACTCTAGAGTACTTCCTAGTACATCAAAATTCCTTTAAAACATCATGAACTCCTTATTCATTTCCTACATTTTCTAACTCACCAAACCTTATGTAAACACTTAGAACTTCTTGCTTTTTACCTAAATTTTGACATGGATTCACCTAGAACATTACTAAGCCTAAACACTTTGCTTTCTCCATTAAACACACAAGAACATCTAGAATCACCAAGAACACTCTCATACACAACTTCACCAAATTTACACTACATTACAATATAGTGCATAACTTAAATTGCATGGCACTTAGGCCCTTAAAATGCATGGCTCTTAGGCCCTTAAGGTGCTTAAATCATAAACACTGAATTTCCACAATATATATGCCTTTAACCTGCAAATACACTCAACACACATATGCCCTTTACTAGTCTCTTGAGAACACTTTACTAAGTCATTCACCATTTGCTCTTTAGGTAGTTTTAATAAGCATTTATAAGCTCATTTCTCCTAAGGCATTAAACCACATTTGGTTAGTAGATTTACCTCTTTTTCAAAACACTTCCTTCTTGTTTCCTTACAAAACCGTATGGAATTTTGATTCCTTGTCAAGCTCTAAACAATATACAAACACCATAATGAGTATTCAAGCTTTGAGCTTCATCTCATTGTAAACCCTAATTTTACATTGTTTCAAAAACATTAATGTAGTTGTTTTACCTTGATCTTTGAAGGGAGTTTGAATATATAACAAGAGAGGACTCCACCTAGTCCATGAAGAGTTGGAATGAAGCTAGAACAAAGTCACACAAAGAGCTATATCAATGTGTATTTTCGGTCAAGGTAAAAACATGGAGGAAACATGATTTTTCTTTGAGATTCCTTACCTAGAAGCAAGGGAGATCAACAATATGTCAAAATACAAGCTCAAGCTCCTTCAATGGTGGAACACCTTGGCACCGAAATGGAGCTCTTGGAGTTTTGAGAAGATAGGAATGAAGAGCTTGATGAGAGGAAGAGATTGGTGGTCTTAGAATTTGATTTGGACAAGTGAGCTAGATTTAACAAGTGGTCAAAGATGGAGTTTCCATGGTGGGTAGTAGTATTACCGTGAGAGAACAAAGAAGAAGGAAGAAGAGAGGTGGGAAACCGTGTGAATGAAGGAAAGAAATGAGAGAATGAAGATAGAACTTACTTTTAAGGAGATATTTGTAGTATAAAGTAAAAAGTAGTTTTACTTAGTTTGCTTTAATTACTTATTACATTAACTAGAGAGTGGTGAGTCACCACACTTATAAAAACCGGCCCCCTTTATTAGTGTGAGGGTATTTTAGTCTTTGTTTGTCAATTTAATTACTTAACATAACATATGTTATAAACTAGCTTGTAAAAGTTACTATTCACCTAAACAAGGCACTTAGAAGTGAAATTTTTGATTTCCCATTAATATAGCCACCCAAATGTGATACTATATAGTACACATATATATTTAAGAGTAATGATGGACATTTAGCCATTCAAAACTCATTTACAAGACAATTTTTCAAAAATGTGCTTTAAGACTTCTTAAAGCACATTTTGTGTTTTAACTTGTTTTCAAGCTTGGTTTTCTTTGGTAATTGATTTAATATGTTCATTAATACATATATAAAGTCTTGGTAAGTTCATTAGGTCTTACCCAAGCCTATTCCAAGCTTAGAGCACATTTTAGCTCTTATTGACTTTAAAGCACATTTTGTGTTTGCTTTTGTTTAAATTTGTTTACTAGTGTTTTTAAGACTCTTTTTAGTCTTAATAAATCATGTTTTAATGTTTAACCAACATACCAAGGTTTGGGGTATTTCAATCTACCCCCCTTAAAAGAACTTTGTCCCCAAAGTTCATACTTCCCACTTATCTTACTATTAGAACACGGGAAACATCTTATAACACCACACTTCCAAAACATCATTACCAACACAACCATCATACTTACACCACAACGGACTCGAGGTCCAACCACATAACCATCATACTTACACCACAACGGACTCGAGGTCCAACCACATAATACCATTCAGACACCACGGTCTGTAACATAACATAGACAATGTATTAATATACATGTCGTACACAACCATAACCGAAACGGCTCTACCCCCCTTAAAAGGGGTACGCCCCGTACCCTATACATATGAACACTAAGAAGCAAACAATGACGGGTGCTTCGCCTTCATCTTTTCTTCCAGCTCCCAAGTGGCCTCCTCAACGTCCTGGTTAGACCAGAGGACCTTCACCAGTCTCACGGACTTATGGCGAGTGTCTCGAGTCTTAGTATCCAGAATCCGTACCGGAGTCTCCACTGATCGCATGGTTGGCTCTAAGGTTAGCCTTTCCGGCTGAAGCACATGAGACGGATGAGACATATACTTCCTCAACTGGGACACATGAAATACATCATGTACCTTGCCCAGCTCGGCGGGTAAATCAAGTCTATAAGCTACCGGGCCGATCCGCTCCGTCACAACATAAGGACCTACATATTTCGGGCTCAACTTGCCCTTCTGGCCAAAACGAAATACTCCCTTTGTGAGCCTCGATTTTAAACCCTACCCTATGTTGATTAAAGCTGATTAGGATCTAATCGGGTTTTAGGTCCACTTATAACCTAAGATTAATAACTATGTCATAAAACAACAATTATTAAAACCTAAGCTAGCTCACTGGGACCTATTATGAGTCGCCACCTAATTTTAACCTAGATCAAATTAGGAAAGGAGAGTTCGGGTTCGGGGGCTTGATATACGACTTTATTAGGGTTCAATTACTTTCATTACCCTTCCTAGGTCGTTTTTCCTCTACTCAGTTTATTACGGCTTACTACAAAGTCGTTTTTAACCTAAGTGCGCGCTTCTGTTTTTTGTGTTTTTAGCATTTTTTGACAGAAAAACAAAGTGAAATTGAAAGCTACCTAAACTAGGGTTTCGGAGGCAGAATTAGGTCAAATTTTGCTTACGTCCGTAGCCACGGACCCCATGTCCGAGACCACGGACCCCAGTTAACCTAAACTATACAGAAGAGTCGAAAATAAAGAAAAACAAAAATTTGCAGGGTCCGGGGCCTCGGACGGGCTGTCCGAGGGCCCGGACATTATCAGAAAAACCTAAATTTTGAATTTTTTAAATCCCGCCGCCGTCCGTGGGTGTCCGTGGTCTCGGACAACGCGTCCGAGGTCCCGGACCATAGGTCCAAGGTCACGGACCACCCACGGACAGGGGTTTTCAGAAGGTTCCCGAGGGTGTTTTGAGCTCAAATTTTATGGGTGTGTAGCCTGAAAGGTTTACAAGTCGTTAGTGATTGAAAGTTTTCGATTTGAATTCGAATTAAGCACGAAACTTAGTAAACAAGTTATTGGACAGAAGCTTGAATAAACAGCAATACAGAAGCTTTCGAAGGTTAGTTTGAGCCCAAATTTCGAGGCAAGACAGATAATACCGTGGAGAATTAGGGAAGCTGAGTTTCTACCTGTTTTACCTTCGGATTCACAACGTTTCTTCACACCGGGATTCGTCGAGTGCTCCGTTGATGATAGGCCCGAAGGGACTTCGAACCAAGCTTCTGGTTGTTGGTTGTTCTTGCTGTTCTTCACGTTTTGGTGGTGTTTTTGTGGGGTTTTGATGATTATTGGTGCTTTGGGAATTGGAAAACGTGTTTAGATGATGATTTTAGGGGATTTTCGGTATGATTTGGGTGGCCGGGTGTTGGGAAACGTGAGAGAGAGAGAGGAGGCTGCCTTTTCTGACTCTCTAGGGTTCTTGAGTATGTGAGGTTCTGATTTAATCCAAAAACCTATCCCTTTATATAGACTTTCTTAAAGATAAAGAGAATCTAGTAAAAGTAAGATTTTTTGGTGTTTTAATTAAAGGACTTCCCAAAGGAATTTTGCTGTGAAATTTTAACCACGTGTCAAGGATGGATATTATGAATTTTCTGAGGTGGAACCGAATTTTTCAAATGTTGGAATATTTTTAAATTGAATTTCTCGTCAGATTCAGTCAGAAATTGCTAGAAAATTATTGGAAATTCGAAAAATCAAAATTCCAACGCCATTATGCTTAAAATGCCATCCTCTATCATGGGTTAAAATATCAAAGCGTTTCAAGCTGATTTGGGCATCCTTTGGAGGAGAGAGAAAGCTTACAAGAGGTCTTAGGAGCCTTTAAAGATTACCAAAACGCCCCTGAAAGTGACGAAGCTGCTCCCCATTGCCATGGAACGTGCCGATCGGGCCGGGATCCCTCACCGCTTGATTAAAATGCCTCTCACAACACCAGTACCTCGTAGACCCTAACCAGGGGGTCAAAATTTTGGGTATAACAGATTGCCCCCCGTCAACTAGACTTTGTAATGAAAGTGAGAAGGCTAGTTGATGCCTGAGTGATACCCCAAAATTTCAAATGTTTCCAAGACCCTGCATGTTATCAGGAAACTGATAAGTTGTGTCGAGCTATTCTAAGGCGCTGACTACCTATAATGAATGTGATGATGTCAAGCGGTTCTAAGGCGCTGACTACCTACAATGAATGAGATGTTGTCAAGCGATTCTAAGGCGTTGACTACCTATAATGAATGTGATGATGTCAAGCGATTCTAAGGCGTTGACAACCTAAAGTGTGAAAATGAGATAGTGTCAAGCGATTCTAAAGCGTTGACAACCTAAAATGTGAAAATGAGATAGTGTCAAGCGATTCTAAGGCGTTGACAACCTAAAATGTGATAACTGGGTGGTATGCAAATGCAAGAATGCTGAGATGTTGATGATGCTAATGATGCTGATAATGTTGATGATGCTGATGATGTTGATGATGTTGATGATGATGATGATGATGTTGATGATGCTGATGATGATGCTCGGATGCTTCTGGGGACCGAAACCCGTGCCAATGCTCCTGGCTGGACCCAATGTGGACTTATTGCCATCGCCCCCCAAGCCGGTGTGCAGGGATAACTCCTGGTAAAAACCTTGGGGACTTATTGCCATCGCCCACCATTCGTTGATCCCGAAAATAAGTTGACATCGCAAAAGGAGGATTTATTGCCATCACCTCGCCAACTTTTCCGTCGCCAGGTCTTGTGACGCGCCTGGATGATGCAACTAGGTCTTATGATGAGCCTATTTGAATGTGATGAATGCAATGTGTTTGATGAGAGTGGGTAAGCTAAAGGGTAACGCTAGGTCTTACTACGAGCCTAAGGGAATGCAGCTAGGTCTTATGGCGAGCCTAAAAATGGTTCTAGGTCTTATGGCGAGCCTAAAAATGGTTCTAGGTCTTATGACGAGCCTAAGGGAATGTGACTAGGTCTTATGGGTGCCTGAAAGGATTGAATGTAGGGTAGGTCTTATGTGTGCCTAAAAGGATTGAATGTAGGGTAGGTCTTATGTGTGCCTAAAAGGATTGAATGTAGGGTAGGTCTTATGTGTGCCTAAGGTTTGGGGATGAGACTCATCTTAACTCAGTTGCTTATGGAGACTGAGACCCATTCTACTCGGTTGCTTACGGAGACCGAGACCCATCTAACTCAGTTGCTTATGGAGACTGAGATCCATCCTACTCGGTTGCTTATGGAGACCGAGACCCACTCTACTCGGTTGCTTATGGAGACCGAGATCCATCTAACTCAGTTGCTTATGGAGACTGAGACCCATTCTACTCGGTTGCTTATGGAGACCGAGATCCATTCTACTCGGTTGCTTATGGAGACCGAGATCCATCTAACTCAGTTGCTTATGGAGACCGAGATCCATTCTACTCGGTTGCTTATGGAGACCGAGATCCATCTAACTCAGTTGCTTATGGAGACTGGGATCCATTCTACTCGGTTGCTTCTGGAGACCGAGACCCAATCTACTCGGTTGCTTATGGAGACCGAGACCCAATCTACTCGGTTGCTTATGGAGACCGAGATCCATCTAAACTTGACCAGGCAAATGCAGTATGCTTGATGACGTGAGGATGCAAAACACGTTTTATGCAAATGATTGTCATTGTGATCAAATTGTTAAGGTTCCAAACATGGAGATGACAAGGTTTACCCGAGTATTGCAAAGTGAAATTGAAGTGCTTGTGAAAACTGAAAATTTGCACAAAGCAAGAAATAGCTGAAAATGTGCCAAACATGGCAATGCTTGAGAAAAACACTGTTAAGAAAGGAAAGTGAAATAATCATTTCCTGACTAAGAGTTCCAGACCTGCAATTTGTTTCTCAGAGAATGAACACGATACTAATGGAAATGTGTGGTGTTCATTGTGGTGCTGAAAGCTTTTGCTGGTGTTCAGGATTTATGACAAGCCTGGGGTTGGGGTGTGATTTTGGATGGTGATTTGGATTAAGATGAGCTGATGTTTTGTGGAGGTAAGACCAGTGACGGGCCTGAGAGTGTTTGTGTGGAGGTTAAGGCTTATGTGGGCCTACATGGTGGTGTTGGTGGTGCTCAAGCTTTGGGTTTTCGTTGTTGTCGTCATGGCAATTATTGGAACCAATAATTGCCCCCAGTATTTTTCCTTAGGACAATCTGAGCTAGAGTTCATGGCAATTGATCGGAACGATCGATTGCCCCCAGTATTTTCTTTGATTAAACATGCGAACAAGTCTTATCCTCACATGGTTAAGGATTATGTCTTGATGTGGTGCTTTCTATCCTGCACTCAAAGTGTTTGATGCCTGCACTCGTGCTCTCCTTTTGGTCAAAACATCTCAACCATTGAATTTGACATTTGTTAGATTTACGCATTTGATCTGTTACTTTCACGTGATTGGACACACAACTATCAAGTCGGAAGTCTTTAAAGCTTATAACGTGGCATGGCCATGGGGGTGTGATGAAAGACAACGGGACCATGGAGGGATGTTTGAGGTATGTGGAGCTTAAATGGGTGACCAAAGCTGCAACTTGCGTTTTCTCCCAAAATTATCTTCCTTGTCTTTGAAGTAATTTGGCTGCTTCGTGTTGACGTTGTTTTTGAGCTTCTGGACTTGGACTTTTGAAGCTTTCCTATACACCATTTCTCTTTTCGTCATCTGGATCTCTTCGAGGCACTTCGGGTTTGCCTTTTCATTTTATCCTTTCTTGACTCTGCCTTCGGGGTTCTTGTGTTTCCCGGTTTTGGGCTTCGAGAGTTGTTTTGATGTGAGCTCTTTGGATCCTGCGTCACTCTGGGACCATTTGCGGATCACTTTGTCATGCTGATAGCGGCATCGCTTCTTTGGACTGATGAGAATGTTATCTGAGAGTCGGGTTCCTCGCTTCCTTTGGTCACCGGGTCGGACATTCATCATTGGCGGGGTTATTTTGTGGAGCTCGTAATATCAAAAGGGATATATGAAAGGCTCAGCGGGGGTGCCTAGGGTTTAATGACAGGGTTTACAAGCTTTTGGCTATGTGGTGCTGTACCTAGGTGCTTCGTCATTCCTGATAGTTGTGTATCCGCTTTGTTACTTTTCGCAGGTCTAAGAGTAAATTTACAAATTATCTCCTTCGGTCGGAGTTATGCCATTTACCTTTTCCTTTGTATGTGGTCTCACCGGAGTCGTGTAAAAATGACACGCTCGTTCACTCATGGTTTTTCCGCTCAAGACACTCTCGTGAATTTCACTCAGAGACTAGTTCACACGCTTAAACGAAAGATGAAAGATGATGAACCTAAACTCAGATTGCCCCCAGTATTGATTTGGGGTTAATGACGACAATTTAAAAGATATGGATTTGGAACCGCTTTGGGGGTCATTTGGATGTTTTGGGATAAGCTGTGGGGTTTGGTAAGGCATGTCCAAAACTTCAGAAACAAAATACAAGTCTTTGTATTCCATTGTCGGGAGATAATAATTCATGAACCATTTTCTCAAAAGAAACTTGTGTGAAACAAAATCTTTTTTTTTGTTACCCCTTTAGACTCGAAAAAGTCATCCATTTGTGAACATGAGGAAGAAGATGAAAAATCGATACTTCTTATTGGTGGTTTGAAAACGATCATTCTTTGAAAACTTGAACGATGCACTTGAAAGATGAATGTTTTAACAAGTTATGCAGTAGAATGCATGGGAACCCTAAACTTTCCATTGAATTCGAGCTCTGCTGAACTGTCTGATGTCGGCATGCTGAAGACCCGAGCTCTTGACTGCCAGGATGTCGCTAAGATGACCGTGACTGTCCTCTTCTTGGACTCTGTGTGGGCTCCGTGAAGAGTCTGAACTAGGAACGCCTATAAGTTGCGCACGAGGCACTTGGGCCTGAATGTGAGGTGCATGGCTTGAATCGGTTTCACGAATGTGGATTGGCACTCGGGCCTGGATGACTTCATGGATGTGGATAGGCACTCGGGCCTGGATGAATTGAAGGTGAGGCACACAGGCCATGATGATTCATAAGTGGGCTGGCACTTGGGCCGGAATGTGTTGTGAGATTGTGGCACTTTGGCCGGATTGTTGTGAAGATGTGCCGCTTGGGCCAAAGAGTGTTTGAGGATGTGGCGCTTGGGCCGGAATGTGTTTGAGAATGTGGCACTTGGGCCGAAATGATTAGGGATTGTGGCGCTTGGGCCGGAAAGTGTTTGGGCTAGAAGTAAGACATATGGGCCTGAGGGACTTCTAGACTAGAATGGATGTGTGGGCCTGAAGGCCCTTAATCTGGAAGTGATACATACAAGCTGAAGGAAGCCATATGAACTATGAATGGGCCACTGGGCTGAGAGAGAAACTTTGAAGTCTAAGACTTGTTTGATGTCCCTACTGGGCCTTGAGGCCAGAAAACTAGAATGAATGAGTTATGAAAAAATTATCTTGAATTCGAGTGAGTTGAAACCTAAACAAATGGTTTGAGTGGGCCTAAAAGGTATGACACCTAGACCTAGGGCTTTGGGCCAGGGCCCAAACAAAAAGTTCACCTAGACTAGAATGGGCCTTGGGCCGAAATGGAAAAACCTGATTGATTTTCATGTCTTATGGACTGCTTTAGGTAGATTGGCTTTTCATAGGCCTAGAACTAAATTGATAATTCAAATTAGGCTGAAAGAAAAATCACCTAAATCTAAACTTTTGGGCTGAAGCCCGAGCAAATAACTCACACATTCTAATCAAGCAAGGCCTTTGGGCCGCAAACAATAAAGCCGCGATATCGGGTTGGGCTGAGTTGATGTAGGAAAAGTTCCTATCAATCTCTAGGTTGGGTAGTGGGCCGATCATACAAGCAAACAAGGCCCACACAAATTCAACATGTCCTCACTAGACGTTTAAATCAAACCGGGTATGGATCGATCCGGAGAGGTGCTTGGGGCGTGGGCCCAGGTCACCACAAAGGAATAGGGCTTGCACGCTATTCCCTTTGGGCTTCCCCACTCTTTTCACATCACCTGAAGGTGTGCGTCTACGGTCGGGTCTTTGACTGACCAAACAAAAGGGCTAGGTAAGGGCACTGCCAGGAAAACGCTTGGGGCTAAAGCCCAGGTATTAAGGGGGTGTGGTTAGACGACACCCTCCTCTTTTCCCCCGCTTATTCACATCACCTAAAGGTGTGAGTCCCTGACAGGGGACCCTCAAACGGGTCCCGGGGTGAAATTGGTTTAAGTAGACCCTCGCTCTCATATGATGCAAGGGTGCAAAAATCAAAGTGCGCACAAAAGTAAAAAACAACATAGTAGAAGCCATAAACATTTTCAAGTTAAGCCCTCTTTTCTTAAATTAAAACAAGTTAAAGTTAAGAAGTTTTCCCCAGCAGAGTCGCCAGTCTGTGAGCCTCGATTTTAAACCCTACCCTATGTTGATAAAGCTGATTAGGATCTAATCGGGTTTTAGGTCCACTTATAACCTAAGATTAATAACTATGTCATAAAAAACAATTATTAAAACCTAAGCTAGCTCACTGGGACCTATTATGAGTCGCCACCTAATTTTAACCTAGACAAATTAGGAGAAGAGTTCGGGTTCGGGGGCTTGATATAACGACTTTATTAGGGTTCAATTACTTTCATTACCCTTCCTAGGTCGTTTTTCCTCTACTCAGTTTATTTACGGCTTACTACAAAGTCGTTTTTAACCTAAGTGCGCGCTTCTGTTTTTTGTGTGTTTTTAGCATTTTTTGACAGAAAAACAAAGTGAATTGAAAGTACCTAACTAGGGTTTCGGAGGAAGAATTAGGTCAAATTTTGCTTACGTCCGTAGCCACGGACCCATGTCCGAGACCACGGACCCCAGTTAACCTAAACTATACAGAAGAGTCGAAAATAAAGAAAAACAAAAATTTGCAGGGTCCGGGGCCTCGGACGGGCTGTCCGAGGGCCCGGACATTATCAGAAAAACCTAAATTTTGAATTTTTTAAATCCCGCCGCCGTCCGTGGGTGTCCGTGGTCTCGGACAACGCGTCCGAGGTCCCGGACCATAGGTCCAAGGTCACGGACCACCCACGGACAGGGGTTTTCAGAAGGTTCCCGAGGGTGTTTTGAGCTCAAATTTTATGGGTGTGTAGCCTGAAAGGTTTACAAGTCGTTAGTGATTGAAAGTTTTCGATTTGAATTCGAATTAAGCACGAAACTTAGTAAACAAGTTATTGGACAGAAGCTTGAATAAACAGCAATACAGAAGCTTTCGAAGGTTAGTTTGAGCCCAAATTTCGAGGCAAGACAGATAATACCGTGGAGAATTAGGGAAGCTGAGTTTCTACCTGTTTTACCTTCGGATTCACAACGTTTCTTCACACCGGGATTCGTCGAGTGCTCCGTTGATGATAGGCCCGAAGGGACTTCGAACCAAGCTTCTGGTTGTTGGTTGTTCTTGCTGTTCTTCACGTTTTGGTGGTGTTTTTGTGGGGTTTTGATGATTATTGGTGCTTTGGGAATTGGAAAACGTGTTTAGATGATGATTTTAGGGGATTTTCGGTATGATTTGGGTGGCCGGGTGTTGGGAAACGTGAGAGAGAGAGAGGAGGCTGCCTTTTCTGACTCTCTAGGGTTCTTGAGTATGTGAGGTTCTGATTTAATCCAAAAACCTATCCCTTTATATAGACTTTCTTAAAGATAAAGAGAATCTAGTAAAAGTAAGATTTTTGGTGTTTTAATTAAGGACTTCCCAAAGGAATTTTGCTGTGAAATTTTAACCACGTGTCAAGGATGGATATTATGAATTTTCTGAGGTGGAACCGAATTTTTCAAATGTTGGAATATTTTTAAATTGAATTTCTCGTCAGATTCAGTCAGAAATTGCTAGAAAATTATTGGAAATTCGAAAAATCAAAATTCCAACGCCATTATGCTTAAAATGCCATCCTCTATCATGGGTTAAAATATCAAAGCGTTTCAAGCTGATTTGGGCATCCTTTGGAGGAGAGAGAAAGCTTACAAGAGGTCTTAGGAGCCTTTAAAGATTACCAAAACGCCCCTGAAAGTGACGAAGCTGCTCCCCATTGCCATGGAACGTGCCGATCGGGCCGGGATCCCTCACCGCTTGATTAAAATGCCTCTCACAACACCAGTACCTCGTAGACCCTAACCAGGGGGTCAAAATTTTGGGTATAACAGATTGCCCCCCGTCAACTAGACTTTGTAATGAAAGTGAGAAGGCTAGTTGATGCCTGAGTGATACCCCAAAATTTCAAATGTTTCCAAGACCCTGCATGTTATCAGGAAACTGATAAGTTGTGTCGAGCTATTCTAAGGCGCTGACTACCTATAATGAATGTGATGATGTCAAGCGGTTCTAAGGCGCTGACTACCTACAATGAATGAGATGTTGTCAAGCGATTCTAAGGCGTTGACTACCTATAATGAATGTGATGATGTCAAGCGATTCTAAGGCGTTGACAACCTAAAGTGTGAAAATGAGATAGTGTCAAGCGATTCTAAAGCGTTGACAACCTAAAATGTGAAAATGAGATAGTGTCAAGCGATTCTAAGGCGTTGACAACCTAAAATGTGATAACTGGGTGGTATGCAAATGCAAGAATGCTGAGATGTTGATGATGCTAATGATGCTGATAATGTTGATGATGCTGATGATGTTGATGATGTTGATGATGATGATGATGATGTTGATGATGCTGATGATGATGCTCGGATGCTTCTGGGGACCGAAACCCGTGCCAATGCTCCTGGCTGGACCCAATGTGGACTTATTGCCATCGCCCCCCAAGCCGGTGTGCAGGGATAACTCCTGGTAAAAACCTTGGGGACTTATTGCCATCGCCCACCATTCGTTGATCCCGAAAATAAGTTGACATCGCAAAAGGAGGATTTATTGCCATCACCTCGCCAACTTTTCCGTCGCCAGGTCTTGTGACGCGCCTGGATGATGCAACTAGGTCTTATGATGAGCCTATTTGAATGTGATGAATGCAATGTGTTTGATGAGAGTGGGTAAGCTAAAGGGTAACGCTAGGTCTTACTACGAGCCTAAGGGAATGCAGCTAGGTCTTATGGCGAGCCTAAAAATGGTTCTAGGTCTTATGGCGAGCCTAAAAATGGTTCTAGGTCTTATGACGAGCCTAAGGGAATGTGACTAGGTCTTATGGGTGCCTGAAAGGATTGAATGTAGGGTAGGTCTTATGTGTGCCTAAAAGGATTGAATGTAGGGTAGGTCTTATGTGTGCCTAAAAGGATTGAATGTAGGGTAGGTCTTATGTGTGCCTAAGGTTTGGGGATGAGACTCATCTTAACTCAGTTGCTTATGGAGACTGAGACCCATTCTACTCGGTTGCTTACGGAGACCGAGACCCATCTAACTCAGTTGCTTATGGAGACTGAGATCCATCCTACTCGGTTGCTTATGGAGACCGAGACCCACTCTACTCGGTTGCTTATGGAGACCGAGATCCATCTAACTCAGTTGCTTATGGAGACTGAGACCCATTCTACTCGGTTGCTTATGGAGACCGAGATCCATTCTACTCGGTTGCTTATGGAGACCGAGATCCATCTAACTCAGTTGCTTATGGAGACCGAGATCCATTCTACTCGGTTGCTTATGGAGACCGAGATCCATCTAACTCAGTTGCTTATGGAGACTGGGATCCATTCTACTCGGTTGCTTCTGGAGACCGAGACCCAATCTACTCGGTTGCTTATGGAGACCGAGACCCAATCTACTCGGTTGCTTATGGAGACCGAGATCCATCTAAACTTGACCAGGCAAATGCAGTATGCTTGATGACGTGAGGATGCAAAACACGTTTTATGCAAATGATTGTCATTGTGATCAAATTGTTAAGGTTCCAAACATGGAGATGACAAGGTTTACCCGAGTATTGCAAAGTGAAATTGAAGTGCTTGTGAAAACTGAAAATTTGCACAAAGCAAGAAATAGCTGAAAATGTGCCAAACATGGCAATGCTTGAGAAAAACACTGTTAAGAAAGGAAAGTGAAATAATCATTTCCTGACTAAGAGTTCCAGACCTGCAATTTGTTTCTCAGAGAATGAACACGATACTAATGGAAATGTGTGGTGTTCATTGTGGTGCTGAAAGCTTTTGCTGGTGTTCAGGATTTATGACAAGCCTGGGGTTGGGGTGTGATTTTGGATGGTGATTTGGATTAAGATGAGCTGATGTTTTGTGGAGGTAAGACCAGTGACGGGCCTGAGAGTGTTTTGTGGAGGTTAAGGCTTATGTGGGCCTACATGGTGGTGTTGGTGGTGCTCAAGCTTTGGGTTTTCGTTGTTGTCGTCATGGCAATTATTGGAACCAATAATTGCCCCCAGTATTTTTCCTTAGGACAATCTGAGCTAGAGTTCATGGCAATTGATCGGAACGATCGATTGCCCCCAGTATTTTCTTTGATTAAACATGCGAACAAGTCTTATCCTCACATGGTTAAGGATTATGTCTTGATGTGGTGCTTTCTATCCTGCACTCAAAGTGTTTGATGCCTGCACTCGTGCTCTCCTTTTGGTCAAAACATCTCAACCATTGAATTTGACATTTGTTAGATTTACGCATTTGATCTGTTACTTTCACGTGATTGGACACACAACTATCAAGTCGGAAGTCTTTAAAGCTTATAACGTGGCCATGGGGTGTGATGAAAGACAACGGGACCATGGAGGGATGTTTGAGGTATGTGGAGCTTAAATGGGTGACCAAAGCTGCAACTTGCGTTTTCTCCCAAAATTATCTTCCTTGTCTTTGAAGTAATTTGGCTGCTTCGTGTTGACGTTGTTTTTGAGCTTCTGGACTTGGACTTTTGAAGCTTTCCTATACACCATTTCTCTTTTCGTCATCTGGATCTCTTCGAGGCACTTCGGGTTTGCCTTTTCATTTTATCCTTTCTTGACTCTGCCTTCGGGGTTCTTGTGTTTCCCGGTTTTGGGCTTCGAGAGTTGTTTTGATGTGAGCTCTTTGGATCCTGCGTCACTCTGGGACCATTTGCGGATCACTTTGTCATGCTGATAGCGGCATCGCTTCTTTGGACTGATGAGAATGTTATCTGAGAGTCGGGTTCCTCGCTTCCTTTGGTCACCGGGTCGGACATTCATCATTGGCGGGGTTATTTTGTGGAGCTCGTAATATCAAAAGGGATATATGAAAGGCTCAGCGGGGGTGCCTAGGGTTTAATGACAGGGTTTACAAGCTTTTGGCTATGTGGTGCTGTACCTAGGTGCTTCGTCATTCCTGATAGTTGTGTATCCGCTCTTTGTTACTTTTCGCAGGTCTAAGAGTAAATTTACAAATTATCTCCTTCGGTCGGAGTTATGCCATTTACCTTTTCCTTTGTATGTGGTCTCACCGGAGTCGTGTAAAAATGACACGCTCGTTCACTCATGGTTTTTCCGCTCAAGACACTCTCGTGAATTTCACTCAGAGACTAGTTCACACGCTTAAACGAAAGATGAAAGATGATGAACCTAAACTCAGATTGCCCCCAGTATTGATTTGGGGTTAATGACGACAATTTAAAAGATATGGATTTGGAACCGCTTTGGGGGTCATTTGGATGTTTTGGGATAAGCTGTGGGGTTTGGTAAGGCATGTCCAAAACTTCAGAAACAAAATACAAGTCTTTGTATTCCATTGTCGGGAGATAATTAATTCATGAACCATTTTCTCAAAAGAAACTTGTGTGAAACAAAATCTTTTTTTTTGTTACCCCTTTAGACTCGAAAAAGTCATCCATTTGTGAACATGAGGAAGAAGATGAAAAATCGATACTTCTTATTGGTGGTTTGAAAACGATCATTCTTTGAAAACTTTGAACGATGCACTTGAAAGATGAATGTTTTAACAAGTTATGCAGTAGAATGCATGGGAACCCTAAACTTTCCATTGAATTCGAGCTCTGCTGAACTGTCTGATGTCGGCATGCTGAAGACCCGAGCTCTTGACTGCCAGGATGTCGCTAAGATGACCGTGACTGTCCTCTTCTTGGACTCTGTGTGGGCTCCGTGAAGAGTCTGAACTAGGAACGCCTATAAGTTGCGCACGAGGCACTTGGGCCTGAATGTGAGGTGCATGGCTTGAATCGGTTTCACGAATGTGGATTGGCACTCGGGCCTGGATGACTTCATGGATGTGGATAGGCACTCGGGCCTGGATGAATTGAAGGTGAGGCACACAGGCCATGATGATTCATAAGTGGGCTGGCACTTGGGCCGGAATGTGTTGTGAGATTGTGGCACTTTGGCCGGATTGTTGTGAAGATGTGCCGCTTGGGCCAAAGAGTGTTTGAGGATGTGGCGCTTGGGCCGGAATGTGTTTGAGAATGTGGCACTTGGGCCGAAATGATTAGGGATTGTGGCGCTTGGGCCGGTGTTTGGGCTAGAAGTAAGACATATGGGCCTGAGGGACTTCTAGACTAGAATGGATGTGTGGGCCTGAAGGCCCTTAATCTGGAAGTGATACATACAAGCTGAAGGAAGCCATATGAACTATGAATGGGCCACTGGGCTGAGAGAGAAACTTTGAAGTCTAAGACTTGTTTGATGTCCCTACTGGGCCTTGAGGCCAGAAACTAGAATGAATGAGTTATGAAAAATTATCTTGAATTCGAGTGAGTTGAAACCTAAACAAATGGTTTTGAGTGGGCCTAAAAGGTATGACACCTAGACCTAGGGCTTTGGGCCAGGGCCCAAACAAAAAGTTCACCTAGACTAGAATGGGCCTTGGGCCGAAATGGAAAAACCTGATTGATTTTCATGTCTTATGGACTGCTTTAGGTAGATTGGCTTTTCATAGGCCTAGAACTAAATTGATAATTCAAATTAGGCTGAAAGAAAAATCACCTAAATCTAAACTTTTGGGCTGAAGCCCGAGCAAATAACTCACACATTCTAATCAAGCAAGGCCTTTGGGCCGCAAACAATAAAGCCGCGATATCGGGTTGGGCTGAGTTGATGTAGGAAAAGTTCCTATCAATCTCTAGGTTGGGTAGTGGGCCGATCATACAAGCAAACAAGGCCCACACAAATTCAACATGTCCTCACTAGACGTTTAAATCAAACCGGGTATGGATCGATCCGGAGAGGTGCTTGGGGCGTGGGCCCAGGTCACCACAAAGGAATAGGGCTTGCACGCTATTCCCTTTGGGCTTCCCCACTCTTTTCACATCACCTGAAGGTGTGCGTCTACGGTCGGGTCTTTGACTGACCAAACAAAAGGGCTAGGTAAGGGCACTGCCAGGAAAACGCTTGGGGCTAAAGCCCAGGTATTAAGGGGGTGTGGTTAGACGACACCCTCCTCTTTTCCCCCGCTTATTCACATCACCTAAAAGGTGTGAGTCCCTGACAGGGGACCCTCAAACGGGTCCCGGGGTGAAATTGGTTTAAGTAGACCCTCGCTCTCATATGATGCAAGGGTGCAAAAATCAAAGTGCGCACAAAAGTAAACAAACAACATAGTAGAAGCCATAAACATTTTCAAGTTAAGCCCTCTTTCTTAAAATTAAAACAAGTTAAAGTTAAGAAGTTTTCCCCAGCAGAGTCGCCAGTATGTGAGCCTCGATTTTAAACCCTACCCTATGTTGATTAAAGCTGATTAGGATCTAATCGGGTTTTAGGTCCACTTATAACCTAAGATTAATAACTATGTCATAAACAACAATTATTAAAACCTAAGCTAGCTCACTGGGACCTATTATGAGTCGCCACCTAATTTTAACCTAGATCAAATTAGGAAAGGAGAGTTCGGGTTCGGGGGCTTGATATACGACTTTATTAGGGTTCAATTACTTTCATTACCCTTCCTAGGTCGTTTTTCCTCTACTCAGTTTATTTACGGCTTACTACAAAGTCGTTTTTAACCTAAGTGCGCGCTTCTGTTTTTTGTGTTTTTAGCATTTTTTGACAGAAAAACAAAGTGAAATTGAAAGCTACCTAAACTAGGGTTTCGGAGGCAGAATTAGGTCAAATTTTGCTTACGTCCGTAGCCACGGACCCCATGTCCGAGACCACGGACCCCAGTTAACCTAAACTATACAGAAGAGTCGAAAATAAAGAAAAACAAAAATTTGCAGGGTCCGGGGCCTCGGACGGGCTGTCCGAGGGCCCGGACATTATCAGAAAAACCTAAATTTTGAATTTTTTAAATCCCGCCGCCGTCCGTGGGTGTCCGTGGTCTCGGACAACGCGTCCGAGGTCCCGGACCATAGGTCCGAGGTCACGGACCACCCACGGACAGGGCTTTTCAGAAGGTTCCCGAGGGTGTTTTGAGCTCAAATTTTATGGGTGTGTAGCCTGAAAGGTTTACAAGTCGTTAGTGATTGAAAGTTTTCGATTTGAATTCGAATTAAGCACGAAACTTAGTAAACAAGTTATTGGACAGAAGCTTGAATAAACAGCAATACAGAAGCTTTCGAAGGTTAGTTTGAGCCCAAATTTTGAGGCAAGACAGATAATACCGTGGAGAATTAGGGAAGCTGAGTTTCTACCTGTTTTACCTTCGGATTCACAACGTTTCTTCACACCGGGATTCGTCGAGTGCTCCGTTGATGATAGGCCCGAAGGGACTTCGAACCAAGCTTCTGGTTGTTGGTTGTTCTTGCTGTTCTTCACGTTTTGGTGGTGTTTTTGTGGGGTTTTGATGATTATTGGTGCTTTGGGAATTGGAAAACGTGTTTAGATGATGATTTCAGGGGATTTTCGGTATGATTTGGGTGGCCGGGTGTTGGGAAACGTGAGAGAGAGAGGAGGCTGCCTTTTCTGACTCTCTAGGGTTCTTGAGTATGTGAGGTTCTGATTTAATCCAAAAACCTATCCCTTTATATAGACTTTCTTAAAGATAAAGAGAATCTAGTAAAAGTAAGATTTTTTGGTGTTTTAATTAAAGGACTTCCCAAAGGAATTTTGCTGTGAAATTTTAACCACGTGTCAAGGATGGATATTATGAATTTTCTGAGGTGGAACCGAATTTTTCAAATGTTGGAATATTTTTAAATTGAATTTCTCGTCAGATTCAGTCAGAAATTGCTAGAAAATTATTGGAAATTCGAAAAATCAAAATTCCAACGCCATTATGCTTAAAATGCCATCCTCTATCATGGGTTAAAATATCAAAGCGTTTCAAGCTGATTTGGGCATCCTTTGGAGGAGAGAGAAAGCTTACAAGAGGTCTTAGGAGCCTTTAAAGATTACCAAAACGCCCCTGAAAGTGACGAAGCTGCTCCCCATTGCCATGGAACGTGCCGATTGGGCCGGGATCCCTCACCGCTTGATTAAAATGCCTCTCACAACACCAGTACCTCGTAGACCCTAACCAGGGGGTCAAAATTTTGGGTATAACACCCTTCATGGGGGATACTCTCAAAATACCTGATCGCCCACGGCGAACTCCAGGTCACGTCGGCGCACATCTGCGTACGACTTCTGTCTATCCTGAGCTGCTTTCATATTAGCCCTGATCTGGCGAACTTCTGCCTGAACTTGCTCAAGATACTCTGGTCCTATAATGACCGTCTCACTCGATTCATCCCAGCATAATGGCGTGCGGCATGGTCTACCGTATAATGCCTGGAAGGGAGACATCTTGATCGATGCATGATAACTGTTGTTGTAACTAAACTCGATCAGATGTAACTTATCAATCCAGCTGGTCTGAAAGTCAAGTGCACATGCACGTAGCATATCCTCAAGTGTCTGTATGGTGCGCTCACTCTGACCATCGGTCTGTGGGTGAAACGCCGTACTCAATTTCAGTTCAGTACCCAATGCCTCTCGTGTAGACTTCCAATATCTGGATAAGAATCTGGTATCTCTGTCAGATACTATCGTCTTTGGTACACCATGATGTCTTACAATTTCTTTATCGAATAATTCTGCCAATCTTGCCACTTTCCAGGTGTCCTTCATCGGAATGAATCGAGACACCTTGGTCAGTCGGTCTACCACAACCCAAATCATATTCAGACCTCCCCTTGTAGGCGGAAGCCCTACCACGAAGTCCATAGATATGTCATGGAACTTCCACTCCGGCACTGGCATTGGCTGCACCATACCACCAGGCCGTCGGTGCTCAAACTTGACCTTCTGACAAGTGAGACACCTCAACACATAGTCATTCACATCCTTTTTCATTCCAGCCCACCAGAAATATCTTTTCATACCTTTATACATCTTTGAAGCTCCGGGGTGAATCGAAGTAGTAGAACAGTGGGATTCACTCAATATGCACTCCTTCAGCTCAGCGCTACTCCTGGGTATACACAATCTGCCATTAAGCCTAATCAGGTCATCATCGTGGAGTCTGAAGTCGTACTTCTGACCCTCGAATGTGCCATCAATAAGCTTCTGTCTAATCTCCATCATGTACTGATCCGTCATCTGAGCACTCCGCACCTCTTCAACCAAGCCAGTATGAGAGACTAGCGAATGGAGAGAGTGTGCTCGGCGACTCAACGCGTCAGCTACCACATTTGCCTTACCCTCCTTGTACTGTAAATCGATGTCATAATCATTCAGAAATTCAACCCACCTTCTTTGCCTCATGTTCAACTCCTTCTGAGTGAACAAGTACTTTAAACTCTTGTGGTCAGAATAGATCGTCACACTTACCCCATACAAGTGATGTCGCCATATCTTTAGTGCGAAGACAATGGCCCCCAATTCTAAGTCGTGGGTAGGGTAGTTCTCCTCATGCTTCTTCAGCTGTCGGGAGGCGTAAGCTACGACCTTCCCGTGTTGCATCAACACACAACCCATACCCCTGCCTGATGCGTCGCAATAGACCTCAAAACCATCTGGACCGTCTGGTAATGTCAGAACCGGTGCAGATGTCAGAGCATCCTTGAGACTCGTGAAAGCCCTCTCACAGTCGACTGTCCACTCGAATGGTGCATCCTTTTTCATCAAGGAAGTCATCGGCTTCGAGACACTGGAGAAGTCCTTCACAAATCTCCTATAGTAACCTGCCAGACCGAGGAAGCTCCTGATGTCGGTAACTGTCTTCGGCCTAGGCCAGGTGCGCACTGCATCTATCTTTGCCGGATCAACAGCGATCCCGGCCTCAGAAATCACATGTCCAAGGAATGATACTTGGTTCAACCAAAATTCACACTTAGAAAATTTAGCATACAGCTGATTCTTTCTCAATGTCTGCAATACATCTCTCAGGTGGCTTTCATGCTCACCTCTCGATTTCGAATACACAAGTATGTCATCGATGAAGACTACCACTGATTTGTCCAACTGATCTTGGAACAAACGGTTCATTAAGTCCATGAACTTTGCTGGTGCATTTGATAAGCCGAACGGCATAACTGTGAACTCATAATGCCCATACCTAGTTCTGAAGGCTGTCTTTTCTATATCACTGTCACGGATGGCAATCTGGTGGTATCCGGAACGTAGGTCTATCTTGGAGAACACTGATGCTCCCCTCAGCTGATCAAATAGATCGTCGATGCGTGGTAAGGGGTAACGGTTCTTCACCGTAACAGCATTCAGCTCTCGATAATCAATACATAGGCGGAGGCTACCGTCCTTCTTCTTCACGAAGAGGACCGGCGCTCCCCATGGTGAAACACTAGGGCGGATAAAGCCCTTGTCGAGTAGGTCTCTCAGCTGCTCTTTGAGCTCTGTCATCTCTGCTGGAGCCATACGGTAAGGTGCCTTCGCAATGGGTCCGGTGCCCGGAACTAGATCAATCTCAAACTCAATCTCTCGTGCTGGCGGCATGCCCGGCAGTTCCTTAGGAAATACGTCAGGAAACTCCGACACTACCGGCACATCTGGGCTAAACTCAGGGTCTCTCTCTATGTCCTGGACATAGCAGAGGTATACATCATTTCCTCGTCGCAACTCACGATACATGGCCATGGCGGTGATGATCTGTGTCGAAGGCTCCCTGGGCCTCTGGCGGTATGATATAGTAACCCCAGATGGACTCCTAAGAAGCAGTCGATGCTCGGCACATAGGATTCTACCCTTGTACCCTCCAACCAGTTCATCCCGACAATCACATCAAATCCCAGTCCGTCGAACTCTATCAAGTCGATCGGAAACTCCTCATCCATGATTCGAACAACAGCATCTCGGTAGTAGCGGGTACATCTGATCTGCTCTTTCGAAGGGAGATGACCACGAAGTCTGGCATCTCTTCACCGTCTAACCCCAGCCTCTTCGCAAATGATAGCGAAATGAATGTGTGTGAGGCTCCAGAGTCGAACAAAATCGATGCATCCACGCCATTCACTGGAAAGGTACCGATGAGGATTGTGCCGCTCTTGCCGGCTTCTGCCTTATTGCAGACACTCAGTATACCTCCCGTTCCGAGTGCACAGCCTAATTCATTGGCAAACTAATAAGTATTGGGTAACAACACGGTTTATATGCTTCAAACAACTCCACTTTATTCATTAACACACTCTTTTTACAACATTCATTGGCTTACACTATCGCCATGATTCACACTTACAACATCCTTAATACATACGGGTTTATCACATCACACAATTATACAAAGCTTAAAACTGTCTGAAGGTCAAATTTAAACGTCCGGGTTTCATGTGTGTGGCATTGATCACTGCCGACGGTGCGGTATTAAGTTTGATCTTCCTGATGCCGTGGTATAGCATCCTTGATTGTCCACCCATGATTAGTACATCTCCCGATTTCAGCAGTAGCTTCTTTGCGAGGTCAGCACGCTTCTGCTCGCCATACACAAACACTGCGGTATCACCAATGGACCAAGACACCACGGGTACTCCCTTACTTAGAGACTCGGGTGACTCGTCCTTGTCTTGGTGCATACCTAACCGTCCACCTTTCTGGTAGAAGTTTACAATGCATAGATCTGCTTTTACACTTGGAATTGATTCCGTTTCAACTTGTTGAGCAATTCCCACGGCGTGGTTAACGACCGCGTGGAACTCCTCTGGTATACTTGATACTGTTGCTCCATCTTCAGCTCGCACTTCTTGATATGACTTGGTGTAAGGGTTCCAGTCCTTACCCATGCACATCATCTTCAATTGCATCCTTGCTCCGTTCGGGTATTCGGGTGTGTAGAACCCTCCTGGTTTTGCTCCGAGTTCGTCGCATCGTCTGATGATGTGGATTTGTGCTTCCGGTGTCAGGTATCCATTTAAGAGTATCATACCTGGCTGGATAACCTGACATTGCTCCAATGGGAAGTCGGTGATGTTGATGGCGGTTTCTTCAGGGTTTGGTGTGGGCGGGATTGGATAGCAGATATTGAAGGTTCCTAAGTTTCAAATTGCCTAATTTTAGGTGTTTTCCACATTATATTCTAACTCTTTACTTATATGTTTATACCCTTAGACTTGCTAACACTCATGCATGAAATGCGGTAAGCAATCACTTTTTCATTTATCAGTTTAGGCGGTACCTGGTCTCGAAGAGGATCCTGGTGCCTCAGACCGGTCCACCACATTCAGGGTGGCCTTGCCGGACCCCGTAGCCTTCCCCTTCTGGGATTCAGTGTACTTCTTGTCAGAAGTCTGCTGAGTAATCGCCTTCGGGCCTTCAGTGGTCGTGGTAGTATTACCCTTCCACTGCCCCTTTGGCTTATAGTTCCTGCTGTTGGGGTTCGTCCAACACTCAAACTCACGGTGCCCCATCTTCTGGCAGTGACGACACCTCACATCATTCCCCTTGCAGTCTTTGCCGGGGTGGTCTCCATTGCACCACTTACAGTAAAAGTGGCGCTCCGGTCCAGAACCCGCGCTAGCTGCTATATCAACACACAATCAATACTCACTTCCCATCTTAACAACATACACCTCAACTAGATACACATGGTTAAGTAATTACCCTTAGGCGGGTAGGAGCGTAGAGGCTTCGCCGCATACGCGTATGTGAGCTTCAGTGGCTCATCAGCTGTGGTGGTCTGGGCTTGGCCCTTGTCACTCTGGTACTGACCCTTCTGGGGCTGAGGGTAGGGTTTCTTTTTCTTTCCTCCCCCATACCCTTGCTGACTCTGGCCCTCGTTGGTGGCCTTGCGCTTGTGCGCATTCTCCTCGTCCCTCAGACGGACGGTAATTTCAACCTTAGCAGCGGCATGATAGCACTCCTGAATTTTAGGATGTCAGTCATGCCCCGCAAAAATAACTTACCAACTCACATTAACATTCACTCATGGTGTAAATTGATTCACAATAAGGTACTCTAATTACCTGCAAGGTAGTATACTCAGCTGGCCCCATCCCATAGCGGAGACGGTGGCTAAGACCATTGTAGAACCGGTTCACCAACACCCGGTTCGAATACCCAAGGTCTGGTAAAGGTAAAGGATAAGGCCGGTGAATGCTGTGTAGTAGTCATCAACCGACATCTTATCCCCCTGCCTCAGACTATCAAGCTCGAGGCGCTTGGCCTCCTGCACGTGCACCGGGTAGTACTTAGCTCGCAGTAGAGCCGTGTACTCCCTCCAACCAAATTCAGGATCAGCCATCCTGTCCTCCTTCACCAACTTCCACCAACTCTGCGCCGTACCCTTCAAGTAGTAGGCAGCAAGACGGACCTTAGCTTCAGCAGGTACTGCCAAGGTCTCGTAGGCGGTCTCCAGTTCGGAGATGTACGCCTCCAGTTTTCGAGGATCAGTTCCCCATTAAATGATGGCGGTCTAAGATCAGCCAACGCCTTGACCCAATTGGTCTCTCGTGGCGGTGGTGGTGGTGGCTGAACTCCAGGCTGTTGCCCTTGCTGTATAGCAGCAACCAGATCGGGTACCAACTGGGCTACGGCGGCTGCAACTGCCTCAGCCATAGTCTGTGCCGTAGTATATCATCGCCCTGGTTACCCAAATCTCCAGTACCGCGCCCGCGGCCTCTCCCTCGTGGTCTACCTGCCATCTGAATTCATATGAACATTTCATTAGCATTATGCTTGCACACTTATCGGTCCAATGGTTATAGCATCTTCCCGACAACCAGGTAATTCCACACTTAGTTAGTGGTTAACCTTTCCAAATCTGTCCACTTAGGTAACTGTAGCTAGGTTTCCTAACTCGGTATATTCCTAAGCTCGGTATTCTAGTCATCAGAGCGATACTTCGCTCTGATACCACTTTTTGTAACACCCCTACAACGCTCCTATCATCTACCGAAATCGCAGCGGAAATAACCAGCCAAATAATAACTAACGCTTTGGTGTTACAACGCCGTTAACCACCCACGTGGTTAACTAGGCAGAATAAATACAGGAGTATCGGTCTGATGATCAGACTCCCGAGCATAGTATCTAACATCCATATATAAACATAACCAACCATACCGAGTATTTAATTTGCAACACACCTACAAGCCATAATCATCCATCACTGTTTAACAACGGTACCAAAATGTAATGCCTCGGGTGCACAGGCGCATCCCGGGCTTAACAACCAACATATCCAAAAGTACATCAACAACCTAGGACCTAGAGCCACTCTGCCTCTTCGATCCTCATCCTGCAATAAAAAAAATATGGAGCCCCCGAGGGGGTCAGCACCTTTGCTGGTATGGCTAACGCGCAGCCCATCGACTACCGGGATACGCGCAACCAATTGTCATAATAACATGGCATTCATTTTAGAACATCCAACATATATATATACCATAGCATAGCAAGGGAAATTGCATAGCATCACAACATCAATACAACACCATAAACTCGGTTCTCACTAGGAACCTCTTACCATGGTTAGCATACCATATGAGCCTAGAGATTTTTACCAATCCCATGTTAAGCTCGTTACCATCCTCGTTACCGTCCGGTTATGTAGAACGGTTAAATTATACCAAAGGTGTGTCGGATATAGTAATCCCAAGCACACCGAAATAACATACGTATGCCCCTATGGCCCGACGTGAGTCAGTAACTAGCTTTGGATAAGCTAAGGGAAGGTAGAAACCAAATTGGAATACCACCTATACATACACCAAGAGAGCCGAACCGGATATGATATCGACCCCCATCCATCACACGTGTGGCCGGAACAACCGGACTCCTCACTCCCCCGGTTAGCACTTGTTAGTGATCACACAATATTTTGTTAAGTCACAACAAGCAAACATTTAGGTCTTGTTAGACAACCAAGGGAAAGGAGTCATAACCTTACAACATTATAATGTATAACAACTGTAAACTCTTTTCATGCCTTAATCTTATAAGGTCGTAACACACAGAAAAGCAAACAACACCCAAGCCGGTGTAAACCGGTAGGCAACAGACTGCAAGAAAACCATACCTTGGTCCTTGCCTTGTTTCGTTTCCACCTTGAGAGAATCCTATACACATTAGTAATGTCGGTTAATTATTTATTTAACTTCACACTTACTAAGTATTCAACATGATTGTATGACATGTTTTAATGTCTACCTCACCCTAGGTTACCTTCATTTACACCCTAGGGTTAACTACATAAGTCACATTCTTTTCTGTTTTTTTTTTTACAAGTTTAGGTCCGACCGGACTTGCCGACCGGACTTGTCCATGTCCGGTCGATTCCAGAGAGTTTCTCCCCTTCGGAAATTCAGCCCGACCGGACTTGCCAAGTCCGGTCCTATGTCCGGTCGATTCCAGTAACTCAATCCGTACAGAATTTACAAGCCCGACCGACCTTGCAAGTCCGGTCCCAAGGTCGGTCCATTCCAGAAGCCAATTCTCGCAGGGTAAACAGGTCCCGACCGAGCTTGCAAGTCCGGTCGCAAGTCCGGTCGGCCCCAAATCTATGTTTTTCTTTTACATTCAACTCCAAACTTCACCCCATAACCTAGTACTCCCTAACCTCATTTGGGCACTTTAAACACAACTTAAGACACCCTTAAACACTCATAAAACTCATTTTCTAATTCCTTAAGCCTTTACTTATTCCTTCACAAAATTTCTAACACTTACAATATTTTCTCCTAGTTTTTCAAATGGTGTTTCACACCTAAGATGACTACTATACCAAAAGCTTTCTCCTTATTTTAACATCATCTCCAAGCATCATCTCTCACACTAATTCCTTATATCCTTCTTGAAACTCTTTTCCTAGTGTACACTTCTCCTTGTTTTACCAAAGTTTGCCTA
The DNA here is from genome assembly GCA_023374045.1 of Limonium bicolor. Classification (NCBI taxonomy): domain Eukaryota; kingdom Viridiplantae; phylum Streptophyta; class Magnoliopsida; order Caryophyllales; family Plumbaginaceae; genus Limonium; species Limonium bicolor. The sequence goes on from CM041781.1 coordinate 135,299,761, forward strand.
GGTATTTACCTAAGTCCAAAGTGACTTTGGTACTCACTAAATCTTAAGATCATGTCTAAGTCCTTATTACACTCTAGAGTACTTCCTAGTACATCAAAATTCCTTTAAAACATCATGAACTCCTTTCATTTCCTACATTTTCTAACTCACCAAACCTTATGTAAACACTTAGAACTTCTTGCTTTTTACCTAAATTTTGACATGGATTCACCTAGAACATTACTAAGCCTAAACACTTTGCTTTCTCCATTAAACACACAAGAACATCTAGAATCACCAAGAACACTCTCATACACAACTTCACCAAATTTACACTACATTACAATATAGTGCATAACTTAAATTGCATGGCACTTAGGCCCTTAAAATGCATGGCTCTTAGGCCCTTAAGGTGCTTAAATCATAAACACTGAATTTCCACAATATATATGCCTTTAACCTGCAAATACACTCAACACACATATGCCCTTTACTAGTCTCTTGAGAACACTTTACTAAGTCATTCACCATTTGCTCTTTAGGTAGTTTTAATAAGCATTTATAAGCTCATTTCTCCTAAGGCATTAAACCACATTTGGTTAGTAGATTTACCTCTTTTTCAAAACACTTCCTTCTTGTTTCCTTAAAAACCGTATGGAATTTTGATTCCTTGTCAAGCTCTAAACAATATACAAACACCATAATGAGTATTCAAGCTTTGAGCTTCATCTCATTGTAAACCCTAATTTTACATTGTTTCAAAAACATTAATGTAGTTGTTTTACCTTGATCTTTGAAGGGAGTTTGAATATATAACAAGAGAGGACTCCACCTAGTCCATGAAGAGTTGGAATGAAGCTAGATTAAAGTCACACAAAGAGCTATATCAATGTGTATTTTCGGTCAAGGTAAAAACATGGAGGAAACATGATTTTTCTTTGAGATTCCTTACCTAGAAGCAAGGGAGATCAACAATATGTCAAAATACAAGCTCAAGCTCCTTCAATGGTGGAACACCTTGGCACCGAAATGGAGCTCTTTGAGTTTTGAGAAGATAGGAATGAAGAGCTTGATGAGAGGAAAAGATTGGTGGTCTTAGAATTTGATTTGGACAAGTGAGCTAGATTTAACAAGTGGTCAAAGATGGAGTTTCCATGGTGGTAGTAGTATTACCGTGAGAGAACAAAGAAGAAGGAAGAAGAGAGGTGGGAAACCGTGTGAATGAAGGAAAGAAATGAGAGAATGAAGATAGAACTTACTTTTAAGGAGATATTTGTAGTATAAAGTAAAAAGTAGTTTTACTTAGTTTGCTTAATTACTTATTACATTAACTAGAGAGTGGTGAGTCACCACACTTATAAAAACCGGCCCCCTTTATTAGTGTGAGGGTATTTTAGTCTTTGTTTGTCAATTTAATTACTTAACATAACATATGTTATAAACTAGCTTGTAAAAGTTACTATTCACCTAAACAAGGCACTTAGAAGTGAAATTTTGATTTCCCATAATATAGCCACCCAAATGTGATACTATATAGTACACATATATATTTAAGAGTAATGATGGACATTTAGCCATTCAAAACTCATTTACAAGACAATTTTTCAAAAATGTGCTTTAAGACTTCTTAAAGCACATTTTGTGTTTTAACTTGTTTCAAGCTTGGTTTTCTTTGGTAATTGATTTAATATGTTCATTAATACATATATAAAGTCTTGGTAAGTTCATTAGGTCTTACCCAAGCCTATTCCAAGCTTAGAGCACATTTTAGCTCTTATTGACTTTAAAGCACATTTTGTGTTTGCTTTTGTTTAAATTGTTACTAGTGTTTTAAGACTCTTTTTAGTCTTAATAAATCATGTTTTAATGTTTAACCAACATACCAAGGTTTGGGGTATTTCACCATTTCCAAAGGCCTTAATCAAGATCTTTTCATCGATATCGTTGATTTCTGTGACCTTCTTATGGAAGATGAAATACCCCAAACCTAAGTATAAGTAAACATCAAATTATGATGTAGTAAGGCTAGAATATGCCTTAGAAAGATTGGTAGACAATTTAAACAAGGAAACACAAGAAAATGCCTTAAGGGTAATTAGGGCAAAAATGTGCTCTAAGCTTGGAGAGACTTGGGTGAGTACCCAAATATCATGATAAGACCTTAGTAATATTCTAATGGTCATTTTAAATCAATAGCAAAGAAAAACCAAGCTTGAAAACAAGTTAAAACACAAAATGTGCTTTAAGAAGTCTTAAAGCAACATTTTTGAGAAATTGTCTTAGAATTGAGTTTTGAGTGACTAGATGTCCAATCATTACTCTTTAATCAACATGTGTACTAATTAGTATCACATTAGGAAGCCTAAATCAATGGGAAACCAAAAATTTCACGAATATGTGCACTAATTAGTGAATAGTGCCAAATAGTGCCAATTAAGCTTAAGTCAACATAAGTCAATAAGATGGTCAACAAAGACCATAAATATCTCCATTATAAGAGGGGGGGCCGGTTTTTGATGTGGGGAGTCACCACTGACAAAGCAATTAAAGGAAAAGAAGAGGAAAAAGAGAGAATAGTACTATTTGCTTTATAAAAGCAAAAACCTTATATTAGCCTACCTCCTCCTCTCTTATTCATTTCTCTTCTTCTTCATGGTTCTCTTCTTCTTTTCCTCTGTTCCAAACAGTCCCAAGCAGCAACCCATGGCACCACCACCTTGCTTTGGCAACAACTTACTCATTTTAGCTCCAAATCAAAAAAAAAACACGATTTCTCTTAGTAAGGCCAAGACCTATTCATTCTATCTTTTCAAATCCTTCAAGCTCCATCGGTGCCAAGAGGAAAACTCCCATTGATGGAGGAAAATCAAGTTTGAAGAGCTCATTAGCTTCTCCATTCTCTTAAGGTAAAGAAAATGTAAGAAAAAACCAAGTTTCCATATCCTTTAGGCCGAAAAATTCTTCTAATGGGGCTATGTTTTTATGCATTGTGTAGCTTGATTTATTCACCAAGGACTAGTGGAGTCCTATTTCATTCAATGCCAAAGTCCACCTTGAGACTTCAAAGGTAATCATCACTTTATGCCTTAGAACACATTCTAACCTAGGTTTTTATTCCTTGAGGTTAGTGTATTGTTTAACTCATATGAGTCATTGATATTGATTAGAACATGGCAAGGGGAATTTAAGTGGTGGCCGAGACTATGCAAGAAGAGGTCTAGAGGAGGTAGGAGATTAAGATAAGCTTGAGAAAACAAGGTAAAATGCTTACCTAATGGTGGTTAAGTTTTAAGGGATGAGTTTGGGTGGATACCAATGTGTCTTAGAGTTACATTGTGTATTGGGTTATATCAACTTAAGAAAAAGAACTTAAATAAGCTTGTGAACTTGGATAAGGAGCCAATGGGAATGAGTTAGAATATAAGTTTAAGAAGGATTTTAAGAGCATATAATTACTATGAGATTGATGGGTGTATTCGCAGGTTGAAAGCTTTATATGTGGGAAATTCAGTGTTAAGTTAAGTCATTTAAGGGCCTAAGAGCCATGTCATTTAAGAGCTTAGTGCTATGCAATTTAAGCTTATTGCAATATATTGAGTTGTTGGGAATGAGTTGGTTTGGGTGATGAGATATGATGAGAAGAACTTGATGGTGTGAGATGGTTGAATGGGAAAAATAATGTGTTGGGCATGTAATATACTAGAGGAGCTATGACGAAATTTGAGTAGAAAACAAAGTGTTTAAGTGGTAGTGTGAGTGAGTTAATATGCCTAGGGTTTACTAGGGAGCATGAAAAGAAAAATTGGGTGGAATGAGTTAACTAAGGAGTTCTTGAGGTTTATGGAGTGACTAGAGTGCTAGGAGGAATTAGAGGATTGGCGAGTGTATTAAACACACCAAAATCATGATATGAGGAATGTAAGACTTGTGCATAAGTTTTAAGGAAAGGTGTATAATGTCCAAGGAGGGTGTGTAGTATAGTTAAGGTAAAGAAGAACAAGGTTAAGGTGCTAAGAGGATGACAAGAAATGTTTAGGTATGCCCAAGTTAGGAATGATGAGAACAAATGGAAAATAGAGGAATTTGTGCATGGTTATGTAAGATGACTTGAGGAAGTTTTGGTAAATGAATGAAGATGGAAAATAATGTTAGGAAGTGCCCAAACTGTTAAAGGAGGGAACACTGGGTGGTTGAAGTTTTGGTAAAGATACAAGTTGGTAATGTAAGGAATTTATGATAAGTGTTAGGAGTGTTTGTAAGATTGAGCAAAATGTTGAGAAGATCTTTGGAAGTTGTTTTAATGAGTTTGGTGGAGGTTATAAGGTGTGTTTGATGTGCCAAATGATGTTAGAACACATTAGGAGGCTTGAGGAAAAATTTGTAGAAAGTTTGACAATGTATGGGAAGTTTCTGCAGCCGACCTACCCAGGGGACCGACCCCAGTCTGGGTCGGTCGGGCTGAAACTGTGAAGTTGGATGTTCTCTGCAGCCGACCTACCCAGGGGGTGGGTCGGTCGGTGGGTCAGTCGGACCATAAAAAAAAAAGAAAGAAAGAAACCCTAAGAGAGTTTAGTGGTATTAATGGTACCCCATTAAGGGGGCAATGATGATTAGAGGTATAAAGACCTAAGGGATTAAGTTAAGAATAAACTTAAAAGTTTAAGATTAAGTTTGCAAGAATAAGTTGTAAGACTTAAGGGGTGTTAGGTGGGGATCATTAAGGGTTAAGTAAGTTAAGTAAGTTGAATTAAGTTAAGTGATTAACAACCTAAAACTGAATGAATGTTTTAGGATTTGGGAGTTTGGACTCCGGAAGAGAGTAAGCAGCCGAACGACCAACGGTGAACGGTACAGTTCTCTTGTGACCTGCTTGCTAACGAGGTGTCCCTCGGCTTGTGTGCTATTTGTTTTGTGTGCTCACTAAACAAGATAAAGCATGCAACCGGAATATATTATATTTATTGTTTTGTTGTGTGATGTTTGAAAACTAACACAACATACCGTGAGAACTTACTAACCAATGTTTAGTAAGGAATTGAGTGAGACTAAGGAACGCTCCCTAATAAGGGACGATATGAACCGAAAGAGGTTAACCAACAAATATGGTCTTGAGATTACTACTAACTGGAACTTGAGTGAGGAAACCCGGGACCGATCTCCGGTCATGCATGCTAAGGAAAAAGGGGGACGGTATCTGAATCAGATCCGCCCTCCGCTTAAGGACTTGTCTTCGGACTTGTAGCCTAGGGCCGGTTGCCGGCTCAGCTGCGCTGGACTCCCGTCCAGAGTAGGTGGCATTAAGATGGTGCGGTGGGATCACCTAAATCCCAGGTTCGAATTAAGCTACAACCATTCCCCTCCAGGAACGGTTTGTATACTGAGATTAAGTTAAGATTAAGATTAAGGTAAGGTTAAGATAAGTTGCAACCATTCCCTTTTAAAGGATGGTTTGTATTGTTAAGTTTAAGATTAAGGTATGGTAAAGATGAGTTGCAACCATTCCTCTTTAAAGGATGGTTTGTATAATTACGATTAAGATAAGCGACATCCACTCCTTATTTAAGGATGGTTGTTTCTAAGATTAAGATAAGACTAAGATTGAGGTGGGATAAGGATGGACTAAGATTAAGAGGGAACATTACTTAAGGAGTTAAATAATTAACTCTCTAATTAAGGGAACGCATTTAAGTCGTTCATTGTGTGTGAACTTTGATTGTTCATATCTGAGTTGTTGTTTACTGCACTTTCTATTATGTTGTGCATCTAATCAACCTCCATGCTATCGACAATTAGTCGTCGTAGCCACGTTAGCTTGGGGGCCATGAGGGGATCGTACCAGCATTCGTGCTGACCCCCTTTAGGGGCTGTTTTTACTACACAGGTGAACATCAGGTGGCGGCCATCGCGAGAGTAAGAAGGGGTACAAGTGTTACGGGTTAAGTGTGGCCTACGAGTTGTGCATGTACACTCATATGGCAATTTGAGTTAGTAAGATGTATAGGATGTGAGGGAATTGTAAGAAGGATATGTAATGGGTTAAGGTTGTTGTACTAATGTTTGGTATATTCTGTAGTCAGACCGTGGCAAGGTCCTGGATTGTAAGGAATTCCGCTGTGACATGTTTATATATATATACTGTTAAGTTGTGAGACCACATCTGGATTGAGTTGGGGTGTTACAAAAAGTGGTATCAGAGCGTAGTTACGCTCTGAAGACAAGAAATACCAAACTTAGGAGAATGATGAGGTTGAGATTGAGTTATGGGTTAAGGGTTGTGAGATAGAGTGAGAGGTGCGTTAGTCAGGACTTCCCGGTGTTTACCGGATATCCATAGTACCTAGACCCGCCCTCCACATCCCTAACCCTGAATACATGGAACAAACACCAGAGAGAAGAAAGCCTTCTCTTACTCAGGGAAACCCGATCTGGCAGTTAGCTAACAGTGAGCAATACGAGAAACATCTTGTTGCACAACAGTTATGGAGAACTTGGAGGTTTCAATGGAGCGCAACAGAGAAACAGGCGCTACCTATGGAATACTATCAGTAAGGGAACGGAAATTACCGGCAACATGGGTCGACATGCTACGCAGTCGAAATAACCCGCGATACCAATGGCAAGGAAAGCACTACGCGTGCAATGGATAAGGAAATGATAAGAGACATGAGTACCGGACAGCGGTCCGAGTGAGCATAACAGTGGGATAATACAAAGCATGAGGATTGAGATTACTGGGAAGTCCAGTTAGAAACGGGAACTCCAAACCCCATACAATGAGGAAGGTTATAAAACCTGGCCAACATAGTGCGGACGACGATAGGAACTCATATAAATTGTATACCGAAATAGGGCTACGAAGTAGTGCCTAAAGGAGAATCATTACTGAGTAACCACAACAAAATGTGTGGAGACAGGAGCAAGGATTAAGACATAAGAGAATATTAAGGGGTTCCCTCAGAAAGAGGAACGCCCTGATAAACGACAGTACTGTCAAACAACAAGGAAACTGCCGGATGGACGGTTATCCAAAATAAGAGATTATCGAAGGAGTCCCGAGGACTACCAATTACATGGAAATTAGAAAGAAGTACCGCTACCAACGTACCTTGTACCAATAGCCCATCCTGCATGGCGCACTTGCCATAGCAAGTGCTACGACGGTTAAGCTACACGGAAAGCCATCATGGCAAGATAGGAGAACGCTACAGTTGAAACACATATTAATACCGGATTGTAAATCCACGAGAACAGAAAAATAAGACCTTGGAAAGGCCCGACGGCCTGACCATGATGAGATAAGGTAACACACCAGTCAGCCGGGAGCGGGACTTGGACATAATATTAGACCATATGGATGTTAGCAACAGTACAACGTACTACGACAACAGCAACCGACAGTGCGGTAAGAACACCAAACCCGGATCTCAAAGGGGAAAACCTAAGAGATCGCTCGGAAATGCGAGCAAAAACACTATATAAGCAATGATATACAAGGGATGTATTATAAGATACTATTGAGACTGTTGAAGCATCGACTTACAACGAAAACGGGATAAGACTCCCAGAGTGACCATTAAGGATACCAATAACAACATTCTTCGATGAAGATGTTGGAAAACCCAGAAAACAAGGATAAAAGAAATAAACGTAAGCTATAACCTACTAAGGATTAAAGTCGTACAACCCTGGAAAAGGAAAGCTCAGAGGACTACCCCCACAGAGCGGGCATAGTCGAGCCGAACAAACTGATGAATGACAGCTAGTACTGTTCGTCTAACTCATTAACACCCCAGTATGATTGATCATTAAAGGGTGGTGTAATCAACAGAAGTTGAACGAAGCGTTGAGATGGAAGTATAAGACGACAGGATGATACCCAACTTGGACACCGTAAGGCAAACGCCTAATACGAACCTAACCTTGATTATTAAAAGACATAAGTCTAGTAAAATGACAGTATTGTCAAAGACAATAAGTAACCTCAGATCACCTGAACAACTTCCATAGCAGGAAGCAAGATGCAGCATCTTATCATGGAACCCGATACTACATTTAGTATGTAACCTAACGGTGGATAGTGCTCAAAGAACCAGAATCTTATAGGGATGACCTGCAGATGAGTAAGAGTACAAATAATGAACTGAGACATTAAGCACTAAGAGCCTACGAGCCAAGGATGTTAACCACATCAGAGCCCGAGGCGCAGTAAGTTATAAGAGAGCTTGTTTAAGCCACGAAGGGACTACAATTTGTAGATATGAACGGTTACCAAACCTATAACTTAGATTGGGAAGAACATTACCAAGAAAGGGTACCAATGAGGATATTGAGATAATGCTAATGACAGGAGCGGAGAACGAACCATGCCTTTTAGGGTGGGGATACCTCTCCTTGTTGTGAGGCCATGAGTGGGAACGAACCCCTCAAAAGGGCTTTCACATATTAGAGATAAAATACACTTTATTTAGGAAATGGAAACTATGAACCTTGAGATTACCTTAGAACATACCAGATACACTTGAGTAATAAGGAAGGTGGCATAGATAGACCCCATATCCAACACCCAGGATGTAAGAATTAGTAATGGTCAGAGATAAACATGGTGACTGCACATTATGGCACGTCAATTAATCAATGCTCAGAAGAGCTTGTGATTCAGTGGATGACTTCTTCAGTAACCAGTTAAAACTACCTGGTAGATAACATCACTAAGGATGAAAGAAAGCGAAAGAAATTATCCTACTTACGAATCTGAGATTGGAGCAGAACATCTTCATAACAAGAGTCAACTATTTTACAACACGGTACGACAACCGCCTATACCGGAATGAAAGAACTCCCAGTGTGTTTACACCAAGAAGGGATTGAGTATAAGGTAAGACATTAGAATAAGTGAATAAGAGGTTGCACCATCAATGGGCAACATGGTAAGGGCCAACTACCACGGTAGTAGTGGTCGTGAGTACAATAGTTAGAAAGGTGGATTAAGTCATGGTGCGCGGTAAGGCGACCATTATGAATGAGCCGTCAAATATTGACACTGAGGCAATTAGATTTATGAGTTAAGACCAGTATAAGTAAGAAAATAAGATGGTAGACGAACTGAGCATTGGTGCCAGTAGTCTGGACCTTGTTAGGTAAGATTTCACAGGAAGCACACTGCCCATTCCTTAAGGAACTGGAAGTGCATTCCTAGTAGCATAAATATGAGAAACAAGATAAGAGGCTCTACGGAAAGAGACCTTAATTATTAAGAGACCAAATCAGTACGGGATACAGAAAGAGCTAGAGCATACAATACCCAAGAACACAGTAAATGGACTTCCTTTGATTAACTTCAAGAAGAACAATAAATGTTATTATGGAACGATGAAAGAGGAGATCGACAACAGAATACTTCATAATTAGCAATAGCTAAACGTGTGACGGACACTATGAGTTTACTAAAACGAGACGTGGGACGACTGCACCCCACAGGGGCTTGCAGGCCTGACACGCTCATTTATGAGTTAGTTGGGTAAGTAGTAATGTACCAGTAAGGTACCCCATGCATGTGGACGAGTGGTGTAAGGAACACGGGAGGTAGTCGACTCCGTACCACGGACAACGACGTAAGATCAGACAAGAGCAGCTACTACCACAAACAGTCGAAGAGAAGAATTTAGTTGAACCAGCAACACAGAGGAACCAGAGAACAAGTAATTAAGGACTATGAAGTGCGAAGAGCACAGATTGTTGAGTACATACATTGGACATATCTTATGATGTAAGAGATTAAACTGTAAAGCGCAATAAGCACTAAACAGTAGTTTCAGACTAAGAATCATCCTCAGACCAAAGGTCAGTTGGGGAGAACGATTTAGACATTCGAGAAAATACTAAGAGTATGAGCATAAGATCTTCAAGGAGAATAGATAGATGAGTTACAACTCATTAAGGCCGTGTATATATAAAGATAACACGTGTCCATTGAGACAATTAAGCCTAAGGTTATCAGAGTCGCGCAGCGGAAGCTAGCAGATCACTACCTTTGAGATCAGACCAAACTAAGTTAAGGAAACGGTATAAGTACCGTTAAGAATCCTCGATACAGAGACTAAGTCATTCCTGATCGAATTCTAAGTAAGATAGATGACGTGGAAGCTAGAATGCTTGGTGAGAATTAGACATCTTGAACTTATGTTCAAAGATGATGTAACGTGATTACGTGGGCGTAATCCATTAAGTACCTATCTTGTTAACTCCGGTGTGAGTACAAGTTAAGAGAATTAAGGAGGAGGTTTAAGGAGACTTAAGAAATAAGGAATATATGAGGTATGAGTCGATATGAGACTACGTGTGAGATAATAATAAGATAACATTATGAGATACAATTTGATATGATTATGAGTTAGGAAATAGTAATGCTATGTGGTATGAGACAGTAGAAGTTGTTATGGGACAGTTATAGAACTTAGTAAGAATTTAAGCCTTGAGGTAATTACTAAGAGATGAGTTGGGAATGTTTGATGGAATGAGTCCACACTTTGGAGATGTATTGATTATGATTAGAAGAACTAAAAAGATAGAAAATTGGACATGAGTGAATTATTTGGATGTTTGAAAATGACGTGGGAGGTGGAACTTGATTTTCTAGGGATCAAGGGAAACCGAACACAAATTGGGGTGGAAGGATAGTTCTACACTGATGCTGATCACATCAGGGTTGGATGATTCCTGAAACTCCCTGCCAGTGGTCACAATTAAATCACACTAAGGATAGAGGCCTTAGGATAAAATGAAATTGGAGTTGCTTGTATTTTTAATTAGAGGAATTATTCCTCACATGACCTCGTAAAAAGGATTACCTTTTTACTGAGTCTCGCCCATGAAGTCGAGGACGCACGAGCCTTTGTCTTCGGACCGGTGACATGGGGAGAGCAGGGTGTTTTGTATTCTGGCCCATGGTGACGAGGACGAATGAGCCATTGTCTACGGACCGGTGACATGGGAGAATACGTTGGAAGTTATGTGAATGTTTTAATCATCAAAAAGGAACAAAAGGAATTTTGAGTGCTACACATGCTTAAGCATGTGGTGTGATATTTAAGTATAAGAATATGGCGGATCCAATGATCCAATGAGATTAAGTATACATAAGTATGATCTAAGGAATGAGGTAAGACATGTATTCTAATAAGTAAAGATGCATGGGAACTTTGGGGACAAAGTTCTTTTAAGGGGGGTAGATTGAAATACCCCAAACCTAAGTATGCTAAGTAAACATCAAATTATGATGTAGCAAGGCTATAATATGCCTTAGAAAGATTGGTAGACAATTTAAACCAAGGAAAACACAAGAAAATGCCTTAAGGGCAATTAGGGCAAAAATGTGCTCTAAGCTTGGAGAGACTTGGGTGAGTACCCAAATATCATGATAAGACCTTAGTAATATTCTAATGGTCATTTTAAATCAATTAGCAAAGAAAACCAAGCTTGAAAACAAGTTAAAACACAAAATGTGCTTTAAGAAGTCTTAAAGCACATTTTTGAGAAATTGTCTTAGAATTGAGTTTTGAGTGGCTAGATGTCCATCATTACTCTTTAATCAACATGTGTACTAATTAGTATCACATTAGGAAGCCTAAATCAATGGGAAACCAAAAATTTCACGAATATGTGCACTAATTAGTGAATAGTGCCAAATAGTGCCCAAATTAAGCTTAAGTCAACATAAGTCAATAAGATGGTCAACCAAGACCATAAATATCTCCATTATAAGAGGGGGGCCGGTTTTTGATGTGGGGAGTCACCACATGACAAAGCAATTAAAGGAAAAGAAGAGGAAAAAGAGAGAATAATACTATTTGCTTTATAAAAGCAAAACACCTTATATTAGCCTACCTCTCTCCTCTCTTCTTCATTTCTCTTCTTCTTCCACGGTTCTCTTCTTCTTTTCCTCTGTTCCAAACCGTCCCAAGCAGCACCCATGGCACCACCACCTTGCTTTGGCAACAACTTACTCATTTTAGCTCCAAATCAAAAACTAAACACATATTTCTCTTAGTTAGGCCAAGACCTATCTTTCTATCTTTTCAAATCCTTCAAAGCTCCATTTCGGTGCCAAGAGGAAACTCCATTGATGGAGGAAAATCAAGTTTGAAGAGCTCATTAGCTTCTCTATTCTCTTAAGGTAAAGAAAATGTAAGAAAAACCAAGTTTCCATCATCTTCCTTATATAGCCGGAAATTCCTTCTCATGGGGCTATGTTTTTATGCCTTGTTCTAGCTTGATTTATTCACCAAGGACTAGTGGAGGTCCTATTTCATTCAATGCCAAAGTCCACCTTGAGACTTCAAAGGTAATCATCCACTTTTATGCCTTAGAACACATTTCTAACCTAGGTTTTTATTCCTTGAGGTTAGTGTATTGTTTAGTACTCATATGAGTCATTGAATATTGATTAGAACATTGGGAAGGGGAATTTAAGTGGTGGCCGAGATCTATGCAAGAAGAAGGTCTAAGGAGGAGATTAAGATAAGCTTGAGAAAACAAGGTAAAATGCTTACCTAATGGTGGTTTAAGTTTTAAGGGATGAGTTTGGGTGGATACCAATGTGGCTTAGAGCTTACATTGTGTATTGGGTTATATAATCTAAGAAAAAGAACTTAAATAAGCTTGTGAACTTGTGACTAAGGAGCCAATGGGAATGAGTTAGTAATATAAGTTTAAGAAGGATTTTAAGAGCATTATAATTACTATGAGATTGATGGGTGTATTCGCAGGTTGAAAGCTTTTATATGTGGGAAATTCAGTGTTTAAGTTTAAGTCATTTAAGGGCCTAAGAGCCATGTCATTTAAGAGCCTTAGTGCTATGCAATTTAAGCTTATTGCAATATATTGAGTTTGTTGTGAATGAGTTGGTTTGGGTGATGAGATATGATGAGAAGAACTTGATGTGTGTGAGATGGTTGAATGAGGAAAAATAATGTGTTTGGGCATGATAATATACTAAAGGAGCTATGGCGAAATTTGAGTAGAAAACAAAGTGTTTAAGTGGTAGTGGTGAGTTAATATGCCCTAGGGTTTACTAGGGAGCATGAAAAGAAAAATTGGGTGGAAATGAGTTAACTAAGGAGTTCTTGAGGTTTAGAGTGACCTAGAGATGTCTAGGAGGAATTATAGGATTGCCAGTGTATTAAACACACCAAAATCATGATATGAGGAATGTAAGACTTGTGCATAAGTTTTAAGGAAAGGTGTATAATGTCCAAGGAGGGTGTAGTATATTTAAGGTAAAGAAGAACAAGGTTAAGGTGCTAAGAGGATGACAAGAAATGTTTAGGTATGCCCAAGAGTTTAGGAATGATGAGTAACAAATGGAAAAGAGAGGAATTTGTGCATGGTTATGTAAGATGACTTGAGGAAGTTTTGGTAAATGAACTGAAGATGGAAAATAATGTTTATGAAGTGCCCAAACTGTTAAGGAGGGAACACTTGGGTTGGTTGAAGTTTTGGTAAAGATACAAGTTGGTAATGTAAGGAATTATATGATAAGTGTTAGGAGTGTTTGTAAGAATTGAGCAAATGTTTGAGAAGATCTTTGGAAGTTGTTTTAATGAGTTTGGTGGAGGTTATAAGGTGTGTTTGATGTGCCAAATGATGTTAGAACACATTAGGAGGCTTGAGGAAAAATTTGTAGAAAGTTTGACAATGTATGGGAAGTTTCTACAGCCGACCTACCCAGGGGACCGACCCCAGTCTGGGTCGGTCGGGCTGAAACTGTGAAGTTGGATGTTCTCTGCAGCCGACCTACCCAGGGGGTGGGTCGGTCGGTGGGTCGGTCGGACCATAAAAAAAAAGAAAGAAAGAAACCCTAAGAGAGTTTAGTGGTATTAATGGTACCCCATTAAGGGGGCAATGATGATTAGAGGTATAAAGACCTAAGGGATTAAGTTAAGAATAAACTTAAAAGTTTAAGATTAAGTTTGCAAGATTAAGTTGTAAGACTTAAGGGGTGTTAGGTGGGGATCATTAAGGGTTAAGTAAGTTAAGTAAGTTGAATTAAGTTAAGTGATTAACAACCTAAAACTGAATGAATGTTTTAGGATTTGGGAGTTTGGACTCCGGAAGAGAGTAAGCAGCCGAACGTCCAACGGTGAACGGTACAGTTCTCTTGTGACCTGCTTGCTAACGAGGTGTCCCTCGGCTTGTGTGCTATTTGTTTTGTGTGCTCACTAAACAAGATAAAGCATGCAACCGGAATATATTATATTTATTGTTTTGTTGTGTGATGTTTGAAAACTAACACAACATACCGTGAGAACTTACTAACCAATGTTTAGTAAGGAATTGAGTGAGACTAAGGAACGCTCCCTAATAAGGGACGATATAAACCGAAAGAGGTTAACCAACAAATATGGTCTTGAGATTACTACTAACTAGAACTTGAGTGAGGAAACCCGGGACCGATCTCCGGTCATGCATGCTAAGGAAAAAGGGGGACGGTATCTGAATCAGATCCGCCCTCCGCTTAAGGACTTGTCTTCGGACTTGTAGCCTAGGGCCGGTTGCCGGCTCAGCTGCGCTGGACTCCCGTCCAGAGTAGGTGGCATTAAGATGGTGCGGTGGGATCACCTAAATCCCAGGTTCGAATTAAGCTACAACCATTCCCCTCCAGGAACGGTTTGTATACTGAGATTAAGTTAAGATTAAGATTAAGGTAAGGTTAAGATAAGTTGCAACCATTCCCTTTTAAAGGATGGTTTGTATTGTTAAGTTTAAGATTAAGGTAAGGTTAAGATGAGTTGCAACCATTCCTCTTTAAAGGATGGTTTGTATAATTACGATTAAGATAAGCGACATCCACTCCTTATTAAAGGATGGTTGTTTCTAAGATTAAGATAAGACTAAGATTGAGGTGAGATAAGGATGGACTAAGATTAAGAGGGAACATTACTTAAGGAGTTAAATAATTAACTCTCTAATTAAGGGAACGCATTTAAGTCGTTCATTGTGTGTGAACTTTGATTGTTCATATCTGAGTTGTTGTTTACTGCACTTTCTATTATGTTGTGCATCTAATCAACCTCCATGCTATCGACAATTAGTCGTCGTAGCCACATTAGCTTGGGGGCCATGAGGGGATCGTACCAGCATTCGTGCTGACCCCCTTTGGGGACTGTTTTTACTACACAGGTGAACATCAGGTGGCGGCCGTCGCGAGAGTAAGAAGGGGTACAAGTGTTACGGGTTAAGTGTGGCCTACGAGTTGTGCATGTACACTCGTATGGCAACTTGAGTTAGTAAGATGTATAGGATGTGAGGGAATTGTAAGAAGGATATGTAATGGGTTAAGGTTGTTGTACTAATGTTCGGTATATTCTGTAGTCAGACCGTGGCAAGGTCCTGGATTGTAAGGAATTCCATTGTGACATGTTTATATATATATACTGTTAAGTTGCGAGACCACATCTGGATTGAGTTGGGGTGTTACAGAAGCGCTCGCTGTTCTCCTTCACGGTTTCTCCTTTTCACTGCTTAACGTCCATCAATTCTATTATTTCTTTTTTAACCCTCTTACTCGCAGCGAAGTATTGCTGGAATTCTTCGGTCAACTGTTTGAAGCTTGTGATGGACTGTGGCGGTCTCGTGGAGATCCATCCCAACGCTCTCTTCGAAAGCGTTTCGGGAAATAAATTGCAGAGAGCGAGGGAGCTGATCCCCTGAGTGTTCATGGCAAACATGAACTTCTTAATATGTTGGGCGGGGTCTCCAGTCCCATCATATTTCTCAACCGCCAGAGCAACGAAATGCGGCGGGAGTTTTGCTTTTCTTATCCGTTCTGAGAAGGGGTACAAGCTCATGTCTATCTGGTCATCTTCTTCCATTTCTTCTTCACTGATGATTGAATTACGCTTCCTATCCTTACTTTCCTCGCCTTTGCTGCCTCTGGAATCCTTATTTCTCAGCTGCTCTATGGCCTCAGTCACTTCATCCCATTTTTTCTGATACTCCTCGTCCCTTTGCATTAATTCCTGTTGCAGAGTTTCGTTTCCCTCTACAATTTTTTCGTCAATGGATCTGACTAATCCCCTTAGCATGTCTTCGAGATCTTTTTTGGAGATGGCCTCTGGCATCTCCAAATTCATTTCTTCTTCAGAACGATTGTTATCCTCGGTAGCGTTCTTCGGTGTTTTCTTTGATCTTGGAGCCATTTTTCATATTTAGATCCTGCAAAAAATGTCATTAGTTGTTTCAGGATTTCCACTACAAATCGTTACAGATTACTTCCCTGTCTCTAGGTGGTCTCGTGGTTGCTTCTTGCCGTTCGATTCCCACAGACGGCGCCAAATGAAACAGTATATGCTATCCTAATACAATCCGATCTAATCCTCTATTCTACGTTACCTGGTCTCGATTACAGAATTTCACAAGAGTAGAGAGAGAGAGCCTTAGTTAGAATCGAGTGTAAGTTTGATTGCCAAATGTAGCGTGTTTTATTTCATGGGGGTACATCCCTATTTATAGTATTTTGGGCCTTGGTTCCATGGTGCCAGCCTGTATTTTACACGCATAAGTACAGTTTTACCCTCTCTTAGTATCTTTGGCTGACCACAGGCGGTCGGTCGTATGGTATTTTGCCTTGTCTAAGTCTTATTTTCATCCGGCTGGAGACAGCCGGATGCCCTATGTGCTTCCACTTCCATCCGACTGAAGCGGCCGGATGCTCTATGCAACTTTATTCTCATCCGGCTAGGCCGACCGGATGCTCTCCGTGTCTTGTTTTGACTTGGCACCATTTCTTCCCTTCTCACCATGCATTTGTCATGCTATTCTAGTATTCCTGATAATGACACAAAATAATCCTTTAAACAATTCCATAATAATGTCATAAAAGTATGACTGTTAGAAGCTATGGAGTTGCTAAAATTTAAACACTGCTCCAGTAACAGAAATCTGAACCAATTGTAGTTGGAAGTTATATACTATTACTCCTACATTTAAAGCTACTTGGGAGCCCAGCATTACCTAGAGGGCGGACAGGGGCATCGAGAAATAATGATGCTCGATATTTCAGAGAAAGATATTTAAAGATCTTAACAAGTTTGCACACCACGATAATGACTTTATCAGTGCTTTAACAAGTCATAGAATAAGCTAGATTTTAGGATTGATGGACTTATCTTTATTAATTTCCCATCACCTCTCCTTTGTTCTGCCGCCCACGCCTGGACATGATTTTGCTTTTAAAAGACTTGGGCGATGCCCTGGTCCTCCCGGAGCGCTGTCCAGCTTTGGATTTGCTTGGCCGAATTGAGTATCACCTGGTCAAAGGACGCCCGGTGATGTCGTCCGGTCATGGAGCATCCGGTCATTGAGTATCTGGTCAAGGAGCATCCGGTCTTGGAGCATCCGGCTTCCGGTCGTTGTCGTCCGGCTTCCGGTCAAAGTGCTTCCAGGCAAGGAGCATCCGGCTTCCGGTCGTTGTCCTCCGGCTTCTGGTTTAAGGAGCATCCAAGCAAGGAGCATCTGGCTTTCGGCCGTTGTCGTCCGGCTTCGGGTCAAAGAGCTTCCAGGCAAGGAGCATCCGGGCAAGGAGTTTTAGATATTTAGATCAACATACATGCAGCGATAGTTTCTACTTTAGGCAGAAGTTTCAAGCATAGGAGCTTCTTCTAAGGGGGATCAAAGAATATGGAGGCAAGAAATATGAGCTATCGGAGGTCCATAGCAAATTGCGGCCAATTCAATTTACGACAGTACTATGATGAAGAAGCAAACTCAGAACATCTTGCGCAGAATTTTGAAATCTGAACATAGAGTTTTTTACTATACTACGAATAATTATATGTCCGAGCTGATATAGGAAATTTTGAACTTATCTCAAAGTTTCAGACTGGTGGAATTGCTCTTTAAATCTTGTTTCATCTCCTCTGGCTTTTGGAAATTGAGCAATCCTTTGTCGCCTGGGCCTCGTACTTGAGGATGCAGCCAAGGAAGTTGAATCGTCTTCCGGTCATGGGTTGAGGTGCGGCCAAGGTGGTCCGGCTACTGAGATGCGGTCGAGAGAGTCCGGTCAAAGACTGAGATGCGGCCAAGGAAGTTGATGCGGCCAAGGAAGTCCGGTCAAAGGCTGAGATGCGGCCAAGGAAGTTGAATCCTGCTTCAGAGTTCGACGATCTTCATTTGTTGCTTTAGGTTGAACTTATCTTTAATGATTAGCTTTGGATGCTTGTAGCATGCTTCAATTGTCCGATCGATGCCTTCTGGCGCTATGCTTGGCCAAAAGAGGAGACTTCGGGTCGATGCCTTCCGGCGCTATGCCTGTGGTGGTGTGAAGAACATAAATCCCGGCTGTATTCGGAGCAAGAGTCGTTGCTTTGATCAAATTGAGATGTGTTGCGGCGATGCCGATTGGAGCGCGTCGTGGATCTTATTGGCCAGGTTGAGTTTCTTTCGACTGAATCTCTATACAATCCTCCATTTGAGTCCAATCGATCGACGTATGATTCTCACTTAATTTTTGGTTTGGTGGAAGTAACTTTTCACCGCAAGCTTTGCGGTTGGCCTCTTGATAATTCAGATTTTTGGATCTTCGACCGGCTTTATGTTTCTATTCTTGGTTGTGGATTATGAACCGAATGTCCAGGCACTCAACACCTTGCTTCTCTTTGAGGTCGCGCCTGGATCTTAATCATGGCATTGCTTCTTGGTTACTTCCGGATGGGACCTTGCCTCGATCATTGTAGTCGTATTTGGATTTGAATTTGATCAGGAGTTTCATCTAAATGCAATCTGCAAACAATTCCTCTTCGGGCAGAAGAGCTTGAAGCGAATCCGCCTTTTTGGAAGGCGAAAGCTCTATCGCATCGGACCGATTGTCACACCAAACTCTTGCGATCTCCCGTTGATTGTTTTCTGAAGGGATACTTTTCGATTTTGCTTTACTTTGATCTTGTCGAGACTTTCCTGTTCCGGTCGCTTTATCGATCGATCCTTCTTCACCGTTTGTATCTTAACGCTTCATTAAGAGAAAACTTCATCGAGAGTCGGATGCCGCTTTGATCACTTGATTCTGGTGATGTCAAATCTTCGTTTCCTTTGGTTTTGTTCTTCGATGAATCGTTCCACACATATTATTATTACGAAGAGCAGGTGTTACCAATTCCGATCGATCTGACAATGAGCTTAATCGAGGATTGCTGATTGACAATGAGCATAATCAAGAACCGAACCAAAATGGAATCGTGGTTGCTGGTTAGGCTGTTTGTTTCCCCCAGACGGCGCCAAATGAAAATATAGAAATTAGTCTCTCAAATCTCACAAACGTACAGAGCATCGAGAGTTATAGTGGTTCGACTAATAATCCTGCCTACATCCACTTCTAGACAATATCTTTATTCCCTTCTTTGGTATTACAACTTTAGAGAGCTTTCTAGTGTTTCTCTCTCGTCTAATAATGTGTGTCCCCTTACAAATGAGTCTCTCATCTCTATTTATAGACCTTTGAGGGTGAAGTCTATCTCTTAATCCTTGTACATGTGGTATTACTTTATTGGAGCAACCCTCCTATTCTTGGCACTTTTCTCCTTGTAACGCCTTCCGGTCCCAAAGTTTGGGACGCGGGATCCGGTCATGGAGCACGGGGCAGGAATATGGGACCCAGTCATGGGGTGCGGGGCCGGGATGCGGGACCCGGATTGATGCCTGGTGCCCAAATTGGAACCCGAACAGGGTCCTGAAGGAGGCTCAAGGTCTGCGCCAGGGTCTAAGGTCTGGACTGCCTTGACCTTTTTGTCTTCGTCACATTCTTGCCCTTCTCAGTATGTCTAGGAGGAACTAAGGGTTACGATGGTGAATTTTAGGCACCAAGACTGAAATGGTATCAATCCCTAAGTTCCCAAACCAACTTCTCGAGCAATCCACTAGTCGGAATCCTAATCTACCAACAAGTACTTCAAGTTCTATCGAGTTACCTCGTTACCAAATAAGGGGAGCACTAGAAGGAGAGAAAGAGGTTAGAGACAATGCAATAGTGGAAATTCTCAAGTATGTATCGCGTGCCTTTTATTGAGGGGTGAACCCCTATTTATAGTGTTTCTCATAGGCATTCTGGCCTATCACATTGTGCCAGCTTGGCACATAAATATCTTGATAGGCCTACAAAATATCTAATAAATATCTTACCCTAATTTCCCTACTTTCGATCGCTACCTATACTTGCTTTGTTCTCCTATCGACCGGTCACAGACGACTGGTCGCTATTCGTGCCCTACTTAGCGTATTTGGCGACGGTCACAGGCGACCGGTCACTTCTTACATTGTATCCTGCGTTCCTGTCGTCCGGTCACGAACGACCGGACGTATCGATGCTCTAAGTGACCGGTCACAGGCGACCGGCCACTTTCTACGTTACGTTCTAGGGCCCTCGGCGGCCGGCTGAAATCGACCGGTCATTGCTTGTGACCTGTTTGGGCCTAGACAGGGACGCCCAGTTGTTTCGTTAGCCTTTCTCTTCCTTTCTCTTTTGCTTTACTGGGCTATTGCTCTTTCTTTAGGGCTTCTGGGCATATTTTCCCCTCTTCATCAGTCCTACAAGTTATACTTTTGGAGTCTTTAGCGAAGAAAGTAGAACTTAGAACTTGACTCTTCCGGTCCGGTTTGGAGAATGAAAAAATTTTGCTTTGGCGTCGGGCCTTGTCTTTTTGTTCCCTATCTCCTAGTCCCACAAGTTATACTTTTGGAGTCTTTAGCGAAGAAAGTAGAACTTAGAACTTGACTCTTCCGGTCCGGTTTGGAGAATGAAAATTTTTTGCTTTTACGTCGGGCCTTGTCTTTTTGTTCCCTATCTCCCAGTCCCACAAGTTCCACCCTTTTCTTTCTGACAAAAGGATGGGACTTCTTACGGTCTGTGCGATGCGCGTGCCACACTTGTGCCACACTCGCGTCTGTGCCTTACGGAGTAACCGTTACAGAATTTTTATCGTCTCACGCACGCCAGCCGTCACCGCAGAATGTGCAGAGTCTCTGTACTTTTCCTGCAAAAAGCGCTATTTTGTTTGTTTTTTATATTTTAAATATTTCCGAAATTATTTTACCGCTTTTAAAAGGCTTTGGGAGGGGGACGCTTTCTCTTTCTTTCGGTTTTTGCACTTCTCTAGTTTTCGAGCTCTCTTTCGCTTTGTTACTTCCGCATTCTCTCTCCTCGCTCTGCCTCGTCTTCCCTGTTTATCTTGCTTCCGTATCTTCCTGCTTCAATGGCATCTTCCAGCTCTAAATCATCTCGTACCTCTGCTTTAAACTTCATTGTGGGTTCGAAATTGGGGGGGGGGGGGAAATTCCGCCCGACGCTCTTGAAACCTAAGTCTGCTTATTCCAGTAATCGGGAGCCGTTACCCAGCATCCTAGATGTTAAAGCTCTCGATTCTCTTCTCGCGAAGGTGGAGGTTCCCACGGGGACTCAGATTTTCCTCCCTTCCGACGATTCGCACCCCCTCGACAATTTCGGTCATGGGTACGCCGTGTTCTC
This sequence comes from Limonium bicolor, assembly GCA_023374045.1. Taxonomy (NCBI): domain Eukaryota; kingdom Viridiplantae; phylum Streptophyta; class Magnoliopsida; order Caryophyllales; family Plumbaginaceae; genus Limonium; species Limonium bicolor. The sequence continues at coordinate 135,321,251 of CM041781.1, forward strand.
TGATTTCTTTCTGCGTGGGATGACGGTGCCTCCCCACCCATTCGTAATGGGGTTTCTGATCCGCCGCTGCTGCACGCTTGCTCAGCTTCACCCGAAGGCGGTGTTCAACTCCATGCTTATATTGCTCTTTGCGCCGAGGAGGGGGTTGCGCTTTCTGCTACGGAGTTCATCCAGTTCTTCACCAGCAGGGTCGATTTTGGCAACTTAACCATATTTGGCCGGTCTGGATACTCGCTTTTCGAGTACAAGAAGCTTGCTAAGCGTTGGAATGCGCGGTGGTTTGTCATCGTCCCGCCTACTGGCCGGTACCTCGGGGTTGCTTATTGTCCTTCGATTATCAAGGGCTCCCTACACTGCCCTACTTCGCCCAAATCGGAGCTCCCCATGTCCCGGGTTCTGAAGGCGGTGAGCGACCTCCATCCAAGCGTGGAGGACTTTTTCACCAACATGCGCTTGGCCTCACTTGCGCATTCTGAGGGTATGGGTTTTCTCTTCCCTTTCCTGTTTTCTTTTTTGCTTCTGCTTTGCCTCGGCTCCTTTTACCTGCTTCCCTTTCATCGCAGATTTTCCTCTGCTAGGGGCGAAGGTGGGTCCCTTCCATAGTTGGCAGCTGGTGTCCTTCAAGACTGGGGAAGAAAAGGTGGACTACTACGCCACCCTGGATGCTGTGGAGAAGTCGGCTCTTCACGAAGAAGAGACGGTTATTGCTGGTCAGAAGAGGTCCGGGGATGAAGCTGAACATCCGGCAAAGAAGCAGAGACCGGCGAGGGGTAGAGAAGAGGGGTCTCCTTGGACACCGGAGGCCCGGTCGCCTAACACTTCAAATCAACCAGGTACTTGGTACACTAGTCCAGGTTCCGGCCGTCGGGTATTTCTTCCTCTTACACCTGGGTCAGATCTCAATCTTAGTCCATGGGATGAGAGAGGGTGTGCATGTGCGGTTTCGTTCTTCGCGCTTTATCTGTTCTGGCTTTCGTTATCTTCTGCTTCGCCTTGGCTGCTACCTGCTCTCTTCTTTTTTGAGGTTATTTACTTGTGCGTGTTTCTCTGTTTGCAGCTCCCGAGGCCGACAAGGCCGGGGCCGGGGAGAGAGCAGGACAATCTGGTGCGGGCGAGGCGCCCGGTCAGCCGTCTCTTACTCAGCATCGCCAGAAGACCCTTGCTTCAAAGGGTAAGGTGAAGCATATGGCTAAAAAGATGAAGGTCTCTAACATAGTGCACCTTGATGAGTCTGGCGCTTTGGATACAGCTCCACAACGGGAGCTTTTGGAGGAGACTGGCCCTTCCGGGCCTGGGGCTTCATTACCTAGGGGAGGCATCTGCGGAGCGGGCGCTATGCCGGGCGCAGCTGAGGGGGTGCCTGCGGGCCCGGAGCTTTGTTCGAAGGCGATGAAGGATACTAATACCGCCACGTCGTCCTCACCTCCTCCGCCCGCAAGTAATTCTTTCTGTGGGCCGGCTGAAAAGGATGGATGGTTCTACCACCACGGCCAGCCCATTCCTTTATTGCCCGTGACTGAGTCGTCTTCCTACTTCAAGCTGTGGAAGGAGGCAATTCGCCGGTCCGACTCTCTTCACGGTCTCTTTGCTCCTATGAAGACTGTGACTGCGGCGAATGAGAGGTTGAGGATTGGAGGGGGCGGAGCGGATGCCATCATGCGTCACTCTTTCCCTCTAGACGACTCGCTCAACCTTATGTGGCAGGGGATTTACCAGGTGAGTGACTCGCCTTAATGCCGGTGTTGCATGCTTCTCTTAATTTTCTTATGTCCATCGTTTTACTTTGTACAGACGGTGGCTTTTGCTCAAAGTGTGGATGTGCACATATGGACTCTCCGTTCGAAGCTTCGCCTTGAGGAGAGCTGGGCTCGCAATGCCCAGGAGGAGTTAAGGATAGAACGGTCTTCCAACAGCATCTTCGTTGACACCGTTCAAGAGGAGATTTCCAGGCGGGTGCGGGAGCAGACCGCGACCATAAAGAAGGAGCTGGGCGATGCTTGCCGGGCGAGCACAAGGCAAAGTGATGAGTACGAGGAGTAGTTGAAGAGGCTGCGTGAGGAAAATTTTTCCCTCAAGGGTCAGATCCGGTCGCTGGAGACGGAAGCCGCATCTCTAAAAAAGGTACGAAGTGAGTTTGCTGACGCCCGGTTGCATGCCTTTTCTGACTTAGAGTCCTTGGTGGGGCAGGCCCGAGCTTCCCATGATCATGAGGACGAGAGCCTGCGTGCCGAGAAGGCCACTTTAGCGCAGGAGAAAGCGTTGCTTGCTGAGGATGGGGCCAAGCTTGCGCAGGAGCTTCGTTCCGCGTCTGAGGAGAATGCTCTTCTAAAGAAGGAGTTGTCATCCTCCGAGGCGAAAATGGTGGAGGTGGCCCGGGTGGGCGAGGTCCTAGCCTCCGAAAAGAAGAAGCTATCTGCCGAGCTTCACAAGCTGTCTGGCAAGCTTGCGGCTTCCACGGAGCAACGACTCTCTTCCGAAGAGAGAATAAGGGTGTTGGAGGAGGAGTCAGCTAAGTTGCGGCTAGAAAACTCCGAGCTGGCTGCGAATGGTGATTCTTTACTTTCCCAATCATTCTTTGTTGCTTTTCTCGTCCCCCCTTTTTTGATGAAAGTTGTCTCTTGATAAGTGTCCAAATGAGCATGATTTATAGGTGTATTTTATATATAATATTAGCACTTTTCTTGCTCATTTCTCCACTTCGGTTAGTTTTCCTCTAGTTTATGTTTTATTGCTTATCTCACGAATTTATTGGTTTAACATGAGGAAAACCAAGCTGGGAGTAAAGTAGATAAAGAGACGAACACATAGACGCAAACGGCCCAGAAAACGGAGTCCAAACGAAGAATCTAGAGCCGGTCAAAGTTTGTCCGCATGGTACCTCACTTGTGTCCGCCCAGAAATCAGGAGGACACACACGCGGACACATCTATTTGCGCCAAAAACACTTGTCCGCCCAGAAATTAGGAGGACACACACGCGGACACATCTATTTGCGAAAAAACACTTGTCCGCCCCATTTTTAGGCGGACAGCAAGCGGACGAGAGGCGGACGCGTGTAAAAATCCAGATCTGAGGCGCGAACAGTTTTCTTCTTCGCGCGCCGTCTGCAACTTGCCTTCGCCGACTTCTGCAACTCGTCCACTGTCTTCAATTTATCCATCTACTCTGCACGCCCTGTCCCCCTGCAATCAATGAAGCAAGCAATAAATGAGCAATCAATGAGCTGCACCGCCTCAATCAATTCACGTGTTCCTTATCTGCTGCCTTTGCCTCTTCCTTTCTCTATAAAAAACCCACGAGCCTTCTCCTTTCATTTAGAAATCCACCACCCATCAATCCATCCACGACCACTTCTCACACCATCTCATTTCTCTCCTTCCGCCTTCTCCATTTTTATTTATTTTCCACATTCCACAACATCCACCTCTAGCCCCAACGTATACAAAATAGCAGAGTGAGCCGGAGTGATTACGGATGATTTCTATTACTCTTGTCTCTGTCTTTCTATTTAATATGTTAGGCTAGTTTACATACGCTCTGGGAATGGTTATTATATGTTTGTATTAATTATGCTATATTTTTACTGGTTTAATTTATATACAGTTTGTTACGCTTAAAGGTTATCACGCACCTTTTTAATAATTGTCATGAGTTTATTAAATTGCTTTCCTAAGTCTATTTTGATCAGACCAGGTGATAAATAGACAGGTTAATTAAGGCGTAAAACTGGAGGAAACTTGTTATGATTTAATAAGTTAGTATTCAGTTGCAAATGTAATTCCTCAATACTCCTCTGCCGTTCGCAGGCTTTTGCTTGAACCTTGATTAGAACCTTGCATTACAGGTGAACGAGTTCTTATGAGGCTATGACTTAGTCCTTAAGATAATTACAGGAACCTTGCCAAATTATTAAACCAGTAGAGATAGCTTAATCATGCAGATTATATTAACCTGACCCAGAGTTCCATTTTATTTATCTGTCAACTTAGTTTATTTTATCTTTTCTTTTTATTTATTTTACAAGTCAATTAATCCCCCCTCTTTGTGACACGCTTAGGTACTATTATATGTACATTAGTCCCACGGTTCGACATCCGGTTGCTTACATTTTCACTATACTACTGCGACCGGGATTTATTTGCAGCCCGACGTTATTTTTGGGTTTTAATTTCTTTCTTTTATGTTAATTACACCTGTTCTAAACCACTCACTATATAACGTCTGCAAAATGGCGCCGTTGCCGGGGACTAGTTTATTCTAGTCCCTAAGCCCCGGATTATTCACTTGTATTATTAGAATATTTTGTTTGTATTATTTTTTGTTGTTTATATTTATTATCTTTTATATTTTGTTTATATTATTATTATGTTTGTTCCTAATCATTTTATTTTCTAATCTTTTTCAGTAGTTTTGTTTTATACAGAAAAACACAAAAAAAAAAAAAATCTCTGTACACGGCAATGGAAGAGGCACTTGAATATTGGCAGGATTTATACTGCTCCGAATGTGGGGGAGCTCATGATTTTGAGGATTGTCTCATAGTCCGAGAGCAACTCTGGTTAGAAGATCAACCAGACTGTCTGGAGAGAATCGCTCAACTACTAGAGCAACCAAAGAGCGAAACAGTTCAAGAGGTAGAACACCCCACTACAGACGAGCCATTCATAGAGACTCCTCCCTCTAAAATCAATTACCACTATTTTCCATCCTTCTCTATAATATACCCAGACAATGAGGATATTTACATCCTCGAAAATGAAGAGAAGGAATTGCCACCACCTCCCACCAAAATATCCAAACAAAACGCCAATATCACCTTCGAAGAATCCTTTTTCTCTGAAGATGATATTGATCAGCGTTCTTTCTGCGAGCCTCACCTACAAGAGGAGGATTTTTACATTCTCCAATTTGAGGAAGAAAAACCATCTCCGCCGGGTCTTCTGTTAGAACTACGTTCCCGGCATTACCTCCTCAAACACCAGATTTTGTGGAGTATTAATTTTCTTATTTTATATGCCGAGGTAACATTTTGTTTTGATCCAGGATAACAAAGCAGGCGTCTAGCCAAAGACGTTAAAGAAGGGCAGCTTCCTGGGAGGCAACCCGGGTGTACTTTTATTTTATTTTGCTTTTATGTTCTTTTTAATTTTCAGGTTCTCTTTAAATTTTATTTTTGCTAAACTTTTTAAACCCGTTTATAGTATGGTTGCTTCTAGTGTCTTATGCAGGTGCACCTACATTTCTACACCGCAACCAAGCTACGCTACTTGAGGCTGAAGCTCAAGTGTGGGGGAACTCCTTTAAACGACTAGCAAAAATAATATCAGGGGAGTACCAGTTTCTTTAATTTTGCTTTTAATTAAATAAAAATGCAGAGGAGCGTTTATGTGCTTGAATGTTTAAATGTGACCTTTATGTTCTCCCTATTTTTATCTACTTACCGAAAAGGTCTTCTGAAACTTTCCCTTGTTTTTTCTGATGAACAATGAGGACATTGTTCAAATTAAGTGTGGGGGAGTGTACCCTTTCGGTGGAATTTTGTGCTTTAATGTTTAATCTCTCTCCTTATCATGCGTTGGTCCAATTCAATACCGTGGACCCTTTAGATGTGGGTTGTTCTCTTTAAGAATAAATACTGTTATGAATTGTAGGATAAATTGTACAAATTTTAAAATTTTGATTACTTTTGAGGAGCATTTTATATGCGGTGTGACCAAATAATCTGCAAATGGTTGGATTTTATTGCTCAGGGTTTCCTTCTGTCTTCTTCTTAGGGATTGCTAAGGGGTGCTTCTCTGTTAAAAAGGAAAAAAAAATAATAAGGTACTTACGAGACACCATTGGTAACCAACAAAGAGAGTTGAGTGTTCTTAAATACAAAGGCGTGACGCCTACATTTTCTCATCCCTTATGCAAAAGTGAAACAAATGCATAAATCTATTTTTCCTTTTGTTTTTCTCCTCAATGCCCATTCTTGAGAGAAGTTGGCCATGGTAAAAGTTCTCAGAGTCACCTAAAAGAAACATTGAAGTACCTTAGATCATACCCCGAAACTCTATATTTTATTTTTACCCTGAGCACACCTATGCCACCAGCAGTTAATTTTTCACACTCCTCAATTAAGTTAAAAAGATCATGTTTATCCTACCCTTCATAATAATATTTGTTAGTATTGAGCATTCCCTACTTACTTGGGTATGTGATTTTGCTTAAGGACAAGCAAAAAGATAAGTGTGGGGGTGTGATAAGTGTCCAAATGAGCATGATTTATAGGTGTATTTTATATATAATATTAGCACTTTTCTTGCTCATTTCTCCACTTCGGTTAGTTTTCCTCTAGTTTATGTTTTATTGTTTATCTCACGAATTTATTGGTTTAACATGAGGAAAACCAAGCTGGGAGTAAAGTAGATAAAGAGACGAACACATAGACGCAAACGGCTCAGAAAACGGAGTCCAAACGAAGAATCTAGAGCCGGTCAAAGTTTGTCCGCATGGTACCTCACTTGTGTCCGCCCAGAAATCAGGAGGACACACACGCGGACACATCTATTTGCGCCAAAAACACTTGTCCGCCCAGAAATTAGGAGGACACACACGCGGACACATCTATTTGCGAAAAAACACTTGTCCGCCCCATTTTTAGGCGGACAGCAAGGCGGACGCAGAGGCGGACGCGTGTAAAAATCCAGATCTGAGGCGCGAACAGTTTTCTTCTTCGCGCGCCGTCTGCAACTTGCCTTCGCCGACTTCTGCAACTCGTCCACTGTCTTCAATTTATCCATCTACTCTGCACGCCCTGTCCCCCTGCAATCAATGAAGCAAGCAATAAATGAGCAATCAATGAGCTGCACCGCCTCAATCAATTCACGCGTTCCTTATCTGCTGCCTTTGCCTCTTCCTTTCTCTATAAAAAACCCACGAGCCTTCTCCTTTCATTGAGAAATCCACCACCCATCAATCCATCCACGACCACTTCTCACACCATCTCATTTCTCTCCTTCCGCCTTCTCCATTTTTATTTATTTTCCACATTCCACAACATCCACCTCTAGCCCCTACGTATACAAAATAGCAGAGTGAGCCGGAGTGATTACGGATGATTTCTATTACTCTTGTCTCTGTCTTTCTATTTAATATGTTAGGCTAGTTTACATACGCTCTGGGAATGGTTATTATATGTTTGTATTAATTATGCTATATTTTTACTGGTTTAATTTATATACAGTTTGTTACGCTTAAAGGTTATCACGCACCTTTTTAATAATTGTCATGAGTTTATTAAATTGCTTTCCTAAGTCTATTTTGATCAGACCAGGTGATAAATAGACAGGTTAATTAAGGCGTAAAACTGGAGGAAACTTGTTATGATTTAATAAGTTAGTATTCAGTTGCAAATGTAATTCCTCAATACTCCTCTGCCGTTCGCAGGCTTTTGCTTGAACCTTGATTAGAACCTTGCATTACAGGTGAACGAGTTCTTATGAGGCTATGACTTAGTCCTTAAGATAATTACAGGAACCTTGCCAAATTATTAAACCAGTAGAGATAGCTTAATCATGCAGATTATATTAACCTGACCCAGAGTTCCATTTTATTTATCTGTCAACTTAGTTTATTTTATCTTTTCTTTTTATTTATTTTACAAGTCAATTAATCCCCCCTCTTTGTGACACGCTTAGGTACTATTATATGTACATTAGTCCCACGGTTCGACATCCGGTTGCTTACATTTTCACTGTACTACTGCGACCGGGATTTATTTGCAGCCCGACGTTATTTTTGGGTTTTAATTTCTTTCTTTTATGTTAATTACACCTGTTCTAAACCACTCACTATATAACGTCTGCATCTCTCTTTATTTCTACTTAGACTCGAGGTCTGGGAATCCCGTCGAAGGGTTAGAGAAATTGAACCTACGGATCGACGACCTTGAAGAGGAGTTGATTGCCGCAAATCCTAACCGCGACCGGTACCGGGCTTACGCTCATACCCTGGAGCAGCAGGTGACCGGTCTCGAGGCTTATTCTCGAAAGGTGCGGGAGGACCTGCAGCAACAGAGCACTAAGCTTGCCCATCTGAAGGAATCCTTCACCTCTCAGTGTGGGAGTATGGTTAAATCGTGCCGCCAAATTGTCTCGAGGTTTTTTACGGGCAAGGGGGAGGTCATGGATGAAAGTCTTTACCGAGAGTTATCTTTCAAGGAGGTTGCGCAAAAGACTTCCTTTCACGAGGTGCTGGAGAAGTTCGGGCGTCTTCCCGGGGAGATGTGCTTTATTCCTGGCCAGGCGTCTTTCCTTCCTCCCGGGAGCACAGCGCATCCGGGTGGTGCAGGTCTCCGGTCCTCTACCGGGAGGTCTGTATCTTTAGAGAGCGTACAAGGGGCTGCTGTTGTGAACCTCGACACTGTAAAGGAGACTTAGATGGGCCAGAGAAAACTTATATTAGTTTTAGTTCTCTTTTTTTTGTGTGCCCACCTTTCAACAGTTAATGGAATTACTTGTCAATTGCTTTGCTAATTAATGCCACTTTTGTTTCGTGACTGCGTACTACCGATTGTTTTCTCTTAGTCGTTTGTTTTTATTTTACGGGCGCGACCGGTCGCACTCATCGACCGGTCATTCCGTTTTATTTTAAGGATGCGACTCGGCCGTTTACGACGCCTAGTCGTCCCTATTCTCGCCCGACCGTAATTAGTGACCGGGCGTTTCTGTTTGTTCTTTCCCTATCCTTGCTTTCGTTAGCCAAGCGACGGTACTCGCGGTCGTTCCCCTTTCCCTTTTCTTTTCTCCTCGTTAGGGAGGAAGAGTTGTGGGGGGGGGGGGATCCGACTAGGGTACAGTGTGGTGTCCCACACCTAATGATTCACCCATTACAGGCGACCAGAGCTCCCGGGGTTTTCGGAGATGGGTTTTTCATTTTTGTTCTTGTTTGAGTGCGACGACTCATAACAAGGTTTTCAGGGCATTGCATCCTGTAGGGCATGGCCCGGGTGTTTCTTTTTCAGGGCATTACATCCTGTTGGCCTTGGCCCGGGTGTTTCTTTTTCAGGGCATTACATCCTGTTGGCCTTGGCCCGGGTGTTTCTTTTTCAGGGCATTACATCCTGTTGGCCTTAGCCCGGGTGTTTCTTTTAATGCGCGGATCTTTCCAAAAATAATCCTCTTTATTGATGTTGTCAAAGCATTACATCGATTTTTACACATAAAATTTCTTGAGGCATTCTGCGTGCCAGGAATGGGGCAATTCGTATCCCTCGACATTCTTTATGTGATATGAAGCTCGTCCAACCATTTGATGGATAATGTAAGGACCTTCCCACTGGGGGTCGAGTTTCTTGGGCTGCTTAACTTCTCTTAGGACCAGCTCGCCAGGGACAAAGCTTCGTTCCCTGACTTTGCGATTGAAGTACTTTTCTACCTTCCTTTTGTCTTCCGCCATCCGGGCGGCCGCTATAGCTCTTTCTTCTTCGAGCAGGTCTAGGCAATCTTTTATTCCTTCATTGTTGAGCTGCTCGTCATAGGACTCCCAGCGGACTGACAGGATCATGATTTCAGCTGGGACAACTGCCTCCAGACCATAAGTCAATCTGAAGGGTGTTTCTCCAGTTGGTCCTTTTTCTGTCATTCGGTAGGACAATAGGACTTGGTGTAGAAGTTCGGCCCAACCTCCCTTTTTGCTTCCTAACCTTCTTTTTAGAGCTTTTATGATCTGCCCATTTGCGTTCTCGACCTGCCCGTTGGCCTGGGGGTGCGCCACCAATGTGAATCTTACCTCTATCCTCCATTGCTCACAAAACTCCCGGAAACTGTCGCAATTGAACAGTGTCCCATTGTCAGTTATTATGGTCCTTGGCAACCTGAATCTACACACGATGTGCCTCCATACGAACTCTTGTGACCTTTTGGCTGTGATGGACACGGTAGGCATTGCCTCGACCCATTTCGTGAAGTAGTCGATGGCTACGTACACGAATTTGAACCTCCCGGGGGATGCTTCCGGGAAGGGGCCGATGATATTCAGCCCCCACATCGTGAACGGTACCGGGGGCAGTATGGCTTTTTGCATGGCCGGGGGGTTGTGTATCCTGCTGCTGTGTTCCTGGCATCTGGCGCACCTCCAAATGTATTCCTTCCAGTGGTCCTGCATTCTCGGCCAGTAGTAACCGAGCCTCGTGATTTTGTGAGCCGTGGCTCTTTCCCCTTGGTGGTTTCTGCAGATCCCTTCGTGCACCTCCATTATGAGTTCACCTCCCTCTTCGTTCGTGACACATCTGAGGGCGGGCCTTGCGAACGACCTCTTGTAGAGGCGTCCCACTTCGAGGAAAAATGATGCCGCTCGCCGCTTCACGGTCCTAGCTTCTTTATCCTCCGGTGGTAAGTTTTCTTCAAGGATTTACTCCACGCTCGGGGTCATGCAAGATTCCTCAGATGCGAGGGGTTCAGTTGTCAGGACCTGGGCATTGTCCACACTTGGGTTGGTTTTGGTTTCCAACCACACCTTACCTGGTATCCTTTCGGCCATGCTTGCTAATTTTGCTAGCGCGTCGGCTTCCACTAGTAGAAAAAATATTATATAACACGCATTTTATAACACGGTTTTATAATAATGGTGTTATAAAGTAGTTTATAACCCGATTATATAACATAGCCGCGTTATAATATGCAAAGGAAATAAAGCAACGCTGAAAAAAAGGGATTTTAACACGGTTGTATTATAACCGTGTTATAAGTGATAATTTTATAACACGGTTGATTATAGAAGCGTGTTAAAAAACTTAGAATAGTTTCACATCACGGTACCGCTTGGTATATTAAGATCTTTTAACACAGGTAATAAGTAACCGTGTTATATTCATTCTTAATTTCTCTGTCAAATACTTTCTCTCCCCCGCGAACCCTCCAAAACTATCACTCAGTATTTTCGTTCTGCCCATTCCGATGTCTCTAAAACCGCCACCGTAAGCACACCGATGTCGCTGCATCCTCACCATCGCCTCCACCTCATTCACCTTTGACGTCGCTGCCACCGCCGCCTCCAACATCTCCATCCAGTTTCTCAACTTGATCTATTTCCAATCTCAAGAAACAGTTTAGGGTTTCTTTAAGAGCAAGCGAGCGACTCTGATATCTGTCGCCGTCAATCTCAATTCCCTCCTCTGTCTATAGTTACCTAATGAACGAGATACTTGTGCATCATAGTGGTCATCATCCCCACTTGTTGATGTTAAATCACTCACCGACCGTCTTGGAGTTTGCTGTGGATCGTCCAAATGTGCTCACCTCCTCAAGCTCTGCCTTATTTTTCCCTTTACAAGTCCCACGAGTCACTTCTGTAAGCTTCGCCATGCCCTCCTCAAGTTCTGCTTTGTTTCCCCCTAACCGTTTTGTGTTTGTTCACGCCTCTGCCATAGACGGACTCTCGCCTCCAGCGCAAGCGACGACTAGCAGCAGTTTTGAGACAAGTCATGTATTCTTTATTTATTTTGTTGAAAATATTAAATTTTCCAGTTTCTCGTCCATTTCATCTTCTTTGTACTATTTGCTACATCAAAACTTCTCTTCAAAATAAGTTTAAATGTTCTATATTTGAGCGCTATGTAATTCAATTTAATGTTTGGAAGAAACTGAAGGGCTTCTGCTGAGTGTCGGCATTAACCAACATAGGGCTGATAGGTTAAATGAATTAGGTGAATCCACAGAATATGCATGCTTTGGGTTCTTTCATTCGTTAGGGAAGTTTAGTATATATTTACTTCTTTTTCTGAACATTAGCCAATTTTTGCTACGTTTTATAACTTCTACTAAAATAGTAGACCTCTGGTAGAAGATTAGGATGTTCAGTATGATGAAGCCTGAGGTGTAGGGATCTTCCCACTATGAACTCAGTAGATGTTTTCTTGTACAGGTTGAACAACCAAAGGTCATGAGTGCTGCCCTCGTTAAGGCTGCTAAGCAGGTTTATCTGCATTTTCTTCATGTCAATAGCTTAGCTGGATCTTCTCTGTTTAAATGCTTTAAAATAATGGTTAGTCTGTCACTTGACTACCCTTGAAAATCAATTTATATGGTGTTCTCATCTTATCACACAATTAGCCATTACATGCCGAGGTACACTGAGCCTATTATGTTCGGCTCTAGTCTATTGGATATCTTTGTTGTATTGATGGAGGTCAACTCTATGATGTTAGTTGGTTAACTCAACTGAGAGTGGAGAGCATGTATTGAACATATGTTAATACAACATGTGTCTAGAACTTGCAGATATACCATATGATACAAGTTTGATATTTGGTCATTAGGTAAGTCAACAACTAATTCATGTTGGGACAAAAACAGAAAGTTGAAAATAAATGCATTACAATATTGAGCAACATTTTTCTTTCCTAAATTTGCAGGTTGCTCTATGTTTGGGATCACAACTCATCATTATGCTTTTAGGGCTCCAGTAAGTAAACTAGTCACCATAGTAATTTTAGCTTAATAATACAACAGCTTCAAGCTCCTTTCTTTTCAGATTCATTTAATTTGCTTCACCTTTTTGTATATTTCATACTTCTTTTTGTAACAAATGGTAAATCTTCTGGGTACTACAAACAAAGTCTCCATCATTTGCTCAGCCAACCGACATGCGTGAAAGTCTTAGTGAAAGGTTGGAGGAGAGCAATGAACATAATACTGAAACTTCTCATTAATTGTTTTTTTAAAGAAAAAGTGCTTGTTGGTAAGTGGGATATATCATACTTCTTTTTTCTTTGAATGTAGCATTGATTAATGATCTTTATCTTGGTTATAGACGATGAACCAGTTAAAGATAAAGTTGATAATGAGTTGATATTGATTGAGATGATGATACGGTGAGTATGTAGCTCATTCCCTCTGTTTTATTTCTAGTTATCTGGTTGTAGTTTTTCTTGTATAGGCGCTTTCAGTGGATACTTGTCAATGGGGAATTGGAGCCGGTATAATCAGTATGTTGCATTCCTAAAAAGGGAAGTGTGTCAAAGGTTGCAAGTGCAATAAATATTCAAAGGTTCATTTTGAAAGACGAAAGATTTGGGCAAAACAAACAAGGCACCATGATTTGCTCTGCTGTCAGGGGATTTATAAATGCACCCTTTCGATACAACTTTAAAAAGTCATTTTGAGTCGTCTTTCAGGTATCAATGTGTTTGAAAATCAAGCTGTAGAGTTTGCTGCTATAAAGGTTAGTTTTCAGGCTCCACACATTCAGGTGAGAATAGAATGAAATTGGCAACTATTGAATTCTTTACCTGTTGCTTTTTGGAGCTAAAATATGAGGATGCATTCTTGTGAAGGCTAGGAAGAATGAACGAGGCCTAGTTTTGAGAATTGGTTTGAGTCCCATTACGGTAGCATAGATCGACGACCTATTTCTCTAGCCAACCATCCTTAGTGCGACGACTCTGTATATCAAGATATGCTGTTTTTTGCAATACTATGTTATTATGATATTTTCAGGTAATGCAGACATCATCCAAAATCAGCTAGATATTTTTTACTGCTATGGTGCATGAGCTGTATAAAAACTGGAGTGGCTGATACAACTTTTGAAAAGGCTAGTTCACTTACTCTTTAGGAATCATTTTTCTTGCTTGTTTGTATATTTTTAACACTATTTTCCTTATGCCATATTCTGGAGGGAAAACATGAATTTGTCTCCTGCAGTCATTGTGCTGGCATTTGTTGTTAGTGAGAAATCATTAGTGAACACAAAAGGAGGTCAAACATATCTGAAATGTTCTTTTGCTCAAAAAGTGTAAGTGGTGTTAGTGTTTCATATATCTGCAGGCAGCAACTACCACTTCTCGTTTCTGAGCGAGTAATACAAAGCATTTCCCCGGTTTTGACACTCTTTTGAGAGTTGGGTAAGCAAATCTTACCCCATGAATTGTCTGCGGAGGAACGTATCTAAAATTTATCCGGTTCTCTAACTGATGTATTTGAATTTGATTTCCCAGGTGTAAGCTTGGTGAAACACGAATCAGTCTGTGCGTGTCTGGCTCCAAGCATAGACTGCAAAGGTTGCAACTGAACTTCCCAAAGTTGGTTATCTTTCTTTGACTAAAAAATATTTTATTGTAAATGGGCTTTGTAAAGCTTTGTCTTGTTTGAAGAATTGGTTTCTGAATTTGATGCTAACAAAAGTGCTATGAGCTCTTGGCAGTGACGATGTCGCCTTTGCTCTCAAGGAGCACTTTTTTTAGGAAACTATTAGTTTAAAGTGTTGTTTGTGAGTAATTACTATTTGTTTATAATAATGGCTTGGTATGATCCATCATTCCTAATAAAGTAGTATTACAATTTAATCGCAAGCGAATTCCATTTTTTTTTAATTTTCATTCTGAAAATTCCGACGCAAGTTGCATTTATATCTATGCAAATCTCTCGTTCAAAATAGAAAAAAGTGACGCATATGTTGCGCTGAAGTTGATGCAGTAGTTGCGTGGGAATATATAAATATATTTTGACGCCTCACTAGACGACGTGAGGAGCTGATGTCGATTCTTTATTTTTTGACGCAAGGTTCACGTCAGAATTAGTTTTTTGTTGCGTCGAATTCAACTTACTTTCCTGTAGTGTGTTCCCGTACGTGGCTGAGACTTGCAATCATCGTGTTGGACCCATTGGTTTCTGCCCTTGCTCAATCTTTGTTTCAGTTACATGGTTGCAAACCTTTCATAGTCTTCAATCTCTGTTTCAGTTACAAGAGGTGTGCCTACGTGCTTTTTCTTTGGTCAAACCCAGACGTGATGGAGAGTTGTTTCGGTACCAAGGAGGGCCTTTCATAGTCTTCTTTATGCTCAGATTGTTTTTTCATCTGCTGCCATATTACATCCCAACCCAAAGGATGACTGAGCATGGAGTTGGGGTTTTTGAGATATACATGGTACACACCCACCTTTCCCTTTGTTATCTGCGGTGTCATGCTTGTTTTTTTTCTTTTCATTAATTGTGAAATTGATTGCAGAAACTAATTCATGTGGATAAAAGTGAATTATGTGTATTGTATAAACGATGGTCGTATCTTCAAGATGTTTATAATAGAGTGAAAGAAACAGTTCGGCAGTTCTTGTTTGGTTGTGTATACTAGACAGATTTTTAATACAGTTTGGGATCACTGATTTGTTTCCAAATTGTGCAGCTGTCTACAACAAACCTGGTTAGCCCACCACAAATAGAAATAAGTTGGAACTGAAGAAGAAAGCTCTAAGATTCAACCCAAATTGCAAGTCTTCGAACACTTCTCTTGTAAGAATTAATATCTACTTCTAATTCTCAATTTATTAATTTACTTTGTCTGTATTAAAGTAGATTTTTTTGTTGAATAAACTGTAATTACAATGCATTAATTGAACAAAAAGTGAGCAGCCTGTGGGCTGCTATAGTGCTTATTACCGCACTCTAACTACGCTACTGTTTTGGTCAGATTATTAGCATATTTGTGACAGTCTTATATATTGGCTTTTGTGGTCATTTTTCTCTGTTTTTGCACCTCAAAAGTGAATTGCTCTCCTGATTTTTGCTGCTGTTAATAGTCTTTTATCAGCAGCTTTTCCAACTAAGAGTGATGCAATTTTGCTTCAGTTTTTGCCTCTGTTATTGAGTCTTAATAGGACTTGACTGAATCTGATTTTTGCCTCTACTATTGCTTCATCGTGGCTTGTTGGCAGCAAAAGAAAAACGAAGCAATTTTGTTTTCCACCCGCGTCATAGAGTGGAAGTATCTAAATAATCTTACTAAATCAAATTTGTTGAATGTATATGTAAATTATGGACTAATATGTTTGATGTCTTATACATGCTAGTAATCATTGGGTCATGATTATTGTCTTTATGAAGGTTAGACTTGGTGATCATGGTGATTGTCATGGTGATCCAAGTAATACAAAGTTGAAGATCCGTCATTTCAAAGTATGAATGTTTGTTCTACATTATACACTATCACTTTGGTATGGCTTTGGAATATATTTAATGTCTGATGCACCGCTATATTGTGTTGTTAGTGTCCTCGCCAAATGGATAATGTGAGATGTGGCTATTTTGTGATGAGGTACATGTATGACTTCTGTACCAACATACACCTCAACTTTACTAAAAGTGATGATGAGGTACGTAAAGTGTGGTATTATGTTATCTGCTTATAGTTTAGTTCTCCTCTATCCTTTAGCATCTGTATGTTGGCATTTGTTTGTGAATGAAGCATCTGAGTGCTGGTGTTAGTGCTGAATTTGTTTTTATGTATAAATGTTTGGATTATTGTTTGTTTGTGGCTGAAGCATCAGTGTGCTGGTGTGAGTCTGGAATTTGTTTCTATGTATAAATGTTTGGATTACTGTTTGTGTGTGGTTGAAGAATCTGTGTGCTGGTGTGAGTGTGGAATTTGTTTCTATGTATAAATGTTTGAACTACTGTTTGTTTGTGGCTGAAACGTATGGGTGCTGGTGTGAGTTTGGAATTTGTGTATAAATGTTTGGACTACTGAGCATTGACTAATTACAAGAAGCAAACAAGTGCAGTACATGGTCCCTGTTACTGCTTAGCAGTGATATAGTTTTGGACTTTGCATCTATCACGCAGGCTTTATTGACTAAAAAATGAGCATTACAATGGTCTGATAGTATGCTCAATATCTAGCTTTTCTTATGCACCAAATAACATAGGCATTGTCTTGCTCAAATTGTTTAATTTTTCCTACATCTACTACAATCTGAAGTACTTTGTAAGCAAAACATCCTGTAACCTCAGTTATTTAACTGATTTCATGGTTTTTTGGTGGTTTCATGGTTCAGTGTTGGCTTTGTTGTGGTTTTCATTCTGTTTTAATACTTACACTAGTACAATGCATACTTTATTCTGTTTTTTCTAATGTACTAGATATATGCTTCAGCAGCTGAAATACAAGATCAATTCTTAAAAATTGCTTCAGTTTTTACTCTTTTTTATAGTCTCAAACAGCAGCAAAGTTCTGGAATAGTCTGCCTATTTTAAACATTGTTGCATGTTTAATTCTCTAACAGTTTGCAGCCTTAGTCTCTAATTAAAAAGACGCAATCCTGACAGCAACATGTTTCAATTTTAAGATGGTATTAAGTTAGTAGTCCTTGGTTTTCAAAGGATATACAATTTTTATTTCTATTTTACTGCTTAGTAATGCTACCTTTCAGTGTATCCAATTGGACTAATTTTTTGCTCAGCTATTAGATACTTACGTTTTGCTTGTTGAAAGTTGGTTGATTTCTTTGAACCTCACTGCTATGCTTCAGCGCTATTTTATCGCCCTCATACCACTGCTGCTATGTGGTGAAATTTGATTTATAACATCTGGTTTTTTGTATACTGTAGTGACAATGTTCTAAAATCCATGGTCTCAGCAGTTTTAAACTCTCCAGAATGTGCATGTATCTGCTTCTGTTTCTGTTAAATAAAACCATATGCTATGATTATTTCAATGAGCATAGAATCAACCCTGTTTTTGTAATTCCTCACAAAGGAAAGTCAGTTCATGCTCCACCTATGCTTCAGCTGCATGTTGGATTGTTTAAGTATTTATTTGTTTGGCTGTTTTAGATTAGGAAACAAGTGCAGTACATGGTCCCTGTTACTACTTAGCAATGATATAGTTTGGACTTTTGCTCAGTTTTTTGTATGATTCAACTGTTGTTTGATTTTCTATCTTTAAGTGTTAATGTTGTTGTTTCAACAGTTTTTTGACTTTATAAAATGTTCATTATGCTTTGTCCTCTAATTTTGCTGCTGCTATAAAAGTGTTCATTCTGCTTTGTCCTCCGATTTTGCTGCTATAGTGTTCATTATGATTTGTCCTCTGATTTTGCTGCTGCTATAAAGTGTTCATTATGATTTGTCCTCTGATTTTGCTGTGTTCATTATGCTTTGTCCTTTGATTTGCTACTGTTATAAAGTGTTCATTATGCTTTGTCCTCTGATTTCTATCTTTAATGAGCACTTCTTAGATATTATACTTCTTCTAATATCTTTATGGTTTTAAATATTAGGTGTATGAATTCTATCACAATTTTGGCTTTACACACTCCGAAGGAACTGACGTCGTGAGAGAAGAATTGGTACAGTTTTTAATTACACAGTTTTAGGGGTAGGTATGTATGGTAGTATTAGTTTCTTTCTTCAACACTTAACTATATATACCTGTTCTAATCTTTCTATTGGTTTTAAATATTAGGTGTATGAATGCTTTCACAATCTTGCGGATAGCTACACTACGAAGGAAGTCGACATTGTCTTAGAAGAATTGACAGGAGGTGGTAATTTCTTTGGTGTGCGTGTATGGCACTTTTTGGATTGCTCTTAGTCATGTAATTATATAGAAGGTTGTAATTTCTTTTGGGGTGCCTGTATGGCACTTTTGGATTGCTCCTAGTCATGTAATCATACAGGAGGTGGTCATTTCCTTTTGTAGTACTTGTTTTAGGGATTGTTGAATTTTGTGAATGTTACAAAGTATATATATAGCAAATGAACTCAGTAGCTCTTTTGCAAGCTGATGTGGGTGTATATTGAATGTGTAATAGACATGATTGAATGATAATTGTAGGTATTTTGGGTGAAACAGAAAAACAGAAAAATAAAAAAAAATAAAAACATGTTTTATAACACGGTTGTGTTAAAAAACAGTGTTATAAAGTCAATACAATTTTACCGGATAAGCTTTTTAGAACACGGTTGACGACGAGAACTGTGTTATAACATTTGTTTGATTTTGGCGGGACGAGTGTTTTATAACACGGTTGAGAAAAAGAACCGTGTTATAAAATCTATTCAATTCTGGTGGGAAGAGACTTTATAACACGGTTCACTGTAGCAACCGTGTTATAAAATTGTTTTCGCTCCAAAATAATCAGCGTATTAACCGATTTTATAACACGGTTTATGTGGATAAAACCGTGTTATAAAAGTGTTTTATAACACGCGTTACAACCGTGTTGTAAAATGCGAAACAATATACGACACCAATATATAACACACCCTTAAACCGTGTTATATATAGCAAAATAACCGTGTTATAAAATGTTTTTTCTACTAGTGTTCGGTGTTCTTTGTCCGGGGAAGGTGCTTCAGCTCACACCTTGAGAAGCTTGTTTTTAGCTCTTGAACTCTGAGTAGGTACTTCCAAAGTTTTTCTTCCTTTACTTCATATATGTTGTCATGCTACCGGGTGACCAGCAAGGAGTCTGAGTATATCTCCAAGTCCGTTGCTCCTAGGGCAATGGCAACCTCTAGGCCTTGAATGAGAGCTTCGTATTCAGCCTCATTGTTAGTTACTTCAAACTCCAACTGGAAGCGTAGTTGATGTCTCGTCCGTCGGGAGTTTGGACTACAATCCCGCCCCCGCTCCTGCCTTGCACCGGGCGCCGTCTACCTGAATGATGAAGGGGGTGGGTGGCTTTCCTTCCTCCTGGTCGAAGCTGGTTTCCGTTATAAAGTCCGCTAGGGCCTGAGCCTTGATCGCCGTTCGCGGCAGGAAGTGGATTTCGTATTGGGTGAGTTCGACTGCCCAGCTTACCATGCGTCCTGACGCGTTTGGATTATTCGTTATTTGCTTCAACGGCCAGTTGGTCCTTACAAGGATTCGGTGTGACTGGAAGTACGGTCGTAACTTCCGGGATGCCACCACTAGAGCAAGAAAGACCTTTTCAATATTGGGGTAGCGCCTTTCTACAGGAGTCAGGATCTTCCCTGTATAGTAAACGAGAATCTCTTTCTTTTCATCTTCCATGATTAGGACTGCTGTCACCGCCCATGCTGATGCGGACAGGTAGAGGTAGAGGTCTTGACCGGGCGTTGGGACTCCCAACTTGGGTAACTCTCGAAGCATCTCTTTGATCTTCTCAAAGGCTTCTTTGCATTCTTAGCCCCACTGGAACTTGCTGTTCTTTCTCAGCGTGTTAAAGAACGGGATTGCTTTTTCCTGTAATTTTGAACAGAACCTGCTTAAGGCCGTGAGCCTCCCATTGAGGGCTTGGACGTCTTTGATGCTTCTGGGAGGGCTGAGGTCGAGAATCGCCTGGGTCTTTTCCGGATCCACTTCTATTCCTCGTTGCCCAACGATGAAACCAAGGAACTTTCCTTTGGTGACCCCGAACACGCATTTCTCCGGATTTAACTTGATTTGGAATTTGTCGAGTGTGGTGAATGTCTCCTCCAAGTCTTTCATGTGCTGCTCTTTGGACGGGCTTCTCACGACTATGTCATCCACATAAGCTTCCACATTTCTCAAGAGTTGCTCCCGGAATACTTTGTCGATCATCCTTTGGAAAGTCGCACCAGCGTTCTTTAATCCGAATGGCATCACTTTGTAACAAAAGGTTCTTGCTGAGGTGACGAAAGAAGTTTTCTCGGAGTCTTTCTCATTCATCTTTATCTGGTTGTACCCTGAGAATGCATCCAGGAAGCTTAGCACGGAGCTTTGGGCCGATGAGACGACCAGTCGATCTATTGACGGCAAGGGGTAAAAATCTTTGGGGCATGCCTTGTTTAGGTCGGTGAAATCCACATACATTCTCCACTTCCCATTAGATTTCTTTACCATAACCACGTTTGCCAGCCACTTGGGATATGACACTTCTTTGATAAAACCCGCTTGCAGGAGTTTTTGGACTTCTTCTTGCGCGGCTTGGTCTCTTTCTGCCCCGATAACCCTCCTTCTCTGGCGGATTGCCGCGTGCGCTGGGTCTACGTTGAGATTATGCTGGATAATGTTTGGGTTTATTCTGGGCATCTCGTCCGTGCTCCAGGCGAACGTGGCCCTTCTTTTTTCCAGGAATCTCGTTATATGGACTTGCTCTTTGTTGTCAAAGGCATTTCCAATTTTAAAGAATTTGCTGGGTCAATTCGTAGAGGTACCTTTTTCGGGAGATCAGCGGGAGCTTCGTACCGCTCTGCTGTCTCACCGGGGAGGGGGAGCTTTCCCTTGAATTCCTTCTCGGACCCCACGGTTTTGACGGTCCCATCTTCTGGTAGGTTTTCCATGATCCGCACCTCGCATACCCGTGTGACTTTCTGGCTTCCTCTCACCGTAATGAGTTTCCTTGACCTGGTTAGGTATTTCATTTTCAGGTGGTGGGTGCTACAAATGGCTCTGAAGGCGTTTATCCCTGGTCGTTCGAGGTACATATTGTACCCAGAGAGCCCGGGAAGGATGAAGGCTGTCAATTCTTCCGTACGTCTCTCATCCCTTTGCCCTAGGGTAATGGTGAAGTCGACGCTCCCTGTAGACTTAGCCGAGATCCCTCCTACGAAACCACCCAGCACAGCTGAGTAGGGTTTGATACTGTCTTCTGGTATCTCAAGTTTCTTTACTGCCTCGGCCAAAATGACGTTAGCGCCCGCTCCGCTGTCGACCAGGATCCCTTCCATCATGCGGTCGTTCACCTGAGCCCTTATGACGAGCGGGTCATTATGCGGGTATAGGACTCCATCTTCGTCATCCTCGGTGAAGTAGATTGGAGGAAGCTTTTGGTGCTTCGTCTCCTTCTTGTCCGGGAGCTCTTGGTGAACCTCGTGGACGTGTCTTTTCCTTTCGTTGGGGGTCAGGGGTCCCACCTCCGAGAATAGCCTTGTGAACATTCTTAAGGAGAGTTTTATTAGCTTTCTTAACTTGCTTAAGCACTGTTTATTTGTAAACTTGTGACATGTGAAACTTTATCAGGATGCGAATATTTATATGGTAGAAAAGCTTTAATAAAGTGGTAATGAGCTACAGCCCCCCATGCGGTACAAAGGTGATTCTTCTTTTCTAAAGAGCACCTCACACCCTTTTCTAGAAATTTACCCTAGGCGCTCTACAGACCTGTGATCACCCCAAAAGACTTGCTATGGTCCAACTCCGGGTGGACTTCTTCTTCTGGCTTAGGTCGGGAGGAGTGGCTACCAGAGTGCTGCCTATGCTGGCCTCCCCTTCCTTTCTTCTTGTTCTCCTCAATCATTCTTAGCTCTTTGGCTAGGTTCGCGCAATTGACGGTCCTGTGGCTGCGGTGCCCATGATACTCACAGAAGGCTACCGACACCTCTCCTGGGTTGGGCTTTCTCGGTGGGAGCAGGAGTCCTTCCCTTACAGCGGCGGCATACTTCCCTGGGTCTATCTGTACTGTTGGGAAGGCCCTGGAGCTCGAGGCCTGCTGTCCCTGGGGGGCCGAGGTCTTGGGATAGGGCTTGTACCGGCTCCCCCCTTGGTGCGAGCTTCTGTTCGTCATTACCCCTCCAGTCTGGCTTCCCTTCTTCTCACTCGCGGCAAGAGCTCTAAAGCTGCTGAGGAGTTCCTTGGCCTTGTTCTTCGCGACTTCTGATTTGAGGAAGTCGTGGATCATTTCGGCTAGTTCACCATGCGAATTTGGCGCTTTGGTGGCTATTTTTCCAGCGAGACTGGGGTGGGCCTAGCTGTTACCAAAAGCTTTTATCAGTATCTTCTCATCGATGTCGTCAATTTCAGCCACCTGTTTGTGGAACCGCTCGCTGTACTCCTTTACGGTCTCCCTCTTCGTCTGCTTCACATCCATGAGCTCTATCGTTTCCCTCTTCACCTTTTTACCAGCCGCAAAGTATTGTTGGAACTCCTCGGTGAGTTGCTTGAAACTGGAGATTGATTGGGGCGGTCTAGACGAGATCCAGCTCAAGGCTGTCTTGGAGAGTGTTCCGGGGAATAAGTTGCACAAGGCGAGAGAGCTAATCCCCTGGGTGTTCATGGCGAACATGAACTTCTTGATGTGCTGAGCAGGGTCTCCAGTACCGTCGTACTTCACCACTGCCGGGGCGACGAAGTGGGGCGGGAGTTTAGCCTTGCGGATCTTTTCGGAGAAGGGGTATAGGCTGATGTCGATGGCGTCATCCTCCTCCTCCTCGACGATGGTTACGGCCTCTCCACGGGTACCTTTTTTCCCGTCATTGCTTCCCGCCATGTCTCGCTCCTTCAGGAGATCTATCGCCTCCGACATTTCTTCCCACTTTCGCTGGAATTCCTCGTCCCTCTGCATCAATTCCTGTTGCAAGAGTTCGTTCCCTTCCACGATCTTCTCGTCGATGGATCTGGTGAGGCTAATCAGCATGTTCTCTAGATCTTTTTTGGAAAAGGAGTCGTGGGTCGTCTCGGGTCCGGTGCTTCCGTCGTTGGTCTGCGGGTTCTTCCTTATTCTGGGTGCCATTTTTGTACCTAACCTGCAAAAACACAGTTCCATTTTTAGACGTGTCGACTTCGTATGTTCTCAAAAATTATAATTCTCGTTGGTGGACTCGTGGTTGCTAGATCTGAGCTGTTCTCTTCCCACAGACGGCGCCAAATGAAATGGTATCAATCCCTAAGTTCCCAAACCAACTTCTCGAGCAATCCACTAGTCGGAATCCTACTCTACCATCAAGTACTTTAAGTTCTATCGAGTTACCTCGTTACCAAATAAGGGGAGCACTAGTAGGAGAGAAAGAGGTTAGAGACAATGCAATAGTGGAAATTCTCAAGTATGTATCGCATGCCTTTTATTAAGGGGTGAACCCCTATTTATAGTGTTTCTCATAGGCGTTCTGGCCCATCACATTGTGCCAGCTTGGCACATAAATATCTTGATAGGCCTACAAAATATCTAATAAATATCTTACCCTAATTTCCCTACTTTCAATCGCTACCTATACTTGCTTTGTTCTCCTATCGATCGGTCACAGACGACCGGTCGCTATTCGTGCCCTACTTAGCGTATTTGGTGACCGGTCGCTTCTTACATTGTATCCTGCGTTCCTGTCGTCCGGTCACGAACGACCGGACTTATCGATGCTCTTAGTGACCGGTCACAGGCAACCGGCCACTTTCTACGTTACGTTCTAGGGCCCTCAGCGACCGGCTGAAATCGACTGGTCACTGCTTGTGACCTGTTTGGGCCTAGACAGGGACGCCCGGTTGTTTCGTTGGCCTTTCTCTTCCTTTCTCTTTTGCTTTACTGGGCTATTGATCTTTCTTTGGGGCTTCTAGGCATATTTTCCCCTCTTCAAAGACCATGATAAAAGAAACTAGGAAGCTTGTGCAAGTTTGATGGGAATAATGTGTAAAACTTTGAAATGACTTAGGAGGGAACTAGAGAGTATGTCATGGGGAGGTTTGGTAGATGATTTGAAAGTGGATGGTGATGTGTATGGTGTAGTCAAATTCTTAAGGAGGGATCATTTGGTTAGTTGAAATTCTAGGTGAATTCCATGTTTGATAAGCCTCTGACATATCATATTATAGTAGTTAGAATTATAAGATTACTTATGAAACAAAGGTTAAAATAGCTAGTATTGATGTTATATTATATAAAGTTTATTATTTACGTTCAGACTTATGTTTTCTATGTTTTCATGCAAGGAATAAATTCTAATCAAATGATGCCGGACATGATGCCAGAAGTACGATTCACGGCAGTAGTGGAGCAGCCAGAAGACATGTCGGATGCAATGCCGGGTAAATCCTAGCCGGCACAAGTAAAAAGTCACCTCAGTTTACCCAAAGTTAGCAGTACATGAAGAGGTTTCTTTTGATGAAGAGGTGTCTTTTGATGAAGAGATGTCTTTTGATGAAGAGATGTCTTTTGATGAAGAGGCGTCTTTTGGTGAAAAGGTGTCTTTTGATGAAGAGGTGTCTTTTGGTGAAAAGGTGTCTTTTGATGAAGAGGTGTCTTTTGGTGAAAAGGTGTCTTTTGATGAAAAGGTGTCTTTTGGTGAAAAGGTGTCTCATGGTGAAGAGGCGTCTTTTAGTTGGAAAGATGTCTTTTGGATGGGAAGACACTATGGAAAGACATTATTTGGTGATG
Source organism: Limonium bicolor (assembly GCA_023374045.1). Classification (NCBI taxonomy): domain Eukaryota; kingdom Viridiplantae; phylum Streptophyta; class Magnoliopsida; order Caryophyllales; family Plumbaginaceae; genus Limonium; species Limonium bicolor. The sequence continues at coordinate 135,346,080 of CM041781.1, forward strand.
TGTCTTTCCATACCAATAAAACTAGGGTAAAATGTATCCTTTTGCTAAAGACATGTCTTGGAGGTGTGTCTTTATGGAAAGACATCATTTAAGATATGTCTTTCCATAGAATCACGTCCAACACCTATAAATACCCTACCCATGTGATCATTTGAAGACACTTCAACATACCAAATACACGCCATTCACTTCTATATTTCTGCCCACTCCATTGTTGGTGTCCAAGGAATCTCTACGAATCCATCCACGCAGAAGAAAGAAGATTTCCTTTCCGGGTTAAGGCTATGAACATCTCCTTCTCCCCCTTGTATTTCTTCCTTATTTGGAGTGGATGGTGAAGTAGAGGTCCTTGTTAGGTTTTTGGTTGGGGAAGATTTCCTTGTAAAACTCTTTTGATCATATATGGAATTTACGAGTTTCTTAACGGAGGTTTCTAGTCTTCATACAAGTTGAATGAGTTAGCCACTTATTCTCTTATCTCTAAGTCCTGTTTAAGGCTTTCAAGGCCAGAATATGATAGATTAGGATCTCGGTAATCTTAAATATTGTTGTTCTGAAAAGTGGACAACAAATGCTAAGGTTTTGGATTAATCTCTAATTTCCCCATTATTCTGGTTGTATTCGCGGCATTGGCTATGCACGATGCAAGTATGGATATTGAGTTCCTTTATTCAGAACTGATTTTAGAAGTGGTATTTACGGAATGTACGATGCCGGATGTCGTGCCGGATGGAAGTTGTCCGGCACATTCAAAGGCCTTGACTATGCCGGGTATCCGAGGTCCGGCATGTCACCCGGCATATGCATTTTGCGAGACATAAATCCTCTTTGAGACTTGCCACCTTTGATTATTGGTCATATGATACTCTTGCATTGATATCTTCCCAAATCAAAGTTAGTTTATTTATTTAGTTATTTAGTTTAGGATCACATTTACTTTTCCCCCCTTATGATTATAGAATAGACTTTTTGCCCAGATTAGGACTAGTTTTATATAAGTCCCTTGGGTTCGATACTCTCAGTCGTAATATATTTACACTATACTCCGACCGGGTTTTATTTTCTACCCGTAGAAGAGTTGTAGGATTAGTTTATTATTTTATTCATTTTGTATATAGTTTTTTCCCTACAATTTTCCGTTTAGCAATGTTGGGAATGTAGGAAAATAAATGCTAAGTGTTAGGATTTTTGAGAGAATTGAGTAAATGTTGGAGAGATCTTTGGAAGTTGCGTTAATAAGTTTGATGGGTGCTATAAGATGGGTTTAATGTGCCAAAAAGGGGTGTTGGACATATTAGGACACTTATGGAAAAGTTTGGTATTGAAAGAGCAATTAAGGAGGAAAATCTATAGTGGGCCGACCCAGGGGCCGACCCAGTTCTGGGTCGGTCGGGCTGTTTTTAGCTAGCCAGAATCTCTCTGGAAAGGACCGACCCATAAGGTTTTGGGTCGGTCTGGACAATCTGGGTCGGTCGGGTAAGGTTTAGAAAACGGGAAAATTTCTGGAGTGGACTGACCCATAAGGATTTGGGTCGGTCGGGCGGAATTCAGAGGACCAAAATGTCCTGGAATGGGCCGACCCAGGAGTTTGGGTCGGTCGGTGGGTCGGTCGACCCTTAACATATAAAAAAAAACTTAAAACCTAAGGATGTTAAATAGCATTAGTGTACGCCACTGAGAGGACAATGATGATTCAGAGAGTAAGTATATGAGGAAGTAAGGAGTTAAGTTAAGAAAATAAGTTAAGTAATTAGGGTGAAGGTTATAAGAACTTAAGAAGGTTATAGATGGGAATCTTTAGAGATTAAGTAAGGTAAGTGCGATGCAAATAACTAATGGCCTAAAACTGAATGAATGTTTTAGGTTTGTGAATTGGGAGTTCGAAGGGGACTAAACAAACGACAGTCGACGGTGAATGGTACAGTCTTTCTTGTGACCTGCTTGCTAACGAGGTGTCCCTCGGCTTGTGTGCTATCTGCTTATTTGCTATGACTAAGACAAGATAAAGCATGCAACCGGTTTATATTGCTCTCGTTGTGTGTGTGTTTTCTTGACACTAACCCACGAGCCGTGAGGATAGCTACTAACTAAGTTTGGTACCTATTTCATTAAGGAGAGGAATTATATATTGGTGACAGTAGGTTAATACCCGTTAAGGTTTAACTAACACATGGTTTGTGAGCTTTTCACTAACTGGAACTTAAGGGGGGGGAGTGAGGAACCCGGGACTGACTCTGGTCATGCATGCTAAGGAAAGGGGGTCGGTATCTAAATCAGATCCGGCTTCCGCTTAAGGACTTGTCTTTGGACATGTTGCCTAGGGTCGAACGCCGGCTCAGCTACATTGGATTTCCAGTCCAAGGTAGGAGGAATTAAGATGGTGCGGTCGGATCACCTAAATCCTAAATTATAAGATAAGTTGTTTATTCAACTAATGGAGTTAATAGCTCATTGGCTAGGGTTGCTTTTGATCCGACAAAATAAACATTGAGATATGATACGACCATTTCTATTTAAAGAACGGTTTGTATTCTAAGATTAAGATAAGGCTAAGACTGAGGTAAGTTAAGATGGACTAAGGATGAGTGGATTCGGAACTTAAGGAGTTTGCTCACTAACTCACTTATTAAGAGAACGCTTTAAGTCGTACATTTGTGTGTGAACTATGTTTGTTCATTTGTGGATTGTTGTTTTATTGCACTTCATATTATGGTTGTGATTCTAATCAACTTCCATGCTATCGACAAATAGTCGTCGTAGCCCCGTTAGCTTGGGGGCCATGAGGGGGTCGTACCAGCATTCTTGCAGACCCCTTTGGGGGCTGTTTTTACTTTTGTAGGTAAGCGACCCATGAAGTCACACCATGAGAGTAGGAGCGGGTAGACTTAGGTGGGACTTTTATTTTGAATACGGGTTGCGCTTGTGCTCCCGTCTGTTGATATTAAAAACAGATAGTAGTTATGTTGTTAACGGAGATACAATGAACTCGGTTGGTGAATGTTTTGGATAGTTGGTATATTCCTTTTGGGGCAAGCATTTGTAATTAAGTAAGTTCGGTATATTCTATTGATCAGACCATGGAAAGGTCCCGGTGTTAGTTTATTCCGCTGCGATGTTTATGATTAAGTTGTTAAGTTTACGATAATCACGTTTGGCTTAGGACGGGGTGTTACAAAAAGTGGTATCAGAGCGTAGTTACGCTTTGTTCAAGAAATACCGGGCATAAGTAACCGCCGATTTAGGATATGAGTTCAGATATAAGTAATGGGCTAAGGGTGTGAGAAGTTAGAGTGAGTAGAGTCAGATGACCCCTATCAAGTGTGGATCGTCTTTACCGTCTACGGGCGTTATAAATTCTTGAACTGAAACCGTGGTGAATACAGACCTAATATGAGTTGTGCTTGTTTAGATGGCAGGACGTCCTAGACGAGGCCGAGGCGATGATGCTACTGAGATACCGGGAGGGCAGACGATCGCAAAGATCGTGGCTGCCGCGTTAGGGCATATAGGCTATCAACCTGGTGTGGGTGCACCACCTCCACCGCCACAGCCCCGGGAACCGAATTGGGTGAAGATTCTGGCTGACCTTTGACCCGCACACTTTAAGGGGGAGACTGATCCCGCCAAGCTTGAGGCGTACATCTCCGAGCTGGAGACCGCCTTCGAGACCCTTGATGTCCCTCATGGGATCAAGGTGCGCCTGGCTGCATTCTATCTGAAAGGGGCAGCTGGCGATTGGTGGAAGCTGGTGAGGGCCGAGTATGTGGCCAATCCAGAGTTCGGCTAGGAGCAGTACACCGCACTACTTCGAGCAAAGTACTACCCCGCCCATGTCCTGACGAAGAAGCACTTACAGTTGAATGCGCTTAAGAGACGGACAGATGGACGGTAGACGAGTATTACTCGGAGTTTACCGCCTTGCTTCGTCTTCTGCCGGGTCTTGGATATTCAGACCAGATACTGGTGGACCGCTTCTATGGCGGGCTTAGCCATCGACTCCGTTACGGCGTGGGGCCGACGAGTTATACTACCTTGCAGGTAATGAGAAAAATTGAGATATTAATAAGTGAGTAAGATTTAGATTGTGAGAAATAAGAGAAACTCATACTTTGGAAAGCAGGAGTGCTATCATGCCGCTGCTAAGGTTGAGATAACCGTCCAGCTGAGGGACGAGTACAATGCTAAGAGAAAGAATGCCGGGAAGAGCACTGAGAACCAAGGGCAAGGTGGGTACAAGAAATAGAAGTACCAGCCTTAATCCTAGAAGAATCAGAATAAAAAAGGAAAGGAAGGAACTGGGAAGACTGCTGAAGAGCAATTGAAATTGACTTATGCATATGCTGCTAAGCCCCTGCGCTCAAGGGCGCCGAAGGGTAAGGAAATTAATATTGAGCGAGTTGAGAGACATTTAGCAAACCGTTAAGGATATGAGTACTAATATTGTAAATGATCAGGATCTGAGACTGATAATGGAGCCGGTGGTGGCTACCAGCGACACTAAATCTGTCAGTGGTGTCACAAGGACCACCCCGGGCTCAATTGTAAGGGGAACAAGGTTGAGTGCAACTACTGTGGGGTATACGGGCACCGAGCATACAAGTGCTTCCGGAACCCTGCTAGCAGAGCCTTTAGGCCCGAGATTAAGGGCAAGGGCAAGACCGATCAGGGAGCTGGATCTGACGGTCAGAAGAGAGTGCAGCAAGCTGCAGATAAGAACCCACGGGTAGTCCAGAAGTCGGGACCCACACTACACATGGTGGACCGGGACGATGAGCCTGAACCCTCATCGAGGCCAGGTACCGCTATAAACCCTTAAGTGATAAAATTGCCTGCTTACCGCATTATCATGCATGTTTGGTAAATAAATGAGTTAGATGAAATAAGATAAGATTAGACCTTAAGTAAGATATGACCTATTACCACCTTAGGAAACTTCAACACTTGCTATCCAATACCTTCAACACCTAACCTGGAAGACACCGACATCGAAACCCGAGACTTTCCAACCGAACAATGTCAGGTTATCTGCCCAGGTATGGTTTTATTAAGGGGATACTTGACACCCGAAGCACAAATAGCCATCATCAGGAGATGCAGTCTGCTAGGAGCGGGTCCGGGAGGTTTTTATACACCGGAGTACCCGGGGGGGGGGGGGGCAAGGATGAAGTTAAAGATGACGAGCTTAGGCAAGGATTGGAATCCGTATGCCAAGACCTACCAGACCACGAGAATACAAGATGGAGTCTCACCACCGGGAATACCCGAAGAGTTCCATCCGGTTATTACACAAGTCGTGGAGATCGCTCAGCAGTTGGAAGCTGACCCGATTCCAGACATACAAGCAGACATTTGCATTGTAAACTTCTACGAGAAAGATGGGCGACTTGGACTGCACCAGGATAAGGACGAGACAGCGGAATCTCTCGAAAGAGGGATACCCGTAGTGTCTTGGTCCATTGGAGACGACGCAGAGTTCTTCTACGGCGAGCAGAAGCGTGCGGACCGTGCTAAAAAGTTAATACTTAAGTCAGGGGATGTATTAGTTCTGGGAGGAGAATCAAGGATGTTATACCATGAGATTAAGAGAATCAAGCTGAATACAGCACCGTCAGCAGTAATCAATGCGATGCATATGAGACCAGGGCGGTTAAACCTAAGCTTTAGACAATATTAGCCATGTGATGTATTAAGTATACCGTAAGGATTAAGATGTAAGGAAGAAGCACATGTTGTAAACAGGATGGTTATGAATAAATAACAGTGTTGTTCATGTTAATTGTTACGACTCTCGTTATACCATCATTACTCATGAAGCTTGTTAATACAATTAGGTTATGGACTCGGTACGGAAGGTGAGTTAAGCATACTTACAGAGGCACAGGCCGGCACAAGCGGTACTATCCTCACTGGCACCTTTCCAATTAATGGGATTGAGGCATCAGCTCTCTTCGACTCAGGGGCCTCGCATACCTTTATCTCGGCATCTTTCACGAGAAGGTTAGGGCTAGACGCTGATGAGCTATCCGACTTCACGGTTACGCTCCCGTCTAAAGAGAAGGTTCGTTGCACTCGCTACTACCGAGGAGCCATCGTCAGAATTAAGGGGAAAGACTTTCCAGTCAGTTTTATTGAGTTCAGGGAGTTAGGATTTGATGTTATCTTCGGGATGAACTGGTTGGAGCGGTACAAGGGTCGTATCCTCTGCGCTGAGCATAGACTGCTGCTCAGGAGTCCGTCTGGGGTAACAATATCATACCGCCAGAGGCCCAGAGAGCCTTCGACTAAGATCATCACCGCTATGGCAATGTATAAGGAGTTGAGGAGGAAGGAAGAAGTGTATCTCTGCTATGTCCAGGACATAGAGAGGGACCCCGAGTTCGACCCCGACTTACCGGTAGTGTCGGAGTTCCCCGACCTCTTTCCATAGGAACTGCCCGGCATGCCACCCACTCGGGAGGTAGAGTTCACCATCGAGCTGCTACCTGGAACCGGACCGATAGCCAAAGCACCATATCGTATGGCTCCGGCAGAAATGAAAGAATTGAAAGATCAGTTGAAAGACTTGTTAAAGCAGGGAGTCATTAGACCGAGTGTATCACCATGGGGAGCGCCAGTTCTCTTTGTGAAGAAGAAGGATGGTAGTCTCCGCCTCTGCATCGACTACAGAGAGTTGAATGCAGTGACTGTGAAGAATAAGTACCCACTACCCCGCATTGATGATCTGTTCTATCAGTTGAAGCGGGCATCCGTGTTTTCCAAGATTGATCTCAGTTTGGGGTATCATCAGATAGCCATTAAGGAGGGGGATATTGAGAAGACGGCATTCCGGACATGATACGACCACTATGAGTTTACACTGATGTCGTTCGGTTTGTCGAACGCACCGGCGAAATTTATGGATCTGATGAACCGCTTGTTCCGGGAACAGCTGGACAAGTCGGTTGTGGTATTCATTGACGACATTCTGATATATTCGAAATCGAGAGCTGAACATGAGGATAATTTGAGGAGGGTGTTAGAAATACTGAGGGAGAACCAGCTATATGCTAAGTTCTCCAAGTGTGAGTTTTGGCTTGACCAGGTCTCCTTCCTGGGTCATGTCATTTCGGATGCTGGGATCGTGGTGGATCCAGCTAAGATTGATGTCGTACGTACCTGGACGAGACTGAAGACAGTTACCGACATTCGGAGCTTTCTTGGTTTGGCAGGTTACTACCGGAGGTTTGTTAAGGATTTCAGCAAGGTCGCGAAGCTGATGACCAGTCTGATGAAGAAAGATGCACCGTTCATTTGGACGGATGATTGTGAGTTATCGTTTCAGAGTTTGAAGGACTCACTGACCACTGCACTGGTTCTGACTATTCCAGACGGTACAGAAGGCTTTGAGGTTTATTGTGACGCGTCCGACAGAGGGCTGGGTTGCATGCTCATGCAGCATGGCAAGGTGGTGGCTTATGCCTCACGCCAGTTGAAGAAACATGAGGAGAACAACCCCACGTATGATTTAGAGCTGGGAGCTGTAGTCTTCGCTTTGAAGATATGGCGCCCCTACTTATACGGGGTAAGTGTGACGATCTACACTGATCATAAGAGCCTGAGATACATATTCACTCAGAAGGATTTGAATCTTTGACAGAGGAGATGGTTAGAATTCTTGAAAGACTATGATATTGACCTCCAATACAAAGAAGGGAAGGCCAATGTTGTAGTTGACGCCCTGAGTCACCGAGCACACTCACTCCATTCGCTAGTTTCTTTCTCCAGCTTGGTTGATGAGGTGCGAGAGGCTCAGAGGACAGATGAGTACATGAGAGAGGTCAGATAGAAGCTGAAAGATGGTACCTTTGAGAGTCAGAAATACGACTTCAGACTTCATGATGATGATCTGATCAGACTTAAGGGCCGGTTATACATACCACGAGGCAACACAGATTTGAAAGACCGTATACCTAGAGAATCACACTGTTCTTCAGTTTCCATCCATCCGGGAGCCTATAAGATGTATAAAGACACTATAAGATACTTCTGGTGGTCGGGGATGAAGACAGATGTTACCGAGTTCGTCTTGAGCTGTCTCACATGCCAGAAGGTAAAATTTGAGCACCGACGACCGGGCGGAATGGTATAGTCAATGCCAGTTCCGGAGTGGAAGTTTCATGATATCTCCATGGACTTCGTAGTCGGACTCCCACTTGCTAGGGGAGGTCTGAACATGATTTGGGTGGTGGTGGATCACCTTACCAAAGTAGCCCGATTCATACCGATGAAAGATACTTGGAAGGTAACCAGATTAGCTGAGTTGTTTGAGAAGGAAATTATGAGACACCACGGAATACCGAAGACCATAGTGTCAGATAGAGATACCAGATTCCTTTTGAGGTACTGGAGAGCTACCAGAGAAGCATTGGGTACAGAACTGAAGCTGAGTACCGCGTTCCATCCTCAGACAGATGGTCAGACTGAGCGTACGATTCTGACACTCGAGGACATGCTGAGGGCATGTGCCTTAGACTTCCAGGGCAGTTGGATTAACAAGTTGCATCTGATCGAGTTTTCATACAACAATAGCTATCACGCTTTGATCAAGATGGCGCCTTTTCAAGCGTTGTACGGTAGACCATGTCGTACACCGCTCTGCTGGGATGAGTCAAGTGAGACGGTCATTATAGGACCAGAATACTTAGAACAAGTTAAGGCTGAAGTTCAGCAAATCAGGGAGAACATGAAAGCTGCTCAAGATAGGCCGAAGTCGTATGCTGATGTTCGACGACGAGACCTAGAGTTCGTAGTGGGCGACCGGGTATTTCTGTGGGTTACAGATTTGGGCAGAAGGGAAAATTGAGCCTGAAGTTTGTTGGTCCTTATGAGATTACGGAGCGGGTGGGCCCAGTTGGTTACAGGTTGAATTTACCTGCTGAACTGGGTAAAGTGCATGATGTTTTTCATGTTTCACAGCTAAAGAAATACATGCACCACCCCTCCCTTGTGTTAGAGCCTGAGAGGTTGACGTTGGAACCGAATATGAGATCCGTGGAGATTCCTCAGAGGATCTTGGATAGTAAGACTAGGGACACTCGCCATAAGTCAGTACGACTGGTGAAAGTTCTCTGGTCTAACCAAGATGTCGAAGAGGCCACGTAGGAATTAAAGGATAAGATGAGGTCGAATTACCCTTCTTTGTTTACCAACTAGATTGTCTGTATATGGTACGTGGCGTACCCCTTTTTAAGGGGGGTAGAGCTTCCTCGCTTTTGAGTTAGTAAACGAACATGTTTGTCGTTTGTTTATTTTGTGTTAGATATGATTGTGTAAGTTATTACACCTTGGTGGTAAGTTTGAGATATATATAATACTTATGTATTGTATTTGTGGTAGACCTTTGAGTCCTGAGATGTGTGAATGAGAATATAAGATGTGGTGTTAAGATTAAGGAAATTTAGTACCGTGAATGGTTAAGTATATATGTGAACTTTGGGGACAAAGTTCTTTTAAGGGGGGTAGATTGAAATACCCCAAACCTAGATATGGTGTTTAGATGATAAACTAAGATGAAAGAAGGCTAAATAATGCCTTAGAAACATTAAGAAACAATTTAAATCAATGAAAACACAAGGAAACACCATAAGCACAGTTTAAGCAAAAAACGTGCTTTAAGCTTGGAGTAACTTGGGATGGCACCCAAATATCATTCTTAGACCTTTAATATCCTAATGGTCATGTTAAATCAATTACCAAAGAAAACCAAGCTAAAAAACAAGTTAAAACACAAATTGTGCTTTAAGGACTCTTAAAGCACATTTTTGAAAAATTGTCTTAGAAAGGGGTTTTATGTGGCTAAATGCCCATGATAAATTCTTAATTAACTTGTGTACTACTTAGTATCACATTAGGAAGTCTAAATCAATGGGAAATCAAAAATTTCACAAATATATGCACTAATTTGTGAATAGTAACCAAATAATGCCTATTTTAGTCATTAGCCAATTAAGTTTAATTAGTTGGTCAACAAAGACCATGAATAGCCTAAATTAATAAGGGGGCCTGTTTCTTGGGGTGGTAAGTCACAACATGAGATAGTAATATTAGAAGAGAAGAGGGAAAAGTACATGTTACTATTTGCTTTAAGAAACAAAAATATCTCTTATTACTTACCTCTCTCCTCCTTCCTTCATTCTCTCTTCTTCCCATTGCTTTCTACTGCTCCCTCTCTTCTCCATTCACTTAAGAGCAGCCCCCATGCTAGCTCCTTCTTCAATTGCTTGCCAAACACTCATCTTAGCTCCAAAACCAAAACAAAATACATATTCTTCTTAGTTAGCTCAAGCTCCTTCTTTCTATCTTTCCAAAACTTCAAGAGATTCAATTTGGTGCCAAGCCAAACCGCCATTAGAAGGGGAAACACAAGCTTGGAGACTCCATTGGCTTCTCCATTCTCTTAAGGTAAAGAATATGTAAGAAAAACTAGGTTTCCATCACCTTTCTTCATTACCGAAAAATCACACTCATGGGGCTTCATTTTTATGCCTTGTTCTAGCTTTCTTTCTATTCTCCAAGGGCTAGAGGAGGTCCTTATTGATTCATATCCAAGCCTACCTTAAGACTTCAAGGTAATACATTCATTTTAATACCTCCAAACAAATTTTTAACCTAGCGTTTATTCCTTAAGGTTAATGTATTATCTAGCACTCATTAGAGTCATTGGATATTGATTAGAACATTGGCAAGGAGAGTTTGGTTGGTGACCGATATTGTCAAGGAAAAAGGCTAAGGAGGAAAGTTTGTGAAGCTTGTAAAAGAGCAAGTAATGTGTTACCTTAAGGTGTTTTAATGCATTAAGGGATGGGATTTAGACATATGATAAGTTTAGTTTAGAATCCACATTAGGGAAGAGCAATATAACCTAGGAGAAACAATGACTATATTGTGTAACTTGTGACTAAAGAGCAAATGAGAAAGGAGATAGTTAAACAATGTCAAGGTGAACTATAAGAACATCTATATTGCAATGGGAGCCTTGTTGTGTGTATTTGCAGGTCAAAGGCAATATATATTGTCGAAATTCAATGTTTAAGATTTGTGCATTTAAGGGCCTAAGTGCCAAGAAATTTAAGATTATGCACTATATTGTGATGTAGTGTAGTTTGAGTGTAAATTGTGTGTTAAGATGGTGTAATGAGAATTTGAGTGTTTGTAGTTTCATAGTGGTGAAAATCTAAGTGCTTGGGTGTAGTGATACACTAGGGAAGCCATGTCAAAAATTTGGTGATGAAACTTGGTGTTTGAGATGTTCTAAGGAGATTGTATGACTAAGGAAGGGCTAGAGAATTGTAGGAGTAGTTTTAATGAAAAAGGGTGAGTGTAGGGTGTTCTTGAGAACTAAGGTGACCTGGGTATGTCTAGGAGGAACTAAGGGTTACGATGGTGAATTTTAGGCACCAACACCATGATAAAAGAAACTAGGAAGCTTGTGCAAGTTTGATGGGAATAATGTGTAAAACTTTGAAATGACTTAGGAGGGAACTAGAGAGTATGTCATGGGGAGGTTTGGTAGATGATTTGAAAGTGGTTGGTGATGTGTATGGTGTAGTCAAATTCTTAAGGAGAGAGCATTTGGTTAGTTGAAATTCTAGGTGAATTGCATGTTGGGAATGTAGGAAAATAAATGCTAAGTGTTAGGAGTTTTGAGAGAATTGAGTAAATGTTGGAGAGATCTTTGGAAGTTGGGTTAATAAGTTTGATGGGTGTTATAAGGTGGGTTTAATGTGCCAAAAAGGGGTGTTAGACATATTAGGACACTTATGGAAGAGTTTGGTATGAAAGAGCAATTAAGGAGGAAAATCTGTAGTGGGCCGACCCAGGGGCCGACCCAGTTCTGGGTCGGTCGGGCTATTATTAGCTAGCCAGAATCTCTCTGGAAAGGACCGACCCATAAGGTTTTGGGTCGGCCTGGACAATCTGGGTCGGTCGGGTAAGGTTTAGAAAACTGGAAAAATTCTGGAGTGGACCGACCCATAAGGTTTTGGGTCGGTCGAGGCAATCTGGGTCGGTCTGGCTGAATTCGGAGGACCAAAATGTCCTGGAATGGACCGACCCAGGAGTTTGGGTCGGTCAGTGGGTCGGTCGACCCTTCACATATAAAAAAAACTTAAAACCTAAGGATGTTAAATAGCATTAGTGTACGCCACTAAGAGGACAATGATGATTAAGAGAGTAAGTATATGAGGAAGTAAGGAGTTAAGTTAAGAAAATAAGTTAAGTAATTAGGGTTAAGGTTATAAGAACTTAAGAAGGTTTTAGAAGGGAATCTTTAGAGATTAAGTAAGGTAAGTGCGATGCAAATAACTAATGGCCTAAAACTGAATTAATGTTTTAGGTTTGTGAATTGGGAGTTTGAAGGGGACTAAACAAACGACAGTCGATGGTGAACGGTACAGTCTTTCTTGTGACATGCTTGCTAACGAGGTGTCCCTCGGCTTGTGTTCTATCTGCTTATTTGCTATGACTAAGACAAGATAAAGCATGCAACTAGTTTATATTGCTCTCGTTGTGTGTGTGTTTTCTTCACACTAACCCACGAGGCTTGAGGATAGCTACTAACTAAGTTTGGTACCTATTTAATTAAGGAGAGGAATTATATATTGGTGACGGTTAGTTAATACCCGTTAAGGTTTAACTAACACATGGTTTGTAAGCTTTTCACTAACTGGAACTTAAGGGGGGGGGAGTGAGGAACCCGGGACTGACTCCAGCCATGCATGCTAAGGAAAGGGGGTCGGTATCTGAATCAGATCCGGCTTCTGCTTAAGGACTTGTCTTCAGACTTGTTGCCTAGGGTCAAACGCCGGCTCAGCTACATTGGATTTCCAGTCCAAGGTAGGAGGCATTAAGATGGTGCGGTAGGATCACCTAAATCCTAAATTATAAGATAAGTTGTTTATTCAACCAATGGAGTTAATAGCTCATTGGCTAGGGTTGCTTTAGACCCGACAAAATAAACATTGAGATATGATACGACCATTTCTATTTAAAGAACGGTTTGTATTCTAAGATTAAGATAAGGTTAAGACTGAGGTAAGTTAAGATGGACTAAGGATGAGTGGATTCGGAACTTAAGGAGTTTGCTCACTAATTCCATTATTAAGAGAACGCTTTAAGTCGTACATTTGTGTGTGAACTATGTTTGTTCATTTATGGATTGTTGTTTTATTGCACTTCATATTATGGTTGTGATTCTAATCAACTTCCATGCTATCGACAAATAGTCGTCGTAGCCCCGTTAGCTTGGGGGCCTTGAGAGAGTTGTACCAGCATTCTCGCTAACCCCCTTTGGGAGCTGTTTTTACTTTTGCAGGTAAGCGGCCCATGAAGTCACACCATGAGAGTAGGAGCGGGTAGACTTAGGTGGGACTTTTATTTTGAATACGGGTTGCGCTTGTGCTCCCGTCTGTTGATATTAAAAACGGATAGTAGTTATGTTGTTAACGGAGATACAATGAATTTGGTTGGTGAATGTTTTGGATAGTTGGTATATTCCTTTTGGGGCAAGCATTTGTAATTAAGTAAGTTCGGTATATTCTATTGATTAGACCGTGGCAAGGTCCCGGTGTTAGTTTATTCCGCTGCAATGTTTATGATTAAGTTGTTAAGTTTACGGTAATCACGTTTGGATTAGGACGGGGTGTTACAGATTTAATTGGTGGCCGAGATTCACTCAAGAATAGCCCTAAGGAGGAAGTTAAGATATGCTTGAGAAAAATAAGGTAAATTGCTTACCTAATGGTGGTTTAAGACTTTAAGGGATGAGATTTAGATAAGTACTAATGTAGCTTAAAGCTTACATTATGTAATGGGTTATATAACCTAGGAAAATGAATTTAAACAAGCTTGTGAACTTGTGACTAAGGAGCCAATGGGAATGAGTTAGTAAGATAAGTATAAGGTGAATTAAGAGAACACTTATATTGATATGGAAGCATTGTTGTGTGTATTTGCAGGTTGAAAGCTTTTATATGTGGGAAATTCAGTGTTTAAGTTTAAGTCATTTAAGGGCCTAAGAGCCATGTCATTTAAGAACCTTAGTGCTATGCAATTTAAAATTATTGCACTATATTGAGTTTGTTATGAATGAGTTGATTTGGGTGAGAAAATATGATGAGAAAGGATATAATGTGTGTGAGATGATTGAATGAGGAAAACAATGCATTTGGGAGTGATAATATACTAGAGGAGCTATGGCAAAATTTGAGTAGAAAACAAAGTGTTTAAGTGGTGGTTGTGAATTAATATGACCTAGGGTTTACTAGGGATCATTAAAAGGAATTTGAGTGCGAATGAGTTTAATAAGGAGTTCTTGAGGATTTGAATGTCCTAGAGTTGTGTAGGAGGAATTAGAGGGTTGGTGGGTGTATTAAACACACCAAAGTCATGGTAGGAGGAATGGTAAGACTTGTGCAAAAATCTGGAGGAATTGATGCATAATGTTTTAAGATGATTTAGGTATGGACTTGAGAGTATAACAATGAGAATTTTGGGGAAACTTGTGTAAGTGGTGAAGATGCTAGTAGAGGATTAATAAGGTTCTAGTTGGATGATAATGTGAGGACTTGTGTGATGGAAGTGAAAATTTAAGAAGAATGTTGGGAATTGTCTAGGAAAATGACTAAGAATGTATAAGAGTGTATGCTCATGAGAATGGTGAGTAAGTTGAGTAAAAAGAGATGAAGATGTATAAGGAGGGTGTAGGATGGTCAAGGTAAATGAAGAACAATGTTATGGTGCGAAGAGGATGGAAGGAAATGTGTAAGTAAGTTCAAGAGTTTAGGAGTGATGAGTAACAAATGGAAAGGAGAGAAATTTGTGCATGGAGATGCAAGATAACCTTGGGAAGTTTAGCAAAGGAAATATGGATGAATAAAGATGCTTGAGGAGTAGTTATATTGGTTGAAAGGAAACACTTTGGTTAGTTGGAGTTTTTGACAAAATTTACATGTTGGAAGTGTAAGGAATTAAGTTATAAGTGTTAGGAGTTTAGTAAGAACTTGAAATGATCAAGGAATTTGGAGGTGATTTGAACCATGAGTTAGGAGGATTTTAAGTGCTTAAATGGTGTTAGAACATGAGTTAGGAGGATTTTAAGTGCTTAAATGGTGTTAGAACATGTGTGAATACATGGGGAAAGATTAGAAGAAAATTGGACAAAAGAACAAGTGGAGAATAAAGTTCAAAACTGTAAAATTTAACAGTTTAAAGTGTGGTCCAGGACTTGATCCTTGGATAAGGTCCCGGACAAGCACTAAAAACATGCCAAAAATCCAAGTTTAGATTGGTCCGGGACCTAGGTCTTGTAATAAGTCCTGGACCAGCACAAAAAAACTGCCGAAAGTGCCTTTCAAAAGTGGTCCGGGACCTAGGTTAAGTAACAAGTCCTGGACCACCAATAAATAAGCGTCGAGAGTGAACCCAGTAATTGGTCTGGGACTATAGTCCAGGACCATGTCCCAGACCAGCCATTTTTACAAAGGAAGTGTGCTTTTTAAGAGGTGAATGAAGGGGGCTTGTTGGGTAATGTTATTATAAGGTTGTTAGGAGTTGTTTGGTAAAATTTTATGGCCATTTGAGGTGTGAACAAGTGTGAGGTAAAATGAGAAGTGAATAACATAAGTGATTAAGTATAAACTACAATGACTTAGTGGTATTTAGTTGGAAATCATTAGTGATTAAGTAAGCTAGGTTAATTAAAAGTAATTAACCACCCAATTCGATCAATGTTTTAGGGTTGAGAATTTGGACTCCAGAGGAGGAGAAGCAACCTCAAACAAAGTCCGAACACTCCAGGGAGAGGAGAGTAAGCAATCGAACGACCAACGGTGAACGGTATAGTCTTTCTTGTGACCTACTTGCTAACGAGGTGTCCCTCGGCTTGTGTGCTATTTGTTTTTCTGTGCCCACTAAACAAGATAAAGCATGCAACCAGAATATTATGTTGTTGTATTGTTGTGTGATGTTTGAAAACTAACACAACTTACCGTGAGAACTTACTAACTATTGTTTAGTAAAGAGTTGTGTGAGATTAAGGAACACTCCCAAATATTGTTTTATTAGTAACCGAAAGAGGGTAACTAACAAACATTGACTCTGAGACTTCGACTAACGGGAACTTGGGGGGGGGGGGGGAGTGAGGAATCCGGAATGGTACCGGCACATGTGTATTGGGGGAGGTCGGTATCCTTATCAGGTACCGACTTCCAAATATGACTTGTCTTCGGACTCGTCGCCCAGAGTCGACATATAGACTCGACCTCCACGGACTACTTGTTTTAGGAGGGAGGCATACTAAGATGGCGTGGGGGGATCTAGCCTACATCCCCAACAATTTAAGAAATGTTGTTTACTGTTGGTAAGTGTACTGCTGCTGGCTAGGGTTAACCAAGCTCTACAAAAATAAGCAACGAACTAAGGGATAACCAGTTCTAATAAGAGAACGGTTGACTCAATTAAGATAAGGTTGAGAAAAGATACAATCATTTCTATTTAAAGGATGGTTGTATTCTAAGACTGGGATAAGGATTAAGATTAAGGTAAGATAAGGTTGGACCGAGATTAAGAGGAAACATAACTTAAGGAGTAACCGGGAAACCATGACTTTAAGCGGGTCAAATAGACTCGTAACAATTTTGGCCAACTAAATAATCATTAATAAATATTAGTGAAGCTTTAGAACCAATAAAATCAATAAAACGAGAAATTAGTAAAAACTGTCAAAAACGGGAAGTTGTGGGGTAGGAACATAAATAACCAAAACTTATGTGTCCACTTTTAAAATTAAAATGCAAAGTGTGTGTGTGTGCAGTGGGGGTGTCCGATTAGGGCCTCTCTCTCACTCTCCTCACTTATCTAATATGCTATAAGACAAAAATAATAAAGCAAACCCCACCTCACTTTACACTCTCTCTCCTATCTCTATTCTCCCTCACTCACGTACAACGCACTCACCTTCTCCTCTCTAATTTCCTTCTCCTTCTTCCTGCGACAGCAATGGAGCTTTTGAACAACCCACAAAAATACCCTTTTCTCTCCTCTTGTTGAGTGCCCAAACTTGCTCCAAAAATTATAAAAATACCACCATTGTCTTCCTCTCATCAAGAGGAACACTTCCCTCTTTTCAAAATCCGAAAAGGAGCATTTTCGTTTTCATGGGTATGCCCCATTTGGAGCTTCAAGACCACCACTAGAACCACCTTCTTCTCCTTGTTCTTTTGAGGTAAAAATCTTCTTGAAACCCCACCTTTTTCTAGCCTTTGTGGGCAAAAACAATCTAGTCTAAGCCCCTTGTATGGTTCTCTTGTTCTATAGCCGATTTTGGCATTCTTGAAGGGGTTGAAAGATTGTTCTTGAGCTATCCCAAGCATCACTCATACCCTTGGAAGGTAATATAATTTCTAAACCCTAAAACCCACATTAAAACTTGAAGGATGGTTAAGGTTAGTTTTAGTATTAAAATGGTGTACATGAATGGTTGTAGTGTTAGAGAATTTGGTTACTAAAACCGGTGGAAAGGGGAGAAGAAAGAAGAAGGAAGAAGCAAGAAGGAAGGAGAAAGAAAACTAGAGGAGAAAACAAGGTAAATTGTGCTTACCTTTGTGTAGTCTTGTATGTGCTTGTGTAACAGATTTTTAAAAGAGTAAAAATTGTATTGTAGAATGGTAATGAACAATAGTGTAGTGTGGAGGATGAATTGAGTTGTGTTGAAGCTTTAAAAGAATGTAAAAAAAACTGTCAAAACATAGTTGGGAATTGAATGTGTTGTGCAGGAATTCTTAAGAGTGTTTAGTATTGGGTGTTTGTGTAAGAGAGCTTGTATATTGATGTCTATTGAAAACAGGTGAAATGAGTAACAAAATGTGAGTAAATGATGTGGTGAGAGTGTAAAAATATAGGGGAGACTATGGCAAAATTTACCTAGAACTAGAACACTTAAGAAACTAGAAACTAGGTGAAACCATGTACTTGTAACAGATTTTAATTGGAGCTGTTTAGTTGGTAGGTTTGGAGAGATAACTAGTGTATGGTAAGCTTTAGAAATGACATTATAAGAGGGAGCTAAAGATGAAGAAGGTGAGAGTTAAAATCTGTAGCAAATGCAATCTAGAAAAACAGTTAAGTGCTGAAATGAGAACTTAAGGAAATAAGTGAGTAAATTAGTATAAAAGGGTGTAATAGATTAGCAAGGATTTAAACATGTCGAGGTGACTAATTCAGTGTTAAAATGTAGAGGATTAAGTGTAGGAACAATGGGGGATTAATTTGACAATGTTGGGAATGTAACAGATTTTGAAAATGTAAAACCTGCTGAATCTGTAGCAGGGTCCGGGACTTAAGTCCAGGACTAAGTCCCGGACCAGGGTGCAAAATCATACCGAGAGTTACAGCAGGTGGTGGTCCGGGACTTAAGTCCCATACAAGGACCCGGACCACCCCTGTAAAATACCCCGAGAGTTTTGCAATGTTAAGGTCCGGGACTTACTTCTTGTAAGAGGACCCGGACCATAGTGTGAATTCAGGCCGAGAGTTTCCAACCATTTGGGTCCGGGACTTGACCCTTGTACAAGGTCCCGGACCATACCATCAAATGTAGCCGAGAGTTGGACCATGAGTTGGTCCGGGACTTAAGACCTGGACAAGGTCCCGGACCTAGCAAAACCTGTAAAAATAAGTTTATAAAATGGGTAATAAGATAAGGAAGTGAATGATAATGATAGTATAAGTTAATTAGGACTTAATTAGGGATGTTTAAAGGTCATTAAAGGTATGAACAAGTTTTAAAACTAAGGAAGAACAAGTAAACCATATGTAAGTATAAGAATTATAAAGGTATAGTAAGCATGAGCTAGGAAACGTAAGAGTAAACGAGTTAAGTTAATCATAGATAGATTAATCATTCGATTGTGTGTATATCATAGGATTTGATTTGTGAGAACCGGAGGAAAGTTGGGATTACAAGTACGACGGTGAACGGTATGAATTCCTCATGCCCCGTATGCTATCTTGGTTACTCTGATTTGTGTGTTGTGTGCTAATTGATCACCAAATAAGATAAATGCACGAATCGGAGTTACTATGCATACTTGTGAATATGTAGTGTTGTATGTTGTGAATATTTTTCTTAAATCTTAGTTTGTATAATTCATGAAATAAATGGATGTTAATGAATGTGTGTATGTATGATATATTGTATTGTGACCGAATGTGTTGACTTTGGACTTCTAACTTATTCCTAACATGCTAACCATTCTAACTTAAATTGGTAATTAAATTGGAATGAGTAGAAGTCCGATATAGTTTTGGCCACGCGTGAGGATGCGGAGTCACGAGAGGTTGGCTCCAATTCCTGACTCTTAAACTGGTCCGCGGCCCAAATCCCTTAAGTGGGTAGCATCCCGGATTGGTGAGTCAAGTAAATCCCGGTGGTGGGACGGTGTAGTCCCTGGGCCGGAGGTCATACCGACTTAACTTGAGTATGAGTAAGTAAGTAAGAATGAGTAAGTAAAGTAAATGGAAGTAAGTAAGTAAAGTAAGAATAAGTAACATGTAATGAGTAAAAGAGTAATAAGCATTCCGATTAACCCGAATGCGTAATTGGCTAACATGGTGAAGGTAAGTAAGTGTGTGTGCTACTGTATTGCTATCTTGAATTGTATGATGTATTGTATATGCATGTATGTTATTTGTAAAGAATGTATGTATGAAATTAATGAACCGCATGTTTAGAGGACGTCAAATAGTCGGCGTGCCCTAGCTAGCACGCGGTATATGCGGAGTTCATGCGCAGCTTTTTTTGAGCCACTTGGGGCGATGTTTTTACTACACGCAGGTACAAGAGATGGATGACGGCTGTGAAGAGATGTAGCTAGATCCTTTTGTCTTCTTGTTGGATTGTAAACAATGAATTACGAATGGTGTACTAAGTAGTACACGGCTTTAGCTTTTGATTAGCCGGTGTACCATGGGGTACACCTTTTTGGATATTGATAGGATAGTGGATTGGTATAGATGAGTAGTCGGTAGAAACTCATTCTTTTGGCAAACTTGAAAGGTTGTAAATGAATATACTTCGAGTACTCGGTAATCCATTAATGTAGGTGAATGGTATTTTGTATTCAGTAAGTAATGTTTAAGTAGCTCGGTATACTATGATCATCAGACTGTGACTGTAAGTAAGGTAAGCCTAGCTAGCCGTATGGGCTGTTAGCGGTGTTGTATCACCCACCGTAGTAATAGTAGTATTTCCGCTGTGAACTGATAGGATTAACAGGACGATTAGACGGTAATCACAAAATTAACGGTAGGGGTGTTACAAAAAGTGGTATCAGAGCGTAGTTACGCTCTGATGTCCTTAGTTACCGAGCATAGGGGATTACCGAGTTAGGATTTCAACCGTCTTAAGACGGATACTTAGAAACCTAACTAGGAACTACCGTTGTTAACAACGGATACCCTTGACGTTCTTATGAACGATACCTTTGCTTAAATTCCAAGACCTTTACGTCATATCTTGCGAAGCCTAATGTAAATGCTAAATGTTCAGATGTCAGGACGAGGTCGAGGCCGACCTAGGGGAGAGACATCTGACGGACCCGGCGCGCAGACGATAGCCGAGATCGTCGCCGCCACAGTAGCACAGATGCTACCACAAGTGATCAATGCTATGCAACAAAACCAACAAAACCAACAAAACCAAGCGGGACCAATCCCTCCCCCTCCACCCAGAGAAGCTAACTGGGTAAAAGCTGTAGCGGAACTCCGCCCTCCTTGCTTCAGGGGCGAAAGTGATCCGGCTAAGCTAGAAGCCTATATCTCCAAGATGGAGACGGCGTTTGAAACCCTCGAAGCTCCTACTGGAGTTCGAGTTGGAGTTGCTGCCTACTACCTGAAAGATGCAGCCATGGATTGGTGGAAACTGGTCAAGCACGAGCATGTCAACGACCCCACCTTCGACTGGGAGTCCTTTGCATCCCTTCTCCGATCAAAATACTATCTGGAGCATGTGAAAACAAAGAAAAGGATAGAGCTGGACGCCTTGAAAATGACAGACAAGATGTCTGTGGATGAGTACTACCGCACCTTCACTTCCATCCTCTGTCTTCTACCCGATCTAGGATACACCGGCCAGGTGTTGGTCGAACGCTTCTATGGCGGTCTGAGCCATCGCCTTCGGTACGGTATGGGCTACACCCGATTTACCTACCTTCAGGTAAATATCGGTTAACCCTTAGTATCATTTCAATTCCTTAAATTCCTTGAATCACTTGAATATTGTATCCTTTTTTTCTCTACCCCTTTAAATAAGAATCCCGGCTAATACCTGAAACTTTAGGATTGTTATCACGCGGCTTCTCGCGTCGAGATCACTTGCCAATTAAGGGATGAAGAAACCACGCTGAAGCGCAAAGCTAACAACAAGAACACCAATGGCGAGGAGCAGAACCAAGGTAAAAGCTGGAAAAAGAAGAAGCGAAATTTCTTTCAGCAATCCCAAAAGAAATTCCCAAGTGAGAGCAGTGCCCATGCTGAGCAGGGCAAACCAGTTGAGCTGCTTCAACTAGGTTCTTCTGCACCGGTGGCCGCAAAGCCACTGAGATCACACCCACCTAAGGGTAAACTTCTAATCCTAAATCGTATTCGTACAAGTACCATATCTAGTATATCCACGCACACATGTGCTAACCCTCTAAACCTCAGGTTCTGGCTCCGGTTTCACCAAAACCTTCTCCGACGGCCGCACCTATGTGTGCAGAAAGTGCAATCAAGACCATCCCGGCAAGGACTGCTATGAGAGAGAATCAAATGCTACAACTGCCAGAAACCGGGACATACGGCCAATAAATGCCCAAAGAATGCCAAGCCAAGGGGGAACTACCAAAGCTACAAGCAGAGGGAAGGCAAGGAGGTTGCATCTGGCGATGCACCAGCCCAGCAGGCACCACAGGGACAGGGATCCCGGGGTCCTCAGAGGGGTGCACCTCAGAGGCAGCCAGTCTTGCATGTGATTGACCGTGATGGGTCCGGTTCTAAGTCCAGCCCACGTAATTATCCGAACCTTTAATCCTTGAGAAGCATGTTTAAGTATTAGAATAACCGTATGAGTGAATGGATGAGTAAATAGATTGAAGCGTGTATTCAGCATGAAATGAAGTAGTTGAAACTAGTACTCACTGTAGATGAAATTTATAACCATATGAAGCTTTAGTATCTGTTATCCGATACCGGTAAACCTGAATCAAGAAGAGATCGACATCACCAACCACTACTACACCAGCGAACAGTGTCAGGTCATCCGACCAGGTATGATTCTATTAAAGGAATACCTGACACCCGAAGTACAATTTGCAATCATCCGACGATGCAACAAGCTAGGAACGGGTCAAGGTGGATTTTATACACCCGAATTCCCTGGTGGAGCGAAGATGAAGCTGAAAATGATGTGCTTGGGAAAGGACTGGAATCCTTATACCAAGACATACCAAGAGACACGAACACAAGATGGAGCAACGCCACCGACAATACCCCCAGAATTTCAGACACTTGTCACACAAGCAGTAGAACTTGCACAACAATGCGAATATGATCCGATCCCCGCACTTGAAGCGGACCTTTGTATCGTCAACTTCTATGAGAAAGAAGGACGACTTGGGTTACACCAAGACAAGGACGAGACAGCGGAATCTCTTGAACAAGGAGTGCCCGTAGTGTCTTGGTCCATTGGTGATGACGCCGTATTTATGTATAGCGAGCAGAAGCGTGTGGACCTCGCACAGAAATTGGTATTGAGATCAAAAGATGTCCTAATCATGGGTGGAAACTCTAGGATGCTGTATCACGGGATCAATAAGATCAAGTTAAATACGGCACCACCGGCAATAATCAATGCCACACACATGAAACTAGGACGCCTGAACCTTACCTTTAGGAAGTATTAAATTCATAGTATCATGTAATCTATTAGTAACGTGTATTAGAGACACGGCATGTATGATGGTTGGTTTATCAATAAAGAGCATGTTGATTTAAATTCCACTTGTGAATCCAATAGGTTGTGGACTCGGTACCGAAGGTAACCTGAGTATCCTCACTGAAGCACAAGCCGGCAGAAGCGGCACCATCTTAGCGGGAACATTTCCAGTGAATGACATTGATGCCAATGTATTATTCGACTCCGGCGCCTCTCACACTTTCGTATCACCATCTTTCGTGAAGAGGTTGAAGCAAGATGCGGATGAGCAACCGAACTTCATGGTTACTCTCCCATCGAAGGAGCGAGTAAAGTGCACCAAATATTATCAATCAGCCACCTTCGAAATCAAAAACGAAGTGTTTCCCATCTCCTTCATCGAATTTAATGGATTGGGGTTCGACTTAATCATCGGAATGAATTGGTTGGAGCGGCACAAAGGTAGGATTATCTGCGCCGAGCATCGATTGCTGCTCAAGAGTCCTTCTGGGGTTACTGTATCTTACCGCTAGAGACCGAGAGAGCCTTCGACCACACTCATATCTGCTATGGCTATGTACCGGGAGCTCAGAAAGGGCCATGAGGTGTATCTGTGTTATGTACAAGACCTGGAGAGAGATCCAGAGTTCAGTGAAGAAGTACCGGTTGTATCCGAATTTCCCGACGTATTCCCTAAATAGCTACCCGGCA
Source organism: Limonium bicolor (assembly GCA_023374045.1). Lineage (NCBI taxonomy): Eukaryota > Viridiplantae > Streptophyta > Magnoliopsida > Caryophyllales > Plumbaginaceae > Limonium > Limonium bicolor. Next base: position 135,369,778 of record CM041781.1, read on the forward strand.
TGCCACCACCGAGAGCAGTGGAATTTGAAATTGACCTTTCGCCAGGTACCGGTCCCATTGCTAGGGCACCGTACCGCATGGCACCTGCCAAAATGACTGAACTGAAGAAACAACTACGTGACCTACTCCATAAAGGGTTCATACGCCCGAGTGTATCACCCTGGGGAGCACCGGTTCTATTTGTGAAGAAGAAGGACGGTAGCCTCCGACTTTGCATTGACTACCGCGAGCTGAATGCGGTCACAGTCAAAAATAAATACCCATTGCCACGCATCGACGACCTATTTGATCAGCTGAAAGGAGCATTGGTCTTCTCCAAGATTGACCTCCGTTATGGGTATCATCAAATTGCTATCAAAGAGCAAGATATTGAGAAAATGGCATTCCGTACCAGATATGGCCACTACGAATTCACGGTGATGCCATTCGGTTTGTTAAACGCACCAGCTAAATTCATGGACCTCATGAATCGTCTGTTCAGTGAGCAGTTGGACACTTCAGTGGTTGTCTTCATCGACGACATACATGTATACTCCAAATCAGCATAGGAACATGAAATCCATTTGAGGAAAGTACTTGAGACACTGCGCGAGAACCAGCTGTATGCGAAGTTTTCCAAATGCGAGTTCTGGCTAGATCAGGTATCATTTCTTGGTCATGTCATCTCGAGCGCAGGTATCTCAGTTGACCCTTCTAAGATAGAAGTTGTACGATCATGGCCTAGACCCAAGACTGTTACCGACATTAGGAGCTTTCTTGGTCTAGCCGGTTACTACCGGAGATTCGTAAAGGACTTCTCGAAAGTCGCTAAGCCCATGACTACACTGATGAAGAAAGATGCACCGTTTGTATGGACAGACGAGTGTGAGTTATCATTTCAGAGCCTAAAGGACTCATTGACCTCAGCGCCCATCCTTACTCTTCCAGAGGGCACTGAGGGATTTGAGGTGTATTGTGATGCATCAGGCAAGGGAATGGGATGCGTACTCATGCAGCATGGCAAGGTTGTAGCTTATGCCTCCCGCTAGCTGAAAAAGCATGAGGAGAATTACCCGACACATGACCTAGAGTTAGGAGCCATTGTCTTTGCTTTGAAGATATGGCGACACTATCTCTATGGGGTAAACATCACCATCTACTCCGACCATAAGAGCTTACAGCATGTATTCACTCAGAAAGAACTGAATCTGAGACAGAGAAGGTGGATGGAGTTTCTCTCTGACTACGACATCGACCTACGTATAAGGAAGGGAAGGCAAACATTGTAGCCGATGCCCTAAGCCGTCGAGCACACTCGTTCCATTCGCTACTCGCTTCTTCTAGCTTGGTTGACGAGGTACGAGACGCTTAGTTGAGCGACCCTTACCTAACCGAAATCAGACAAAAGATTGAAAATGGTACATCTGAGAAGAAGAAGTATGACTTCAAGCTACATGAAGATGGTTTGATTCGGTTGAATGGCAGGCTATGCGTCCCCCGAAGCAATGCTGAGCTAAGGGATCGCATCCTGCGAGAGTCACACAGTTCCACATTGTCAGTCCATCCGGGAGCCTCCAAGATGTACAAAGACATGAAGAGGTACTTCTGGTGGTCTGGAATGAAATTGGATGTGACAGAATTTGTATTGAGATGCTTAACATGCCAGAAGGTAAAATTCGAACATCGTAGACCGGGTGGAATGGTACAATCGATGCCAGTTCCGGAGTGGAAATTTCATGATATCTCCATGGATTTTGTTGTAGGACTCCCGCCTGCTAGGGGAGAACTCAACATGATCTGGGTTGTAGTCGATCGCCTTACCAAGGTTGCCAGATTCATACCGATGAAGGACACCTGGAAGGTAGTGAAGCTAGCTGAGCTATTCGACAAGGAGATTATCAGACATCACGGAGTCCCTAAAACAATAGTATCTGACCGCGACACCAGATTTCTTTCGAAATACTGGAGAGCTACACGGGAAGCGTTGGGTACAGAATTGAAGTTGAGTACAGCCTTCCATCCTCAGACCGACGATCAGACAGAAAGAACCATCAAGACACTAGAGGACATGCTTCGGGCATGTGCCTTAGACTTTCAGGGGAGTTGGTTAGACAAGCTTCATCTTATCGAATTTTCATACAATAATAGTTATCATGCCTCGATTAAGATGTCGCCTTTCCAAGCCCTATACAGTAGACCTTGCCGTACACCATTGTGTTGGGATGAGTCAAGCGAAGCGGTCATCATAGGACCGGAGTACCTTGAGCAAGTACAAGCTGAAGTTCAGCAGATTCGAGCCAATATGAAGGCAGCCCAAGATAGACAGAAATCCTATGCGGATGTGAGACGACGCGACCTTGAGTTCGCCGTGGGCGACCAAGTGTTCTTGTGCATTTCACCTATGAAGGGTGTCTTCCGATTTGGCCAGAAGGGCAAACTGAGCCCAAAGTTTGTAGGGCCGTATGCTATCACCGAAAGAGTTGGAGCTGTAGCCTACAGGTTAGCACTACTTGAGGACTTGGGGCGTGTCCATGATGTATTTCATGTGTCACAACTCAAGAAGTACATTGCTGATCCTTCTCATGTCTTAGAGCCCGAGAGACTTTCCATTGAGCCGACTATGCGATATGTTGAAACCCCGGTAAGAATCCTTGATAGGAAGACCAGAGACACTCGCCATAAGTCTATACGAATGGTGATGGTCCTATGGTCAAACCATGATGTCGAAGAAGCGACATGGGAGTTGGAAGATGCCATGAAGGCAAACTACCCGCAGTTATTCATAGACTAGAGAGTCTAGTATTTAGTAATACGGGTACGGGGCGTACCCCTTTTAAGGGGGGTAGAGCCTTTTTGCTTTTGCATTGCTTCGGGGTAAGCATTGCATAGTGTGTAGGTATTGTAATAGGTTTTGTATGGCACATGTAGTGCAAGTGAATTTGGTATGTGTATGTATGTGTAGTATATGTATGTGTACGTACGATGTGTGATGTATGTGTAATGTGTATTGTGAATTGCAGTAATGTATTGTGTAATGTGAATGTGATGGTATGAATTGTAAATGATGGATGGTGTATGTGAATGGTGTATGATGCGTGAAGGGTGTATGTGTGCAATGTGGAATGAAGTAAACACCTCATAGGTGGTAGTAAGATGCATTGTGTCAATTGGTTTGCCTAATGAGTAGAATTACTTAAACTATTAACCTTGAGCAACTTTGAGGGCAAAGTTTCTTAAGGGGGGGGGGGGGTAGATTGAAATACCCCGTAATTAAAAATAGTGATTAATTAGGCTAATAAATATTTTAGAAGCTTAATTAAGTCTAAAAAATCAAGAGGGAACAAATCTCGAAGAAAACGAGTCCTTAAAATGGATTAAAACACTAACGAACCTTAAAGCACGCTTTTCGAGATAACCGAGGAAACGTGACTTTAAGCGGGTCAAATAGACTCGTAACAATTTTGGCCAACTAAATAATCATTAATAAATATTAGTGAAGCTTTAGAACCAATAAAATCAATAAAATGAGAAATTAGTAAAAACTGTCAAAAACGGGAAGTTGTGGGGTAGGAACATAAATAACCAAAACTTATGTGTCCACTTTTAAAATTAAAATGCAAAGTGTGTGTGTGTGCAGTGGGGGTGTCCGATTTGGGCCTCTCTCTCACTCTCCTCACTTATCTAATATGCTATAAGACAAAAATAATAAAGCAAACCCCACCTCACTTTACACTCTCTCTCCTATCTCTATTCTCCCTCACTCACGTACAACGCACTCACCTTCTCCTCTCTAATTTCCTTCTCCTTCTTCCTGCGACAGCAATGGAGCTTTTGAACAACCCACAAAAATACCCTTTTCTCTCCTCTTGTTGAGTGCCCAAACTTGCTCCAAAAATTATAAAAATACTACCATTGTCTTCCTCTCATCAAGAGGAACATTTCCCTCTTTTCAAAATCCGAAAAGGAGCATTTTCGTTTTCATGGGTATGCCCCATTTGGAGCTTCAAGACCACCACTAGAACCACCTTCTTCTCCTTGTTCTTTTGAGGTAAAAATCTTCTTGAAACCCCACCTTTTTCTAGCCTTTGTGGGCAAAAACAATCTAGACTAAGCCCCTTGTTTGGTTCTCTTGTTCTATAGCCTATTTTGGCATTCTTGAAGGGGTTGAAAGATTGTTCTTGAGCTATCCCAAGCATCACTCATACCCTTGGAAGGTAATATAATTTCTAAACCCTAAAACCCACATTAAAACTTGAAGGATGGTTAAGGTTAGTTTTAGTATTAAAATGGTGTACATGAATGGTTGTAGTGTTAGAGAATTTGGTTACTAAAACCGGTGGAAAGGGAGAAGAAAGAAGAAGGGAAGAAGCAAGAAGGAAGGAGAAAGAAAACTAGAGGAGAAAACAAGGTAAATTGTGCTTACCTTTGTGTAGTCTTGTATGTGCTTGTGTAACAGATTTTTAAAAGAGTAAAAATTGTATTGTAGAATGGTAATGAACAATAGTGTAGTGTGGAGGAAGAATTGAGTTGTGTTGAAGCTTTAAAAGAATGTAAAAAAAACTGTCAAAACATAGTTGGGAATTGAATGTGTTGTGCAGGAATTCTTAAGAGTGTTTAGTATTGGGTGTTTGTGTAAGAGAGCTTGTATATTGATGTCTATTGAAAACAGGTGAAATGAGTAACAAAATGTGAGTAAATGATGTGGTGAGAGTGTAAAAATATAGGGGAGACTATGGCAAAATTTACCTAGAACTAGAACACTTAAGAAACTAGAAACTAGGTGAAACCATGTACTTGTAACAGATTTTAATTGGAGCTGTTTAGTTGGTAGGTTTGGAGAGATAACTAGTGTATGGTAAGCTTCAGAAATGACATTATAAGAGGGAGCTAAAGATGAAGAAGGTGAGAGTTAAAATCTGTAGCAAATGCAATCTAGAAAAACAGTTAAGTGCTGAAATGAGAACTTAAGGAAATAAGTGAGTAAATTAGTATAAAAGGGTGTAATAGATTAGCAAGGATTTAAACATGTCTAGGTGACTAATTCAGTGTTAAAATGTAGAGGATTAGGTGTAGGAACAATGGGGGATTAATTTGACAAAGTTGGGAATGTAACAGATTTTGAAAATGTAAAACCTGCTAAATCTGTAGCAGGGTCCGGGACTTAAGTCCAGGACTAAGTCCCGGACTGTTATACCCAAAATTTTGACCCCCCGAGTTAGGGTCGACGGGGTGCTGGTGTTGTGAGGGGCATTTTAGTCAAGTAGTGAGAGATCCCGGCTTGATCGGCGCATCCCAGGGCATGAGGAGCAGTTTTATCATTGTCAGAGGTGTTTTCGTAATTTTTTAAGGCTCCTGAGACCTCCTATAAGCTTTCTCTCGCCTCCAAAGGATGCCCAAATCAGCTTGAAATGCTTTGATATTTTAACCCATGATAGAGGATGGCATTTTAAGCATAATGGCGTTGGAATTTTGATTTTTCGAATTTCCAATAATATTCTAGCAATTTCTGACTGAATCTGACGGGAAATTCAATTTAAAAATATTCCAACATTTAAAAAATTCGGTTCCACCTCAGAAAATTCATAATATCCATCCTTGACATGTGGTTAAAATTTCACAGCAAAATTCCTTTGGGAAGTCTTTTAATTAAAATACCAAAAAATCTTACTTTTACTAGATTTTCTTTATCTTTAAGTAAGTCTATATAAGGGGATAGGTTTTTGGATAAAATCAGAATCTCAAAACCTCAAGAACCCTAGACTCTCAAAGAAGGCAGCCGTCTCTCTCTCTCCACGTTTTTGAACTCCAGAGCCACAACCAAACACCGAAATCTCACCAAAATCAACACCAAAACATATTTTTCAACTCCCATGACATCATCAATCATCAAACATCAACCAAACCACCTCCAAAACGTGAAGAACACCTTCAACAATCAACAACCAGAAGCTCGGGTCGAACACAATCCAGAATCGGCACCATCGGAGCCTCCAAAGAATCCCGACATGAAGAATCCTCTTGAATTCGAAGGTAAAACAGGTTACAATTCTACTTTTCTAATTCCCCACGACCTTATTAACTCTCTGTCAAAATTTGGATTCAAACTAACCTTTTTACGCTTCTGTATTGCTGTTTGTTTAAGCTTCTGTCCAATAACTTGTTTACCAAGTTTCGTGCTTAATTCGAATTCAAATTGAGAACTTTCAATCACTAACGTCTTGTACATCTTTCAGGCTACACACCCACAAAATTTGAGCCAAAAACACCTTCAGGAACAGCCTCAACGCCGCCGTCCGAGGGCGGTCCGCACCCACGGACGTCATGTCCGGGGTCCCGGACTCCCTGTCCGTAAGCCCGGACGCCCACGGACGGCGGCGGGATTTTAAAAAATTGAAAATTTAGGTTTTCTAATAATGTCCGGGCCCACGGACAGCCTGTCCGTGGCCCCGGACTTTGCAATTTTTTGTTTCCCTTTAATTTCGGCTCTTCTGTATAATTAGGTTAACTGGGGTCCGTGGTCTCGGACATGGGGTCCGTGGCTACGGACGTAAGCAAAATTCGACCTAATTCTGCCTCGGAAACCCTAGTTTAGGTATCTTTCAATTTCAGTTTAGTTTTCTGTCAAAAAATGCTAAAAAACACAAAAAAACAGAAGCTCGTGCACTTAGGTTAAAACGACTCGTAATAAGCCGTAAATAAACCAAGTAGAGGAAAAACGACCTAGGAAGGGTAACGAAAGTAATTGAACCCTAAATAAGTCGAATACCAAGCCCCCGAACCCGAACTCTACCTTTCCTGATTTATTCTAGGTTAAAATTAGGTGGCGACTCATAATAGGTTCCAGTGAGCTAGCTTAGGTTTTGATAATTATTGTTATATGACATAGTTATTAATCTTAGGTTATAAGTGGACCTAAAACCCGATTAGATCCTAATCAACTTAATCCACATAGGATAGGGTTTAAAATCGAGGCTCACAGACTGGCGACTCTGCTGGGGAAAACTTCTTAATTTTAACTTGTTTAATTTTAAGAAAGAGGGCTTAACTTGAAAATGTTTATTTATGGCTTTATTTACTCTGTTTGTTTACTTGCGTGCGCACTTTAATTTTTGCACCCTTGCATCATATGAGAGCGAGGGTCCACGCAAACCAATTTCACCCCGGGACCCGTTTGAGGGTCCCGTGTCAGGGACTCACACCTTTTAGGTGATGTGAATAAGTGGGGGAAAAGAGGAGGGTGTCGTCTAACCACACCACCTTAATACCTGGGCCTTAGCCCCAAGCAATTTCCTGGCAGTACCCTTTCCTAGCCCATTGTTTGGTCAGTCAAAGACCCGACCATAGACGCACACCTTTAGGTGATGTGAAAAAAGTGGGGAAGCCCAAAGAGGATAGCGTGCAAGCCCTATTCCTTTGTGGTGACCTGGGCCAGCGCCCCAAGCACCTCTCCGGATTTATCCATACCCATTAATCAAGGTCGTCGGGTGAGGGCATTTTGAATTTGTGTGGAACCTTGTTTGCTCTTGTGATTGGCCCATGACCAGGCTTAGAACAGATAGGGAATTACCCCCACAGTTGGCCCAACCCAGTTCGAAGTCCCAGTTGTTTGTGGCCCATAAGCAAGGTTGAGTGCTGATTGATACCCTGTGTGTGTTTTCTTTTCTTGGTAAAAACAGGAAAAAGTCCATGGCCCACTGCTTCGAATTCAACAAGTCCTGTGACAGAACTATGAAAGACGTGTTCAACTGGTCAAAGAAGGTCAATAAGTTGTCTATCCTCCACATTATGGCACATTTATCCCAAACACGATTGCACGAAGATTTCTTGAGAGCGGCTATTAACCATTGGGATCCGGTTGAACATCTTTTCAAGTTTGGAGATAACGAGCTAACTTTACTGCCTGAGGAATTTGACGCACTTCTAGGGGCCAATACCCTAGCTAGCCCAGTAGTACCGAACTTGACACCCTCACCGGTCGAGGCTCATTCCCATTTGCTTGGGCTAAGTCTGACCCAGTTGCTAGGAATGGTCGGGCCCGAGGGATTGCCGGTGGAAACCCTTTCGGACTTCATTACCTCTGAGATCTCCCTGGAGCACAAGAGGAATTTTCTCGATCTCACGTTGCTGGCAATCTACCTCTTCAGAACCCCGTACATGGCCATACACCGAAAAGTCTTCCCTTTGCTTCTACAGGTTCGGGCTGGTTTCGCTTTGGGACCATTGATAGTTGCACAAATTATTCAGAGTCTGGATTCATGGCCCAAGTCAAAGGATACCCCCTACTTCTTCGAAGGAAGCATTCATCTTCTGCAAGTTTGGCTTTTCGAGCGTCTCAAGTTGTTTCCTGAGTACAACCAAACGTTCACGTTTCAGCACCTCCCTAGAAGATGCACCCCCGAGGAACCAGTTAACGGATGGCCAGCTTTCTTGAACTCTATTCAGCAGGGACATCAGGTCCGATGGACAATCTCGACTTGGAAAATTGAAGGAGTTCGAATGTGTGGAGGTTATTACGGAGGGATCTCGTTACCAGGTTTTGAGAACTTTCATGTCATTCATCCGTGGCGTTCCAGCCGTCAGATCGGGCGAGCCCAAAACCGTCCCAAGGGTTTGTTGTATGAAGCGCCAAGGAAAGTATACGATCACGAGGCTCTTCATACGATCATGATGGATCGACTCGAAGGGGAAGTCCAAGTGGTGAAGCCCTTAGCGTTTGAAGACTTGGAGCTCTCAGCAAGTTATCGGAAATGGCTATACGGTCGAAAGGAGGAGGTGGATGCATTCAAACGAAGAAAGGAGGGGGTAGCCGAGCCAAGAGCTGTCAAGAGGAAGCTTGCGTTTTAGACACTTAATCCTAGGCATCTTCTGTTTTCTTAGAACTCTATAAATTGTTCTTCTTTTAATTTCGAGATGAATAAAGAGAATACTTTGTTTTGTTTGGCTTTCTTTTAATTTAAATCATTCAATTTTCGAATAAGAGGAAAAAAATGGGCGTCCGTGACCCCGGACGTTGACTCGGACGCATCCGTTTGACCGCCAAATGACGCTGTTTCGATTAGTGGCTTTATTCACCCGGTTCAAATCGGGATTCTTCCCCAAATTCACCATTTTCATTCCAGCAATCCCCATTTCCAAAACCCTAACTTCTCTCCTTCATATCTCACTCGTTTCTTGACCAAATCACTCCATTTCACCGCCATTTTGCTCACAAAACATCCCTCTTTCAATTCTGAGCATTTCCATACCAAGATCTCCCTATTTTGAGCACTTACAAGGGCGGAAACTCGCGTCCGAAGTCCAGTCCGAGGTGAACCTTCGAGGGCCAGATTTGCGTAGCTCTTAACTTCCAATCAGAAATCTTTTTCCACCATTGCATTTGGGTAAATTTTCTCTACATTTTGACTACTCATTTGTCTATTTTGGTGAAGAAACGAAGAAAAACGAAATTTGGAGCTAGGAAGAAGATGACAATGGTGGTTCTCGGGTCAAATTTTCGAAGTTTGATTTTTTATGTTTTAAATGGCCAACTAGCTTTAAAAGGACATTTTAAAACGTGAAAAGTTCGTTTGGAAGGCCGAAACCGCTTGTAATGGCCGAGGGTCGCCCGTTTTAGTTTAGTGCGTTTTAAGTGCGAAATGAGGTTCCTTGCGTTTCTAGCTCGTGGAATGTTTAAAGTTTGCATGAATGATAGATCCTAGGACTGATTATATGGTGTGGAGTGCATTTGAGAGCACGGGATTCATGAAAAATCTAGGGGAAACTCTGTCAAAATTCCTGCAGAATTATATGTCTTTTGTCTCGTTGAATCCACAGGCATACCATGGAGGGTCGTAGGAGTTCCCGTGAGGTAGCTGGGGCTGGGGCATCAGGCTCTCAGCCACGTCACAGGCGCCGCAGAGAGACATCCCCTACCTATGACCATACCCGTTTCAGAGGAGCTCACCAGGAGCGATGGTTTTATGAGAATCAGGATATTTCCATCCAGCAGGAGCGTCTCTTCAGCGACGAGGTGATCGCCACCTTTGATCTCGATCACCTGCTTCAGCACCTTCACTGGGTGGGGTTGCTTACTTGCCCGAAGAGCTACGTTAGGGAGTTAGTCATAGAGTTCTATGCTAACTTGGACCAAGACGATACTGGGGTTGTGGTATCCTATGTACGCGGTCAGCCCATTACCGTGGGCCTAGATGATTTCGTGCATTTTTACGGCTTGCATCCTAGTGACCCTGAGCACAGGGGACTAGAGACAATTGCAGCCTTGGAGAGCGAGGCACGCCAGTTCTAACTGCAGCACTCTACTCTGTCGGAGCGTGTTCGTTCTTCCACGAGGGATCAGCCAAGGAAGCAGGTGATCCTCCCCTCCGCTTTATCTACTACTCTTGACAGGGTGTTATTGGAGGTCTTGTCCCGTAACGTGCTACCGAAAACGCGTAATGACGTCTCCGCTCGCTACTGCTTCCTTATGAGGTACATTCAGCATCCACCTGACTCAGAGGAGGGCTTGATCCCGTTGTCGGTTTTGATGAGAGACCACCTGATGGTAGCAGCCCGGGCCAGTCGCCATGCCTTAGTTTACCTGAGTTTCATCCAGTGGCTATGCGAGTGCGCACAGGTCCCAATGGGGGATGACGATTGGGAGCCTCTATATCCTACCTACACCATGGAGATGCTGAGGTCCCTTGGCTACTCAGCCGATCAGGGTTGGGCCTTCCCACAGCAGGCCAGAGTTTTTTCTCAGAGACCAGTCTGGCCCAGGTAGAGGCAGCAGGCGCCGGAGCCCGAGGACATCCCGCACCACGAGGACCCGTCAGGAGGATACACCTACCAGGGTGAGGGGTCGAGCTACATGGGCACCGAGTACCCTACACCACTCTCCTCCTATTACGCCCTACCGCCTCCACCACCACAGCCGGCTACGCTTGAGAGCTTACAGAGGGATATCAGGTCTCTTCACATTACTCAGGGGCGTATGGAGCGTAGGCAGATACGCATGGAGGGCCGTATGGACGATTTCATGACTTATATGTACTCGGCCTTTCCACGTCCACCTCCTCCACAGCCGTAGTTTTAGGACTTCATATTTTCTCTATGTATTTTATGATTAGGATACTGTCTTTTATTTTAGCTACATTGCCTGACATGAGCTCTCTTTCGATGTTTTTGTGCTTTGACATTTGCTGCATGTTTCGTTTAGTGTTACTCGAAAGATCTCTTGCATGTAGAAAATCATTGTCCGTTATTACAAGTTAGGTATACATCTTTGTTGTCAAAACAAGGTCAAAGAAAAATCATCTCATCATTTCACCCACCCTCATCATAACCTTCATATGTGTCTCACCAATCCGCTTTCTCAACATTTCACCAGATACATAAAGCCAAAAATTTGTTGTTACAAAATCACCCTTCACCTCTTCACAGGAATATCTCATCACCATTACACGCACAGCCATCGTCCACAAATAGCTTGGGTATCCAAAAGGTTTGTTGAGTAAACCCCACAACAATACTGGGGGCAATCTGAGTTAAGGAACGACAACGTTTGTTTATTTTGTGCAAGTAAGTCTCTGAGTGAACGTTTCGCGAGAGTGCCTTGAGCGGTAAAACCAAGAGCGAAAGAGCGTGTCATTTTTACACGACTCCAGAGAGATCACATTCAAAGGTAAGGCAAACGGCATGACTCCGATCGAAGGAAATATTTTGTAAATTTACGCTTAAACCAGTGAAAAGTAACAAAGAACAGATACACAACTATTAGGGATGACGAAGCACCTAGGTATAGCACCACACAACCAAAAGCTTATGAACCCTGTCATTAAACCCTAGGCACCCCCGCTGAGCTTTTCGTATACATCCTCTTTTACAACGCTACAAGCTCCACAAAATAGGCCAGCCAATGATGAATAACCGACCCGGTGACCAAAGGAGGCAAGGAGCCCGGCTTTAGAACAGCAACTTCACAAGTCCAAAGAAGCAAAACTGCTACCAGCATGACGAAATGATCCACAAATGGTCCTAAAGTGACACAGCTCTCAAAGTGCAAAACCGGGAAACACAAGAACCTCGAAGGAAAGGAGATTCAAGGAAGGCAAACTTGAAAAGCCTCAAAGAAATCCAAAATCGGAATAAAGAAAGAAGATGCAAGGAACAACCCAAAAGTTCCAAGTCCCAAGTTCATAAGTGAAGTCATCACGAAGTAGCCAAATGACTTCAAGGCAAAGAAGACAAGTCCGAGAGACGGCGCAAGTTGCAGCTTTGGTCATCCTTAAAGCTCCACATATCCTAAACATTCCTCCATTATCCTGTTGTCATTCATCGCACCCCATAGCCACGTTATAAGCTCAAAAGACTTCCGACTTAGTAGTTGTGTATCCAATCGAGTGAAAGTAACAGGTTGAACGCGTAAATCTAACAAATGTCAAATTCAATGGTTGAGAAGTTGTGACCGTAAGTGAGAAACGAGTGCAAACGCCAGACACGTCGAGTGTGGGTTAAGAAGCACCACATCAAAACATAAGCCTTGACCCTGTGAGGACGAGACTTGTTCTCATGTTTAGCCAAAGAAAATACTGGGGGCAATCGATCGTTCCGATCGATCGCCATGAACTCTAACTCAGATTGCCTTAAGAAAGAATACTGGGGGCAATTGTTGGTTCCAACAATTGCAACCGCAACACCGATTGAAGCCCAAAAGTCCAAAACCCAAAGGTTCAAACCATTCAAATTCCCACAGGCCCGTCTTAAGCCCTACCTTCACACCCAAACATCCATAGGCCCTTCTTGAGCCCTACCATCTTCAGATTTGACATAAACCCTAATCTTTCTTCATCCAATTAGACCCATCATACATTTTACTCACTTTAACTTAGAACAACCTTTAGGCTCGTCATAAGACCTAGATCCAACCTTTAGGCTTGTCATAAGACCTAGATCCATCCTTAGGCTCGTAGTAAGACCTAGTCGCATTCCTTTAGGCTCATAGTAAGACCTAGTTGCATCCCTTTAGGCTCGTCATAAGACCTAGAACCATCTTTTAGGCTCGTCATAAGACCTAGATCCAACCTTTAGGCTCGTCATAAGACCTAGATCCAACCTTTAGGCTCGTCATAAGACCTAGATCCTTCCTTAGTCTCGTCATAAGACCTAGAACCGTCCTTTAGGCTCGTCATAAGACCTAGAACCGTCCTTTAGGCTCGTCATAAGACCTAGTTGCATTTCCTTAGGCTCGTAGTAAGACCTAGTGTTACCCTTTAGCTTACCCACTCTCATCAAACACATTGCATTCATCTCATTCATATAGGCTTGTCGTAAGACCTAGTTGCATTATCCAGGCGCGTCACAAGACCTGGCGACAGAAAAGTTGGCGAGGTGATGGCAATAAATCCTCCTTTTGCGATGTCAACTTATTTTTGGGATCAACGAATGGTGGCCGAAGGCAATAAGTCCCCAGGGTTTTTACCAGGAGTTATCCCTGCACACTGGCTTGGGGGACGATGGCAATAAGTCCACATTGGGTCCAGCCAGGAGCATTAGCACGGGTTTCAGTCCCCAGAAGCATCCGCATCATCATCATCAGCATCGTTAGCATCGTTGGCATTTCAGCATTCTTGCATTTGCATACCACCCAGTTCTCACATCCTAGGTAGTCAACGCCTTAGAATCGCTTGACATTGCATCATTTCATGTAATATAGGTAGTCGACGCCTTAGAACTGCTTGACATTATTTCGTTTTCGTCACCTAGGTAGTCAGCGCCTTAGAATAGCTTGACACATTTTCACTTATAGGTAGTCAGCGCCTTAGAATAGCTCGACAGCGTTTTGTTGCTTAGGTAGTCAGCGCCTCCGAATAGGGACGCAGTCAACGCGGTTTCGCACAACATGGAGAATTTCATGGAGTTCAAAATTTTGGGGCATCACTCAAGCATCAACCAGACTTTTCGCATCCCTACAAAGTCTAGTTGACGGGGGGCAATCTGTTATACCCAAAATTTTGACCCCCCGAGTTAGGGTCGACGGGGTGCTGGTGTTGTGAGGGGCATTTTAGTCAAGTAGTGAGAGATCCCGGCTCGATCGGCGCATCCCAGGGCATGAGGAGCAGTTTTATCATTGTCAGAGGCGTTTTCGTAATTTTTTAAGGCTCCTGAGACCTCCTATAAGCTTTCTCTCTCCTCCAAAGGATGCCCAAATCAGCTTGAAATGCTTTGATATTTTAACCCATGATAGAGGATGGCATTTTAAGCATAATGGCATTGGAATTTTGATTTTTCGAATTTCCAATAATTTTCTAGCAATTTCTGACTAAATCTGACGGGAAATTCAATTTAAAAATATTCCAACATTTAAAAAATTCGGTTCCACCTCAGAAAATTCATAATATTCATCCTTGACATGTGGTTAAAATTTCACAGCAAAATTCCTTTGGGAAGTCTTTTAATTAAAATACCAAAAAATCTTACTTTTACTAGATTTTCTTTATCTTTAAGTAAGTCTATATAAGGGGATAGGTTTTTGGATAAAATCAGAATCTCATAACCTCAAGAACCCTAGACTCTCAAAGAAGGCAACCGTCTCTCTCTCTCCACGTTTTTGAACTCCAGAGCCACAATCAAACACCGAAATCTCACCAAAATCAACACCAAAACATATTTTTCAACTCCCACGACATCATCAATCATCAAACATCAACCAAACCACCTCCAAAACGTGAAGAACACCTTCAACAATCAACAACCAGAAGCTCGGGTCGAACACAATCCAGAACCGGCACCATCGGAGCCTCCAAAGAATCCCGACGTGAAGAATCCTCTTGAATTCGAAGGTAAAACAGGTTACAATTCTACTTTTCTAATTCCCCACGACCTTATTAACTCTCTGTCAAATTTTGGATTCAAACTAACCTTTTTACGCTTCTGTATTGCTGTTTGTTTAAGCTTCTGTCCAATAACTTGTTTACCAAGTTTCGTGCTTAATTCGAATTCAAATTGAGAACTTTCAATCACTAACGTCTTGTACATCTTTCAGGCTACACACCCATAAAATTTGAGCCAAAAACACCTTCGGGAACAGCCTCAACGCCGCCGTCCGAGGGCGGTCCGCACCCACGGACATCATGTCCGGGGTCCCGGACTCCTTGTCTGTAAGCCGGATGCCCACGAACGGCGGCGGGATTTTAAAAAATTCAAATTTTAGGTTTTCTAATAATGTCCGGGCCCACAGACAGCCTGTCCGTGGCCCCGGACTTTGCAATTTTTTGTTTCCCTTTAATTTCGACTCTTCTGTATAATTAGGTTAACTGGGGTCCGTGGCTACGGAGAAGCAAAATTCAACCTAATTCTGCCTCTGAAACCCTAGTTTAGGTATCTTTCAATTTCAGTTTAGTATTCTGTCAAAAAATGCTAAAAAACACAAAAAAACAGAAGCTCGCGCACTTAGGTTAAAACGACTCGTGATAAGCCGTAAATAAACCAAGTAGAGGAAAAACGACCTAGGAAGGGTAATGAAAGTAATTGAACCCTAAATAAGTCGAATACCAAGCCCCCGAACCCAAACTCTACCTTTCCTGATTTATTCTAGGTTAAAATTAGGTGGCGACTCATAATAGGTTCCAGTGAGCTAGCTTAGGTTTTGATAATTATTGTTATATGACATAGTTATTAATCTTAGGTTATAAGTGGACCTAAAACCCGATTAGATCCTAATCAACTTAATCCACATAGGATAGGGTTTAAAATCGAGGCGCACACGGACCAGGGTGCAAAATCATACAGAGAGTTACAGCAGGTGGTGGTCCGGGACTTAAGTCCCATACAAGGACCCGGGCCACCCCTGTAAAATACCCCGAGAGTTTTGCAATGTTAAGGTCTGGGACTTACTTCTTGTAAGAGGACCCGGACCATAGTGTGAATTCAGGCCGAGAGTTTCCAACCATTTGGGTCCAGGACTTGACCCTTGTACAAGGTCCCAGACCATACCATCAAATGTAGCCGAGAGTTGGACCATGAGTTGGTCCGGGACTTAAGACCTGGACAAGGTCCCGGACCAACCAAAACCTGTAAAAATAAGTTTATAAAATGGGTAATAAGATAAGGAAGTGAATGATAATGATAGTATAAGTTAATTAGGACTTAATTAGTGATGTTTAAAGGTCATTAAAGGTATGAACAAGTTTTAAAACTAAAAAAGAACAAGTAAACCATATTTATGTATAAGAATTATAAAGGTATAGTAAGCATGAGCTAGGAAACGTAAGAGTAAACGAGTTAAGTTAATCATAGATAGATTAATCATTCGATTGTGTGTATATCATAGGATTTGATTTGTGAGCACTGGAGGAAAGTTAGGATTACAAGTACGACGGTGAACGGTATGAATTCCTCATGCCCCGTATGCTATCTTGGTTACTCTGATTTGTGTGTTGTGTGCTAATTGAACACCAAATAAGATAAATGCATGAATCGGAGTTACTATGCATACTTGTGAATATGTAGTGTTGTATGTTGTGAATATTTTTCTTAAATCTTAGTTTGTATAATTCATGAAATGAATGGATGTTAATGAATGTGTGTATGTATGATATATTGTATTGTGACCGAATGTGTTGACTTTGGACTTCTAACTTATTCCTAACAAGCTAACCATTCTAACTTAAATTGGTAATTAAATTGGAATGAGTAGAAGTCCGATATAGTTTCGGCCACGCGTGAGGATGCGGAGTCACGAGAGGTTGGCTCCAATTCCTGACTCTTAAACTGGTCCGCGACCCAAATCCCTTAAGTGGGTAGCATCCCGGATTGGTGAGTCAAGTAAATCTCGGTGGTGGGACGGTGTAGTCCCCGGGCCGGAGGTCATACCAACTTAACTTGAGTATGAGTAAGTAAGTAAGTAAGAATGAGTAAGTAAAGTAAATGAAAGTAAGTAAGTAAAGTAAGAATAAGTAACATGTAATGAGTAAAAGAGTAGTAAGCATTCCGATTAACCCGGATGCGTAATTGGCTAACACGGTGAAGGTAAGTAAGTGTCTGTGCTACTGTATTGCTATCTCGAATTGTATGATGTATTGTATATGCATGTATGTTGTGTGTAAAGCATGTATGTATGAAATTAATGAACCGCATGTTTAGAGGACGTCAAATAGTCGGCGTGCCCTAGCTAGCACGCGGTATATGCGGAGTTCATGCGCAGCTTTTGCTGAGCCCCTTGGGGCGATGTTTTTACTACACGCAGGTACAAGAGAAGGATGACGGCTGTGAAGAGATGTAGCTAGATCCTTTTGTCTTCTTGTTGGATTGTAAACAATGAATTACGAATGGTGTACTAAGTAGTACACGACTTTAGCTTTTGATTAGCCGGTGTACCATGGGGTACACCTTTTTGGATATTGATAGGATAGTGGATTGGTATAGATAAGTAGTCGGTAGAAACTCATTCTTTTGGCAAACTTGAAAGGTTGTAAATGAATATACTTCGAATACTTGGTAATCCATTAATGTAGGTGAATGATATTTTGTATTCAGTAAGTAATGTTTAAGTAGCTCGGTATACTATGATCATCAGACCGTGACTGTAAGTAAGGTAAGCCTAGCTAGCCGTATGGGCGGTTAGCGGCGTTGTATCACCCGCCGTAGTAATAGTAGTATTTCCGCTGTGAACTGATAGGATTAACAGGACAATTAGATGGTAAGCACATAATTAACGGTAGGGGTGTTACAGGGGGGGAGTGAGGAATCCGGAATGGTACCGGCACATGTGTATTGGGGGAGGTCGGTATCCTTATCAGGTAGCGACTTCCAAATATGACTTGTCTTTGGACTCGTCGCCTAGAGTCGACATATAGACTCGACCTCCACTGACTACTTGTTTTAGGAGGGAGGCATACTAAGATGGCGTGGGGGGATCTAGCCTACATCCCTAACAATTTAAGAAATGTTGTTTATTGTTGGTAAGTGTACTGCTGCTGGCTAGGGTTAACCAAGCTCTACAAAAATAAACAACGAACTAAGGGATAACCAGTTCTAATAAGAGAACGGTTGACTCAATTAAGATAAGGTTGAGAAAAGATACAATCATTTCTATTTAAAGGATGGTTGTATTCTAAGACTGAGATAAGGATTGAGATTAAGGTAAGATAAGGTTGGACCGAGATTAAGAGGAAACATAACTTAAGGAGTTAAATGATTAACTCACTAATTAAGGGAACACTTTTAAGTCGTTCATTGTGTTTGAACTTTGATTGTTCATATGTGGCTTGTTGTTTATTGCACCTTCTATTATGTTGTGCATCTAATCAACCTCTATGCTATCGACAATTAGTCGTCGTAGCCACGTTAGCTTGGGGGCCATGAGAGGATCGTACCAGCAATTTTGCTGACCGTCTTTGGGGGCTGTTTTTATTTCGCAGGTGAACGACAGAAGGCGACAATTCTGAGAGTAGGACTGGGTAGAAGTTACTTCGGGTTGTCTTCTTTTAGTTGTGCGAGTTGTGCCTATACACTCGTTTAGTGATTGGTCTGAGATGTAGTAAGTTGTGTACGATGTAATGGGACATGAAGAATTTGTACTGAGGATATGTAATGGTTAAGATTTAGTATACTCTTTGTCAGACTGTGGCGAGGTCCTGGAGTGTATTTAATTCCGCTGCAACGGATGTACATATGTTGTTAAGTTGCGATAACCACGATTGGATTGAGATGGGGTGTTACAATAAAAGTTGGCATTAGTAGGCCACCATTAGGAGGGTAATGATGATTAGATAGATAAGCATATAAGGACTTAAGAGATTGAGTTAAGTAAGATGATTTAAGTGTTTAAGGTTAAAATTTCAAGGACTTAGTGGTTATTAGTTGGAGATCATTAGTAGCTAAGTAAGCTAGGTTGATTGGAAGAAATTAACAACCTAAATTGGATGAATGTTTTAGGACTTGAGAATTGGGACTCGGAAGAAGAATAGGCAACCAAACAACCGACGGTGTACGGTATGGTTTTCTTGTAGCCTGCTTGCTAACGTGGTGTCCCTCAGCTTGTGTGCTATTTGTTTATGTGTTCCGACTAAACAAGATGCAACCAGTTTATTGTATTGTTGTGTGTTGTATAAAACTAACACAACTTACCTTGAGAACTTGCTAACAATGTTTAGTAAAGAATTGTGTGAGAATAAGGAACACTCCATAATATTGTTTTATTAGTAACCGAAAGAGGTTAACTAACAAACATTGACTTGAGACTTCTACTAACTAGAACTTGGGGGGGGGGAGTGAGGAATCCGGAATGGTTCGGTCATGCATGTGTTAAGTAGGAGGTTGGAATCCCTATCAGATCCGACTTCCAAATATGACTTGTCTTCGGACTCATCGCCTAAGGTTGACATATAGACTCGGTCACCTCGATTTCTGTTCGAGGTGGGAGGCATTATTAAGATGGTGTGGTGGGATTTACCTAAATCCCAACTAATTCTCAGAAATATTGTTTATGTAAACCAATGAAGCTGATAACTCGTTGGCTAGGGTTACTTTTGACCCGACAAGATAAATAATGAATTAAGGAACAACCACTCTAACTAAAGAATGGTTGTCTTATTTGAGATAAAATTTGAGATAAGATTTGAGGTAAGATTTAAGATAAGAGCTGAGATAAAACTTGGACTGAGAATAAGAAAAATCAAAACCTAAGGAGTTAAGAGTTAACTCACTTACTTAAGGAATGCTTTTAAGTCGTTCATTGTGTTTGATCTATAATTGTTCATATGTGGTGTGGTGTTTATTGCACTTCTTATTTATGTTGTGTTATTAATCAACCGTATGATATCGACAAGTAGTCATCGTAGCCCTGTTAGCTTGGGGGCTATAAGAGAATCGTACCAGCAAAGGTGCTGACCCCTTGAGGGCAACATATTTATTTTGTAGGTGAATGACAGAAGATGACCGTCCTGAGAGTAGGATCGGGTAGAGTACTTCGGGTTGTTTTCCTTTCTGTTACATGAGTTGTGCATGTGCACTCGTTTAGTAAATGGCATGAGATTATGGTGTATTAAGATGTGAGATACTTGTATTAAGAATATGTGTTTGGTTAAGGTTTAGTATACACTATTGTTCGGTATATTCGGGTCCATCAGACCGTAGCTAGATGTTGGAGTATTTAGTAAGCCTAGTTAGTCATGTGGGTGACTAACAGCGAAAACATCAATGGTTGTAAGAATTCTGCTGCAATGTTAAGATAAGTAAATGGAGGTTTATGAGATGACTATGTATTTATGAGTTGGGTGTTACAAAAAGTGGTATCAGAGCGTAGTTTACGCTCTAATGACTAAATTACCGAACTTAGGAGGATACCGAGTTAGAGTTTGAGATATGGGTTAAGGGTTGAGAGATAGAGCGAGAGGTTGTGTTAGTTAGGACTTCCCGGTGTTTACAGGATACGTATAATACCTAGACCCGCCCTCCACTTCCCTAACTTTGAATACGGGGAACAAACACATAGAGAAGAAAGCCTTCTCTTATTCGGGGAAACCCGATCTGGCAGTTAGTTAACAGTAGGCAAAATGAGAAACGCCTCGTTGTACAATAGTTTAACGAGAACTTGAAGGTCCTAACTGGAGCGCAACAGGCGCTGCCAACGGAATCGTACCAATGAGAGAACGGTAATTACCAGCTACATGGGTCGACATGCTACGCAGTCGATATAACCCAGCCACACCCATAAAAAGGGAAAGCACTACGAGTGCAATGGAGAGGAAAGGGAAGCGACAAGGTTACCGGAGAGTGGTCCGAAGGAACATGACAGCGAGACAACACCGTGAAGGAGAATAAAGACTACCGGAAAGTCCATTCTAAATCGGGAGCTCTAGACCCCATACAACTTGAAAACTTACGAGGACCTGACAGGCGTAGCTCAGGCGACTAATGGAACGCATACAAATTAAATATTGAAGTAGGACCACGACATAGTGCCTAAAGGAGAATCCTTACTTAGTTACCACGACAAAATGTGTGGAAACGGGAGCGAGGATTAAGACATAAGTAAATAACAACGGTTCCCTCAGAAAGAGGAATGCCCTGATAAGTGACTGTATTGTCAAAACAACCAAGAAACTGCCGAATGGTCAGCTATCCAAAACAAAAGAACATCAGAGGAGTCCCAAGGACTACCAATTACATGAAGCTTAAAGAAAGTACCACTACCGATGTGCACAGTACCGATAGCCCATCTTGCATGGCGCACTTGCCATAGCAAGTGCTGCCACGATAAAGCTATACGGGAAGCCATCATGGCAAGATAGCGGAATGCTACAATGATACCATATATTAATACCGGATTGCAAATCCTTAAGGACTAGAGAATGAGACCTTGGAAAGGCCTGACAGCCTAACAATGACAAGCTGAGTCGACACACTAGTCAGCATGGAGCTAAACTTGGATAGAATACTAAACGATATAAATTTTGTCAACGGTACAACCTACTACAACAACAACCGATAGTACGGTAAGAACATCAATCCCGAACCTTGAAGAGAAGAGCCTAAGAGATCGCTTAGTAATCCGAGCAAAACAATATGTAAGTAATAACATACAAGGAATGTATTACTAGATACAATGAAGACAGTCGACGGAACGAATTCCAACAAGAACTGGACACAACTCCTAGGTGCAGACGTGTAATCGTGAGTGGTTAGAACTGGTGAAATTAAAAGTAAAGAAAAGAAATTAAAACTCAAAATAATAGTCGGGCTGCAAACAAATCCTGGTCGTAGTAGTATAGTAAAGTGTAAGCGACCGGATATCGAACCGTGGGACTAATGTGCATATTATAGTACCTAAGCGTGTCACAAAAAGGGGGGATTAATTGACTTGTATTATAAATAAAAAGGGAAGATAAAATAAACTAAGTTAATAGATAAATTAAATGGGACTCTGGGTCAGGTTAATATAATCTGCTCTTTCATGCTATGTCTACTGGTTTAATTATAATTGTTTGGTAAAATTCCTCTTATTATCTTAAGGTCCGATGAAAACTCATAAGAACTCGTTTACCTGAAAATGCAAGGTCCGATGAAAACTCAAGCAAAATACGTGTAAACGGACGGTTTAGATATGAGAAATTATTTATGCATCTGAGTAATAACTTATCCGATGAAAACAAGTTTCCTCCAGATTTACGGCTTAATTAACCTATCTATTTGTCACCGATCAGATTAGAAATAGATTTAGTAAAGCAATTTAATAAACTCATGACATTTATTAAAAAGGCGAGATGACCCTTTAAAACGCAACAAACTGTATTTAAATAAAACCAGTAAACATAATGCATAATTATTACAAACACATAATAACCATTCCGAGAGTATAAATATTCTAGCCTAACATATTAAATAGATAAACAGAAACAAGAGTAGTAGAAATCATCTATACTCACTCCTGCATTCGTTCTGCTATTTGTATATGTAGGACTAGAGGTGGATATGGTGGAATGAAAAGTAAATAAAATGGAGAAGACGGGAGAAGAGAAATGGGATGGATGATGGTATTCTGTGGTATTTAGTATGTGGAAGGGACTGATTATTGAAGGCAGAAGGAGCGTGGGTTTTATAGAAGATAAGAAGAGTAAGCAGACAGAGGGAACACCGCGTGAGGAAATTAAGGAATGGATTGGGTGGCTGAACGCGTGAGTATTGTCGGCAGACGCCTGATATTGTTGAAGGAGTAGACGGATAAGTTGCAGGCGCCGCGAAGAAGATAAACAGCACCGAAGTCTGTCGCGTTAATTATCTGGACATTTACACGCGTCCGCGTAGATGTCCGCCTTGTTTTAGTCGGACGTGTTGCTGTCCGCATATCTATCCGCATGATATTAGGCGGACGTGGCAAGTCTGTCCGCTAATATCTCTGTCCGCGAGTCTGTCCGCGTGGTGTCCGCCTCTGGTCATGCGGACAGCAACACGTCCGACTAAAACAAGGCGGACATCTACGCGGAGAAATGAGCAAGAAAAGTGTTAATATAATATATGACATACACCTATAAAACATGCTCATTTGGGCACTTATCACACCCCAACACTTACCTTTTTGCTTGTCCTCAAGCAAAACCATGTACCCAAGTAAGTAGGGAATGCTCAATACTAACAAATATTATTATGAAGGGTAGGATAAAGAGGCGAACAGTGATCTTTAAACTTTTTAGAGGAGTGTGAATCATCACCTACTGGTGGCATAGGTGTACTCAGGGTAAAAATAAAAATTAGAATTTTAGGGTATGAACCGGAGTACTTCAATGCTTCTTAATTAAGGTGACTTTGAGAACTTTTACCACGGCCAACTTCTCTCAAGAATGGGTATTGAGAAGAAAACAAAAGGAAAAATAGATTCATGCATTTGTTTCACTTTTGCATAAGAGATGAGAAGATAATATTTAAGCATCAAGCTTTTGTAATTAAGAACACTCAACTCTCTTTGTTGGTTACCAATGGTGTCCCGCAAGTCCCTTATTTTTTTTATTCTTTTAACAGAGAAGCACCCCTTAGCAATCCCTAAGAGAGAAGACAGAAAGAACCCCTGAGCAATAAAAATCCAACCATTGCAGATGATTTGGTCACACCGCATATAAAATGCTCCTCAAAAGTAATCAAAATTTTAAAATTTTGTACCATTAATCCCACAATTCATAACAATTTATTCTTAAAGAGAACAACCCACATATAAGGGGTCACGATATTGAATTGGACAAACGCAAAATAAGGATAGAGATTAAACATTTAAGCACAAAATTCCACCGAAAGGGCACACTCCCCCACACTTAATTTGAACAATGTCCTCATTGTTCACCAGAAAACAAGGGAAGGTTTCAGAAGACCTTTTCGGTAAGTAGATAAAATAGAGATAACACAAAGGTCACAAATAAACATTAAAGCACATAAACGCTCCTCTGCAGTTTTTATTAAAATAAAAGCATAATTAAAGAAACTGGTACTCCCCTGAGATTATTTTTGCTTGTTGTTAAAGGAGTTCCCCTACACTTGAGCTTCAGCCTCAAGTAGCGTAGCTTGGTTGCAGTGTAGACACGAAGTTGCACCTGCATAAGACACTAGAAGCAACCATACTACAATGGAGTTAAACGTTTAGCAAAAATAAAATTTAAAGAGAACCTGAAAATTAAAAGAGCATAAAAGCTAATAAAAGTTCATCCGGGTTGCCTCCCGGGAAGCTGCCCTTCTTTAACGTCTTTGGCTAGACGCCTGCTTCGTTATCCTGGATCAAAAATATAAGTAGACAACAATTCTGCCAAGAAAATGAAGTTGGTAATAATTAAAAGAAAACCACTTGGATCAAAACAAAACGTTACTTCGGCAAATATAATAGGAAAATGAATACTCCACAAAACCTGGTGTTTGAGGAGGTACTGCCGGTAACGTAGTTCTAACAGAAGATCCGGTGGTGATTATTTTTCTTCCTCAAATTGGAGGATGTAAACATCCTCCTCTTGTAGGTGAGGCTCATAGCAAGAACGCGGATCGATATCATCTTCAGAGAAAGTTGATTCTTCGAAGGTGATAGTGGCGTTTTGTTTGGATATCTTGGCGGGAGGTGATGGCAATTCCTTCTCTTCATTTTCGAGGATGTAAGTATCCTCATCTTCTGGATAGAGCATAGAGAAGGATGGAAACGGGCGGTAGGTGACTGTAGAGGGAAGAGAGTAACTTACATCCGTAGTGGGGTGTTCTACCTCATGAACTGTTTCGCTCTTTGGTTGCTGTTCTTGTTGAGCGATTCTCTCCAGGTAATCTGGTTGATCCTCTAACCAGAGTTGTTCTTGTAATATGAGACAATCCTCATAATCATGAGCTCCCCCACATACGGAGCAATATAAATACTGTGAATAGCAAAACTCTTGTTCGAGCTCCTCCTCCATTTGCCGCGTACAGATTTTTTTTTTTTGTGTTTTCGTATATAAACGAAACTACTGAAACAGATTAGAAAATAAAATGATTAGAAACAAACATAATAATAATATAAACAAAATATAAAGTTAATTAATATAAACAACAAACAAAATAAAATAGACAAAATATTCTAATATAACAAGTGAATAATCCGGGGCTTAGGGACTAGAATAAATCTAGTCCCCGGCAACGGCGCCATTTTGCAGACGTGTAATCGTGAGTGGTTAGAACTGGTGAAATTAAAAGTAAAGAAAAGAAATTAAAACTCAAAATAACAGTCGGGCTGCAAACAAATCCCGGTCGTAGTAGTATAGTAAAGTGTAAGCGACTGGATATTGAACCGTGGGACTAATGTGCATATTATAGTACCTAAGCGTGTCACAAAAAGGGGGGATTAATTGACTTGTATTATAAATAAAAAGGGAAGATAAAATAAACTAAGTTAATAGATAAATTAAACGGGACTCTGGGTCAGGTTAATATAATCTGCTCTTTCATGCTATGTCTACTGGTTTAATTATAATTGTTTGGCAAAATTCCTCTTATTATCTTAGGGTCTGATGAAAACTCATAAGAACTCGTTTACCTGAAAATGCAAGGTCCGATGAAAACTCAAGCAAAATAAGTGTAAACGGACGGTTTAGATATGAGAAATTATTTATGCATCTGAGTACTAACTTATCCGATGAAAACAGTTTCCTCCAGATTTACGGCTTAATTAACCTATCTATTTGTCACCGATCAGATTAGAAATAGATTTAGTAAAGCAATTTAATAAACTCATGACATTTATTAAAAAGGCGAGATGACCCTTTAAAACGCAACAAACTGTATTTAAATAAAACCAGTAAACATAATGCATAATTAATACAAACACATAATAACCATTCCCGGAGTATAAATATTCTAGCCTAACATATTAAATAGATAAACAGAAACAAGAGTAGTAGAAATCATCTGTAGTCACTCCTGCATTCGTTCTGCTATTTTGTATATGTAGGACTAGAGGTGGATATGGTGGAATGAAAAGTAAATAAAATGGAGAAGACGGAAGAAGAGAAATGGGATGGATGATGGTATTCTGTGGTATTTAGTATGTGGAAGGGACTGATTATTGAAGGCAGAAGGAGCGTGGGTTTTATAGAAGATAAGAAGAGGAAGCAGATAGAGGGAACACCGCGTGAGGAAATTAAGGAATGGATTGGGTGGCTGAACGCGTGAGTACTGTCGGCAGGCGCCTGATATTGTTGAAGGAGTAGACGGATAAGTTGCAGGCGCCACGAAGAAGATAAACAGCACCGAAGTCTGTCGCGTTAATTATCTGGACATTTACACGCGTCCGCGTAGTTGTCCGCCTTGTTTTAGTCGGACGTGTTGCTGTCCGCATATCTGTCCGCATGATATTAGGCGGACGTGGCAAGTCTGTCCGCTAATATCTCTGTCCGCGAGTCTGTCCGCGTGGTGTCCGCCTCTGGTCATGCGGACACATTGTCTGTCCGCCTTAATCCATGCGGACAACATGGAGTCCTGTCCGCCTAAACCCATGCGGACAACATAGTCCTGTCCGCCTAAACCCATGCGGACAACATAGTCCTGTCCGATCTGTTTTGAGCGGACGTGAATTCTAATCACGTATGCTGCTCGTGAATAAAATTGAAACAATGATAATGTCCCCATCCCCATGATCATGATGCAGCCAGCCAAGTTAATGATCACACGTGATTCATTATTGATATTTTATCATGAAGTGCTGTACGTGATATTTTATATATATATATATTATAATATATATATATATATATATACATATATATATATATATCTAGTGTATGTAATTTTCCTGCATTAGACACATAAAATGTATCAGTTCACATCAATACATAATCTATGAAAAACATATGATAAGTGAGTAATATTATCGTGAAAGTAAGTAAGTACAAATAAACATAATTTAGAGGAAAACTAACAAAAGTGGAGAAATGAGCAAGAAAAGTGTTAATATAATATATGACATACACCTATAAAACATGCTCTTTGGGCACTTATCACTAGGATGACCGCTAGGAATACCGGTAATAAACATTCTTCATTGAAGATGTTAGTAAACCCCGGAAACAGGGACAGAGGAAATGAACTTAAGCTATAGCCTACCAAGGATTAAAGACATACAATCCCAATAGAGGGAAGCTCAGAGGACTACACCACAGAGTGGCATAGCCGAGCAGAACAAAACTCATAAATGACGGTTAGTATTGTTTGCCTACCTCATTAACACCCAAGTGTGATGGATCATTGACGGGTGGCGTAGTCAACAAATGTTGAACGAAGCATTGAGATGGAAGCACATGATAACAAGGATAATTACTCAACTTAGACACCATATGGCAGATGCCTAATATGAACCAAACCTTAATCACTAAAGGACTCTAGTCTTTAAGAGCGGAAGTAGTATTGCAGACACTAAATAACGTTAGATCACCTGAATGAACTTCCATAACAAGAAGCAGGATGCAACAACTTACCATGAAACCCAGTAATACATTTAATATGTAACCTAACTGTTGAGGGAATTCAAAGAACCAGAAACTTATGAGGATAACCTACGGATGGGTACGAGTACAAGAAGTGAACCGAGCACCGGCTCTAACTCAATGGCATTGAACACTAAGAGCCTACGAGCCAAGGATGTTAACCACATCAGAGCTCGAGGCGCAGGAAAGTATAAGAGAGCTTATTTAAGCCAGTAACAAACTACAATTGTGGATATAAACAGTTACAAAACCTGTAAGTTAATTGGGGAAGAGATTGTTAGATGGGCACCAGTGAGATTAAGGAGATAGTACCAATGATAGGGGCGGAGAACAAAACCACTCCTTTTAGGGTGGGGAAACCTCTCCTTATGGTGAGTCTTATGAGTGGGAATAAACCCCTCAAAAAGGGCTTTCACTTGTTAGGGATAAATACCTTCTACTAAAGGATGGAAACCGTAAACCTTGAAATTACCTTAGAACATTCCAGTTACACATAAATAATAAGTAAGGCTGCATAGACAGACCTCATATCCAACACCCAGGATTTAGGAATCAGTAATCGTCAGAAATAAATGTTGTGAGTGCACAATATGGCACGTCAAGTGACCAACGCACAGAAGAGCTTGTGACTCAATGGATAAATTCTTCAGTAACCAGTTAAATCACTTGGTAAATAACATCATAAAGGATAGAAGAATGTGAGAGAGACTACTACTTGCGAACCCAAAATTGAAACAAACGTCTTCACATTAACATATTACAATATTACAATATGGTACGGCAACCACCCTACACCCGGAATTAGAGAACTCCTAGTGTGTTTACACCAAGAAGGGATTGAATATAAGATAAGACGTTAGAATAAATGATTGAGGAGTTGCATCATCAATGGGCAACGGAGTAAAGGCAAGCTACCGTGGTGGTAGAGGTCGTGAAGACACTACCTATAGAAATGGATTAAGTCCTGGTGTGTAGTAAAGTGACCATTATGTATAAACCGTCAAATATTGACACGAAGGCAATAAGATCTGTGAGCTAAGACCGATATAAGTGAGGAAATAAGGTGGTAGACGAACTGTGCATTGACGCCAATAGTCTAGACCGTGTGAGGTAAGATTTCACCAGAAGCACACTGTCCATTCCTTAAGGAACTGGAAGCGTATTCCTAGTAGATCAACATGAGAAATAAAATGATAGGCTCGATGCAAAGAGATCTCAGTTACTAAAGGATCGAGTCCGTACTAAGTACAGAAAGAAGCTAGAACATATCATATCTAAGAACACAGTAAATGAATTTCCCTTGATTAAGTTCAAGAAGAACAATAAGTTTTATTATGGAACAATGAAAGAGGAGATCAACAACAGAATACTTCATAATTAGCAATAGCTAAACGTGCGACGGACACTGCGAGTGTACTAAAATGAGATGTGGGACGACCACACTCCACAGGAGCTTGCGGGCCTGGAAGACTCATTCATAAGTTAGCCGGGTAAGTAGTAAGGTACCAGTAAGGTACCTCATGCATGTAAACGAGTAGTCTAAGGAACATGGGAAGTAGTCGACTCCGTACCACGATCAATGATGCAAGGTCAGACAAGTGCAGCTAGCTACGTAGAACAGTGGAAGAGAAAGAACTCAGTTAAGCCAACGACACAAAGGAGTCAAAGAACTCATTTCAGACAAAAAAATTATGAATTATGAAGTGCGAAGAGCATGGATTATTAAGTGTAGACGTAGGACATGTCTTAAGACGTTAGAGATAAAACTGTAAAGGGCAATAAGCACTAAACAATAATTTCATATTAAGTACCATCCTCAAACCAAGATTAGTTGGAAAGAACAATTTAGACACTTGAGAGAACGCTAAGAGTACGAACATTAGAACTTCAGAGAGAATGGCATAGACAAGCTACAACTCATTAAGGCCATCTATAATTGAAGACAACACGCGTCCATTGAGAGACACAAGGATTTTACAACACAATAAAAGATAAGAATGGCAAACTAAGCCCTTAGGTTATCAGAGTCGCGCAGTGGAAGCTAGCAGACCGGTACCTTAAAATGACCCCCTTTTTATAACATATAGTTTCTAATGTTATCAAGACTATATATTATACACATTTCTTATTAAGACACCTTATACTATTCTAAAAATCACCAAATTTCACCAAAGGGTTATAAATATCATCTTTAACCCATATACTTTCGGTATTTACATTTCCACCCCACATAAATAACTATATATTATACATATATAATTTATTTTAACTCCAAATTCAACCCAATAAATTCCTAAAAATTCATAATAGCCCATGGGTGTTTAAAATACCATTTTATACCCCTAAGTTTTAGTAATCCCACATATACCTCAAATGTTATAAATATGTTACAATTAAACACATAATTTATTATATAGTCATAAATAAATTATTTAACTTATCTAACTTGGTCAAAACCTACCTATGGTCAAGGTTGACCTCCTTAATACTGCTTTGACCTGTATTTCCCTTATTTACGGTTTCAACCCCATATTTTCCAGAAATTACCATTAACCCTAAAACTTTATAAAATCTTATAATTTTTATTTAAACTCCTTTTAACACCTAATTTTTGGCTATATTCATATTTAGCCCCCAAATTTCATTTAATTATAGTTTAAGCCCCTATATATTTCCGAAAATCATAATATACCCTAAACTTAATTAAAATCTTAAAATACATAATTAAAATGGCCTAAAGTACATGGCCTTATTACAAACATTAGCATATAAAATAAATTACACATAAATGCTCCAAAATGCATTAAATTCCGCCCTTACCCATATATTTCCATATTTACCAATTTTCCACATAATGTGAAATACCCAGAACTTAATTAGGGTGATTAAAATTACTCTAATATAATATTGAGGGCCCAATAGTGCCTAAAGAATTTTGGTAAAGAAAATAAATCTAAAATAAAGGAGAAAAACACCTAAAAAGCAAAAAACGCTAAATTGAGCGTTATGCGACCGTAGGAGAAATAAGACCTCGAAAAGGGTCTTAGATGAATTTTCAAGGCTTAATAAGGCATAATTAATATATGAGAACAATTACCAAAGAAAACGAATCCATAAAATAAATTAATAACACTAATAAAGCTTTAGCGCACGTTTTTTGAGAAAACCCGAAAACGTGACTTTGAGTGGTCAAACGAACCCGTACAAATTATAGTTCTTTAAATAACTATAAATAAACATTAATGGGAGCTTAATAACCATTAAAATTAAAGTAACGAAAAAATTCTGGAAAACGGGCCCGGTTAGTGAATAGTGCTAAAACCGGGTAAATTAACAAGCGTTTTCTGTAAAAGACGAAAAAATGCTCCAGCTTGTATACATATAGGGGGCCGGTTTTTACTACTTAATCAGCCTTCCCTCTATTAGTAATAAGCTAGTAAAGAAAGAAAAGAAAAGAAGGGAAAAAGTGAAAAAAAGCATAAAGTAACTTCCCTCCTCTCTCTCTCCTCTCATTTCCTTTTCTTTCTTCTCTCTCTCCTTCCTTCTTCTTTCCTGCCGTATCCTCCCCCATCCATGGCTGGTGATTAACCTTCTCCTCCTCCCATGGCTACTTCATCTTCTGTGCCTTGCCCAAGCCTTATTAAGGCTCAAAACACAAAAACAATCACAGATTCTTCATCCCCTCAACTAGCTCTATCATCCTCTCTTTTTAAGATTCCAAAAGGATGAACTTCATCTCCATGGGTTTATCCCATTTGAAGAGAAAAGGCACCAAATTGAAGCTTGGAGTCTCCTCTTTCTCCTAAGGTAAAGATCTCCAAGAAAAACCTCATTTTTCTTCACTCACTGTGCTGGCCGATTTTTGCCCTCTTTGATACCTTGTTTTCTCCTTTTTTTGAGCTTCATTTCAACCCTTCAATGGTGGTGGAAACATCTTCTTGATTCAAGGGTTAAAAACCCTCCTAAAGCTCCAAAGGTAAAAACCAAGCTTATGTGTTCTAACCCCTTTAATTGAATTAGAATTTTTCTAAGGGTTTGAAGTTTAATTATATTCCTTTTTGTGTCTATTGAATGTTGGGAATGGAGTTTGGCAACTCCATTGCCCATTTGACCAAAATTGAGGAAGAGGAGAGGAGATGGCTTGAAATGGGAACTCATGAGGATTTAAGGTAATTAAACTACCTTGGTGGTTATTTAAGTGTTTTAGTATTTGGGATGGGTTAGACTAAATAATAAACCC
The DNA here is from genome assembly GCA_023374045.1 of Limonium bicolor. NCBI lineage: Eukaryota > Viridiplantae > Streptophyta > Magnoliopsida > Caryophyllales > Plumbaginaceae > Limonium > Limonium bicolor. Next base: position 135,401,452 of record CM041781.1, read on the forward strand.
AAAACTTGTGCTAGTAATGTGTTTGGTGGATATTTGAGAGAATTCGTAAACTTGTGTTGATTTAAGGGCCTAAGTGCCATTGCATTGGAGATAAGAGCTATATTGTTGTTTGATGAATTTTAAGGAAATGTTATGTGCTGGTAGGACCCTTATGGGTCCGGCTAGATTAGGAATGAAAATGGTAAGAATTGATGAAGTTGAGGATGTAACATTTAAGGGGAGGTTATGGCAAAATTTTGGTAGAAATAAAGGAAGAGGTATTGTAAGGGATTTATTTGGATTAGTTAACCACTCTTGAGTGGATATAAGAGTAGGAAAAGGAAGAGGTAAAATTTGTAGCAAGTCGGTATGGAAATGCATAGGAAAAACTAGAAAAAAGCTAGTGTTCAAGACTTAGGAAATGAGAGATGACTTGGTTTTTAGAAGTGCAATTGTCTAGGAATGAGTTGGAATGGTCAAAATGAGAGAGACCAAAGTGTGAGATGCCAAGAGATAGTTTAGAAATGCACAAGTGTGCAAGATGCAAAAATGTGAATGGAAGTTTGTTGAATTTGGGCAAGAAGTTGAATGTGGATTAGACCGAGGATTTAGGAGCGTTTAAAGAGTGTTTTAGGGTGTTTAATTATGTAGGAAACTTGTGGAAAGTTTATGAAATGATTAGGGGTGGATTAAGGGTTGAAAAATCATCTAAGTAGCAGTTTTTAGTAGGGTCCGGGACCTAGGTTGGGAACCAAGTCCCGGACCGACCATAAAAATGTGTCGAGAGTGAAAACCGGCATTGGTCCGAGACCTAGGTCCAGGACCAAGTCCCGGACCACTAGTAAAAATAGGCTGAGAGTGCATCAGGGTATTGGTCCGGGACTTTGGGTCCGGACCAAGTCCTGGACCACCCCCGGTATTCAACCGTATGTGTTTAAGTGGCTAAAACATGGGGGATTGAATGGTATTGGTTTTAGATGATGTTTAAGAGTTGTTTGGTGACCTTTAAAGGTCCTAATAAGTATAAACAAGTGTTGGAAGTGGATGAGTAAGTTGGGAAACTAAGTATACTAGGTTAAACCGAAATAACAGGATAACGGAGTAAGTACGGGAGTAGCAATTATGTACGCACCGTAACGCCTTAATATTAATAGAACCATTTGACATGTAATTAGTGGTTCAAGAGTAAGGCTCGAGGAACAAGTGTGAACCGAGGAACGTGAGAACACCCGGTAAAGTTAACCCCGGTGAAAGGTACAATTTTCTCATGCCCCGTATCCTACCTTGGTTACTCTGCTTTGTGTGCTTGTTTGATTGTGTGATCACCTAACAAGATAAATGCACAAATCGGAAAGTTTGTACTCACTTGTGATTGTATCGTATTGCTTGTTGTTGGATGGTGAATTGAATTTAAGTTTGTATAATTCATGAAATGTGTGAGTGTGGATGAATTGTTTGAGTGTGAATGAGCACTATAGTGCGACTCATATTTGAGTCTTGTTTGAGTAGTGACTCGTAGAGAGAGTCAAGTTGTGAATTAACAAAGACGTGGAAACACACTAAAACTATCGAACCAAGAACGATAACGTTAACTTATGAACTTTCTAGAATGTGAGAGAAATGTACAGGAGAAGTAAGCTCCCGATAATGGTTAGAGGACAGATTTGATCTAATCCACAAAACAACTAATAGTGGAAGTACATAAGTAACCTCTATCTAGAGGACTGATAATTGTTCAAAATATGAACCTTGAGTAAAGTAAAGTACTGTAAGGGATCACCAAACCCCTTAGAAAGACAGTCGAACCCCAATGAGAGGATCCGACTAAAATAAACAATGTCCCGAACATGAGAGTATTCGATAAGTTGGGTAAAACCTTAAATATGAGAATACTAGACATTGAGAAATTCCCTAAGCTAATAGAAGTTATCGAGAGAGATACCTCTAGGCTAATCCATGTGATTGTGAAATGACTCCGAGAGTGGAGTTTTAGGAATTTGAGTAGTCTGGTAAAGAAGCAGACATTTGAGAATTTGAGGAGCTAATTGTATAGCTCCAGTTATATTTGTAAGCCCGGTGGTGGGTCTTGTGTATGACCCTGCCTGGAGATCGTGGGTAAAGACTTAAAAGATGCCTTTGAGTATTGAGTTGAGTATTTGTGTAACACCCCATCCAAAGCCTATCGTGGTTATCGCAGTCTGAACACTTAATCGAATACGTCGCAGCGGAAATAAACAACACTTGGACCTTGCCACGGTCTGATCGTTAGAATATACCGGCTTAACATTTACAATACTTAACCAAAATACTTATCCAACTCAAAACATCAACGTTCACAATCCCACAACCAACCGAGTACTAGTATCTCAAATGTAATCTCAAACTTACAACAGTTTAATATAAGCAGTCGGGTGCACAGGCGCAACCCGAACGCAAAATAAATGTCCCAATCTAAGTCTAACCGCTCCTACTCTCGTAGTGCGTCCTCATGGGCCTCTTACCTGCAAGTGTAAAAATAGCCCCCGAGGGGTCAGCACGAATGCTGGTACACCCTCTCATGGCCCCCAAGCTAACGGGGCTACGACGACTAATTGTCGATAGCATGGAAATTGATTACATACACAAGCATAATATGAAGTGCAATAACAATAACCTCAGATGAACATATATAGTTCACAAACAATGAACGACTCAAGCGTTCCCTTATCAAGTGGGTTAGTAACCCCCTCCTTAGTCCTCATTTCCATAATCTCAGTTCCTTACCTTACCTTAATCTCAATCTCAATCTTAATCTCAGTATACAAACCTTTCCTGGAAGGGATTGGTTGTAGCTTAATTCGAACCTGGGATTTAGGTGTCCCACCGCACCATCTTAATGCCACCTACTCTGGACGGGAGTCCAGGGTAGCTGAGCCGGCAACCGCCCTAGGCAACAAGTCCGAAGACAAGTCCTTAAGCGGAGGCGGATCTAATTCAGATACCGTCCCCCTTTTTCCTTAGCATGCATGACCGGAGATCGGTCCCGGGTTTCCTCACTCAAGTTCCAGTTAGTAGACCTCTTAAACACCATGTGCTAGCTAAGCCTTAACGGGCATTAACCAACAACCATCAAACTTAACTCTTATTCTTAACTCAGTAAGTACTAAACTTGGTTAGTAACAATCTCAGGTCTCGCGGGTTAGTGTAAATATAACACAATCACAACGAGAACAATATAATCCGGTTGCATGCTTTATCTTGTTTTAGTCATAGCAATTAAACAGATAGCACACAAGCCGAGGGACACCTCGTTAGCAAGCAGGTCACAAGAAGGATTGTACCGTTCACCGTCGATCGTTGTTTGTTTAACCTTCTTCGGGGTCCCAATTCACAAACCTAAAACATTCATTCATTTTTAGGTTATTAGTTATTTGCACCTTACTTAACTCACTTAGTTCCTAAGTACTTCCATTCAATAACCTCTCAAGTCCTTATCACTTAGCTTACAAACTTAACTCTTAAACATTAAAGCTTAAACTTAATCTTAACTTATTCCTTAAGTTCTTAGGGCTCCAATCATTACTACCCTACTAATGGCATACCCTAATACGAATTAACACCCTCAGAAATAAAAATTTCTTTTTTTTTTTTTAGGCTCGACCGGACTTACCGACCGGACTTGCCAAGTCCGGTCCATTCCAGTAACCTTTACCGTTTGAAAATTCTACCCCGACCGGACTTACAAGTCCGGTCCTATGTCCGGTCGATTCCAGAGACTTATTACCGTACAAAATTTTAAGCCCGACCGGACTTGACAAGTCCGGTCCCATGTCCGGTCTATTCCAGAAACTAATTCCCTCACAAAACACAAGCCCGACCGGACTTGTAAGTCCGGTCCCCAAGTCCGGTCGATTCCAGAAACATTTCCCGGTAGTGTAACATAGCCCGACCGACCTTGCAAGTCCGGTCCTAAGGTCGGTCGGCTCTAGAAACTTGTTTCTAAATTCTTTTTCAACTCCAAACTTCTCATCATATATTCTAATATGTTATAACCTCATTTGGGCACCTCAAATACACCTTAGGCCCTCCTTAAATACCTTAAATTATCCACCAAGATTCACCTTAGTCATTATGCATTTTTCCTTGTAATAATGCTAACACTTGTAATGTTTTCCTCTAGGTTTCTAGGTGGGGGTTCATACCTAGTGTAACCACTATGCCAAATGTTTCTTCACCCCTATAACATCATCTCCCAAGCATCTCTCACTATCTAAACTCTTTTAAGCATTTACTTGAAGTTCCTTAACAAGTTTAAACTTCCATCATCATCACATTATTTCCTTCCTAGTTGTGCACCAACATTTGCCTAAGTCCTAGATACTCAAATACATTCTCTTGATTCCTAAATCTTCCATGGTGATACCTAAGTCATCATAAGTCATTAAAACACCTTAACTTCACCCTTTTTCATCAAGACAACCTATAGGACATTCCTAGTACTTCCTTAATCATTAAATTCCCTTAGAATATCTTAAACACTTAAACTCTCCTTTAAATTTTGCCATGGGTTCTCTAGTATATAGTACCTCCTAACACATGGTTTTTCTCCAACAAACAACCAACATCACCCAAATTCTCACCACAACAACTTAACACTCAATTTACACCAAAACCACACCACATCATCATATAGTGCTTAAACTTAAAATGCTTGGCACTTAGGCCCTTAAATGACAACAATCTTAATCACTGAATTTCCACATATATTTGCCTTCAACCTGCGAATACACTCAACAAGGCTCCACAAAAATAAAATGCTTCTTGTACTTCACCTTTATATTCTTAAACTATCTCTTTTCTCATTTGCTCCTTAGTCACAAGTTCACAAGTATAGTAATTGTTTCTCCTAGGTTTTTATAGCACCTTCCCAATATACACTCTACACTAAACTCATCATATACCTACATCTCATTCCCTTAAACAACAAAACACCTTAAGGTAAGTAATTTACCTTGTTTTCTCACAAGCTTAAAAGCTTTTCTTCTTAGGTTTTCTTTGTTCAATCTCGGTCACCAATGTGATTCTCCTTGCCAATGTTCTAACCAATATCCAATGACTCCAATGAGTACTAGATAACACATTAACCCTAAGGAACAAACCCTAGGTTTAAAAATATGTTTTAAGGTATTAATGTGATTGTTTTACCTTGGTTTCTCAAGACAAACTTGGATGTGAAGCAAGGAGGACCTCCTCTCTCCTTTGAAGAGTAGAAACAAGCTAGAACAAGGCATAAACATGGAGTCCCATGAGTAGATATTTTCGGACATGTGAAGAAAATGGTGGAAACCTAGATTTTCTTACACTTTCTTTACCTTAAGAGAATGGAGATGCCAATGGAGTCTCCAAACTTGAATTTCCTCCTCTAATGGTGGTTTGACTTGGCACCAAAATGAAGCTCTTGAAGTTTTGAAAAGATAGAAAGGAGGAGCTTGAGCTAACTAAGAAGAATATGTATTTGTTTTGGATTTGGAGCTTAAATGAGCAAGTGGTGTGCAAGAGAAGATGGAGCTTTCATGGAGTTGAGCTCTACGTGAATGGAGAAGAGAAAGAGAGCAAGAAACCGTGTGAAACAAGGGAGAATGAAGAAGTGAGGAGAGAGGTAAGTAAATGTGATATTTATCTTAAAAGGTGAATAGTATTTTTACTTTATAACTTACTTGTTTTTGCTTTCTCTTTACTTAGCTAGATAAGTGTGGTGAGTTACACTTAAAAAACCGGCCCCTTTAATGAATGAGGGTAGTTTAGTCTTTGTTGACCAAATGTCTCACTTATATAGACTTATGTTATAAACTAGCTTAATTAATTCACTATTCATCAAAACCAAGGCACATTGTTGTGAAATTTTTGATTTCCCATTGATATAGACCTCCAAATGTGATACTATATAGTACACATATTAATTAAAGAGTAATGATGGACATTTAGCCATTCAAAACTCATTTACAAGACAATTTTTCAAAAACGTGCTTTAAGACTCCTTAAAGCACATTTTGTGTTTTAACTAGTTTTCAAGCTTGGTTTTCTTTGGTAATTGACTTAAAATGACCATTAGGATATTACTAAGGTCTTAGGACAATATTTGGGTACTCTCCCATGTCTCTCCAAGCTTAGAGCACGTTTTTGCTTAAACTGCTCTTTTTGGTGTTTCCTTATATTTTCTTTGATTAGAAATGTTTCTTAATGTTTCTAAGGCATTATTTAGCCTCCTTATATCTTAGTTTATCCTTTGAACACCATATCTAAGTTTGGGGTATTTCAATTTGAGTATTGAGGATTGAGTTGAGACTTGAAAGACTTGAGAAATAGAGTTTGAGTGGAGACTTGAGTTAGTATTGTAAATCTTTTTGAGATTGTGATAAGAGTACCCAAGACAGTGGTAAGATAATGAGCAATTGAGTAAGGCATAGTGAGGTAGAACCCTCAAGCCTAAGTAGGAACATATTAAAATAACCTCTTGATGTGTGTTAGTGTTTGTATTCGATGTTGAACCTTGATTTTGATAATATACATATATAATGTATTGTTGCCTTGCATGCTGTTTGAATTAAAATGAACCGCATGTTCTCGACCTAAGTAGTCGGCGTACCCCTGTTAGCCCGCGGGGTATGCGAATTTCATATGCAGCGTTTTACTGAGCCCAAAGGGCACCATTTTTATTTTACAGGAACATTGAATCCGAATACCATTCGAGTGTAGGACGGGTTGCCATATGAGCATTGGTAGTTGTTTAGGAAGTTGTATTTGGTTTTGTAACACCCCAACTACAAACACCATACTTAACAACATTTAGCAGCGGAATTACAACTCAACACTTAACTTAATCCATAAGGTTACACACCGTTAGCCACCCACGTGGCTACAAGGGTAATACATACATAGTGGGTACCAGTCCTGATGGACACGATTACCGAGCACTAACACTTTACATTACCAACCCGCGTTCTAAACTGAAATACATACATTTACATTACAACTGTACCGAGTCTATACTTTCAACTACCGATTATCAAACTTCGGTTTTACATCCCTTACAACTACATAAACAACTAAATAACTATCCAAGTATAAAACAGCTACCCGTCCTACTCTCGAACGGTTGCCAGCTCCATTGTACCTGAAAGTATGGGGGCCCCCCAAAGGGGTTAGCACCTTTGCTGGTATGGTAATCGAGCAGCCCGCATACTACCGGGTCAAGCACAACTATTGTCGTCTAAGCATGCGGTTAATTATATTTAAAACATGCATGAAACTATACACACATATCATGCTTATAAATCACACATCCAATGAATAGGATACAAACATAAGATTAACACATCACATTGGTTAGATCACACTATTATGTCCTTTGGCCCTTGAGGGTTCTACCCTAATGGACCCATTCCTTGCTAGACGACACATACCCATTTAATCGGGTTATACTTAATTACCCATTATATTTGTACAGGGTTGATTTCGGAGATCAACGTACACAACATGACCACATACTTCACATAATAACATCTATACAACTTAATACCGTTCTTCTTAGAGAACGTACACTTTACTTAGGATGTGCCGGAGGAAACATAGGCCCGAGCACACCGTACACGTTTACTTCACTTAGATGTGTTGGCCGTGATATAGGACCGATCACACCATACACAATTTCCCCCTAGCTCCAAATAATAGTGAGGTAGGTAAGCCTTGGTTAAGCTTGTGGGTGGTTGTAATCCAAGGAAGGAAAGCAACCTTAACATAACAGTATTCCCCTAGCCCCGAATAATAATGAGGTAGGTAAGCCTTGGTTAAGCTTGTGGGTGATTGTTATCCAAGAAGGAAAAGCAACCATAACATAACAGAGTGGGAGTTAATTCAAATATATACATCAACTCCCAAACAACGCGCGCGACAGGAACGACCGGATTCCTCACCCCCCATAATATATACATATTAGTTAGAAGTTCCTTTATGCAACTTATCATATCCATACACCATTTGGTGTTACAAGCTTGGTTAATCACACACAATGAAGGTAACATCCCATTCGACAAACATGGACAACAACTTTCATTAAACAACGATATATTAAGCAAAGGCAACACACAACACACAACCACAATATACAACTAACGCACGGATAGCCGTAGTCAGAACGTTCCTGTAGGTTGGGAACGTTAAATCCGAATACCGATCTCTTATGTGATCCTAGAGTCGGTTAGCTACGGTTTAACACATAATTAAGGTTAAACGGTATCGGAATTATTTACGCCACATTAATGAATTACTGTAAACTCATTTCATGCTTTATCTTGCTAGGTGGCAAACATATAGAAAAACACATAGGCATACAAGCCGGTGTAACCCGGTAGGACACAGGTTGCAAGAAAACCATACCTTACACCATGGGTTATCTACCGTGTTCCCGAGGATTTACTCCAACGCATCACCTCACGCTCCCCGGGTAGTTTCCGAACAACTGGTATTATTATAAAAATGTTTTATTAACAACAAACTCTTATGGTATGTAAACTTCTAGTACTCCAGTGCTTACCCCGTTATCCCGTTATTTCGGTTAACTTTGTGTACTTAAACTCACAACTTTCTCACATCCAAGCTAAAACTGTTTTACACTTTCTCAGGCCTTTACATGTCACTAAACAAGGCCTAAACATCATCTAAAACCATTACCATTTAATCCCCCATGTTCTAGACACTTTAAAACACTTTCTAGGCATTTTTAGGGGTGGTCCAGGACTTGGTCCGCACCCAAGGTCCCGGACCAATCAAATAACTCACTCTCGGTGATTTCTACTCTGGTCCTTGGTCCTTGGTCTTGGACTAAGGTCCCGGACCACAACCTGTTTTGAGTCTCGCACTGATTTTTAATGCGGTCCGGGACTTGGTACATATCCTAAGTCCCGGACCCTGCTAAAAACTGCTATTTAGGTCATTTTTCAACCCCTAATCAACCCTTAAACCACACCTAATCATTCCATAATCTTTTCACATGTTTAAACACCCTATAATACTCCTTAAACACTCTTAAAGCGTTGTTCCAATTCACCACCCAATTCTTGTTCAAATCCACAAAAACCAATTCCAACATTTTGCACTTTGCCCACTAATGCATTTCTAACTTCTTCTTGCTAGTTTTTACCTCCTACCAACCTCACCAATTCCATCAATGACCATTACGAATCATTCCTACATAAATGCACTCCTAAAACCCACATCCACTCCTTGTCTCACAAGTTACAAACACCAACTCTTTTTCTTGAAATTCCAAGTTACCAAGTACCATTACGCTACAGATTTTGCACTCTCTTATCTCCATTCTCCACCTATCATTATAAGGCTACCACTACACTCTATTTAATAATACAAGCACCTAGGTTCTCCAATCCACTAAGTCATCTTAAAACAATTATTTTTCTACCAAAATCTTGCCATAACCCCCCCATAAACTTAACATCTCCCAGACCATCAATTCACATCAATTTACATTCCTAATCTAGCCACACCCTTACAAGGGTCCTACCAGCACATAATAAATCCTCAAAGTCGATCAACAACAACATAACTATAAAATCTCAATAAACCATAATATAAACACAACTCAACTCATTTGGATCCAAGGCCCTCAATTCAAACCATTAATTCACACACTCTCTCAAAGTCAACTAAACACACAATTTTTAAATATTTTGGGGTTCATTTTTCAACTTAACCAATCCCAACTTCTTAAACAATTATAACAAGGTTTAAGGTAGATTTTTCTTACCTTAAACATTCAAATCATCTTTTAAATTCTCCTCTCCTCTTCTCCTCTTGATGCCAAAATCGGTCAAGACAAAAGTGGTTGCCCAACTCCAACCCAACATTCAAATCAAAGAATGAGTTTAAGCAAAATACTTAACCTCATTAACAAAGAATGCTTAAGACACTAATTAAGAGATTACCTTGTGAAACCCTAGAGTTGGTTTCTTGCCATAAATCAAAGGAGGGCTCTAGTCCACCATTGAAGGATTGGAAAGATGCTCAAACAAGAAAAGGAAACAAGGCATAAGAGGCAAAATCGGCCACACATAGGAGATGGAGAAAAGATGGGTTTTTCTTGGAGATTCTTACCTTGTTTGAAAGAGGAGACTCCAAGCTACAAGATGGTGCCATTTACTATTCAAATGGGATATACCCATGGAGATGAAGTTCATCATTCTTGGATTTTGAAAAGAGAGAAGTGTAGAACTTGAGGAGGAGAAGAGGAATATGTATTTTATTTTGCATTTGGAGCTTGTATGTGGCTAGAGCATGAGAAGAAGATGGAGTGGCCATGGAGGTTTTCAAATCGTGAAACCCAGTAGAGAGGAAGGGGGAATCGGCTGGAGGAAGGAGAAATGAGGAAAAAGAGGGGAAAAAGAAGAATGAGAGGAGAGAGAAGAGAAATGGTACTTTTCTATTTTTTTTCTTTCTTTCTTTCTACTTTATTAATGTGTATGAGGGGGCTGTTGACTAGCTAAAAATCGGCCCCACACAGTATACAAGCTGGGAGCGTTTTTCCATTTTCTACAGAAAACGCTCGTTATTTTGCCCGGTTTAGCACTATTCACTAACCGGGCCCCTTTTCCGGAATTTTCTCGTTTCTTTAATTTCAATGGTTATTATACTCTCATTAATGTTTAATTATAGTTATTTGATGAACTATATTTTTACGGGGTCTTTCGTCCGTTTAAAGTCAGGTTTTCGGGTTTTCTCGAAAAACGCACTATAAGACTCCGTTAGCGTTTTAACGCATTATTTAGATCCATTTTCTTTGGAATTTTTCCACATGTTCTTAGTGTGTAATTAAGGTATAAAAAATATTTATAACCCTAATGAAGGTTATATACCTTCTAAAATAATAATGAATACATTTCCACTTTTCACGTTTTACTTTTTCGCTTTTTTTTTCTTTTTTTTTATTAAATATAATCAATTAATTAATTAGTTTTAGTAATCTCAATTAAATTAATTAAAAATTAGTTGTCGAAGTTCACTTCCTCATTCCTTTATAATCGAAAGACTTCGAATCGCGTCCATACTCAACATAATAGAATGGGTTTATTGTACCAGATAACTCTTACTAACCGACAACACCTTCACTAAGAACGCACTACATACAGCTTATCAACAAACTGTTCGTACATAACAATCAAATTTATTACACAACCACTCAGACTCTCAACTGTCTCACATCAACACATCTAAGGTTTGGATAACATCACTTTCAGGCTCATAGGTCTGGATACACATCTACCACACATATCACACAACATGTCTTTCATGTATAACAAACAGAAATACCTTTTCCATCTCTTCATGGGCTCAAGTCCCATGTCGAGTACATATACACTGTGATCCTGCAGAACCCGGTCTCGATGGACTCCTTCTGGTCCCCGTTCCTTTGGGAGATCAAAACAATCACATACATTTTTAAAATATACTTCTCATGTCACTGGTCCGAAGACAGGGGCTCATACGTCCTCAGCTCGTGAGCAAGTAATACGAAAATATTCTCTATGGGGTTAAGTAGAACAAATTCTTTATTGGAAGGATGCTAATTGAAAATCCTCTACAAGGTCAAATAAAATAAATCCTTCCTTTGAAAATACCATTTAAGAATCTTGGAAATATTAATTAAAGTCTTGAAAGTACTAGTTTGAAAATTTGAAAACACCAATTTAAAATTCTTTTGAAAGCACAATACAACTCCAAGTCCAATTATTGCTAACTGCATCTTATTCTTAATGTGATTATTTGTGACCACTTATAGGGAGTTTCAAGAATCATCCAACCCTGATGTGATCAGCATTAGTGTTGAACTATCTTTCCACCCCAATTTGTCTTCAGTTTCCCTTGATCACATGCAAATCAAGTTCCACCTCCCACTTCACTTTCAAACAAGCAACTACTTCAAACATTTACTGTTTTCGATCTTCCAGTCCTTCTAGTCATAATCATTACATCTCCAAGGGATGAAACTCCGTCCATCAATTATCTCCATACACTTTTAATCAAGTTACCTAGGGAATTTACCTCTTGCTAGGTTCTATGTCGGTGTCATACCTTTTCACAAATCACAATACTGTATATATATATATATACTTTTATCAAAGTTCAATACACGTTTTATATTTAGTATTATATGAACATACATGGTCGGGGTTTTAGTTCCCCAGGAGTTTCTTTACTCCCTTATACTTGTACTGTCACACAATAGTTAACAAAGTAGCACCAATAGTCAAAACAAATTATTTTGTGCTATGCACACCATAGTTCACGTACACTTGTACGTCAAAACACACTAAGCGTTTTTGCGCTCTACCCCCCTTAAAAAGGGATTACGCCCACGTAATCAATCACTGAACATTGATTTAAAATGTTCTGCAGCTGTGAAGTGTTTTAATTTCTACGCGGTCTGTTATACAATGTGTTCTCGTTAGAGGATCTTAACCATGTTAGCGGTTTAGTCCCTAATCCAAGAATTCTCATTAGAGTTCGTTTAACTCATAATCGGTTTCGATTCTGGCCTGTGAGTCTTCTAGGCGTTAATAATTAGCCATTTTCTCATATTCACTATGCACATTCAACATTTGAATCACGGGTCTACTAGCTTCTGCTGCGCGACTCTGATAACCTTGGAGGTTAGTTTGCCCCATTCATTTTCCATATGTATTGTACATTTCCCATTTATTGAAATACCCCAAACTTGGATATGGTGTTTAAGTGATAAACTAAGATATAAGAAGGCTAAATAATGCCTTAGAAACATTAAGAAACCATTTTAACCAAAGAAAACATAAGGAAACACCAAAAGAGCAGTTTAAGCAAAAACGTGCTCTAAGCTTGGAGAGACTTGGGTTAGTACCCAAATATTGTTCTAAGACCTTAGTAATATCCAAATGGTCATTTTAAACCAATTACCAAAGAAAACCAAGCTTGAAAACAAGTTAAAACACAAAATGTGCTTTAAGGAGTCATAAAGCACATTTTTTGAAAAATTGTCTTGTAAATAGGTTTTGAGTGGCTAAATGTCCATCATTACTCTTTAATTAACATGTGTACTAATTAGTATCACATTAGGAAGTCTAAATCAATGGGAAATCAAAAATTTCACAATTATGTGCCTTGTTTAGTGAATAGTAACCAAATAATGCTAGTTTAAGACATTAGTCAAAGTAAGTCAATTAAATGGTCAACAAAGACCACAATACACCTTGTTTCACTAAGGGGGCCGGTTTTAAGTGTGACTCACCACACTTATCTAGCTAAGTAATGAATAAAGCAAAAGTAAGTAAAAACACTATTCACCTATTAACATAAATATCTTACCTTTACTTACCTCTCTCCTCACCTCTTCATTCTCTCTTGTTCCCACCGGTTTTGAGCTGCTCCTCTCTTCTTCTCCAATGTGAAGAACAACCTCCATGCTAGCTTCACCTTCCTTTGAATACTACTTACTCATTTTAGTTCAAAACCAAAACAAAACACATATTCTTCTTAGTTAGCTCAAGCTCCTTCTTTCTATCTTTTCAAAACTTCAAGAGCCTCATTTTGGAGCCAAGACAAATCGCCATTAGAGGAGGAAATCCAAGTTTGGAGAGTTCATTGGCTTCTCCATTCTCTTAAGGTAAGGGATATGTAAGAAAATCTAGGTTTCCATCATATTCTTCCCTTGTCCGAAAATTTGTACTCATGGGACTCCATGTTTATGCTTTGTTCTAGCTTGTTTTCTACTCTTCAAAGGATAAAGGAGGTCTTTCTTGCTTCATATCCAAGCTTGTCTTGAGAAACCAAGGTAAAACAATCAATTTAATACCTTAAAACACATTTTGACCTAGGTTTTTATTCCTTAAGGTTAGTGTGTTGTTTAGTACTCATTGCAGCCATTGAATGTTGGTTAGAACATTGGCAAGGAGCACTTGATTTGGTGACCGAGATTGAGCAAAGAAAAAACCTAAGGAAGGAAGTTTGTGAAGCTTGAAAAAAGAACAAGGTAAATGTCTTACCTTAAGGTGTTTAATGCATTAAGGGATGGGATTTAGGTATATGATGAGTGTAGCTTAAGGTTTACATAAAAAAAAGGGGGCTATATATAACCTAGGTGAAACAATGACTATGTTTGAGAACTTTTGACTAAGGAGCCAATGAGAAAAGAGATAGTTAAACAATGTTGAGATGAATTACAAGAAGCATTTTATTTCAATGGGACCCTTGTTGTGTGTTCGCAAGTTAAAGGAAATTATATGTGGAAATTCAGTGGTTAAGATTATTGTCATTTAAGGGCCTAAGTGCCAAGCATTTTAAGTTTATACACTATATGATGATGTGGTGTAGTTTTGGTGTAAATTGTGTGTTAAGGTGTTGTCACTACTAGAATATAATTGTTTGGTAACAACAAAAAATCGTTACCAAAAATCAAAATCGTTACTAATCTTATTTATTGTAACGACTTTTGTCGTTACATATCGTTACACGAGATGGCGTAACCAAAGATCAATTTATTTATCGTAACGACTTTTATTCGTTACTAAAATTATATCGTTACTAAAAATATGATTTCGTAACATTTATATCGTTACTATAGTCTTAATTTTTTTTAATCTTTAGTACTATCTTTAGTAACGAAAAACTTGTCACTAATAACAATTATGGTAACGAATCTAAGTCGTTGTCAGAACCTTTGTAACAAAAAATCTAATTTTTACTAGTGTGTGATGGGAATTTGAGTGATCTTGGTTGTTTGATGGTGAAAACCCAAGTGTTTGGATGTAACTATATACTAGAGAACCCATGGCAAAATTTAGAGGAGAACCTAAGTGTTTAAGATGTTCTAAGGAGATTTCATGACTAAGGAAGTACTAGGAAGTTTTAGAGTTTGTCTTGATGAAAAAGGCGAGTTTAAGGTGTTTTAATGAGTTATAATGACTTAGGCATCACTATGGAGGATTTAGGAACCAAATGAATGTACTAGTGTATTTAGGACTTAGGCAAACATTGGTAAACTAGTAGAAAAGAAATAATGTGTTGGATGATGGTGCCATAAATTTGTGTAGGAACTTTAAGTAGTTGCATAAAGGAATTTTAGGTGGAGAAAGATGCTTGGAAGATGATGTTATAGTGGTGAGGAAGCATTTTGGCATAGTGGTTATAATAGGTGTGAACCACCATTTAGAAACCTAAAGAGAAACATTACAAGTGTTGACATTATTGCAAGGAAATAAATAATGACTAAGATGGATATTGATGAGTGATTTAAGGAGTTTAGTGAGGGCTTAAGGTGTGTTTTAAATGCCCAAACAAGGTTAGACCATGCTAGGAAAGGAGATAAGTGTTTAAGGATTTAGAAGATGAGTATTTTGGCCTGTCCGAACTTCCGTCCGAATTTGGAAGCTCGGACATGCCCTGTTGCAATTTAACCTTCTGAGTCTCGGCCAGTGTCCGGACTTCCGTCCGACCTTAGAAGTTCGGACACTTGAAACTTTTCCTTTGAATTCCCTCGACCTATGTCCGAACTTAGGGAAGCTCGGACACATGTTCGGACACTTGAAATTTTTCCTTTGAATTTTCCTCGACCTATGTCCGAACTTAGGGAAGCTCAGACACATGTTCGGACACACGTCTGATTTCACCCTTTTTGAGTCTCGACCTATGTCCGAACTTGGGAAGCTTGGACACAAGTTCGGACGCAATGCTGTTTTGGCCAAAAACTTGTTTAAGGTTAGGAAATGGTGGGGATGAATAGGTATTGATGTTATAAGGCTATTAAGGACATGATGTTTGTTGGGTGTAATGGTCATTAAGTGGGTGAGTAAGTGTAATAGATAATGAGAAAATGATGCACCTAGGAGTTAAGTTAAAAACCATAAGGCTTAGTGAAAAATAATGAGTAAAGTTGATGTCTAGGGAGGCTAAGTAATTGTATTGAGTTGAATTGAATAATAACCTAAAACTGAATGAATGTTTTAGGATTGGTGAATTGGGAATTGGTAGGAGATAAACCAAACAATCGTCGACGGTGAACGGTACAATCTTTCTTGTCACCTGCTTGCTAACGAGGTGTCCCTCGGCTTGTGTGCTATCTGTTTACTTGCTATGACTAAGACAAGATAAAGCATGCAACCGGTTATATTTGTTCTCGTTGTGTATGTGTTTTTCTTTACACTAACCCACAAGACTTGAGATTGTTACTAACCAAGTTTAGTACTTACTGAGTTAAGGATAAGAATTAAGTATTGGTGACTGTTGGTTAATACCCGTTAAGGTTTAACTAACCCATGGTGTGTAAGATTTCTGCTAACTGGAACTTGAGTGAGGAAACCCAGGACTGACTCCGGTCATGCATGCTAAGGAAAAGGGGGACGGTATCTGAATCAGATCCGCCCTCCGCTTAAGGACTTGTCTTCGGACTTGTTGCCTAGGGCCGGTTGCCGGCTCAGCTACGCTGGACTCCCGTCCAAGGTAGGTGGCATTAAGATGGTGCGGTAGGATCACCTAAATCCTAGGTTTGAGATTAAGCTACAACCATTTCCTTTCTAGGAACGGTTTGTATACTGAGATTAAGATAAGGTTAAGATTGAGGTAAGATAAGGAACCGAGGTTAAGGAAATCAGGACTAAGGAGGGGGATACTAACCCGCTTGATAAGGAAACGCTCGTGTCGTTCATTGTGTGTGAACAATGTATGTTCATATGTGGATTGTTGTTTATTGCACTTCATATCATGTTTGTGTACTTAATCAATTTCCATGCTATCGACAATTAGTCGTCGTAGCCCCGTTAGCTTGGGGGCCATGAGAGGGAGTACCAGCATTCGTGCTGACCCCCTTTGGGGGCTGTTTTTACACTTGCAGGTAAGAGGCCCATGAAGTCGCACCACGAGAGTAGGAGCGGTTAGACTTAGGAAGGGTTGTTTACTTTGAGTACGGGTTGCGCTTGTGCTCCCATCTGTTTATATTGAAACTGATGTAAGTTTGTGATTATGTCTTAGATACTTAAACTAATTGGTTGGTGGTATTTTGGTTAGAGGTATTTTGTTGGTGACGTTTTGGTCGGTTGTTTGTTTTGGATAAGCGTTGTAAATTGATAAGGCCGGTATATTCGAACGATCAGACCGTGGCAAGGTTCCGGTGTATGTTATTTCCGTTGCGACGAATTCGATTAAGTGTTAAGATTTGCGACAACCACGATTGGCTTTGGAGGGGGTGTTACATTTATCACCTTCATCTTGTGAAGAATGGTTTCTCAACCGACGCGTGGTATCTCTTACCGTGAGCGAATTCGGTGAGTTATAAACTTTTATCCACTTCTATGATAGTTTACTGTGTATACCGCTATGTATTTCACGATGATTAACTTGATTTCTTCCGACTTACTGTCGGTTGAGGTTGAGCTACCACCTAATGTGTAGTGCTCTCTCGGTTAATTCCCACACTTGAGGTATATTCTATACCGATGGTTGGTATTCAGTGTTACTGCAGTCACTTATTGCTAATCATGTCTCCACATTTGGTTCTGAACAAGTATTCTTTCATTGGTACGACCTTGCATTTCCTATGCCTCGGTCTTATAACGTTATAAGTCTCTTTCTACTTCTACCATAATCAACATTTCCCAATTCCTAGCTATCCCACTCAATCATCACTGCGCAAGTGCAATACCAAAACACTCAGTCACAGAGTGCAG
This sequence comes from Limonium bicolor, assembly GCA_023374045.1. NCBI lineage: Eukaryota > Viridiplantae > Streptophyta > Magnoliopsida > Caryophyllales > Plumbaginaceae > Limonium > Limonium bicolor. The sequence continues at coordinate 135,419,172 of CM041781.1, forward strand.
AGGCGTAAACCCTTGGCAGTAAATCTCTTATGCGATTGCAAAAGGAATGAACGCTGTTTCCTTGTCGCTCGGTCTGTCTAATCTTTATTCATCAACTCCATGTTATTGTGTGATTTATTCACATGTATTGGTCGCTTGCTGCGCACCATGTTCTTACTTCTTGTACAACAATAACCTACATGATATCCACTGCCATGTTAGCTTCTGCACATGTACTTCCATCATTCGTATTATGGTTCGCATTCGTTTGGATGACTACTGAGTACACTATTTTTTCGAGTCTTTATGCTCCCTGAGTGAACCATCACTTTGTTACCCTCACTCGACTTATAAGCCGGCGTTACTCAGCTCGGTGCTTCACATTATACACACATGCTACTAAAACTAACTGCTCTCCCGCAATAACAACGTGGTCAATCCTCAACATATTTCTTGAACTTGGTTCACATAAGTACACTCCTGCGGTCTCACAATATCGAGGGTATCCCACTCTTAAAGTAGTGGTTCGTTCTCCGCTCTATTCACTTGTATAACGTAACTTTCGTAATCAATAAAATTTACTTAACACATTTTACTTGTGGCTTATAAGCCTCACTGCCTCGAGCTCTACTCATTGTAGGTCGTTCACACTCATTTACTTCTCCGTACAACATTTCATGATTTGGAGGTTATGTTGACTCCAAGACAAAGTCGTTGCATCACGATTCCTTCCAAGTTGTCTCTTTGGCAACTTAGGGTCCTACTATTAAGTGGGTTCCCTTCGGTGTTCAAACCGAGTAATTGTTTCAACTCTTGCGTTTCTGTCACATTGTTTCATCCAACAATTATTGATCTAAACACCCCTCAAGGATCGCTCCTGGGTGCTGCCAAGGTATGCCATTACATCTGGCTTGCACTTATTTGTACATTAGTAAACTACGCCATTTTGCATTCTTAGCTGGGTTTACTATCCTCTTCTGTGAAGGTTGATATCCCCTAATAGTCTAAGTAATCATTCCGGGGTTTCATCCCGTTTGTTGCACGTTAACGTGTCCATATTAGGCTTTGGCCTTACTAAGTATATACTGGGTATTTGTTCCAGTTATCACGTTTTATTCCTCGGGATTCTTGAGACATATGAGATGTATTTACTTACTAGTCAGTGCGCTCCACGCTTCTAGACTCATAAACATTTCCTTGGAATGGATTCACTAATGCTTTTAGTTTTGTTAACTTAACTGGATTCGTTTACTTCAACCATTCTTGGCAGTTCGTTGCTCTTGTTTAACTTTTACTGCTGACCGTAGTAGTATGGAGTCGAATACTTCCCGTGTTCCTGACTCCACTCGTATACATATGTGGGGTACCCTACTGATACATTGCTACTTGCCCGACTAACCCATAAAAGGTCTGTCAGGCCCACTAGCTCCAATCGGAGTGGGTCGTCCCACATTTCAGTTAGTACACTCGTAGTGTCCATCACACGCCTAGGTTAAAGTATTCTGTTGTCCAATCCCTCATATCGTCCTTTATGATAAATGCATTCAGTGCTTCCCGAAACTATATTATATTAAGGGAAATTGGTCTACTGTCTGTATCTAGTATGAACTAGATCCCTTCCCTCAGGTTAATACCCTCGGGTTGTAGGATTGTTCTAAGGTTGCTCGAAAGCAAATGTGTACAACTTACCTACTGTGTGGCGCTGAGGCCGGTGTAGGTCCTATGGTTTTGATTTTTAAAGAAGTATGAAGTTTGAGAAAATTTTTGGGATTAAAGAAAATTTGAGATAATTATGAGCTAGAAGAAAATCTGGGTGTGAAAACGGTTTGAAATAAATCTGGGTTTAGAAGAAAAACTGGGTTTAATAGAATATTGTTCCTGGTATTTAAAATGTCTTCACTCTTTGACCTAGTCTAGCCTTCTGCTGACTGGTATATCTTCACATACGATGGTTAGGCCACTAAGCCCTTCCAGGTTTCACTCTTCAACTTCTTGGATTCTTGATTCTATAATCACTTCCTTCAACAATAGGGTACTTTACTAGGTACCTTATAGTCATTAAATTTTTCCCAAATAGCCCCGTTATAGCAGCACTTGCAATAGCAAGTGCGCCATGCTGGCTGACTAGCGGTTCAATATGTGCTGGCTGCGATACTACTTTTATCACTACCGTATACAGTATCCTTGTTGGGTCTTTCTTTGACCTTATAGTTTTTGAATAATAGAACATCGAGCGACTCTCATTGGTCTTGACATGGTGGTCGTTAACTAGGGTGTCTCTCCATTCACTTAACTTTGTGTCTTCCTTAATGTTCCTCCACACGCATTTGCCGTGGTTACCGAGACTTGGGTTGTTCAAGTACTATTTGTAGCCCTATTGAAGTATGTTTCACTAATACTCCCACAGTTGTCTAAACTGTGATAATCGAGTATTACAGTCTCTTTGCCGTTGTAGGTTTGGAATCTTCTACCCTTGACTATCGGTTACTATACCATTGTCTGTATTATTTAACAATTGTGTTCCCGTAGACATGTGTCTCGGGTTGGTTGCTCCTCCATTTCCGCTTATGTGCGTAGTTAGTGCTTTCTTTCTTATTGGCTGGGTTTCCTCGACCGCTAGGCATGTCGATCCAGGTCGCCGGAAATTTCAGTCTCTTGTAGATAGATTCTTAATCTTCCGCTATTAAGTGCGGGTAAAGGTGTTCAAACAGGTTCCGTCTCTGGGATTCTCAGTTCTTGGAATCTACCGCATAACAGGTTTTGATTCTTACAGGAATAATTCATAACAGCCAGATCGGGTTGTTCCCGAGTATGAGAGGACCTTCCATCTCTCCGGCGTTCTTTCCCGAGCTATAAAACTGGGGTTGAGGAGGGCGGGAAGGATGTTGTAGGTATCCAGTGCACACTAGTAATTCCTAACTAGCGTATTCCTCACGCTATCACTCATCCCTTAACCCAAATCTTAAATTCCTAACTCGGTACTTCCTAAGCTCGTTATTTCCAGTCAGCAGAGCGATACTTCGCTCTGATACCACTTTTTGTGACACCCCAACTACAAACACCATACTTAACAACATTTAGCAGCAGAATTACAACTCAACACTTAACTTAATCCATGGGTGTTACACGCCGTTAGCCACCCACGTGGCTAAAAGGGCTAATACATACATAGTGTACCGGTCTGATGGACAAGATTACCGAGCACTACACTTTACATTACCAATCGTTCTAAACTGAAATACATACATTTACATTACAACTGTACCGAGTCTTTACTTTCAGCTACCGATTATCAAACTTCGGTTTTACATCCCTTACAACTAAATAAACAACTAAATAACTATCCAAGTAAAAACATCTACCCCGTCCTACTCTCGAACGGCTGCCAGCTCCATTGTACCTGAAAAGTATGGGGCCCCCCAAAGGGGGTTAGCACCTTTGCTGGTATGGTAATCGAGCAGCCGCATACTACCGGGCCATGCACAACTATTTGTCGTCTGAGCATGCGGTTAATTATATTTAAAACATGCATGAAACTATACACACATATCATGCTTAAATCACACATCCAATGAATAGGATACAAACATAAGATTAAACATCACATTGGTTAGATCACACTATTGTGTCCTTTGGCCCTTGAGGGTTCTACCCTAATGGAGCCATTCCTTGCTAGACGACACATACCCATTTAATCAGGTTATACTTAATTACCCCTTATATTTGTACGGGGTTGATTTCGGAGATCAACGTACACAACATGACAAAATACTTCACATAAAATCATGTATACAACTTAATACCGTTCTTCTTAGAGAACATACACTTTACTTAGGATGTGCCAGAGGAAACATAGGCCCGAGCACACCGTACACGTTTACTTCACTTAGATGCGTCGGCCGTAATATAGGATCGATCACACCATACACAATTTCCCCCTAGCTCCAAATAATAGTGAGGTAGGTAAGCCTTGGTTAAGCTTGTGGGTGGTTGTAATCCAAGGAAGGAAAGTAACCTTAACATAACAGTATTCCCCCTAGCCCTGAATAATAATGAGGTAGGTAAGCCTTGGTTAAGCTTGTGGGTGATTGTAATCCAAGAAGGAAAAACAACCATAACATAACAGAGTGGGTGTTAATTCAATATATACATCAACTCCCAAACAACGCGCACGACCAGAAACCGGATTCCTCACCCCCATAATATATACATATTAGTTAGAAGTTCCTTTATGGAACTTATCACATCCATACACCATTTGGTGTTACAAGCTTGGTTAATCACACACAATGGAGGTACAACATGGACAACATCGACCAAAAATAATCAAAGGCAAACAACCACACACACAACCATAATTACAACTAACGCACGGATAGCCGTAGTCAGAACGTTCCCGTAGGTTGGGAACGTTAAATCCGAATACCGATCTCTTATGTGATCCTAGAGTCGGTTAGCTACGGTTTAACACATAATTAAGGTTAAACGGTATCAGAATTATTTACGCCACATTAATGAATTACTGTAAACTCATTTCATGCTTTATCTTGCAAGGTGGCAAACATACAGAAAAACACATAGGCATACAAGCCGGTGTAACCCGGTAGGACACAGGTTGCAAGAAAACCATACCTTACACCATGGTTATCTACCGTGTTCCCGAGGATTTACTCCAACGCATCACCACACGATCCCGGGTAGTTTCTGAACAACTGGTATTATTATAAAAATGCTTTATTAACAAGCAAACTCTTACGGTATGTAAACTTCTATTACTCCAGTGCTTACCCCGTTATCCCGTTATTTCGGTTAACTTTGTGTACTTAAACTCACAACTTTCTCACATCCAAGCTAAAAACTGTTTTACACTTTCTCAGGCCTTTACATGTCACTAAACAAGGCCTAAACATCATCTAAAACCATTACCATTTAATCCCCCATGTTCTAGACACTTTAAAACACTTTCTAGGCATTTTTAGGGGTGGTCCGGGACTTGGTCCGCACCCAAGGTCCCGGACCAATCAAATAACTCACTCTCGGCTGATTTTCTACTCTGGTCCGAGACTTGGTCTTGGACTAAGGTCCCGGACCACAACCTGTTTTGAGTCTCGAACTGATTTTTAATGCGGTCCGGGACTTGGTACATATCCTAAGTCCGGACCCTGCTAAAAACTGCTATTAAGGTCATTTTTCAACCCCTAATCAACCCTTAAACCACACCTAATCATTCCATAATCTTTTCACATGTTTAAACACCCTATAATACTCCTTAAACACTCTTAAAGCGTTGGTCCAATTCACCACCCAATTCTTGTTCAAATCCACAAAAACCAATTCCAACATTTGCACTTTGCCCACTAATGCATTTCTAACTTCTTCTTGCTAGTTTTTACCTCCTACCAACCTCACCAATTCCATCAATGACCATTACGAATCATTCCTACATAAATGCACTCCTAAAACCCACATCCACTCCTTGTCTCACAAGTTACAAACACCAACTCTTTTTCTTGAAATTCCAAGTTACCAAGTACCATTACGCTACAGATTTTGCACTCTCTTATCTCCATTCTCCACCTATCATTATAAGGCTACCACTACACTCTATTTAATAATACAAGCACCTAGGTTCTCCAATCCACTAAGTCATCTTAAAACAATTATTTTTCTACCAAAATCTTGCCATAACCCCCCCATAAACTTAACATCTCTCAGACCATCAATTCACATCAATTTACGTTCCTAATCTAGCAACACCCTTACAAGGGTCCTACCAGCACATAATAAATCCTCAAAATCGATCAACAACAACATAACTCTAAAATCTCAATAAACCATAATATAAACACAACTCAACTCATTTGGATCCAAGGCCCTCAATTCAAACCATTAATTCACACCTCTCTCAAAGTCAACTAAACACACAATTTTTAAATATTTTGGGGTTCATTTTTCAGCTTAACCAATCCCAACTTCTTAAACAATTATAACAAGGTTTAAGGTAGATTTTTCTTACCTTAAACATTCAAATAATCTTTTAAATTCTCCTCTCCTCTTCTCATCTTGATGCCAAAATCAGTCAAGACAAAAGTGGGTTGCCCAACTCCAACCCAACATTCAAATCAAAGAATGAGTTTAAGCAAAACACTAAACCTCATTAACAAAGAATGCTTAAGACACTAATTAAGAGATTACCTTGTGAAACCTAGAGTTGGTTTCTTGCCATAAATCAAAGGAGGGCTCTAGTCCACCATTGAAGGATTGGAAAGATGCTCAAACAAGAAAAGGAAACAAGGCATAAGAGAGGCAAATCGGCCACACATAGGAGATGGAGAAAAGATGGGTTTTTCTTGGAGATTCTTACCTTTTGAAAGAGGAGACTCCAAGCTACAAGATGGTGCCATTTACTCTTCAAATGGGATATACCCATGGAGATGAAGTTCATCATTCTTGGATTTTGAAAAGAGAGAAGTGTAGAACTTGAGGAGGAGAAGAGGAATATGTATTTTATTTTGCATTTGGAGCTTGTATGTGGCTAGAGCATGAAGAAGAAGATGGAGTGGCCATGAAGGTTTTCAAATCGTGAAACCCAGTAGAGAGGAAGGGGGAATCGGCTGGAGGAAGGAGAAATGAGGAAAAAGAGGGAAAAAGAAGAATGAGAGAGAGAGAAGAGAAATGGTACTTTTCTATTTTTTTCTTTTCTTTTCTCTCCACTTTATTAATGTGTATGAGGGGGCTGTTGACTAGCTAAAATTCGGCCCCACACAGTATACAAGCTGGGAGCGTTTTTCCATTTTCTACAGAAAACGCTCGTTATTTTGCCCGTTTAGCACTATTCACTAACCGGGCCCTTTTCCGGAATTTTCTCGTTCTTTAATTTCAATGGTTATTATACTCTCATTAATGTTTAATTAAGTTATTTGATGATGAAACTATAATTTTTACGGGGTCTTTCGACCGTTTAAAGTCAGGTTTTCGGGTTTTCTCGAAAAACGCACTTTAAGACTCCGTTAGCGTTTTAACGCATTATTTAGATCATTTTCTTTGGGAATTTTTCCCACATGTTCTTAGTGTGTAATTAAGGTATAAAAAATATATTTTACCCTAATGAATGAAGGTATATACCTTCTAAAATAATTGAATACGCATTTCACGTTTTATGACTTTTACGCATTTTCTTTTTCTTTTGGTTTTTATTTCTTCACCAATGTTATCAAGGGCTTAATTAGCCTTAGAAAATCTAATTAAATAATTAATTAACATATTAAGGTTTGGGGTACTTCAATCTACACCCCTTAAAAGAACTTCGTCGTCGAAGTTCACATTTCCTCATATCCTTTTAATCAGAACACTGGGATTATTGCAAGATACAACTTCCATACTAAAGCACACTTTAACATAACAACCTCGGACTTAATGGTCCGGTAACATACCCACATCCCTACATGACACGCTTACATAATAACCTCGGACTCAACGTTCCGGGTACACAACAACATTTGTACTTACATAACAACCCTCAGACTCTCAGGTCTGGTCACATAACAACATTCAAACTTTAAGGTTTGGATAGCACATCCCTTTCAGGCTCATAGGTCTGGATAACATCTACCACACATATCACACAAATGTCTTATCATATAACAACAGAAATACCTTTTCCATCTCTTCATGGGCTCAAGTCCCATGTCGAGTACATATACACTGTGATCCTGCAGAACCCGGTCGCGATGGACTCCTTCTGGTCCCCGTTCCTTTGGGAGATCAAAACAATCACATACATTTTTAAAATATACTTCTCATGTCACTGGTCCAAAGACAGGGGCTCATACGTCCTCACTCATGAGCAAGTAATACGAAAATATTATCTATAGGGTTAAGTTAGAACAAATTCTTTATTGGAAGGATACTAATTGAAAATCCTCTACAAGGTCAAATAAAATAATCCTTCCTTTGAAAATACCATTTAAGAATCTTGGAAATATTAATTGAAGTCTTGAAAGTACTAGTTGAAAATTTGAAAACACCAATTTAAAATTCTTTTGAAAGCACAATACAACTCCAAGTCCAATTATTGCTAACTGCATCTTATTCTTAATGTGATTATTTGTTGACCACTTATAGGGAGTTTCAAGAAGAATCATCCAACCCTGATGTGATCAGCATTAGTGTTGAACTATCTTTCCACCCCCAATTTGTCTTCAGTTTCCCTTGATCACATGCAAATCAAGTTCCACCTCCCACTTCACTTTCAAACAAGCAACTACTTCAAACATTTACTGTTTTCGATCTTCCAGTCCTTCTAGTCATAATCATTACATCTCCAAGGGATGAAACTCCGTCCATCAATTATCTCCATACACTTTTAATCAAGTTACCTAGGGAATTTACCTCTTGCTAGGTTGTATGTCGGTGTCATACCTTTTCATAAATCACACTACTGTATATATATATACTTTTATCAAAGTTCCATACACGGTTTTATATTTAGTATTATATGAACATACATGGTCGGGGTTTTAGTTCCCCAGGAGTTTCTTTACTCCCTTATACTTGTACTCTCACACAATAGTTAACAAAGTAGCACCAATAGTCAAAACAAATTATTTTGTGCTATGCACACCATAGTTCACGTACACTTGTCGTCAACTCAAAACACTAAGCGTTTTTTGCGCTCTACCCCCCTTAAAAAGGGATTACGCCCACGTAATCAATCACTGAACATTGATTTAAAATGTTCTGCAGCTGTGAAGTGTTTTAATTTCTACGCGGTCTGTTATACAATGTGTTTCTCGTTAGAGGATCTTAACCATGTTAGCGGTTTAGTCCCTAAACCAAGAATTCTCATTAGAGTTCGTTTAACTCATAATCGGTTTTGATTCTGGCCTGTGAGTCTTCTAGGCGTTAATAATTAGCCATTTTCTCATATTCACTATGCACATTCAACATTTGAATCACGGGTCTACTAGCTTCTGCTGCGCGACTCTGATAACCTTGGAGGTTATTTTGCCCCATTCATTTTCCATACGTATTGTACATTTCCCATTTATTGAAATACCCCAAACTTGGAGATGGTGTTTAAGTGATAAACTAAGATATAAGAAGGCTAAATAATTCCTTAGAAACATTAAGAAACCATTTTAACCATAAGAAAACATAAAAACACCAATAGAGCAGTTTAAGCAAAAACATGCTCTAAGCTTGGAGAGACTTGGGTTAGTACCCAAATATTGATCTAAGACCTTAGTAATCCTAATGGTCATTTAAACCAATTACCAAAGAAAACCAAGCTTGAAAACAAGTTAAAACACAAAATGTGCTTTAAGGAGTCATAAAGCACATTTTTTGAAAAATTGTCTTGTAAATAGGTTTTGAGTGGCTAAATGTCCATCATTACTCTTTAATTAACATGTGTACTAATTAGTATCACATTAGGAAGTCTAAGAAATCAAAATCAATGGGAAATCAGTGAATAGTGAACATAAATAATGCTAGTTTAAGACATTAGTCAAAGTAAGTCAAGTAAATGGTCAACAAAGACCACAATACACCTTGTTTGACTAAGGGGGCCGGTTTTTAAGTGTGACTCACACACTTATCTAGCTAAGTAATGAATAAAGAAAAAGTAAGTAAAACACTATTCACCTGTTAACATAAATATCTTACCTTTACTTACCTCTCTCCTCATCTCTTCCTTCTCTCTTGTTCCCACCGGTTTTGAGCTGCTCCTCTCTTCTTCTCCAATGTGAAGAACAACCTCCATGCTAGCTTCACCTTCCTTTGAATACTACTTACTCATTTTAGCTCCAAAACCAAAACAAAACACATATTCTTCTTAGTTAGCTCAAGCTCCTTCTTTCTATCTTTTCAAAACTTCAAGAGCCTCATTTTGGAGCCAAGACAAATCGCCATTAGAGGAGGAAATCCAAGTTTGGAGAGTTCATTGGCTTCTCCATTCTCTTAAGGTAAGGGATATGTAAGAAAATCTAGGTTTCCATCATATTCTTCCCTTGTCCGAAAATTTGTACTCATGGGACTCCATGTTTATGCTTTGTTCTAGCTTGTTTTCTACTCTTCAAAGGATAAAGGAGGTCCTTCTTGCTTCATATCCAAGCTTGTCTTGAAACCAAGGTAAAACAATCAATTTAATACCTTAAAACATATTTTAACTTAGGTTTTTATTCCTTAAGGTTAGTGTGTTGTTTAGTACTCATTGCAGCCATTGAATGTTGGTTAGAACATTGGCAAGGAGCACTTGATTTGGTGACCGAGATTGAGCAAAGAAAAACCTAAGGAAGGAAGTTTGTGAAGCTTGAAAAAAGAACAAGGTAAATGTCTTACCTTAAGGTGTTTAATGCATTAAGGGATGGGATTTAGGTATATGATGAGTGTAGCTTAAGGTTTAAATAAAAAAAAAGGGGCTATATATAACCTAGGTGAAACAATGACTATGTTGAGAACTTTTGACTAAGGAGTCAATAAGAAAAGAGATAGTTAAACAATGTTGAGATGAATACAAGAAGCATTTTATTTCAATGGGACCCTTGTTGTGTGTATTCGCAGGTTAAAGGAAATTATATGTGGAAATTCAGTGGTTAAGATTATTGTCATTTAAGGGCCTAAGTGCCAAGCATTTTAAGTTTATACACTATATGATGATGTGGTGTAGTTTTGGTGTAAATTGTGTGTTAAGGTGTTGTCACTACTAGAATATAATTGTTTGGTAACACAAATAATCGTTACCAAAATCAAAATCGTTACTAATCTTATTTATTGTAACGACTTTTGTCGTTACATATCGTTACACGAGATGGCGTAACCAAAGATCAATTTATTTATCGTAACGACTTTATTCGTTACTAAAAATTACATCGTTACTAAAAATATGATTTCGTAACATTTATATCGTTACTATAGTCTTAGTTTTTTTTAATCTTTAGTACTATCTTTAGTAACGAAAAACTTGTCACTAATAACAATTATGGTAACGAATCTAAGTCGTTGTCAGAACCTTTGTAACAAAAAATCTAATTTTTACTAGTGTGTGATGGGAATTTGAGTGATCTTGGTTGTTTGATGGTGAAAAACCAAGTGTTTGGATGTAACTATATACTAGAGAACCCATGGCAAAATTTAGAGGAGAACCTAAGTGTTTAAGATGTTCTAAGGAGATTTCATGACTAAGGAAGTACTAGGAAGTTTTAGAGTTTGTCTTGATGAAAAAGTGCGAGTTTAAGGTGTTTAATGAGTTATAATGACTTAGGCATCACTATGGAGGATTTAGGAACCAAATGAATGTACTAGTGTATTTAGGACTTAGGCAAACATTGGTAAACTAGTAGAAAAGAAATAATGTGTAGGATGATGGTGCCATAAATTTGTGTAGGAACTTTAAGTAGTTGCATAAAGGAATTTTAGGTGGAGAAAGATGCTTGGAAGATGATGTTATAGTGGTGAGAAGCATTTTGGCATAGTGGTTATAATAGGTGTGAACCACCATTTAGAAACCTAAAGAGAAACATTACAAGTGTTGACATTATTGCAAGGAAAAATAATGACTAAGATGGATATTGATGAGTGATTTAAGGAGTTTAGTGGAGGGCTTAAGGTGTGTTTTAAATGCCCAAACAAGGTTAGACCATGCTAGGAAAGGAGATAAATGTTTAAGGATTTAGAAGATGAGTATTTTGGCCTGTCCGAACTTCCGTCCGAATTTGGAAGCTCGGACATGCCCTGTTGCAATTTAACCTTCTGAGTCTCGGCCAGGGTCCGGACTTCCGTCCGACCTTAGAAGTTCGGACACTTGAAACTTTTCCTTTGAATTTCCCTCGACCTATGTCCGAACTTAGGGAAGCTCGGACACATGTTCGGACACTTGAAAATTTTTCCTTTGAATTTTCCTCGACCTATGTCCGAACTTAGGGAAGCTCAGACACATGTTCGGACACACGTCTGATTTCACCCTTTTTGAGTCTCGACCTATGTCCGAACTTGGGAAGCTCGGACACAAGTTCGGACGCAATGCTGTTTTGGCCAAAAACTTTGTTTAAGGTTAGGAATGGTGTGGGGATGAATAGGTATTGATGTTATAAGGCTATTAAGGACATGTTTGTGGGTGTAATGGTCATTAAGTGGGTGAGTAAGTGTAATAGATAATGAGAAAATGATGCACCTAGGAGTTAAGTTAAAAACCATAAGGCTTAGTGAAAAATAATGAGTAAAAGTTGATGTCTAGGGAGGTAAGTAATTGTATTGAGTTGAACTGAATAATAACCTAAAACTGAATGAATGTTTTAGGATTGGTGAATTGGGAATTGGAAGGAGATAAACCAAACAATCGTCGACGGTGAACGGTACAATCTTTCTGTCACCTGCTTGCTAACGAGGTGTCCCTCGGCTTGTGTGCTATCTGTTTACTTGCTATGACTAAGACAGATAAAGCATGCAACCGGTTATATTTGTTCTCGTTGTGTATGTGTTTTTCTTTACACTAACCCACAAGACTTGAGATTGTTACTAACCAAGTTTAGTACTTACTGAGTTAAGGATAAGAATTAAGTATTGGTGACTGTTGGTTAATACCCGTTAAGGTTTAACTAACCCATGTGTGTAAGATTTCTGCTAACTGGAACTTGAGTGAGGAAACCCAGGACTGACTCCGGTCATGCATGCTATGGAAAGGGGGACGGTATCTGAATCAGATCTGCCCTCCGCTTAAGGACTTGTCTTCGGACTTGTTGCCTAGGGCCGGTTGCCGGCTCAGCTACGCTGGACTCCCGTCCAAGGTAGGTGGCATTAAGATGGTGCGGTAGGATCACCTAAATCCTAGGTTTGAGATTAAGCTACAACCATTTCCTTTCTAGGAACGGTTTGTATACTGAGATTAAGATAAGGTTAAGATTGAGGTAAGATAAGGAACTGAGGTTAAGGAAATCAGGACTAAGGAGGGGGATACTAACCCGCTTGATAAGGAACGCTCGTGTCGTTCATTGTGTGTGAACAATGTATGTCATATTGTGGATTGTTGTTTAGTGCAGTTCATATCATGTTGAGTCTCGGCCAGGTCCGGACTTCCGTCCGACCTTAGAAGTTCGGACACTTGAAACTTTTCCTTTGAATTTCCCTCGACCTATGTCCGAACTTAGGGAAGCTCGGACACATGTTCGGACACTTGAAATTTTTCCTTTGAATTTTCCTCGACCTATGTCCGAACTTAGGGAAGCTCAGACACATGTTCGGACACACGTCTGATTTCACCCTTTTTGAGTCTCGACCTATGTCCGAACTTGGGAAGCTCGGACACAAGTTCGGACGCAATGCTGTTTTGGCCAAAAACTTTGTTTAAGGTTAGGAAATGGTGGGGATGAATAGGTATTGATGTTATAAGGCTATTAAGGACATGTTTGTTGGGTGTAATGGTCATTAAGTGGGTGAGTAAGTGTAATAGATAATGAGAAAATGATGCACCTAGGAGTTAAGTTAAAAACCATAAGGCTTAGTGAAAAATAATGAGTAAAAGTTGATGTCTAGGGAGGCTAAGTAATTGTATTGAGTTGAATTGAATAATAACCTAAAACTGAATGAATGTTTTAGGATTGGTGAATTGGGAATTGGAAGGAGATAAACCAAACAATCGTCGACGGTGAACGGTACAATCTTTCTTGTCACCTGCTTGCTAACGAGGTGTCCCTCGGCTTGTGTGCTATCTGTTTACTTGCTATGACTAAGACAAGATAAAGCATGCAACCGGTTATATTTGTTCTCGTTGTGTATGTGTTTTTCTTTACACTAACCCACAAGACTTGAGATTGTTACTAACCAAGTTTAGTACTTACTGAGTTAAGGATAAGAATTAAGTATTGGTGACTGTTGGTTAATACCCGTTAAGGTTTAACTAACCCATGGTGTGTAAGATTTCTGCTAACTGGAACTTGAGTGAGGAAACCCAGGACTGACTCCGGTCATGCATGCTAAGGAAAAGGGGGACGGTATCTGAATCAGATCCGCCCTCCGCTTAAGGACTTGTCTTCGGACTTGTTGCCTAGGGCGGTTGCCGGCTCAGCTACGCTGGACTCCCGTCCAAGGTAGGTGGCATTAAGATGGTGCGGTAGGATCACCTAAATCCTAGGTTTGAGATTAAGCTACAACCATTTCCTTTCTAGGAACGGTTTGTATACTGAGATTAAGATAAGGTTAAGATTGAGGTAAGATAAGGAACTGAGGTTAAGGAAATCAGGACTAAGGAGGGGGATACTAACCCGCTTGATAAGGAAACGCTCGTGTCGTTCATTGTGTGTGAACAATGTATGTTCATATGTGGATTGTTGTTTATTGCACTTCATATCATGTTTGTGTACTTAATCAATTTCCATGCTATCGACAATTAGTCGTCGTAGCCCCGTTAGCTTGGGGGCCATGAGAGGGAGTACCAGCATTCGTGCTGACCCCCTTTGGGGGCTGTTTTTACACTTGCAGGTAAGAGGCCCATGAAGTCGCACCACGAGAGTAGGAGCGGTTAGACTTAGGAAGGGTTGTTTACTTTGAGTACGGGTTGCGCTTGTGCTCCCGTCTGTTTATATTGAAACTGATGTAAGTTTGTGATTATGTCTTAGATACTTAAACTAAATTGGTGGTGGTATTTTGGTTAGAGGTATTTTGGTTGGTGACGTTTTGGTCGGTTGTTTGTTTTGGATAAGCGTTGTAAATTGATAAGGCCGGTATATTCGAACGATCAGACCGTGGCAAGGTTCCGGTGTATGTTATTTCCGTTGCGACGAATTCGATTAAGTGTTAAGATTTGCGACAACCACGATTGGCTTTGGACGGGGTGTTACATTTATCACCTTCATCTTGTGAAGAATGGTTTCTCAACCGACGCGTGGTATCTCTTACCGTGAGCGAATTCGGTGAGTTATAAACTTTCTATCCACTTCTATGATAGTTTACTGTGTATACCGCTATGTATTTCACGATGATTAACTTGATTTCTTCCGACTTACTGTCGGTTGAGGTTGAGCTACCACCTAATGTGTAGTGCTCTCTCGGTTAATTCCTACACTTGAGGTATATTCCATACCGATGGTTGGTATTCAGTGTTACTGCAGTCACTTATTGCTAATCATGTCTCCACATTTGGTTCTGAACAAGTATTCTTTCATTGGTACGACCTTGCATTTCCTATGCCTCGGTCTTATAACGTTATAAGTCTCTTTCTACTTCTACCATAATCAACATTTCCCAAATTCCTAGCTATCCCACTCAATCATCACTGCGCAAGTGCAATACCAAAACACTCAGTCACACAGAGTGCAGAGGCGTAAACCCTTGGCAGTAAATCTCTTATGCGATTGCAAAAGGAATGAACGTTGTTTCCTTGTCGCACGGTCTGTCTACCATCTTTATTCATCAACTCCATGTTATTGTGTGATATTCACATGTATTGGTCGCTTGCTGCGCACCATGTTCTTACTTCTTGTACAACAATAACCTACATGATATCCACTGCCATGTTAGCTTCTGCACATGTACTTCCATCATTCGTATTATGGTTCGTCATTCGTTTGGATGACTACTGAGTACACTATTTTTTTCGAGTCTTTATGCTCCCTGAGTGAACCATCACTTTGTTACCCTCACTCGACTTATAAGCCGGCGTTACTCAGCTCGGTGCTTCACATTATACACACATGCTACTAAAACTAACTGCTCTCCCGCAATAACAACGTGGTCAATCCTCAACATATTTCTTGAACTTGGTTCACATAAGTACCACTCCTGCGGTCTCACAATATCGAGGGTATCCCACTCTTAAAGTAGTGGTTCGTTCTCCGCTCTATTCACTTGTATAACGTAACTTTCGTAATCAATAAAATTTACTTAACACATTTTACTTGTGGCTTATAAGCCTCACTGCCTCGAGCTCTACTCATTGTAGGTCGTTCACACTCATTTACTTCTCCGTACAACATTTCATGATTTGGAGGTTATGTTGACTCCAAGACAAAGTCGTTGCATCATGATTCCTTCCAAGTTGTCTCTTTGGCAACTTAGGGTCCTACTATTAAGTGGGTTCCCTTCGGTTCAAACCGAGTAATTGTTTCAACTCTTGCGTTTCTGTCACATTGTTTCATCCAACAATTGTTGATCTAAACACCCCTCAAGGATCGCTCCTGGGTGCTGCCAAGGTATGCCATTACATCTGGCTTGCACTTATTTGTACATTTAGTAAACTACGCCTTTTGCATTCTTAGCTGGGTTTACTATCCTCTTCTGTGAAGGTTGATATCCCCTAATAGTCTAAGTAATCATTCCGGGGGTTTCATCCCGTTTGTTGCACGTTAACGTGTCCATATTAGGCTTTGGCCTTACTAAGTATATACTGGGTATTTGTTCCAGTTATCACGTTTTATTCCTCGGGATTCTTGAGACATATGAGATGTATTTACTTACTAGTCAGTGCGCTCCACGCTTCTAGACTCATAACATTTCCTTGGAATGGATTCACTAATGCTTTTAGTTTTGTTAACTTAACTGGATTCGTTTACTTCAACCATTCTTGGCAGTTCGTTGCTCTTGTTTAACTTTTACTGCTGACCGTAGTATGGAGTCGAATACTTCCCGTGTTCCTGACTCCACTCGTATACATATGTGGGGTACCCTACTGATACATTGCAACTTGCCCGACTAACCCATAAAAGGTCTGTCAGGCCCACTAGCTCCAATCAGAGTGCGGTCGTCCCACATTTCAGTTAGTACACTCGTAGTGTCCGTCACACGCCTAGGTAAAGTATTCTGTTGTCAACTCCCTCATATCGTCCTATGATAATATGCATTCCGTGCTTCCCGAACTATATATTAAGGGAAATTGGTCTACTGTCTGTATCTAGTATGAACTAGATCCCTTCCCTCAGGTTAATACCCTAGGGTTGTAGGATTGTTCTAAGGTTGCTCGAAAGCAAATGTGTACAACTTACCTACTGCGTGGCGCTGAGGCCGGTGTAGGTCCTATGGTTTTGATTTTTAAAGAAAGTATGAAGTTTGAGAAAAATTTTGGGCTTAAAGAAAATTTGAGATAATTATGAGCTAGAAGAAAATCTGGGTGTGAAAACGGTTTGAAATAAATCTGGGTTTAGAAGAAAAACTGGGTTTAATAGAATATTGTTCCTGGTATTTAAAATGTCTTCACTCTTTGACCTAGTCTAGCCTTCCGCTGACTAGTATATCTTCACATACAATGGTTAGGCCACTAAGCCCTTCCAGGTTTCACTCTTCAACTTCTTGGATTCTTGATTCTATAATCACTTCCTTCAACAATAGGGTACTTTACTAGGTACCTTATAGTCATTAAAATTTTCCCGAATAGCCCCGTTATAGCAGCACTTGCAATAGCAAGTGCGCCATGCTGGCTGACTAGCGGTTCAATATGTGCTGGCTGCGATACTACTTTTATCACTACCGTATACAGTATCCTTGTTGGGTCTTTCTTTGACCTTATAGTTTTGATAATAGAACAATCGAGCGACTCTCATTGGTCTTGACATGGTGGTCGTTAACTAGGGTGTCTCTCCATTCACTTAACTTTGTGTTCTTCCTTAATGTTCCTCCACACGCATTTGCCGTGGTTACCGAGACTTGGTTTTCTTGTTCAAGTACTATTTCGTAGCCCTATTGAAGTATGTTTCACTAATACTCCCACAGTTGTCTGAACTGTGATAATCGAGTATTACAGTCTCTTTGCCGTTGTAGGTTTGGAATCTTCTACCCTTGACTATCGGTTACTATACCATTGTCTGTATTATTTAACAATTGTGTTCCCGTAGACATGTGTCTCGGGTTGGTTGCTCCTCCATTTTCCGCTTATGCGTAGTGTAGTGCTTTCTTCTTATTGGCTGGGTTTCCTCGACCGCTAGGCATGTCGATCCAGGTCGCCGGAAATTTCAGTCTCTTGTAGATAGGATTCTTAATCTTCCGCTATTAAGTGCGGGTAAAGGTGTTCAAACAGGTTCCGTCTCTGGGATTCTCAGTTCTTGGAATCTACCGCATAACAGGTTTTGATTCTTACAGGAATAATTCATAACAGCCAGATCGGGTTGTTCCCGAGTATGAGAGGACCTTCCATCTCTCCGGCGTTCTTTCCCGAGCTATAAAACTGGGGTTGAGGAGGGCGGGAAGGATGTTGTAGGTATCCAGTGCACACTAGTAATTCCTAACTAGCGTATTCCTCACGCTATCACTCATCCCTTAACCAAATCATAAATTCCTAACTCGGTACTTCCTAAGCTCGTTATTTCCAGTCAGCAGAGCTATACTTCGCTCTGATACCACTTTTTGTAACACCCCAACTACAAACACCATACTTAACAACATTTAGCAGCAGAATTACAACTCAACACTTAACTTAATCCATGGGTGTTACACGCCGTTAGCCACCCACGTGGCTAAAAGGGCTAATACATACATAGTGTACCGGTCTGATGGACAAGATTACCGAGCACTACACTTTACATTACCAACCGTTCTAAACTGAAATACATACATTTACATTAAACTGTACCGAGTCTATACTTTCAGCTACCGATTATCAAACTTCGGTTTTACATCCCTTACAACTAAATAAACAACTAAATAACTATCCAAGTATAAACATCTACCCCGTCCTACTCTCGAACGGCTGCCAGCTCCATTGTACCTGAAAAGTATGGGGGCCCCCCAAAGGGGGTTAGCACCTTTGCTGGTATGGTAATCGAGCAGCCCGCATACTACCGGGCCATGCACAACTATTTGTCGTCTGAGCATGCGGTTAATTATATTTAAAACATGCATGAAACTATACACACATATCATGCTTATAAATCACACATCCAATGAATATGATACAAAATAAGATTAACACATCACATTGGTTAGATCACACTATTGTGTCCTTTGGCCCTTGAGGGTTCTACCCTAATGGAGCCATTCCTTGCTAGACGACACATACCCATTTAATCAGGTTATACTTAATTACCCCTTATATTTGTACGGGGTTGATTTCGGAGATCAACGTACACAACATGACAAAATACTTCACATAAAATCATGTATACTTAATACCGTTCTTCTTAGAGAACATACACTTTACTTAGGATGTGCCAGAGGAAACATAGGCCCGAGCACACCGTACACGTTTACTTCACTTAGATGCGTCGGCCGTAATATAGGATCGATCACACCATACACAATTTCCCCCTAGCTCCAAATAATAGTGAGGTAGGTAAGCCTTGGTTAAGCTTGTGGGTGGTTGTAATCCAAGGAAGGAAAGTAACCTTAACATAACAGTATTCCCCCTAGCCCTGAATAATATGAGGTAGGTAAGCCTTGGTTAAGCTTGTGGGTGATTGTAATCCAAGAAGGAAAAACAACCATAACATAACAGAGTGGGTGTTAATTCAAATATATACATCAACTCCCAAACAACGCGCGCGACCAGAACGACCGGATTCCTCACCCCATAATATATACATATTAGTTAGAAGTTCCTTTATGGAACTTATCACATCCATACACCATTTGGTGTTACAAGCTTGGTTAATCACACACAATGGAGGTAACATCCCATTCGACAAACATGGACAACAACTTTCGTTAAACAACGATATATTAATCAAAGGCAACACACAACACACAACCATAATATACAACTAACGCACGGATAGCCGTAGTCAGAACGTTCTCGTAGGTTGGGAACGTAAAATCCGAATACCGATCTCTTATGTGATCCTAGAGTCGGTTAGCTACGGTTTAACACATAATTAAGGTTAAACGGTATCGGAATTATTTACGCCACATTAATGAATTACTGTAAACTCATTTCATGCTTTATCTTGCAAGGTGGCAAACATACAGAAAAACACATAGGCATACAAGCCGGTGTAACCCGGTAGGACACAGGTTGCAAGAAAACCATACCTTACACCATGGGTTATCTACCGTGTTCCCGAGGATTTACTCCAACGCATCACCACACGATCCCCGGGTAGTTTCTGAACAACTGGTATTATTATAAAAATGCTTTATTAACAACAAACTCTTACGGTATGTAAACTTCTATTACTCCAGTGCTTACCCCGTTATCCCGTTATTTCGGTTAACTTTGTGTACTTAAACTCACAACTTTCTCACATCCAAGCTAAAACTGTTTTACACTTTCTCAGGCCTTTACATGTCACTAAAAAAGGCCTAAACATCATCTAAAACCATTACCATTTAATCCCCCATGTTCTAGACACTTTAAAACACTTTCTAGGCATTTTTAGGGGTGGTCCGGGACTTGGTCCGCACCCAAGGTCCCGGACCAATCAAATAACTCACTCTCGGCTGATTTTCTACTCTGGTCCGAGACTTGGTCTTGGACTAAGGTCCCGGACCACAACCTGTTTTGAGTCTCGAACTGATTTTTAATGCGGTCCGGGACTTGGTACATATCCTAAGTCCCGGACCCTGCTAAAAACTGCTATTAAGGTCATTTTTCAACCCCTAATCAACCCTTAAACCACACCTAATCATTCCATAATCTTTTCACATGTTTAAACACCCTATAATACTCCTTAAACACTCTTAAAGCGTTGGTCCATTCACCACCCAATTCTTGTTCAAATCCACAAAAACCAATTCCAACATTTTGCACTTTGCCCACTAATGCATTTCTAACTTCTTCTTGCTAGTTTTTACCTCCTACCAACCTCACCAATTCCATCAATGACCATTACGAATCATTCCTACATAAATGCACTCCTAAAACCCACATCTACTCCTTGTCTCACAAGTTACAAACACCAACTCTTTTTCTTGAAATTCCAAGTTACCAAAGTACCATTACGTACAGATTTTGCACTTCTCTTATCTCCCCATTCTCCACTATCATTATAATAGGCTACCACTACACTCTATTTAATAATACAAGCACCTAGGTTCTCCAATCCACTAAGTCATCTTAAAACAATTATTTTTCTACCAAAATCTTGCCATAACCCCCATAAACTTAACATCTCCCAGACCATCAATTCACATCAATTTACATTCCTAATCTAGCCACACCTTACAAGGGTACTACCAGCACATAATAAATCCTCAAAGTCCATCAACAACAACAACTCTAAAATCTCAATAAACCATAATATAAACATAACTCAACTCATTTGGATCCAAGGCCCTCAATTCAAACCATTAATTCACACACTCTCTCAAAGTCAACTAAACACACAATTTTTAAATATTTTGGGGTTCATTTTTCAACTTAACCAATCCCAACATCTTAAACAATTATAACAAGGTTTAAGGTAGATTTTTCTTACCTTAAACATTCAAATCATCTTTTAAATTCTCCTCTCCTCTTCTCCTCTTGATGCCGAAATCGGTCAAGACAAAAGTGGTTGCCCAACTCCAACCCAACATTCAAATCAAAGATTGAGTTTAAGCAAAACACTTAACCTCATTAACAAAGAATGCTTAAGACACTAATTAAGAGATTACCGTGTCAAACCCTAGAGTTGGTTTCTTGCCATAAAACAAAGGTGGGCTCTAATCCACCATTGGAGGCTTGGAAAGATGCTCAAACAAGAAAAGGAAACAAGGCATAAGAGGCAAAATTGGCCACACTTAGGAGATGGAGAAAAGATGGGTTTTTCTTGGAGATTCTTACCTTGTTTGAATGAGGAGACTCCAATCTACAAGATGGTGCCATTTACTCTTCAAATGGAATATACCCATGGAGATGAAGTTCATAATTCTTGGATTTTGAAAAGAGAGAAGTGTAGAGCTTGAGGAGGAGAACAGGAATATTATTTATTTTGCATTTGGAGCTTGTATGTGGCTAGAGCATGAATAAGAAGATGGAGTGGCCATAAGGTTTCAAATCGTGAACCCAGTATAGAGGAAGGGGGAATCGGCTGGAGGAAGGAGAAAGGTGGAAAGAGAGGGGAAAAAGAAGAATAAGAGGAGAGAGAAGAGAGAGGTACTTTTCTATTTTTTTCTTTCTTTCTTTCTACTTTATTAATGTGTGTGAGGGGGCTGTTTATCGCTAAAAATCGGCCCCACACAGTACAAGCTGGAGCGTTTTTCCATTTTCTCAGAAAACGCTCATTATTTTACCCGGTTTAGCATTATTCACTAACAGGGCCCGTTTTCTGGAATTTGCTCGTTTCTTTAATTTCAATGGTTATTATACTCTCATTAATGTTTAATTATAGTTTTTGATGAAGTAATTTTTATGGGTCTTTGACCGTTTTAAAGTCACGTTTTCGGGTTTTTTCAAAAAACGCGCTTTAAGACTCCGTTAGCGTTTTAACGCATTATTTAGATCCATTTCTGGGAATTTTTCCCACATGTTTAGTGTGTAATTAAGGTATAAAATATATTTTTAACCCTAATGAAGGTTATATACCTTCTAAAATATTGAATACGCATTTTCACGTTTTTGTGACTTTACGCATTTTTCGTTTTCTTTTTGGTTTTTATTTTCTCACCAATGATCTTAAGGACTTAATTAGCCTTAGAATCTTAATTAATAATTAGTTAACATATTAAGGTGTGGGGTATTTCAATCTACCCCCCTTAAAAGAACTTCGTCCTCGAAGTTCATAATTTCCCTCATATCCTTTTAATCAGAACACTGGGATTATTGCAAGATACAACGTCCATACTAAAGCACACTTTACATAACAACCTCAGACATAA
The DNA here is from genome assembly GCA_023374045.1 of Limonium bicolor. Lineage (NCBI taxonomy): Eukaryota > Viridiplantae > Streptophyta > Magnoliopsida > Caryophyllales > Plumbaginaceae > Limonium > Limonium bicolor. Next base: position 135,441,864 of record CM041781.1, read on the forward strand.
TGGTCCATGTAACATACCCCATCCCTACATTACACGCTTACATAATAACCTCGGACTCAACGGTCCGGGTACGCAACAACATTTGTACTTACATAACAACCCTCAGACTCTCAGGTCTGGTCACATAACAACATTCAAACTTTAAGGTTTGGATAGCACATCACTTCAGGCTCATAGGTCTGGATAACATCTACCACACATATCACACAACAGTCTTAGCATGTATATCAACAGAAATACCCTTTTCCATCTCTTCATGGCCTCAAGTCCCATGTTGAGTACAATACACTGTGATCCCGCAGAACCCGGTCACGATGGACACCTTCTGGTCCCCGTCCTTTGGGAGATCAAAACAATCACATACATTTTTAAAATAATACTTCTCATGTCACCGGTCCAAAGACAAGGGCTCTACTCCTCACTCGTGAGCAAGTAATACGAAAATATTCTTTAGGGGTTAAGTAGAACAAATTCTTTATGGAAGGATGCTAATTGAAAATCCTCTACAAGGTCAAATAAAAGAAATCCTTCCTTTGAAAATACCATTTAAATCTTGGAAAATATTATTGACGTCTTGAAAGTACTAGTTGAAAATTGAAAACCCAATTTAAAATTCTTTTGAAACCAATACAACTCCAAGTCCAATAATTGTTAACTGCATCTTATTTGTAATGTGATTATTTGTGACACTTATAGGGAGTTTCAAGAATTATCCAACCCTGATGTGTTCAGCATCAGTGTTGAACTATCTTTCCACCCCAATTTGTGTTCATTTCCTGATCGCATGCAAATCAAGTTAACCCCCCACTTCACTTTCAAACAAGCAACTACTTCAAATCTTTACTATTTTCTATCTTCCAGTCCTTCCTAGTCATAATCATTACATCTCCTAGGGATGAAACTCCGTCCATCAATTATCTCCATACACTTTTAATCAAGTACCTAGGGAATTTACCTCTCGCTAGGTTTCTATGTCGGTGTCATACCTTTTCATAAATTACAATACTGTATATATATACTTTTATCAAAATACAATACACTGTTTTACATTAGTATTATATGAACATACATGGTCGGGGTTTTAGTTCCCCGGAGTTTCCTTACTCCCTTATACTTGTACTCTCACACAATAGTTAACAAAGTAGCACAATAGTCAAAACAATTTTTTGTGCTATGCACACCATAGTCACGTACACTTTACTTAGGATGTGCTAGAGGAAAACATAGGCCCGAAGCACACCGTACACGTTTATTTCACTAGATGTGTCGGCCGTAATATAGGATCGATCACACCATACACAATTTCCCCCTAGCTCCAAATAATAGTGAGGTAGGTAAGCCTTGGTTAAGCTTGTGGGTGGTGTAATCCAAGGAAGGAAAGCAACCTAACATAACAGTATTCCCCCTAGCCCTAATAATAATGAGGTAGGTAAGCCTTGGTTAAGCTTGTGGTGATTGTAATCCAAGAAGGAAAAACACCATAACATAACAAGTGGGTGTTAATAGCAAATATATCATCAACTCCCAAAACGCGCGCGGCAGAACGACCGGATTCCTCACCCCCTAATATATACATATTAGTTAGAAGTTCCTTTATGGAACTTATCACTCCATACACCATTGGTGTTACAAGCTTGGTTAATCACACACAATGTAGGGAACATCCCATTCGACAAACATGGACAACAACTTTCGTTAACAACGATATTTAATCAAAGGCAACACACAACACACAACCACAATATACAACTAACGCACGAATAGACGTAGTCAGAACGTTCCCGTAGGTTGGGATGTTAAATCCGAATTCCGATCTCTTATGTGATCCTAGAGTCGGTTAGCTACGGTTTAACACATAATTAAGGTTAAACGGTATAAATTATTTACGCCACTGAAATTGTAAGTTCCTAAATTCCCTAAGCCCTATCTAATCTCTAATCGATCCTACCTCTTTGCTAGACCTTTGTGCTTCATCGAGTTACCTTGTTACTGATGCTCGAGCTTTGAAGAGAGAGAATCGCGCAGATAATGCAACAGTATGTAACTTCGAATGTGAGAGCGTGTTTCATTGTGGGGTTGAACCCCTATTTATAGTGTTTTACATCGTTAAATCGAGAGTTGCCAGCCTGTCCTTCTTTTTAATTGCCAGGCTGGCATTTACATATAAGTGAGATATTTAATTATCCATCCGGCCGGATCACACTCTGATCCGGTCGATATCCTTTGTTCTAAGCTTCCTTCCAGGCACATGGAACCGGATGCTCTATTCTTCCTTATTCTCGTACTTTTCCCTCTTCATCATCCCAAGTTCTACTTTTGATTATATTAACGTAAAAAGTAGAACTTCTCTTTCAGCGTGTGCTTTTGTTGCCTTTTTATTCTGACGCTATGGCTTTTTGCCCTTCCGGCTGAGGCCTTTTATTCTTCCGGCTATTATTCCCCCTTAGTCCCACAAGTTCTTTTTTCCTTTTCTTTGTTCTAAAAAAAAGGAAAAGAGCTTTCTTTTTCTAATTGTGCTCTTGCCCGTGCCTGACCCTGCCTGCGCCTTTTCGATGTAGAATTTGCAGAGCCGTTTTGTGTCAGCGCCCTGTTTCCAGGAAGGTGCAGGATCTCTCTTTAATTTTTATCAACTGGGCGGGAGTCGTTTTTTTTTTTAAAGCTCTAGCTTCGAATCTTTCAGATATCTTCTTTCCTTGTTTGCCCAGACTCCTCGCCTCTCCTTGCATCCTTTTTTCGATCTTTCACTCTTTTGCTTCGCTCTTGCTCTCCCTCTTCCTTTCTTGTTCGATGGCTCGTCTAGCTCGAAGAAAACAAGGCAGCTGCGAATTTCGTCCCTGCTAGAGAGGCGATTCAAGGTACCTTTTCACCCCAAGGGTTTCGCCCGACTTATCTGAAATCTACCGCGCCTTTCTCGGCCGACCGAGAACCTTCTCCATCCTCCCTGGATACCTCCTCCCTTCTCTCTTTTTGAAAGACGTCGAAGTCCCACTGGGTACTTGCATCTTCCTTCCTTCCGACGCTCACATCCCCACGATGATTTCGGGCTTGGGTATGCCGTTTTCGCGGACTTTTTCTCTCGCGGCCTGACCGTACCCCTCATCCATTCATTCTAGGTTTCCTGATTCGGCGCTGCTGCATGCTTGCCCACCTACACCCGAAGGCAATTTCTTACCTCCATGCCTATGTTCTCCTCTGTGAGGAGAGCAAAATTCGGGTAGAAGCGACCGAATTCGTCCAATTTTACACCACAAGGGACGATCCTGATAGCCTGACTATCAAGGCGAAGGCCGGTTTTTCTCTCTTCTCTGATTATAAGAAAGCGTCTTCCGGGTGGAACTCTCGATGGTTCGTCATTGTCCCACCACCAGGCCGATTTTTGGGAGTTCCCTACTGCCCCTTGATCCCGAAAGGCCAATTCAGCTGTCCTCCTTCCCCAGCGCAAGAAATCCTATCTCAAAATCCTGAAGGTGATAAGCAAAAACAGCCTACGGTCTCCGTATTTTTTACCCGGCGCGCCTGGAATCATTGAAGAAATATCACAGTAAGTCTTATTTGGTCAGTTTTATCTAAATTTTACCTTTGACCTGTTTCCTTACTTTCTCATCGTTCCGGCAGATTTCTTTTCTAGAGGAGATAAGGTTGGGCCCTTCAATAGCTGGAATTTTGTCGGCTTCAAGATGGGAGACGAGCGTTGATTATTACGCTGTTGATGCGGCTGTTGATGTGGCCACAGGCTTCTTGGGAATGCTACCCCCTCCAAGAAGAGGCAAAGGGTAATGAAGACAAGGACCATTCTGGACAGAAGAAAAGAGGACTACTGGGTCTCCAGCCCTCTCAAGCGGTGATTTGCCAGGTACTTGGTACGTGAGTCCAGGTCTGGGCGTCGCGTCTTTCTCTCCCTCTTACTCCTGATTCAGGCCAGGGGTCTGCCTCTTTCAGGGCAGGGTCTGGTCACCCAACCCCCATTTGTGAATTGTTTCCTGACTTGGCAGGGTATTTCTCTTCCGATCCGGCCCATGGTGCTATCTTGGAAGATACTAACCCACGTATTGTTCTCTCTTATTTGAAGGAAACTCTTTTCCTTTCCTTTTTTGTTCATTCTATGCTGACCCTTTTTTCTCAGGCTCTCAAGGCGCGCCCATCACCGTTACTGACAACGAGGTTGCTCGCGGTCCGGCCCACCCTTCTCCTGCTGTTCCAGCTTCCGGTACTCAAAGACTCCGGAAGAAAACCGCGTCAAAGCCGAAGGCTGTTCCTAGCGGAGGCTTCTGAGACTGAAAGTGACCGTGGGACTATTGGCGCCTCAGTCCCACAAGACATCCCTGGGTCGGTGATTCATCATCTGGGGGGAAGGAGTACCGAGCTGTGCCCGAGAACCCGAGCTCCGAAGTAAGCAGAGGGAAGACAGGCAAAGGGAGGCCATTGCCACCCCCTCTTCTCCTCCAGGGAGGATGTTGCTGCTCCCTCCCCTCTCCACCCCCCCTGTTCAGGAGGGCTTTACCGGCCTTCTCAGAAGGAGGGATGGTTTTACTACCGTGGGCAACCTTTGCGCAAGATCCCCTTCGACGTTGCTCGATACACCGACGCCTGGAAGGAAGCAATAAGACTTTGACCATCCGGATGGGATCTTCGCTCCTCCATCCATTGTTACCGCCACCAAGGAAAAACTGAGAGCTGGGGTTGGAGCAGCCGATGCCATCATGCGTCATTCCATTCCCACGGGAGATGTCTTCAATCTGATGTGGCAAAGCATTTTTTCCGAGTAAGCGCCGCCTTCCTCCCATCCTCCCATGCCTTTCTGATATATTTTTTTTAAGTTTTAATGTTCGTTTGTTTTTTTTTTTTGCAGGTTATGTCTATGGCTCAAAGTGCTGAGTTCAGACTCGGGATCTTCAGTTACCTGCAACGTGAAAAAAGTCGGGCCGATAATACTGAAGCCGAGTTAAAGCAAACCCGTTCTAACCATGATAGCTACATGGATATTGTAAACTATGAGATTGACCGCAAGGTGAAAGATAGGACAGACACTTTGAACAAGGAATTGCGGTCATCTCGCCATGAATGTGTTCGTCTTCGAGACGAATACGAATCAAAGTTAAAGAATTTGCGGGAAGAGATGTTTTGCTCTGAGAAACCAGAGCCTCCACACAGGGTATCCTGAAGCAGGTACTCCACAAACCCCGGTGAAAAGAATGTTTTGATACCAGAGCATACTTTGTCTGACTTGGAAGTTTTGTTGCGGCAGGTACAAGCTGCTCACAAAAGGGACGTAGATTCCCTTACTTCAGATAAGGCTTACTTTGCGGGTGTGAATGTTGCCCTTGAGAAAGAAATTAATCCCTTGAGGCGGACAAAAAAGCTTTGACTGAGCAGAATGAGGCTTTGGTGGGAGACAAAGTCCAACTTATTCAAGAGCTCACCGCATTGACCGAGGAAAAGAATGTTCTGGAAGAGCAAACTCGAATTGCTTTTGACCAAGAGAAGCAGTTTTTGATGGATGAGAACACGACTCTTTCTGAGGGTAAAGCTGTTCTTGCAGCCGAGAAGGCTTCTCTGGAGGGAAAGGTGAAAACCTTAGAGGAGGCCAAGCAGCTCTTGACGGATGAAACACAGCTCTTTCTTCAGGCAAAGCTGCTCTTGCGGCCGAGAAAGCTTCTCTGGAGGGGAAGGTGAAAGCTTTAGAGGAGGCCATGGCCCTCCGCCAACCCGAAAGCTAAGGTTCCGGCCAAGGGTGAGTCTTACGGTCTTTTTTTTGCCGCTTTTATCTTTATGCCTTATTCTTACTGATTCCGCTTTCCTTCCCCTCTTCTTTTTTAAAAACAGATCCTGAAAGTCTTTTAAGACATGTCGAGAAGCTCAGCGATCGTATTGATAAGCTGAATGAGGAGCTTTCTGCCCGCGGGTTCTGACCGCGATCTTTACCGAGCTCAGGTGTGCAGCTTGAGGGGATGTTGCCAAACATACAGCCTACGCCCGTCAGGCCCAAGAAGAGTTGAAGAAACAAGGAACTGTTTTGCCCATCTAAAAAAGGCTTTCGGTTCTCAGAGCCGGAAGATTACCAACATTTGTCGTCAAGCCATCTCCAAGTACTTCCTGAAGAGGGGGGAAGTACTGGATGACGATCTGTATAATGAGCTGGAGTTTGACAATGTTGCCCGGAAGAGCAACTTTCTTGAAGACTTTGAGAAGTTTGGTCGTATCCCTGGTGAGACAGTCTTTGGGCCTGGTCAAGCTTCTTTCCTTCCCCCGATAGCGGCCTGCGCCAGGAGGTTGCGGGCTTTCGTCAAGCTGCTGGAAAATCTAACTCTGCAGAGAGTGTTTCCAAAGAGTCTGCTGTAAAGAAGCCTGCTAAGGAATAGATGCTTTTTAGATAGCAATTTGTTAGCACAGGAATCTTGTATATTTGTATTTTGGATTACTATTTTTGGTGATGTTTTGGCGTTTTACCATTTCTTTTGCATCCCTTAAATGTTTTAAGTAACTTCCTTACGAGTTAGTTTCATACTCTTCATTTGGCTTTATCCGGAGCGACCGATTTCCAAATGCTTTGTAATCTCCCTTTTGTTTATGGAAGATCATTATGCCTTTGCTCTAAGCTTTTTACGAAATATAAATTCCTAGTTTTTATAGGCATGCTGGCTGGGTGGTATATTTCAAGGCATGATAGCCTGTAGGCACACTGGCCGGATGGTACATTTCAAGGCATGATAGCCTGTAGGCACACTGGCCGGATGGTACATTTCAAGGCATGATAGCCTGTAGGCACACTGGCCGGATGGTACATTTCAAGGCATGATAGCCTGTAGGCACACTGGCCGGATGGTACATTTCAAGGCATGATAGCCTGTAGGCACACTGGCCGGATGGTACATTTCAAGGCATGATAGCCTGTAGGCACACTGGCCGGATGGTACATTTCAAGGCATGATAGCCTGTAGGCACACTGGCCGGATGGTACATTTCAAGGCATGATAGCCTGTAGGCACACTGGCCGGATGGTACATTTCAAGGCATGATAGCCTGTAGGCACACTGGCCGGATGGTACATTTCAAGGCATGATAGCCTGTAGGCACACTGGCCGGATGGTACATTTCAAGGCATGATAGCCTGTAGGCACACTGGCCGGATGGTACATTAAAAAATTTTGCTTTAAAGGAATACCTCATTTTATTACTTTTTGTAAGAACGTTTTTATACATAAAACTTTTTGAGGCACTCGGCATGCCATGAGTGAGGCAACTCGTATCCTTCACTATTTTTCAAACGATATGAAGCTTGCCCTGTTCGCCGTTGTACTAAATGGTCCCTCCCATTGGGGCTCTAGCTTCTTTGGTTGCTTTACCTCTCGAAGGACCAGTTCACCTGGAGCAAAGCCTCTTCCTTTCTTCCCTTGTTTTCTGGTTAAAATATCTTTCCACTTTCGCTTTATCCCTTTCCATCCGGACTTGGGCCATAGTCCTGGTTTCTTCAAGCAGGTCAAGGCCGTCTTTCACCCCTTCATTGTTGTTTTCTTCATTAAAGGATTCCCATCTAATCGATGGGACTATAACTTCAGCCGGAACGATTGCTTCCAACCGTAGGTCAGTCTATATGGAGTTTCCCCTGTTGGGCCCTTTTCGTTGTCCTGTAGGACCAGAGAACCTGAGGTAGCAACTCTGCCCATCTCCCTTTTTTGCTGTCCAACTTCTTTTTTATAGCTTTGACAATTTGTCCATTCGCATTTTCTACCTGGCCGTTTGCTTGTGGATGGGCGACCGATGCGAATCTCAGGTCAATCTTCCATTCTTCACAGAATTCCCGGAAGCTTTTACAGTTGAACTGAGTTCCATTGTCTGTTATTATTATTTTTGGGATCCCAAATCTGCAGACTACATACTTCCAGATGAAATCTTGTGACTTTCTTGCGGTAATGGATACTGTTGGCATGGCTTCCACCCATTTGGTGAAGTAATCAATGGCCACATAAATGAATTTATATCTTCCGGGGGATGCTTCCGGAAAAGGTCCAACGATATCCAATCCCCACATGGCAAATGGGATCGGGGACAATATGGCTCTCAGTGTGGATGGGGGGCTATGTATTTTGTGGCCGTGTTCCTGACATTTTATGCATTTCCGTATGTATCTTTTGAAAGTTCCCTCATCCTCGGCCAATAGTACCCCAGCCTTAGGATCTTGTGGACTATTGCCCTCTCTCCTTGGTGGTTCCCACAGGTCCCCTCATGTAGCTCCTCCATGAGCCTTACTCCTTCTTCTATGGTAACACACTTAAGTGCTGGCCTTGCGAATGATCTTTTGTAGAGCTGTCCTTGTTCTAAAAAGAAAGATGCAGCCCTTCGCCTTGTTTTTGCCGCCTCCTTCTCATCTTGTGGCAAGTTTCCGCTTTGTATGTACTCAACAATGGGTGCCATCCAAGACTTGGCTATTGCGTCTGATTCAATGGTGCATACTCGGATCTCCTTCAGACTTGAGTTTGCCTTTATTTCCATCCAGACTTTACTGGGCATTCTTTCGGCCATACTGGCCAGTTTAGCCAACGCATCGGCCTCTATGTTTTCTGCTCGAGGAAGATGTCTTAACTCACATCTCTGAAAGTTTGCCTTCGTCTCTTGGACTTTGGCCAGGTATTTTCCAAGCTTCTCCTCCTTGACTTCGTAGATGTTATCGTTTTGTCGCGCCACTAGCATTGAGTCTGAGTATATTTCTAACTCTGCATAACAACAAAGAGGTAAGTCCCACTCTTCCCCCTTTAGGGGGTGTATAAAAAATTCCTATAGACACAAATGAGAACCCTGTTTTATTTAGAAAAAACCTGTTGCCCCTAAGGCAGTGGCGACCTCCAATCCCTGTATGAGGGCTTCATATTCTGCTTCATTATTTGTTACTTCAAATTCCAGCCGGAACGCAAAGTTAAGAGTTCTTCCATCCGGCGTTTGGACCACTATTCCGGCCCCCGCTCCAGTCTTGCATCGAGCTCCGTCAACTAGGATAACGTACGGGTTGGTTGGTTCTTTGTCTTGGGCAAAGGTTGTTTCGGTTATGAAGTCCGCCAAGGCTGTGCTTTTATGGCTGTTCGAGGAAGGAAGTGGATTTCGTACTGGGTGAGCTCGACGGTCCAACTAACCATTCGCCCGGATGCGTTTGGGTTGTTTGCTATCTGTTTCAGTGGCCAATTTGTTCTAACGAATATTCGGTGTGACTGAAAATAAGGCCGAAGCTTTCGGGATGCAACGACTAATGCAAACAATATTTTTTCAACGTTGGTGTAGCGGCTTTCTGCTGGAGTTAGGATTTTTCCGGTGTAGTATACTGGTATCTCTTTTTTCTCCTCCTCCATTATTAACACAGCTGCTATTGCCCAATCTGTGGCAGAGAGGTAGAGATACAAGTCTTGACCAGGTGCCGGAACACCCAGCTTGGGCAACTCTTTGAGCATCTCTTTGATCCTGTCAAAGGCGTCTATACACTCTTGACTCCACTGGAATTTCTTTTTTTTTCGTAAAATGCTGAAAAATGGTATTGACTTTTCTTGGAGTTTTGAGCAGAATCTTGCTAAAGCCGTGAGCCTTCCGTTCAATGCTTGCACATCTTTAATGTTCTTTGGTGGTGACAGATCGAGGATTGCCTGAGTTTTTTCGGGATCCACTTCAATCCCTCTTTGCCCACGATAAAGCCTAAGAACTTCCCCTTTGTAACTCCAAATACGCATTTTTCCGGATTCAGCTTGATTTGGAATCTGTCTAGGGTGTCAAAGGTTTCTTTTAAATCTTCCATGTGTTGTACCCAGGAATTACTTTTACCACGATATCATCGACATATGCTTCTACATTCCGGGTAATGTTGTTTGAATACTTTGTCTATCATTCTTTGGAAGGTTGCACCCGCATTTTTTAATCCAAAAGGCATCACCTTGTAGCAAAAGGTTCCGGCCGAGGTAATAAAAGATGTTTTTTCTGAATCCTCCTCATTCATTCTTATTTGATTATATCCTGAAAACGCATCCAAGAAACTTAAGACAGAGCTTTGAGCCGTTGAAGCAACCAGTCTATCTATCGATGGTAGTGGGTAAAAGTCTTTAGGACATGCTTTGTTCAAGTCTGTGAAGTCCACACACATTCTCCATTTGCCATTTGACTTTTTAACCATCACAACATTAGCCAACCACTTGGGATAGGACACCTCCCTGATGAATCCGGCTTTAAGCAGTTTTTGCACTTCAGCACGTGCCGCAAAGTCTCTTTCCTCTCCTATTATTCTTCTTCTTTGCCGGATGGCTGGGTGCTTTGGATCCACTCGCAGGTCATGCTGGATAACGCTTGGATCTACTCCTGGCATTTCGTCCGTGCTCCAGGCGAAAGTTACCCTTCTTTTTTCCAGGAATCTCATCAGGTGAGTTTGCTCCCCACTGCCGAACGCATTTCCTATTTTAAAAAATTTAGAAGGGTCAGTTTTTAAGTGTACCTCTCGTGGTGACTCTTTAGAGGTTCCACAGTCTTCTGCCCTTTGATCCGGCTCTGGCGGGAGAGGGAGCTTTCCCTTGAATTCCTCTTCCGACCCCACCGTTTTGACCATCTCTTCTTCCGGCATTCCCTCCATGATGCGTACTTCGCATACCCGAGCCATCTTTTGACTTCCACTAATGGTCACCGCCTTTCCAGACCTGGTTAGATACTTCATTTTCAGGTGGTGAGTGCTGCATATTGCTTTGAAAGCATTAATCCCTGGCCTGCCAAGATACATATTGTATCCGGAAAGTCCCGGTACAATGAAAGCTGTGAGCTTTTCAGTTCTTCGCTCGTCTCCCAATCCCAATGTTAAGGTGAAGTCTATGCTCCCTGAAGACTTGGTAGAAACGCCCCCAACGAAGCCTCCAAGGACCGCTGAATATGGTTTAATCTTATCTTTCTGGAACCTCCAATTTTTTAACTGCCTCGGCCGATATGACATTCGCTCCAGCCCCGCTGTCTATCAGGATTCCTTCCATCATCCTGTCATTTACTTGCGCCCGAATGACCAGTGGATCATTGTGAGGGTATAACACCCCTTCTTCGTCTTCGTCTGTAAAGAAAATCTGGGGAAGATTCTCTCGCTTGGCAATTTTTCTTTCCGGTAGCTCTTGATGTACCGCATGAATATGTCTTTTTCTCTCGCTTGGGGTCAATCCTACCTCTGAAAAGAGACCTGAGAATTTGCTTAAGAGAAAAAGTTTATTAGATTTTTATTACCGGAAGATCCGGGGATTTTTACAATCATAGGTCTTTCTAAAAAGAAAAGAAAAAGTTCAATTACACCGCCCTTGCTTTATTATTGGCGTGACTGGGTTTACCTAACATCAGAGAAACAAAAACTTCTCCACCTTCTTACAAACCTGAGATCATACCGACTGATTTGCCGTGATTAAGCTCAGGGTGGATCTCTTCTTCCCGGTGATTTCGAGAGGTGGACTGATTTTGCCTGCCATATTGCTTCTGCTGGCCTGCCATCTGCTTTCCTTTGCTCTTCTTGTCCTCTTCGATGATCCTCAACTCTTTGGCCAGAGTGGCGCAGTTTGCGGTTCTGTGACTTTTGCAGCCATGGTACTCACAGAAGGCTACCGGAATCTCCCCTGGATAAGGCTTCTTTGGTGGAGGCAGATATCCTTCTTTGACCGCCGCCGCATACCTGCCTGGATCAATCTGGACGGCAACTCGGGCATTCTGAAACTGAGGCGCCTGGGACGGAGCTTTGTAGTAAGGCTTGTATCTTGAGCTTCCTCCCGATGAACTTCCTGATATGTTGCCGGAAGAGCCATTCCCACTCGATCCTCCTTTCTTGTCGTTAACCGCTTGAAGCTATTTGCTAAATCTCTGGCCTTATTTTCCGCCACCTCTGACTTTAGAAACTCATGAATCATTTCGGCTAGCTCTCCATGGGTTTTTGGGGCTTTTGTCGCGATCTTCCCGGCGAGCCTTGGCTGTGCTAGCCCGTTTCCGAAAGCCTTGATTAGGATCTTTTCATCAATGTCATCGATTTCTGCTACCTGCTTATGAAACCTCTCGCTGAATTCTTTCACCGTCTCCCCTTCTCTGCTTGAGATCCATTAGTTCTATCGTTTCCTTCTTGATCTTCTTGCTTGCGGCAAAGTATTGCTGAAACTCCTCAGTCAATTGCTTAAAACTTGAGATCGACTGCGGGGGCTTGTTGAGATCCAACCGAGCGCTCTTTTGGATAATGTTCCCGGAAACAAATTGCAGAGGGCGAGAGAACTTATCCCCTGTGTGTTCATTGCGAACATAAACTTCTGAACGTGAAGAGCAGGGTCCCCCGTTCCATCATACTTTTCAACTGCAGGTGCAACGAAGTGAGGAGGAAGCTTTGCCTTCCTGATTTTCTCGGAAAAGGGGTAGAGAGTCATGTCGATCGAATCATCTTCCTCAGTCTCGTCGCTGATGATCAGAGTTTTTCTAGCTGCTCTTTCTTCCGGCTGTTGCTCGCTCGGAGTCGCGATTCTTGAGCGATTCAAGCGCCTCAGTCATGTCCTCCCATTTCTTCTGGTATTCTACATCTCGCTGCATCAGCTCCTGCTGCAGAACTTCATTCCCTCTACTATCCTTTCGTCGATGGTTCTGACTAAGCCTTTCAGCATCTCCTCCAACGCTTGCTTGGAGATCATGTTTTCAGCTTCTGTTCTGTTGTTTTCGGTTGCTCTTACGTTATCGGTCTCGCCCTCAGGTCGGGGTGTCTTCCTTGTTCTTGGAGCCATCCCTGCACGCGTACTTTCCTTGCTTTTTCCTGCAAAAGACACAACCTCAAAAGTTTCAAAGTTCGTTGTTTCGCTCAAAATCAGGTTACCTCCGGTGGACTCGTGGTTGCCAAGAAAGATCTTGAGCCATTCGTTTCCCACAGACGGCGCCAAATGAAATTGTAAGTTCCTAAATTCCCTAAGCTCCTATCTAAATCTCTAATCGAATCCCTACTCTTTTGCTAGACCTTTGTGCTTCATCGAGTTACCTTGTTACTGAGTGCTCGAGCTTTGAGAGAGAGAGAATCGCGCAGATAATGCAACAGTATGTAACTTCGAATGTGAGAGCGTGTGTTTCATTGTGGGGTTGAACCCCTATTTATAGTGTTTTACATCGTTAAATCGAGAGTTGCCAGCCTGTCCTTCTTTTTAATTGCCAGGCTGGCATTTACATATAAGTGAGATATTTAATTATCCATCCGGCCGGATCACACTCTGATCCGGTCGATATCCTTTGTTCTAAGCCGTTCCTTCCAGGCACATGGAACCGGATGCTCTATTCTTCCTCATTCTCGTACTTTTCCCTCTTCAGCCACATTAATGAATTACTGTAAACTCATTTCATGCTTTATCTTGCAAGGTGGCAAACATACAGAAAAACACATAGGCATACAAGCCGGTGTAACCCGGTAGGACACAGGTTGCAAGAAAACCATACCTTACACCATGGGTTATCTACCGTGTTCCCGAGGATTTACTCCAACGCATCACCTCACGATCCCCGAGTAGTTTCTGAACAACTGGTATTATTATAAAAATGCTTTATTAACAACAAACTCTTATGGTATGTAAACTTCTATTACTCCAGTGCTTACCCCGTTATCCCGTTATTTCGGTTAACTTTGTGTACTTAAACTCACAACTTTCTCACATCCAAGCTAAAACTGTTTTACACTTTCTAAGGCCTTTACATGTCACTAAACAAGGCCTAAACATCATCTAAAACCATTACCATTTAATCCCCCATGTTCTAGACACTTTAAAACACTTTCTAGGCATTTTTAGGGGTGGTCCGGGACTTGGTCCGCACCCAAGGTCCCGGACCAATCAAATAACTCACTCTCGGCTGATTTTCTACTCTGGTCCGAGACTTGGTCCTAGACTAAGGTCCCGGACCACAACCTGTTTTGAGTCTCGAACTGATTTTTAATGCGGTCTGGGACTTGGTACATATCCTAAGTCCCGGACCCTACTAAAAACTGCTATTAAGGTCATTTTTCAACCCCTAATCAACCCTTAAACCACACCTAATCATTCCATAATCTTTTCACATGTTTAAACACCCTATAATACTCCTTAAACACTCTTAAAGCGTTGGTCCAATTCACCACCCAATTCTTGTTCAAATCCACAAAAACCAATTCCAACATTTTGCACTTTGCCCACTAATGCATTTCTAACTTCTTCTTGCTAGTTTTTACCTCCTACCAACCTCACCAATTCCATCAATGACCATTACGAATCATTCCTACATAAATGCACTCCTAAAACCCACATCCACTCCTTGTCTCACAAGTAACAAACACTAACTCTTTTTCTAGAAATTCCAAGTTACCAAGTACCATTACGCTACAGATTTTGCACTCTCTTATCTCCATTCTCCACCTATCATTATAAGGCTACCACTACACTCTATTTAATAATACAAGCACCTAGGTTCTCCAATCCACTAAGTCATCTTAAAACAATTATTTTTCTACCAAAATCTTTCCATAACCCCCCCCCCCCCCATAAACTTAACATCTCCCATACCATCAATTCACATCAATTTACATTCCTAATCTAGCCACACCCTTACAAGGGTCCTACCAGCACATAATAAATCCTCAAAGTCCATCAACAACAACATAACTCTAAAATCTCAATAAACCATAATATAAACATAACTCAACTCATTTGTATCCAAGGGCCTCAATTCAAACCATTAATTCACACACTCTCTCAAAGTCAACTAAACACACAATTTTTAAATATTTTGGGGTTCATTTTTCAACTTAACCAATCCCAACTTCTTAAACAATTATAACAAGGTTTAAGGTAGATTTTTCTTACCTTGAACATTCAAATCATCTTTTAAATTCTCCTCTCCTCTTCTCCTCTTGATGCCAAAATCGGTCAAGACAAAAGTGGTTGCCCAACTCCAACCAAACATTCAAATCAAAGAATGAGTTTAAGGAAAACACTTAACCTCATTAACAAAGAATGCTTAAGACTCTAATTAAGAGATTACCTTGTGAAACCCTAGAGTTGGTTTCTTGCCATAAATCAAAGGTGGGCTCTAATCCACCATTGGAGGCTTGGAAAGATGCTCATACAAGAAAAGGAAACAAGGCATAAGAGGCAAAATCGGCCACACTTAGGAGATGGAGAAAAGATGGGTTTTTTCTTGGAGATTCTTACCTTGTTTGAAAGAGGAGACTCCAAGCTACAAGATGGTGCCATTTACTCTTCAAATGGGATATACCCATGGAGATGAAGTTCATCATTCTTGGATTTTGAAAAGATAGAAGTGTAGATCTTGAGGAGGAGAAGAGGAATATGTATTTTATTTTGCATTTGGAGCTTGTATGTGGCTAGAGCATGAAGAAGAAGATGGAGTGGCCATGGAGGTTTTCAAATCGTGAAACCCAGTAGAGAGGAAGGGGGAATCGGCTGGAGGAAGGAGAAAGGTGGAAAGAGAGGGGAAAAAGAAGAATGAGAGGAGAGAGAAGAGAGAGGGTACTTTTCTAATTTTTTTCTTTCTTTCTTTCGACTTTATTAATGTGTGTAAGGGGGCTGTTGACTCGCTAAAAATCGGCCCCACACAGTATACAAGCTGGGAGCATTATTCCATTTTCTACAGAAACACTAGTTATTTACCGGTTTAGCATTACTCACTAACTGGCCGTTTTCTGGAATTTTTCGTTTCTTAATTTCAATGGTATTATACTCTCATTAATTTTTTAATTATAGTTATTTGATGAACTATAATTTTACGGGGTCTTTTGACCGTTTTTAAAGTCACGTTTTCGGGTTTTTTTCAAAAACACTCTTTAAGACTCCGTTAGCGTTTTAACGCATTATTTAGATCCATTTCTTTGGGAATTTTTCCCACATGTTTTATGTGTAATTAAGGTATAAAATATATTTTTAACCCTAATGAAGGTTATATCCTTCTAAAATAATTGAATACACATTTTCACGTTTTGTGACTTTTACGCATTTTCTTTTTCTTTTTGGTTTTTATTTCTTCACCAATGATCTTAAGGACTTAATTAGCCTTATAAAATCTTAATTAAATAATTAATTAACATATTAAGGTTTGGGGTATTTCAATCTACCCCCCTTAAAAGAACTTCGTCCTCGAAGTTCATATTTCCCTCATATCCTTTTAATCAGAACACTGGGATTATTGCAAGATACAACTTCCATACTAAAGCACACTTTACATAACAACCTCAGACTTAATGGTCCAGGTAACATACCCACATCCCTACATGACACGCTTACATAATAACCTCGGACTCAACGGTCCGGGTACGCAACAACATTTGTACTTACATAACAACCCTCAGACTCTCAGGTCTGGTCACAAAACAACATTCAAACTTTAAGGTTTGGATAGCACATCACTTTCAGGCTCATAGGTCTGGATAACATCTACCACACATATCACACAACATGTCTTAGCATGTATAACAAACAGAAATACCTTTTCCATCTCTTCTTGGGCTCAAGTCCCATGTCGAGTACATATACACTGTGATCCCGCAGAACCCGGTCACGATGGACACCTTCTGGTCCCCGTTCCTTTGGGAGATCAAAACAATCACATACATTTTTAAAATATACTTCTCATGTCACCGGTCCAAAGACAAGGGCTCATACGTCCTCAGCTCGTGAGCAAGTAATACGAAAATATTCTTTATGGGGTTAAGTAGAACAAATTCTTTATTGGAAGGATGCTAATTGAAAATCCTCTACAAGGTCAAATAAAAGAAATCCTTCCTTTGAAAATACCATTTAAGAATCTTGGAAATATTAATTGAAGTCTTGAAAGTACTAGTTGAAAATTTGAAAACACCAATTTAAAATTCTTTTGAAAACACAATACAACTCCAAGTCCAATTATTGTTAACTGCATCTTATTCGTAATGTGATTATTTGTGACCACTTGTAGGGAGTTTCAAGAAATATCCAACCCTGATGTGATCAGCATCAGTGTTGAACTATCTTTCCACCCCAATTTGTGTTCAGTTTCCCTTGATCGCATGCAAATCATTTTCAACCTCCCACTTCACTTTCAAACAAGCAACTACTTCAAACATTTACTATTTTCTATCTTCCAGTCCTTCTAGTCATAATCATTACATCTCCTATGGATGAAACTCCGTCCATCAATTATCTCCATACACTTTTAATCAAGTTACCTAGGGAATTTACCTCTCGCTAGGTTCTATGTCGGTGTCATACCTTTTCATAAATCACAATACTGTATATATATATATACTTTTATCAAAATACAATACACGGTTTTACATTTAGTATTATATGAACATACATGGTCGGGGTTTTAGTTCCCCGGGAGTTTCTTTACTCCCTTATACTTGTACTCTCACACAATAGTTAACAAAGTAGCACCAATAGTCAAAACAAATTATTTTGTGCTACGCACACCATAGTTCACGTACACTTGTACGTCAAAACACACTAAGCGTTTTTGCGCTTTACCCCCCTTAAAAAGGGATTACGCCCACATAATCAATCACTGAACATTGATTTAAAATGTTCTGCCGCTGTGAAGTGTTTTAATTTCTACGCGGTCTGTTATACAATGTGTTCTGGTTAGAGGATCTTAACCATGTTTGCGGTTTAGTCCCTAAACCAAGAATTCTCATTGGAGTTCGTTTAACTCATAATCGGTTTCGATTCTGGCCTGTGAGACTTTTAGGCGTTAATAATTAGCCATTTTCTCATATTCACTATGTACATTCAACATTTGAATCACTGGTCTACTAGCTTCTGCTGCGTGACTCTGAGAACCTTGGAGGTTAGTTTGCCCCATTCATTTTCTATACGTATTGTACATTCCCCATTTATCACCTTCATCTTGTGAAGAATGGTTTCTTAACCGACGCGTGGTATCTCTTACCGTGAGCGAATTCGGTGAGTTACAAACTTTCTATCCACTTCTATGATAGTTTACTGTGTATACCGCTATGTATTTCACGATGATTAACTTGATTTCTTCCGACTTACTATCGGTTGAGGTTGAGCTACCACCTAATGTGTAGTGCTCTCTCGGTTATTTCCCACACTTGAGGTATATTCCATACCGATGGTTGGTATTCCGTGTTACTGCAGTCACTTATTGCTAATCATGTCTCCACATTTGGTTCTGAACAAGTATTCTTTCATTGGTACGACCTTGCATTTCCTATGCCTCGGTCTTATAACGTTATAAGTCTCTTTCTACTTCTACCATAATCAACATTTCCCAAATTCCTAGCTATCCCACTCGATCATCACTGCGCAAGTGCAATACCAAAACACTCAATCACATAGAGTGCAGAGGCGTAAACCCTTGGTAGTAAATCTCTTATGCGATTGCAATAGGAATGAACGTCGTTTCCTTGTTGCTCGGTCTGTCTACCATCTTTATTTATCAACTCCATGTTATTGTGTGATTTATTCACATGTATTGGTCGCTTGCTGCGCACCATGTTCTTACTTCTTGTACAACAATAACTTACATGATATCCACTGCCATGTTAGCTTCTGCACATGTACTTCCATCATTTGTATTATGGTTCGTCATTCATTTGGATTACTACTGAGTACACTATTTTTTTCGAGTCTTTATGCTCCCTGAGCGAACCATCACTTTGTTACCCTCACTCGACTTATAAGCCGGCGTTACTCAACTCGGTGCTTCACATTATACACACATGCTACTAAAACTAACTGCTCTCCGCAATAACAACATGGTCAATCTTCAACATATTTCTTGAACTTGGTTCACATAACTACCGCTCCTGCGGTCTCACAATATCGAGGGTATCCCACTCTTAAAGTAGTGGTTCATTCTCCGCTCTATTCACTTGTATAATGTAACTTTCGTAATCAATAAAATTTACTTAACACATTTTACTTGTGGCTTCTAAGCCTTACTGCCTCGAGCTCTGCTCATTGTAGGTCGTTCACACTCATTTACTTCTCCGTAAAACATTTCATGATTCGGAGGTTCTATTGACTCCAAGACAAGGTCGTTGCATCATGATTCCTTCCAAGTTGTCTCTTTGGAAACTTAGGGTCCTACGGTTAAGTGGGTTCCCTTCGGTGTTCAAACCTAGTAATTGTTTCCACTCTTGCGTTTCTGTCACATTGTTTCATCCAACAATTGTTGATCTAAACACCCCTCAAGGATCGCTCCTGGGTGTTGCCAAGGTATGCCATTACATCTGGCTTGCACTTATTGGTACATTTAGTAAACTATGCCTTTTTGCGTTCTTAGCTGGGTTTACTATCCTCTTCTGTGAAGGTTGATATCCCGTGGTAGTCTAAGTAATCATTCCGGGGGTTTCATCCCGTTTCTTGCACGTTAACGTGTCCATGATAGGCTTTGGCCTTACTAGGTATAGACTGGGTATTTGTTCCAGTTATTACGTTTTATTCCTCGGGATTCTTGAGACATATGAGATGTCTTTACTTACTAGTCAGTGCGCTCCACGCTTCTTGACTCATAAACATTTCCTTGGAATGGATTCATTAATGCTTTTAGTTTTGTTAACTTAACTGGATTCGTTTACTTCAACCATTCTTGGCAGTTCGTTGCTCTTGTTTAACTTTTACTGCTGACCGTAGTATGGAGTCGACTACTTCTCGTGTTCCTGACTCCACTCGTATACATATGTGGGGTACCCTACTGATACATTGCTACTTGCCCGACTAACCCATAAAAGGTCTGTCTGGCCCACAAGCTCCTATCGGAGCGCGGTCGTCCCACATTTCAGTTAGTACACTCGTAGTGTCCGTCACACGCCTAGGTGAAGTACTCTGTTGTCAACTCCCTCATATCGTCCTATGATAATATGCATTCCGTGCTTCCCGAACTATATATTAAGGGAAATTGGTCTACTGTCTGTATCTAGTATGAACTAGATCCCTTCCCTCGGGTTAATACCCTCGAGTTGTAGGATTGTTCTAAGGTTGCTCGAAAGCAAATGTAACACCCCATCCTCAACGTCGCACTTTATAACCATCTGCAGCGGGAACATAAACCATCACATTACTTAATCCGTTGGTGTTACACGCCGTTAACCACCCACGTGGCTAACAAGGCTAATACATACATATTATCGGTCTGATGGACTAGATCCCCGAGCAACTACACCATACAATCCTGATTCCATTTCCAACAATTATTTACATATACATCCCCCACTGTACCGAGTATTCATTAACCAATGCCGATAACAAATTCGGTCTTACTACACCTATAATACTACACATTAAAGGGCTACCAATGTACAAACATCTACCCCGTCCTACTCTCGAACGGCTTCCAGCTCCTTGTACCTGAAATAGAAAAAGGAGAAAAGGGTGGCCCCCAAGGGGCTCAGCACCTTTGCTGGTATGGTAATCCCGCAGCCCGCATGCTACCGGGCCACGCACAACTAATTGTCGTCTTAGCATGCTGTTGATTATATTTAAATCCTGCATGTAAACCATAAACACAAACATTGCATACGCCCAGCTATAGGGCTCAACAAACACCCAACACATCCATACATCCACACATAACAAACAACATTGTTTCCTTTAACCCTAGAGTGACTCTCCTCTTAATGGAGTTACTTCCTTAACACACATTACCCATTAATCGGGTTATCCTTAAACGCTTCTTATTATAAACCTGAATTCATAACCATAATCCACATATCCACAATTTACCACATATAACTTCACACAGAATAGGAATTGCAATACATCCATAACACATAATACAACGGGTACGGTTCTCTTAAGGAACCAACCCAACCATAATTAGTTCACTTTAGAGCCTAGAGAATGTTGCCAAACTCATGATAAGCTCGTTCCATACTTGCTACCGTTTCTTTAAATGAACAGATAACTTAACACCAAGGTGCGTCGGGTACAGTAAACCAAGCACACCGAACAACCATTGTATGCCCCAGAAAACCGACGTGAGTCAGTAACATAGCTTTGGCTAAGCTAAAGGGAAGATTGGAAACCCAATGAGTAAACAACCTAACATACACCAAGAGAGTCGAACCGGGTATGACATCGACTCCCGTCCATCACACGCGTGGCCGGAACATGACCGGACTCCTCACCCCCCATTAGTACACATATACTTATAGTTAAGTAGTTAAGGCTCCATTATGGAACCTATCACATCCACACACCATTCGGTATCACAACCGTGTTAAGCATGTAAGGGAGGTTCACACACTACAAACAATAACCATACACAACTAACTCACGCATAGCCGTGGTTAGAACGTTCCCAAGGTTTGGGCCGTTAACTCCGAATACCGATATCTCATGTGTACCTAGATTTGGTTAGCTAAGGTTTAACACCTATTTGAGGTTAAACGGTATTGGTGACCAGATTCGCCACATAAATGAATTACTATAAACTCATTTCATGTTTTATCTTACAAGGTGGCAAACACACAGAAAAACACATTGGCATACAAGCCGGTGTAATCCGGTAGGACACAGGTTGCAAGAAAACCATACCTGTCTCCGGAGTCCACTCCACCATGTCCACTTACGTTCCTCGAACAATTCTCGAACAACTGGTACATTAAAGTTGTTTTCATTAACATTGGGGTAACATGTTTGTGTAACGTCGAATGACCGTAGTTATCCCCGTTAACTAGTTAAATGACTTAACATTTTTAACTTGATTTACTCTCACATTTTATTCCAACTTCCCACCCACCAAATTGTCATTATAACTCACCAAACATGTCCTTAATAACCTTACAACATCATTATCCATCAATCCCCATCATTAGACACCATTTTCCAACCTTAAACAACAATTTTAGAGTGGTCCGGGACTTGGTCCTTACCTTAAGTCCCGGACCAGCACTTACTTAAATCTTCGGCGTATTTCATAGGGTGGTCCGGGACCTTGTACTCACCCCAAGTCCCGGACCAAAACCAGTGGTGCACTCTCGCCTATTTTCATGCATAGTCCGGGACTTGAACCATAACCTAGGTCCCGGACCAAACCTACAGAATTGTTAAAATTGCATTTTTCAAGTGTTGTTGCCTTAGTTCTCCACCTCCATTAATTGTATAAACTTACCATATGATCTTAGGTATATTCTAATGCCAAAATACACTTCATCACCTTAAAACATTGTCCAACTTGTTACCAATTTCTTATATTTTACCAACATTACCTAAACCTTAAACCAATTTCTCCAAGACTTGAACACATCCTAAGAACACCCATTAGATTTCTAAAACTTCCAAGATAATGCCTAAGTCCTTGTAGCACCTTAGAACACGTTAATGCATGTTTTCTTCCTTAGCAAAACATTTACCCATTACATTTCCTAGTTCACCAAAGTTCACTTAAACACTTAAGACTCCTTATTCATTTTACAAATTTTCGCCATAGGTTCTCTTAGCATATCATCATTCCAAAACTCATAGTTTCACCCTTAAACATTCAAGATCACCTAAATCCATCAAGAACACCATCACACACAAACCTTCACCAAATTACACCACAACACAAAATAGTGCATAACTTAAATTGCTTGGCACTTAGGCCCTTAAACTGCTTAAACCTTAAACACTGAATTTCCACAAGTATATATTGCCTTTGACCTGCAAATACACCCAACAAAACATATTCCCTTAATAATCTCTTTGAGAGCATTTCACTAGCTCATTTACCATTGGCTCCTTAGGTATTTTATTAAGCAAATCAAGCTCATTTTCCTAAGGCATTTAAACCACTTTGAGATAGTATTTTTACCTCTTTTTCCACACAAACTTCTTCCTTGTTTCCTTGCTTAAAAATCGGCCAAGCTTAGTTGCTTGTCAACTTCTAAACATTATACAACAATATAATGAGTATACAAGCTTTAAGCTTCATCTCATTGTAAACCCTAGTTACATATATTATCTTGAGGTATTAAAATGATTGTTTTACCTTGGAATGGAAAGAGAGCTTGAATATATATCAAGAGAGGACTCCACCAAGCCCTTGGAAGATTCAAATGAAGCTAGAACAAGCAAGGTAAAGACACCATGGTAAGGTAAATTTTCGGCCATGTATAAAAGGAGAGGAAACTTGATTTTCCTTTGAGATTCCTTACCTAGAAGCAAAGGAGAACAATAATATGTTGAAATATGAGCTCAAGCTCCTTCAATGGTGAATCTCCATGGCACCAAAATGCTTTTGAAGATTTGAAAAGGTAGGAGTGTAGAGCTTGCTCCAACTAGAAGAACGGTGGTCTCGAAATTGAATTTGGACCATGGAGCTAGGAGTTACATGTGGTCAAAGATGGAGTCTTGGTGTGTATTATTGCAAACGTAAATGGAGAATGAAGAGAGGTTGAAGAGAGCTTGCAACCGTGTGAAATGAAGAAGGGAATGAGATAATGAAATAAGTGAGTTGCTTTTAGAAGATATTTACATGTTAAAAGGTAACTTTCTTCCCTTTTACCTTCCTACCCTTCCTTCCTTATTTGATTTTTACATGGTGGTGACTCACCTTAATAAAAACCGGCCCCCATCATTTATTTAGAGATAGTTTGGTCTTTATTGACCCATTTAATTACTTGTAACAACATATGTTACAAACTAGCTTATTAAAGTCACTATTCATAAAACAAGGCACATAGATGTGAAATTTTTGATTTCCCATTGACCTAGACCTCCAAATGTGTTACAAATTAGTACACATATTTATTTAAGAGTAATGATGGACACCTAGCCATTCAAAACTCATTTACAAGACAATTTTCCAAAAATGTGCTTTAAGACTCCTTAAAGCACATTTTGTGTTTCTTGTTTTCAAGCTTGGTTTTCTTCAATAATTGATTTAATATGTTCATTAACATATTTCCAAGGTCTAGAAATGACCTTTAGGTTTTATACAAGGTTAACCAAGTCTAGAGCAATTATTTGCTTAAATTGACCTTAAGGTGTTTCCTTGTATTTTGCTTGGTTAATTGTTCACTGATGTTGTTAAGGCACTTTTTAGCCTTTGAATACCATAGTTTAACATTTAACCAACATATGAAGGTTTGGGGTATTTCAATCTACCCCCCTTAAAAGAACTTCGTCCTCGAAGTTCACATTTCCCAACACATCATTTGATTAGAATACGGGAATTACTTTCAAGATAAACTTCCATTACCAACACACCTTACACCACAACCTCGGACTTGACGGTCCGGGTACATATACACATCCATCCATAACATATCATTCTCACATGATTACCTCGGACTCAATGGTCCGGGTACCTTAACAGTAATGTACTCACATAACAACCCTTAGACTCTCAGGTCTGGGTAACATAACCACCTTTGGACTCATAGGCCCAGGTAACATAATCATTTCAGAACTCAACCCTATTAAGACTCAAGGTCAAAGTAATATTTATTACTCGCACCACACAACATGCCTTAGCATGTAAACAACCAGAAATACCTTTTCCATCTCTTCATGGGCTCGAGTCCCATGTTGAGTACATATACACTGTGATCCCCGCAGAACCCGGTCGCGATGGACACCTTCTGGTCCCCGTTCCTTTGGGAGATCAAAACATTCACTTAAGTTTTAACATATGTACTTCTCATGTCACCGGTCCGAAGACAAAGGCTCATACGTCCTCAGCTCGTGAGCAAGTACTACAAAAAAATATTCTTTACTTACCAGGTTAAGTAAACAAGAGAATCCTTTATTCAAAATATCAATCCACTGTTCTGGAAATACCAATTGAAAACCCTTTTGAAAGTTCAATACAACTCCAAGTCCAACTTATGCTCTTTGCATCCTTTCTTAGTGGTGTTACTTGTGACCACTTATAGGGAGCTTCAAGAGTCATCCAACCCTGATGTGATCAGCATCAGTGTTGAACTATTCTTCCACCCCAATTTGTGTTCGGCTTCCCTTGATCACATGCAAATCAAGTTCCACCTCCCACTTCATTTTCAAGGATCAAAAATACACACATTTCCCTTTTCTATCTTTTCAATCATTCTAATCATAATCATCACATCTCCAAGGGATAGAACTCAGTCCATCAATTATATCCATTTTCTTTTAATCAAGTTACCTAGGGAATCTAATTCTTACTAGGTTCCATGTCAGTTTCATACCCTTCATAAATCACCACACTGTATATATATAATATTTTTAATCAAATACAATACATCGTGTCACATTTGGTATTATGCAAACACACACCATTGGGGTTTATTTACTCCTTAACACTTGTACTAACCCACAACCATTACAAGGTAGTCTCACCTACCACAACGGTATTTCGCATCTTCTGTGCGCAATACCACCATTTAACCAAACCAACCATCATAACCAATTATTAACCATGCCAACCATCATAACCAATTATTTTTGTGCTATGCACAACATAGTTCACGTACACTTGTACGGTAAAACACACTAAGCGGCTTTGCGCTCTACCCCCCTTAAAAGGGATTACGCCCACGTAATCAATCACTGAACATTGGCTTCAAATGTTCTGCCGTCGTGAAGTGTTTTAACTACCACGCGGTCTGTTAAAGGATCTTGACCATATTAGCGGTTTAGTTCCTTTACCAAGAATTCTCATTGGAGTTTTCTTAACTCCTAACCAGTTTCGATTCTGACCTGTCCATTCGTTATCCATACTGTATTGTACACCTCCAATTCTCCTACTTCCACATTTAATTCTGCACCTGTATCATTCATTGATATGACCTTGCATTTCATATGCTTCAGTCTTATAGTGTTATAATTCTCTTTGTTCGCCTTCCACCATTATCATCTTCCAAATCCTAGCTATCCCACTCGATCATTACTGTGCAAACGCAATACCAAAACACTCAGTCATACAGAGTGCAGAGGCGTAAACTCTTGGCAGTAAATCTCTCATGCAATTGCCATAGGAATTCACACTGTGCTTCACTGAGATTCTTATCTCATAATACCGGCTACTGGCTTACTGTCCAGTTTATTTGTTATCACTTCCCATTGTATCTTTACTGGATTTAACGCATCACTCCGCTTATTTGTCATACCATCACCTATAATCCATACTTATACAACGGTCGCTTTCTGCGTACCGTGTTCTTTTTCCTTGCACAACACTAACTTACATGGTATTCACTGTCATATTAGTTTCCACACATATACTTGCATCATCCTCATGGATGACTACTGAATGCTCCTTGAGCGTTGCTCACTTTGAGTTATAAACCGGCGTTACTCAGCTCGGTGCTCCACGTTATACCTACATGCTAGTAAACTAGCTGTTCTTCCACAATAATAACATGGTCCATCCTTAATATATTTCTTAAACTTGGTTCACACAGCTACCGCTCCTGCGGTTTCACAATATTGAGAGGTATCCCCACTCTTAAGCAGTGGTTCGTTCTCCGCTTTATTTTCTTGTGTAACACAAACTTCCACAATTGATTCAATTTGACATAACATGTCTTGCTTGTGGCTTATAAGCCACTGCCTCGAGCTCTGCTCACTAAAGGCTACTTCCACACATTACTTTTCTGCACGACATTACATGGTTTAACAAGGTCGTCACATCTCGATTCCTTCCAAGTTGTCTCTTTGGCAACTTAGGGTCCTACTGTTAAGTGGGTTCTCTTCGGTGTTTAACCCGAGTAATTATTTCAACTCTTGAGTTTCTGTTACATTGTCTCATTCGACAATGTTTGATCCAAACACCCCTCAAGGATTGCTCCTGGGTGTTGCTAAGGTTTGTCATTACATTTGGCTTGCACTCATGGGTGCTTTCAGTAAACTTCGCCTTCTTATGTTCTTAGCTGGGTATTCGTTCCAGCTACCATGTCTCATTCCTTCAGCTTCCTAAGACATATGTGATGTCTTTACATAACCATCCGTGCTCTTCGCACTTCTACCTACATTCTCTTGGACGATTTACCAATTCATTTAGTCTTCTCAACTGGGTTCCTTTACTTCAACCATTCGTGGTAATCCTTGCTCTCTTTGACTTTTACTGCTGACCGTAGTATGGAGTCGACTCCCCGTGTTTCGGACTCTTCTCGTATACATATATGGGGTATCATACTGATACATTACTACTTACCCGACTAACCATAAGTAGGTCTGTCAGGCCCACATGCTCCTATCGGAGTGCGGTCGTCCCACACAGTTGGTACACTCGTAGTGTCCGTCACACGCCTAGGTGAAGTATTCTGTTGTCAACTCCCTTATATTGTCCTTTGACAATATACATCCGTGCTTCCCGAACTCATTCAGGGAGGTTTATCCACCGTTGTATCTTAACTCCACCATACCGTCGGGTTGCTACCCTCGGTTCACCGGTTTCCGTCCGGTTATTACAAGGTAAACTAGTCTGAAAGAAGGTTAGAAAGAAATATTGGTTTAAAAGAGAATTGGGTTTTGAAAGAAACGAGTTTGAAATTAAATCTGAGTTTGAAAGAAAATTCTCATGGTTTCACAATGCCTTCTCGCCTTAACCAAGTCTAGCTTCTTGCCGACTGGTATATTCCCATTTACAAAGGTTAGGCTGTTAAGCCCTTCCACGGTTACGATGATCACATTTATTTTCTGGGTACTTTACTAAGTAGTTTGTAGTTGTCAATTTTTTTTTTTCGAACAGCCCTGTTATAGCTGCACTTGCCACGGCAAGTGCGCCCTGTTAACTGGCTGTCGGTTCAACATGTACCGGCTGCGGCACTGTTTTTGTCTGCACCGTATTCAGTGGTCTCATAGGTCCTTACTTGGATACTCTAATTGGTAACTAATCTCCTGCACAACTTCTCATTGTCCTCCTCTAATAATCATTTACTAGGGTGTTTCCCATTCTGGGAGACCCCTTTTTACTTATTATCGCATCCTCTTCGTAGCCCATTCCACGCATTTGTCGTGGTTACTGAGACTTGTCTCTTGTCTGGGTACTACGTTGTAGTTCCTTTGTCGGTTGGTATAACGTTGGTGCCATTATCTAACATTTGCTATCCCGTAGACTCTCGTCTCGGGTTTCATTATTTCACTTCTTGCCTGTTGCAAGCTGGTAGTTTTCGACTGCTCGGCATGTCGACCCAGGTTGCCGGAAATTTCATTCTCCCATACACAAGATTCTTCATTCCTTGCTATCCAGTGCGGTTACAGTTGTTCACCTGGGAGCCGTCTCCGGGATTTCTACTTTTCAGAATCTACCGTATGACAGGTTCCCCATACTTACAAGATAGTTAATAACAGCCAGACCGGGTCTTCCCGGGTAAGAGAGGGCTTTCATCTCTCTGGCGTTCCTTCCCAAGTCATAAAATAGGGACTGTGGAGGGCGGGAAGGAGATTGTAGGTTTCCAGTATTCACTGGTAGTTCCTAACGAGCGTATCTCTCACGCTATCACTCAACCCCTAACCCAAAGTACTAAAATCTTATCTCGGTACTTCCTAAGCTCGGTAATTCAGTCATCAGAGCGATACTTCGCTCTGATACCACTTTTTGTAACACCCCATCCTCAACGTCGCACTTTATAACCATCTGCAGCGGGAACATAAACCATCACATTACTTAATCCGTTGGTGTTACACGCCGTTAACCACCCACGTGGCTAACAAGGCTAATACATACATATTATATCGGTCTGATGGACTAGATCCCCGAGCAACTACACCATACAATCCTGATTCCATTTCCAACAATTATTTACATATACATCCCCCACTGTACCGAGTATTCATTAACCAATGCCGATAACAAATTCGGTCTTACTACACCTATAATACATACATCATTAAAGGGCTACCAATGTGCAAACATCTACCCCGTCCTACTCTCGAACGGCTTCCAGCTCCTTGTACCTGAAATAGAAAAAGGAGAAAAGGGTGGCCCCCAAGGGGCTCAGCACCTTTGCTGGTATGGTAATCCCGCAGCCCGCATGCTACCGGGCCACGCACAACTAATTGTCGTCTTAGCATGCTGTTGATTATATTTAAATCCTGCATGTAAACCATAAACACACAACACATTGCATACGCCCAGCTATAGGGCTCAACAAACACCCAACACATCCATACATCCACACATAACAAACCAACATTGTTTCCTTTAACCCTAGAGTGACTCTCCTCTTAATGGAGTTACTTCCTTAACAGACGACATTTACCCATTAATCGGGTTATCCTTAAACGCTTCTTATTATAAACCTGAATTCATAACCATAATCCACATATCCACAATTTACCACATATAACTTCACACCGAATAGGAATTGCAATACATCCATAACACATAGTACAACGGGTACGGTTCTCTTAAGGAACCAACCCAACCATAATTAGTTCACTTTAGAGCCTAGAGAATGTTGCCAAACTCATGATAAGCTCGTTCCATGACTTGCTACCGTTTCTTTAAATGAACAGATAACTTAACACCAAGGTGCGTCGGGTACAGTAAACCAAGCACACCGAACAACCATTGTATGCCCCAGAAAACCGACGTGAGTCAGTAACATAGCTTTGGCTAAGCTAAAGGGAAGATTGGAAACCCAATGAGTAAACAACCTAACATACACCAAGAGAGTCGAACCGGGTATGACATCGACTCCCGTCCATCACACGCGTGGCCGGAACATGACCGGACTCCTCACCCCCCATTAGTACACATATACTTATAGTTAAGTAGTTAAGGCTCCATTATGGAACCTATCACATCCACACACCATTCGGTATCACAACCGTGTTAAGCATGTAAGGGAGGTTCACACACCTACAAACAATAACCATACACAACTAACTCACGCATAGCCGTGGTTAGAACGTTCCCAAGGTTTGGGCCGTTAACTCCGAATACCGATATCTCATGTGTACCTAGATTTGGTTAGCTAAGGTTTAACACCTATTTGAGGTTAAACGGTATTGGTGACCAGATTCGCCACATAAATGAATTACTATAAACTCATTTCATGTTTTATCTTACAAGGTGGCAAACACACAGAAAAACACATTGGCATACAAGCCGGTGTAATCCGGTAGGACACAGGTTGCAAGAAAACCATACCTGTCTCCGGAGTCCACTCCACCATGTCCACTTACGTTCCTCGAACAATTCTCGAACAACTGGTACATTAAAGTTGTTTTCATTAACATTGGGGTAACATGTTTGTGTAACGTCGAATGACCGTAGTTATCCCCGTTAACTAGTTAAATGACTTAACATTTTTAACTTGATTTACTCTCACATTTTATTCCAACTTCCCACCCACCAAATTGTCATTATAACTCACCAAACATGTCCTTAATAACCTTACAACATCATTATCCATCAATCCCCATCATTGGACACCATTTTCCAACCTTAAACAACAATTTTAGAGTGGTCCGGGACTTGGTCCTTACCTTAAGTCCCGGACCAGCACTTACTTAAAATCTTCGGCGTATTTCATAGGGTGGTCCGGGACCTTGTACTCACCCCAAGTCCCGGACCAAAACCAGTGGTGCACTCTCGGCCTATTTTCATGCATAGTCCGGGACTTGAACCATAACCTAGGTCCCGGACCAAACCTACAGAATTGTTAAAATTGCATTTTTCAAGTGTTGTTGCCTTAGTTCTCCACCTCCATTAATTGTATAAACTTACCATATGATCTTAGGTATATTCTAATGCCAAAATACCACTTCGATTCACCTTAAAACATTGTCCAACTTGTTACCCAATTTTCTTATACATTTTACCAACATTACCTAAACCTTAAACCAATTTCTCCAAGACTTGAACACATCCTAAGAACACCCATTAGATTTCTAAAACTTCCAAGATAATGCCTAAGTCCTTGTAGCACCTTAGAACACGTTAATGCATGTTTTCTTCCTTAGCAAAACATTTACCCATCCCTTACATTTCCTAGTTCACCAAAGTTCACTTAAACACTTAAGACTCCTTATTCATTTTACAAATTTTCGCCATAGGTTCTCTTAGCATATCATCATTCCAAAACTCATAGTTTCACCCTTAAACATTCAAGATCACCTAAATCCATCAAGAACACCATCACACACAAACCTTCACCAAATTACACCACAACACAATATAGTGCATAACTTAAATTGCTTGGCACTTAGGCCCTTAAACTGCTTAAACCTTAAACACTGAATTTCCACAAGTATATATTGCCTTTGACCTGCAAATACACCCAACAAAACATATTCCCTTAATAATCTCTTGAGAGCATTTCACTAGCTCATTTACCATTGGCTCCTTAGGTATTTTATTAAGCAAATCAAGCTCATTTTCCTAAGGCATTTAAACCACTTTGAGATAGTATTTTTACCTCTTTTTCCACACAAACTTCTTCCTTGTTTCCTTGCTTAAAAATCGGCCAAGCTTAATTGCTTGTCAACTTCTAAACATTATACAACAATATAATGAGTATACAAGCTTTAAGCTTCATCTCATTGTAAACCCTAGTTACATATATTATCTTAAGGTATTAAAATGATTGTTTTACCTTGGAATGGAAAGAGAGCTTGAATATATATCAAGAGAGGACTCCACCAAGCCCTTGGAAGATTCAAATGAAGCTAGAACAAGCAAGGTAAAGACACCATGGTAAGGTAAATTTTCGGCCATGTATAAAAGGAGAGGAAACTTGATTTTCCTTTGAGATTCCTTACCTAGAAGCAAAGGAGAACAATAATATGTTGAAATATGAGCTCAAGCTCCTTCAATGGTGAATCTCCATGGCACCAAAATGAGGCTTTTGAAGATTTGAAAAGGTAGGAGTGTAGAGCTTGCTCCAACTAGAAGAACGGTGGTCTCGAAATTGAATTTGGACCATGGAGCTAGGAGTTACATGTGGTCAAAGATGGAGTCTTGGTGTGTATTATTGCAAACGTAAATGGAGAATGAAGAGAGGTTGAAGAGAGCTTGCAACCGTGTGAAATGAAGAAGGGAATGAGATAATGAAATAAGTGAGTTGCTTTTAGAAGATATTTACATGTTAAAAGGTAACTTTCTTCCTTTTTACCTTCCTACCCTTCCTTCCTTATTTGATTTTTACATGGTGGTGACTCACCTTAATAAAAACCGGCCCCCATCATTTATTTAGAGATAGTTTGGTCTTTATTGACCCATTTAATTACTTGTAACAACATATGTTACAAACTAGCTTATTAAAGTCACTATTCATAAAAACAAGGCACATAGATGTGAAATTTTTGATTTCCCATTGACCTAGACCTCCAAATGTGTTACAAATTAGTACACATTTTTATTTAAGAGTAATGATGGACACCTAGCCATTCAAAACTCATTTACAAGACAATTTTCCAAAAATGTGCTTTAAGACTCCTTAAAGCACATTTTGTGGTTTAACTTGTTTTCAAGCTTGGTTTTCTTCAATAATTGATTTAATATGTTCATTAACATATTTCCAAGGTCTAGAAA
The DNA here is from genome assembly GCA_023374045.1 of Limonium bicolor. NCBI lineage: Eukaryota > Viridiplantae > Streptophyta > Magnoliopsida > Caryophyllales > Plumbaginaceae > Limonium > Limonium bicolor. The sequence goes on from CM041781.1 coordinate 135,474,300, forward strand.
TGACCTTTAGGTTTTATACAAGGTTAACCAAGTCTAGAGCAATTATTTGCTTAAATTGACCTTAAGGTGTTTCCTTGTATTTTGCTTGGCTTAATTGTTCACTGATGTTGTTAAGGCACTTTTTAGCCTTTGAATACCATAGTTTAACATTTAACCAACATATGAAGGTTTGGGGTATTTCAGCAAATGTGTACAACTTACCTACTGTGTGGCGCTGAGGCCGGTGTAGGTCCTATGGTTTTGATTTTTAAAGAAAGTATGAAGTTTGAGAAAAATTTTGGGCTTAAAGAAAATATGAGATAATTATGAGTTGGAAGAAAATCTGGGTGTGAAAAGGGTTTGAAATAAATTTGGGTTTAGAAGAAAAACTGGGTTTAATAGAATATTCTTCCTGGTATTTAAAATGTCTTCACTCTTTGACCAAGTCTAGCCTTCCGCTGACTGGTATATCTTCACATACAATGGTTAGGCCACTAAGCCCTTCCAGGTTTCACTCTTCAACTTCTTGGATTCTTGATTCTATAATCACTTCCTTCAACAATAGGGTACTTTACTAGGTACCTTATAGTCATTAAAATTTTCCCGAATAGCCCCGTTATAGCAGCACTGGCAATAGCAACTTCGCCATGCTGGCTGACTAGCGGCTCAACATGTGCTGGCTACGATACTACTTTTATCACTACCGTATACGGTATCCTTGTTGGGTCTTTCTTTGACCTTACAGTTTTGATAATAGAACATTCGAGCAACTCTCATTGGTCTTGACATGGTGGTCGTTAACTAGGGTGTCTCTCCATTCGCTTAACTCTGTGTTCTTCCTTAATGTTCCTCCACACGCATTTGTCGTGGTTACCAAGACTTGGTTTTCATGTTCAGGTACTACTTCGTAGCTCTATTGAAGTATGTTTCACTAATACTCCCACAGTTGTCTGAACTGTGATAATCAAGTATTACAGCCTCTTTGGCGTTGTAAGTTTGGAATCTTCCATCCTTGACTAGTTCCTTAGTCGGTTACAATACCATTGTTTGTATTATTTAACAATTGTGTTCCCGTATACATGTGTCTCGGGTTGGTTGCTCCTCCATTTTCCGCTTTTGTGCGCAGTTAGTGCTTTCTTTCTTATTGGCTGGGTTTCCTCGACCGCTAGGCATGTCGATCCAGGTCGCCGGAAATTTCAGTCTCTTGTAGATAGGATTCTTAATCTTCCGCTATTAATTGCGGGTAAAGGTGTTCAAACAGGTTCCGTCTCTGGGATTCTCAGTTCTTGGAATCTACCGCATAACAGGTTTTGATTCTTACAGGAATAATTCATAACAGCCAGATCGGGTTGTTCCCGAGTATGAGAGGACCTACCATCTCTCCGGCGTTCTTTCCCGAGCTATAAAATGGGGGTTGCGGAGGGCGGGAAGGATGTTGTAGGTATCCAGTGCACACTGGTAATTCCTAACTAGCGTATTCCTCACGCTATCACTCATCCCTTAACCTAAATCTTAAATTCCTAACTCGGTACTTCCTAAGCTTGGTATTTCCAATCATCAGAGCGATACTTCGCTCTGATACCACTTTTTGTAACACCCCAACTACAAACACCATACTTAACAACATTTAGCAGCGAATTACAACTCAACACTTAACTTAATCCATGGGTGTTACACGCCGTTAGCCACCCACGTGGCTAACAAGGCTAATGCATACATAGTGTACCGGTCTGATGGACAAGATTACCGAGCACTACACTTTACATTACCCACCGTTCTAAACTGAAATACATACATTTACATTACAATTGTACCGAGTCTATACTTTCAGCTACCGATTATCAATCTTCGGTTTTACATCCCTTACAACTACATAAACAACTAAATAACTATCCAAGTATAAACAGCTACCCCGTCCTACTCTCGAACGGCTGCCAGCTCCATTGTACCTGAAAAGTATGGGGGCCCCCCAAAGGGGGTTAGCACCTTTGCTGGTATGGTAATCGAGCAGCCCAAATACTACCAGACCATGCACAACTATTTGTTGTTTGAGCATGCAGTTAATTATATTTAAAACATGCATGAAACTATACACACATATCATGCTTATAAATCACACATCCAATGAATAGGATACAAACATTAGATTAACACATCACATTGGGTAGATCACACTATTGTGTCCTTTGGCCCTTGAGGGTTCTACCCTAATGGAGCCATTCCTTGCTAGATGACACATACCCATTTAATCGGCTTCTACCTGAGCACACCGTACACGTTTACTTCACTTAGATGTGTCGGCCGTAATATAGGATCGATCACACCATACACAATTTCCCCCTAGCTCCAAATAATAGTGAGGTAGGTAAGCCTTGGTTAAGCTTGTGGGTGGTTGTAATCCAAGGAAGGAAAGCAACCTTAACATAACAGTATTCCCCCTAGCCCCGAATAATAATGAGGTAGCTAAGCCTTGGTTAAGCTTGTGGGTGATTGTAATCCAAGAAGGAAAAACAACCATAACATAACAGAGTGGGTGTTAATTCAAATAGATACATCAACTCCCAAACAACGCGCGCGACCAGAACGACCGGATTCCTCACCCCCCATAATATATACATATTAGTTAGAAGTTCCTTTATGGAACTTATCACATCCATACACCATTTGGTGTTACAAGCTTGGTTAATCACACACAATGGAGGTAACATCCCATTCGACAGACATTGACAACAACTTTCATTAAACAACGATATATTAATCAAAGGCAACACACAACACACAACCACAATGTACAACTAACGCATGAATAGCCGTAGTCAGAACGTTCCCGTAGGTTGGGAACGTTAAATCCGAATACCGATCTCTTATGTGATCCTAGAGTCAGTTAGCTACGGTTTAACACATAATTAAGGTTAAACGGTATCAGAATTATTTACGCCACATTAATGAATTACTGTAAAGTCATTTCATACTTTATCTTGCAAGGTGGCAAACATACAGAAAAACACATAGGCATACAAGCCGGTGTAACCCGGTAGGACACAGGTTGCAAGAAAACCATACCTTACACCATGGGTTATCTACCGTGTTCCCGAGGATTTACTCCAACGCATCACCTCACGATCCCCGGGTAGTTTCTGAAAAACTGGTATTATTATAAAAATGCTTTATTAACAACAAACTCTTACGGTATGTAAACTTCTATTACTCCAGTGCTTACCCCGTTATCCCGTTATTTCGGTTAACTTTGTGTACTTAAACTCACAACTTTCTCACATCCAAGCTAAAACTGTTTTACACTTTCTAAGGCCTTTACATGTCACTAAACAAGGCCTAACCATCATCTAAAACCATTACCATTTAATCCCCCATGTTCTAGACACTTTAAAACACTTTCTAGGCATTTTTAGGGGTGGTCCGGGACTTGGTCCGCACCCAAGGTCCCGGACCAATCAAATAACTCACTCTCGGCTGATTTTCTACTCTGGTCCGAGACTTGGTCCTGGACTAAGGTCCCGGACCACAACCTGTTTTGAGTCTCGAACTGATTTTTAATGCGGTCCGGGACTTGGTACATATCTTAAGTCCCGGACCCTGCTAAAAACTGCTATTAAGGTCATTTTTCAACCCCTAATCAACCCTTAAACCACACCTAATCATTCCATAATCTTTTCACATGTTTAAACACCCTATAACACTCCTTAAACACTCTTAAAGCGTTGGTCCAATTCACCACCCAATTCTTGTTCAAATCCACAAAAACCAATTCCAACATTTTGCACTTTGCCCACTAATGCATTTCTAACTTCCTCTTGCTCGTTTTTACCTCCTACCAACCTCACCAATTCTATCAATGACCATTACGAATCATTCCTACATAAATGCACTCCTAAAACCCACATCCACTCCTTGTCTCACAAGTTACAAACACTACCTCTTTTTCTTGAAATACCAAGTTACCAAGTACCATTACGCTACAGATTTTGCACTCTCTTATCTCCATTCTCCACCTATCATTATAAGACTAGCACTACACTCTATTTAATAATACAAGCACCTAGGTTCTCCAATCCACTAAGTCATCTTAAAACAATTATTTTTCTACCAAAATCTTGCCATAACCCCCCCCCCCCCCATAAACTTAACATCTCCCAGACCATCAATTCACATCAATTTACATTCCTAATCTAGCCACACCCTTACAAGGGTCCTACCAGCACATAATAAATCCTCAAAGTCCATCAACAACAACATAAATCTAAAATCTCAATAAACCATAATATAAACACAACTGAACTCATTTGGATCCAAGGCCCTCAATTCAAACCATTAATTCACACACTCTCTCAAAGTCAATTAAACACACAATTTTTAAATATTTTGGGGTTCATTTTTCAACAAACCAATCCCAACATCTTAAACAATTATAACAAGGTTTAAGGTAGATTTTTCTTACCTTGAACATTCAAATCATCTTTTAAATTCTCCTCTTCACCTCTTGATGCCAAAATCGGTCAAGCCAAAAGTGGTTGCCCAACTCTAACCCAACATTCAAATCAAAGAATGAGTTTAAGCAAAACACTTAACCTCATTAACAAAGAATGCTTAAGACACTAATTAAGAGATTACCTTGTGAAATCCTAGAGTTGGTTTCTTGCCATAAACCAAAGGAGGGCTCTAATCCACCATTGGAGGCTTTGAAAGATGCTCAAACAAGAAAAGGAAACAAGGCATAAGAGGCAAAATCGGCCACACTTAGGAGATGGAGAAAAGATGGGTATTTTCTGGAGATTCTTACCTTGTTTGAAAGAGGAGACTCCAAGCTACAAGATGGTGCCATTTACTCTTCAAATGGGATATACCCATGGAGATGAAGTTCATCATTCTTGGATTTTGAAAAGATAGAAGTGTAGATCTTGAGGAGGAGAAGAGGAATATGTATTTTATTTTGCATTTGGAGCTTGTATGTGGCTAGAGCATGAAGAAGAAGATGGAGTGGCCATGGAGGTTTTCAAATCGTGAAACCCAGTAGAGAGGAAGGGGGAATCGGCTGGAGGAAGGAGAAAGGAGGAAAGAGAGGGGAAAAAGAAGAATGAGAGGAGAGAGAAGAGAGAGGGTACTTTTCTATTTTTTCTTTCTTTCTTTCTTTATACTTTATTAATGTGTGTGAGGGGGCTGTTGACTCGCTAAAAATCGGCCCCACACAGTATACAAGCTGGGAGCGTTTTTCCATTTTCTACAGAAAACGCTCGTTATTTTACTCGTTTTAGTACTATTCACTAACCGGGCCCGTTTTCTGGAATTTTCTCGTTTATTTAATTTCAATGGTTATTATACTCTCATTAACGTTTAATTATAGTTATTTGATGAACTATAATTTTTACGGGGTCTTTTGACCGTTTAAAGTCACATTTTCGGGTTTTCTCGAAAAACGCGCTTTAAGACTCCGTTAGCGTTTTAACGCATTATTTAGATCTGTTTTCTTCGGAAATTTTTCCCACATGTTCTTAGTGTGTAATTAAGGTATAAAAATATATTTATAACCCTAATGAAGGTTATATAACTTCTAAAATAATTGAATACGCGTTTTCACGTTTTGTGAGTTTTATGCATTTTCTTTTTCTTTTTGGTTTTTATTTCTTCACCAATGATCTTAAGGACTTAATTAGCCTTAGAAAATCTTAATTAAATAATTAATTAACATATTAAGGTTTGAGATATTTCAGGTTTGTATTATGAAGTTGTAAGACCTACAAGTGGTCAAGAAGTTGGGAATTGTAATAGATACTCGGTATAGAATTGAATGAGGTGTGTATTTGTATTGTTGTTGAATTGGTTAAATAATGGAAGGTATTGTATTGTTCGGCATAGTGTATTCGGTATAAAACCCATCAGACCGATATTGTAATTGTATTGATTTTTTAGTTTGGATTGGACTTGTTAGTCACGTGGGTGGCTAACGGCATTGTATCACCCCCGGTTGTATTGGAATTCCGCTGCTTGTGTAATGGTAATGGAGACGGGTTAGGAGTTAATTGTGTGATTACCGGTAGGGGTGTTACATATTGTCTTAAATTTGATAATTATGTTATTTAATCACTTAGTTAAATTACTAACTCACTTCCTTAACAACCAAAGGTCAAAATTTAACCAGTACACCTTGTCCACTCATGGTAATTAAATAAGCATAAGCTTAAACACATAATAACTTATCCAAGATGAGTTTATGGTGTTTTATACCTTGATTTAGCCAAGTCAAAGCCTTGTTTGGCCACGGAAAGCTTGGGAATAATTCTTCCACAACTTAATTAACATGTTTACACAGAAAACAAGATATGATTAAACTCTAAGCATGAGCTAATCATAGGATGTGTTTTAATACACAAATTCAAGGTAAAACTACCTTAGAAATGCAAGGGTTCCAAGGACTGTTCTCGGCCTATTTTTCCAGATACAAAAGAGTATCAAAAGGTCTCCTAAGTTAAGGCATAAAACCATAAGAAGTCAAGCAAGAAGATGGCAAATTTTTTACCTTGATTAAGATGCCAAAAATGGTGTTTTTGGCATGGATTTGGCTATTCCTTGAAGCTCTTGATATACTAACTGAATCCACATGAAAAAGAGAAGAAAATAAGCCAAAGGAACTAAGGTTTCCAACCGGAAATGAAGAGGGCAATGGTTTAGGTGCTTAAAGCACATTTTTACCTGAAATGATCAAACCTTGAACTTACCTCCTTCTTCCCTTGTTTCCGCCAAGAAAACTCCCTTATTTAACCACCAATACACTCTACATTCATGGATGGAAATGATTTAAGCTTAGTTCAAAGGAAAGAGGAAAGAAAGATGAAGAATTTGGACTATTATACACCTTTAATGGTTACCTTAGCTAGATTGTGTTCTCCTTTGAATATGGATGGTTGAGGACGACCATGGAGGAGAAAAGAGAGTGCTGGAGCTTGCTGGAGTCGGCTGGGAAGGAGGTAAGTGAAAGAGGATGACTAATTTAGCTTATAAAGGAATATATGTTTAAGTAAAGAATAGTTAATGGTGAGTCATTAGATTGGCTAGATATTTATGTTGCTTAATGGATATGTTCTATCCTTATTTCCACCTCCACAAGGTCAGAAAAGGGGGTCAATGTTGACCCATTAACTATACTAGACAAAGTTGTTCAATTTAGTACTACTTAGGTACTATTCACAAACCAATGCACACATTTCTGATTTTTTTAAAAAAACTTTGAATTAGACATTCTAATGTGGTACATCATGTCACATTAGTATATTTAAGGGTAATAAAGGCCTTAAAACCAATTCCAACTCACTTTGAAGACAATCTCACCAAAAACATGCTCTAAGGAGTTTTAAAGCACATTTTGTGTCTTAAAATGTTTTAGAGCTTGGTTTTCTTTTATAATGGTTTTATTATGTTCATTATTGAGTTAGTACTCTTAGGAATTAAATTTGGATCCTAAGGAGTTCATTTGGGCACATATTTGCACTAAATGGTCACAAGGGGTAATTCTTGTTTTATGATGGCCATTGTTGTTTTCGATTGATTTTAAGGCATTTTTAGGTCTCAATTTAATTACTTAGATGTTTAATCAATGTTGAATTAGTTAGGGGCATTTCACTAAGAAAATTACCTAAGATGATAGATGACATCGAAAGCGATGCCACTAGACTAACATACATAAATATGTTACAACTCTAAGAGAGGAGTATTTAGGAATGTGAGAAGTCCGAGAGAGATTCAGACCTATGTGAATAAAGTAGGAACTAAGAGAGAGTTCTGGTAACTAGTTTATCCTTCCCACCATGCTAGACCCAGAGTAGGGTCGAAACCACGGAAGTAAGACTAGGAATGAAAGCTCGGTGGTGAGTCTTGTCTATGACTCTGCCCGGAGGCCACGTGTATTGGCTTAAGATGTATGTAAGAGAAGAACAATTGAGAAAGTAAGAATGAGACCTGTAGTGTCTAAAGAACTAAGGGAACAAGTGAGGTATCTGAAGTGAACGGGTAAGGTATTGAATGATAAGATTGAGGTGTTAGTGAGGTAGAAATGCTCGGAGTCTAAAGAGTAAGAAAATGTAAACTAACTAACTTAATGTGTTAGTTTTATGATTGTATTCTTAGTTTGAATACTTGTATGAATGCGAGAGTAGGACGAGGAATGGTATGATAGTAGTGGGTTGAATGACTTCTATACCAGTAAAGGTGCTAAGCCCCTTTGAGGCCACCCATTATTTTCAGGTACAATGAAGCTTATGATACCGTTCGAGAGTAGGACGAGGAATGCTACGGCATGCGTAGTAGTAGATTTATTTACATTGTAAATGTTGTAATCATGTAAGACCAAAGTTGTATCGGCATTTGGATTGTAATATAAACTCGGTATAGTTATACTGTATGAGACTCGGTTGAGAAATGAAAGGAGTTGAATTGTAATGAGTAGAGTACTCTGTTATTCTGGTCCATCAGACCGATGCTATATTGAGTTAGGCCTTGTTAGCTATGTGGGTGGCTAACGACATTGTTTCACCCACCGGTTATATTAGATTATCCGCTGCAAATGTGTTAATTAATGAGGTGATTTTGGATTAATGTCGGGATTAGCGGTAGGGGTGCTACAAAAAGTGGTATCAGAGTGAAATATCGCTCTGATTGAAACAGTATATGCTATCTTAATACAATCCGATCTAATCACCTATTCCATGTTACCTGGTCTCGATTATAGAATTTCACAATAGTAGAGAGAAAGAGAGAGTCTTAGTTAGAATCGAGTGTGAGTTTGATTGCCAAATGTAGCGTATCATATTTCATGGGGGTACACCCCTATTTATAGTATTTTGGGCCTGGTTTTTATGGTGCCAGCCTGTATTTTACATGTATAAATACGGTTCTACCCTCTCCTAGCATCTTTGACTGACCACAGACGGTCAGTCGTACAATACTTTGCTTTGCCTAAGTCCTATCCTCATCCGGCTGGAGACGGCCGGATGCCCTATGCGCTTCCACTTCCATCCGGCCAAAGCGGCCGGATGCTCTATGTAACCCGTTTTGGCTTGACACCATTTCTTCCCTTCTTATCAGTCCCACAAGTTCTATCTTTCTGAATTTTGGTGAAGAAAATAGAACTTTTGTGTCTTGTATTTTGACGAAAAATTTTGCGACTTAGGTTTTTTGGTTCGTCTATGCTTCGTCTTTTCCTTATCCCAATCCCACAAGTTCTTTTTCTTCATACTTGGAGAAAAGGGACTTCTTATCGGTCACGTGCATAGGCCGTGGTTCGAACCTGCTTCGTACTCTCTTTTTGAATTTGCTGCGCCTGTTCTCGGTGTAGAATACGCAGGGTCTTTCTTTCGACTAAAACATCAGAAGCGTCTTTAGGAAGCGTGTGGCTCTACCTGCAAAGAAAGGATACTTTCTTTCGCACAAGTATATATAATATTTATTTGAGCGGGAAAAAACTTTCCTTAAAGCCCGAATTTTGAGCTTCCTCTTCTTTCTTCTACTTCCCCTTTGCTTCGACTGTTCTTCTTCTCTCGCCTCCCTGTCGTCATGTGCTACCTCGTCTTTCATTGCCGTCGCCGCCCTCTGATCCTTCGTCAATCTTGACAATGTCTTCTTCCTCCGCAAAATAAAGTAAACTCGCTGCCAAATTTCCGCCTGCCATCGAGGCAATTCAGGGCTCTCGCTCTTCTAACGGCTTTCACCCCTCGTATCTGAAATCCACAAGACCCTTCCTATCTGGGCGTGAACCTTCTCCTTCCTCTCTCAATTATTCTTCCCTTTGTGATTGCCTCAGGGATGTCGAAGCCCCGTTTGGCACACAGATTTTCCTGCCATCCTCCGACTCTCACCCCAACGACGACTTTGGCCGTGGGTACGTAGTTTTCACTAATTTTTTCCGCTCCGGCCTGACCATTCCCCCGCACCCTTTTGTGCTGGGCTTCCTCCTTCGCCGCTGCTGCACTCTCGCTCACCTCCACCCAAAGGCCATTTCGCACCTCCATGTCTTTGTCTCTCTTTGCGAGGGAAGCAAAATCCGGCCGGAGGGTACTGATTTCGTCCGATTCTTCACTGTTAGGGTCGACCCGGATAGCTTAACCCTCATCGCGAAGGCCGGATACACCCTCTTCGACTACAAGAAGGCTCACAAGTGGGGGTCACGGTGGTTCGTCATTGTTCGTCCATCCGGCCGAGTAATGGGCGTCCCATACTGTGCTGAGGTTATCAAAGGCCAGCTAATCAGTCCCAAAACCCCTCCGGCTGAGCTGCCCATTTCGAAGATTCTGAGGGCATTCAGCAAGGAACCGCCGACTGTCGAGGCGTTTTTTACAAAGGCACGTTTGTCTTCTCTGAAGACATATCATAGTAAGCGTCTTTATCTCTTAGCACGAAATTTTGTCATTCCTATCGGTCTTCTTATTGTTTCACATGCTGTATGTAGATTTCTTTCAGAAGGGGGACAAGATTGGCCCCTTTCATAGCTGGAACTTCGTCACCTTCAAGAGTGGGGATGGAAAAATCAATTACTACGACACGCTGGATGCTGCTACTAATGCGGCCGAGCAGCTTTTGGAGAGTGCTCCTCCGGCAAAGCGCTCCAGGCAAGAATCCGGGGATGACCAAGCCGGTCTCTCAAAGAAAAAGAAGAGGCTAGAGTCTCGTGAACGTGCTGACGCCGGGCTGTCAGGTACATGGCACGTGAGCCCCAAGTCTGGGCGCCGTGTCTTCCTTCCCCTCACCCCTGGTTCAGGTTTAGACCTTGGTTCTCGCCTAGGGCGGGAGTCCGGTCATCCGACTCCTATTTGTGAGCAATTTACTGATTTGACAAGTTACTTTTCCTCAGATCCTGCTCAGGAAAATACCCTGGTGGCCACAGGTTTCCGCGCTGGTCCTTCGGCTGAAGAAGGTTTTTGTTGCTCCGTCACTTTTCTTGTTCCTTACTCCTCTTCCCTTTTTTAGTATCCTTTCATTTCCAGTTTCATCCTTCTGGTCCTAACTATTTTTATTATTGCGGCAGTCCCTGCTCCTGCCAAGAAAAGACTAAAAAAGAAAACCACATCAAAACCGAAGATCACAAAGCCAGAGGTATCAGGGCAAACCTCCAGTGATCCCGAAGTTTCAGGATCATTCTTCATTGATGTTGCTGCGACCATGGACGCGGCAAGGGATAGAGCAACGGAGTATCGTTAGGTGCTGGAGGATCCTGAGCTCCGGAGTAAGTAGAGGGAGGACTACATAGCTTCTTCCTCTTCCTCCCCTCCTCCTCCCGCTCAGGAGTCCTACACTGGACCCTCCCAAAAGGAAGGGTGGTTTTACCATTGCGGGCACCCTTTTCCTTTAATATCCTGTGACGCTGCCAAGTACTCCTCCGTCTTGAAGGAGGCAATAAAGAAATCTGGTCATCCAGACGGGATCTTTGCTCCTCCGGCCACCTTTACTGCTACCAAAAAAAGGCTGCGGCTTGGAGATGGAGGGGGGGGGGGCAGATGCTATCATGCGGCATTCCCTCCCAGCAAACGAAGTGTTTGACATGATGTGGGGGGGAATTTTTCAGGTTGGCATGGGTATTTCTTTTGTGTTTCTCTTTTGTTTTGGCTTGGCCTTTTTCCTTGATTTTATGAATTGTATTGTTTTTTAGGTGATGTCCATGGCCCAAAGTGCTGAGGTTCACTTTGGCAACCTCCAATCCAGGCTTCGCTATGAGGAAAGCCGAGCCAATAATGTTGAAGAGGAACTGAAGCTGTCCCGCTCTTCTCATGACGCTTACATTGACCAGGTCGAGTATGAGATTGACCGGAAGGCAAATGAGAGAAGTGAGGCAATAAACAAAGACCTACAGTTGTCCCGGCGGGAATGCGAGCGTCAGCGTGATGAGTATAAGCTGCAGCTGAAGAAACTCCGGGAAGAGAACTTTTCTCTAAGAGGCCGGATCAAGGAAGCTAACAATACTTTGATAGAGGTATAAAGCCATCTCTTTTTCCCTTGTCAAAGATAAGCTGGTTTGGTCCTTCTTTGATCTTGATATTATGCTGGATCAGGTGCGTTCCATGTGTGGAGGGTGATTTTTCGGTATGAAGGGGGGGTCTATCTAAATATGGTCCTAGCTGAGAAGTCTAGATCCTAGAAATGCCATTCTGTGGAGGGTGAAAACCCGTTATTCTGACATCCCTCAAATACCTACTACATCGTCCGTCTTTCCCAGAAAGCTTAATGGGGAGAGTTAGTGAACACTACACCCGCTCTCAATGGGCTCCACGCGGACTTATGCCTCTATAAGGCGGAATTGACTAGAGTCGCCACCTAGTTTGACCTAAGATACTAGGAAGGAAGGGAAGGAGGGTTCTAAGAACCGTTGGTTGACTCTAAAGTTGTGGATAGGATTTATCTGGTCATGTCAAAGATTCTATGTGGGTTCGCACTAGGTTACACCCCTTAGAAGTGGCAACGACCACGACTTCGGATTGGTGCCCGAGGAAACCTCGGTCTCCAATTATCGGGATTACCTTCTTTCAAAACCTTTTTAGAGAGATTCAATTAAAGCCAAAGGATAAGATTAGGACAGGAGGAGAGAAAACGAGTGGATGAGGCGAGCTTTTCTGCCAAGCTAGCGCCAAGAAGAAGAATTGATGAATTCAGATGAGTATAGAATGAAAGACTAGAAGTCTGATTTAGAGAGTTGAAGAAGTCGAGGGTTTGTGGGAGTCAGAGGGGATTTGAATGTTTTGAGAGGTATGGGGAACACCTTGGAGTGGGAAAAGGGTTTTTGTTTGGAATGGGGTCGCACCCTGTGTAGGTTGCCTACGTACTCAACTTCCCGCTGAGATCAGACCTTACGTAGTTCAGCTCTTTGGGTTTTGGAAGTTTTGATGTTTGTGGAGCTTGAGGATATTTGTAGTGTTTGAGATTTGGAAGGATTCAAAGTTTCAAGAAGTTTCGGGTTTTGGGAGGTTGGAGTCTGCGAGACGCCCAGGTCTGTGAGACATTGAAATCTTAGCATGATTGAGTCTGTGAGACGCTCGGGTCTGTGAGACATTCGAGTTTGTGAGATGTTCGAGTCTATGAGACGCTCGGGCCTGTGAGACTTTGAAAGTTTGAATGAAGTTGGAATTTGTAAGAGGATTCGAGTTTAATGCGAGTTGGAGTTTGGATGATGATTTGGGTATGAAGTGATTTGGAGTTTTGAAGATTATTTGAGTGTGTGAGGCAATTGGTATTTGGATAGAGATCCCGAGTTTTTTAAATTTGAGGTTTGAAAACGGTTGAGGAAAACCATTTTGTTGTAAAAGGGCGGATAATCCCGAGGGATTACCCTATGTACCCCCTCGAACACGACACTTAATTAATGGTAAGTGCCGAGGCTCGAAAGATGGGGCAATGAATTTATGTCGAAAAATAGGATTCAGAGAGAAACACCATGAATGAGATGTTCTCGATCGAACCCTAATAACGTCTCTAACTCCCGGGTTTTAAAACGTTAAAACTGGAAATATTGAAATCGAGTGGAAGGGAGTTAGACGATTCTGAAATCCCGGCTGCAACTAGGAAGGCAGTCACATCCCTAGCACCCCGCCTTGTAAAAATCTAGGCTGCAATCAGGGGAGGTTTGTCACCCTAATGCCCCGCCTAAAGAGATCCAGACTGCGACAAGGGAGGTTACGACCCCAGTGCCCCGCCTCGGATTTTTATTTTAGAAGAGAGACAAGTGATGTCTAACTAGGAAGAAAACGTTCTTTGAAGGTGTTAGACATCCCCTGTTCCCCAAAAACGGCTTAGATTGAGTTTAAAAACTGAGTTGGAAAACTTTTGATGTTGTTCGGAATTCTCGATAAAGAAACTCTGATTTTGAGAAATGTTTTTAGGAGAAAACTTTCTGTATATGTGAGAAGAACTTTCTGTATTTTGAGAAAAGTTTTCTGTGATGTGAGAAGAGTTTTCCCTTTAAAATTCCACAAAATGGTTTCTTTTGAAAACTTGATGAAGTTTGAATAAAATGATTGTTGAAATCTGAGGAGTGAGATTTTTGAGTTTGAAATTTGAACAGGATTTACAAGTTGAGTTTGAATTGGATGAATTGAATTCGAGTTGAATGGAATTGGACTGAATTGAAATGAGTTGGGTTTGAATTGGGTTGATTTGAATTCGGGTTGGGGTTGAAAAACGAATCGGGTCAAAGTTAGACCGGGTCAAAGTTGGATTAGGTCAAAGTTGAGATTGGTCAAAGTCAAAGTTGGATTAGGTCAAAGTTGAGATTGGTCAAAGTCAAAGTTGGATTAGGTCAAAATTGAGATTGGTCAAAGTCAAAGTTCAGATTGGTCAAAGTTGGACCAAGTCAAAGTTGGGTCAAGGTCAAAGTTGGGTCAAGGTCAAAGTGGGGTCAATCAAAGTTGGACCGAGTCAAAGTCAAAGGTCAGGTTGGTCAAAGTTGGACCGAGTCAAAGTTCAGGTTGGTCAAAGTTAGACCAAGTCAAAGTTTGGATTGGTCAAAGTTGGACCGAATGGGCTTGATGGGCCGAATGGGCTTAGTGGGCCGAATGGGCTTGATGGCCTTGTTTGGGCTTTGGCCTCGAAATGGGCTTGGGCCTTGAAATGGGATTTATGAACTGTGGGCTGAAGTGGGTTTTGAATTGGGCCTTAGAGTGGCCTTTTGATTTGGGCTGAAGTGGGATTTGAATTGGGCCTTGGAATTAAATTGGGCCCATTCTGGGCTTTGTTGGAAATTAGGTTGAAATTTGGACCTTATCTAGAGTTGGGCCGAAAAAAAGGGCCTTACTTGAAGTTAGGCCGCAATTGGGCCTTGTTTGAATTGGCTGAAGTGACCCCTTTTTTTGTGGGCTTTATTTGTGAGATATTAACAAGTGAGAGGAATTGATTTATTGGTTTGTTTATTAACTCTTGATTAGGGGTGTGTCGAAGGCAAAGGAGGATTCCACCCACATAAAACGGATGAGAGATCCGCTAGGCATGGGGTGGTTTCGCATCCTAAGCCCTCCTAAAATAGCCTTAAGGGCTTGTTTTTTTAAGTTTTTGTTCTTATATACATATAAAGGTGGTTTGGGTGTTTTCTGAAGTAATAGGAGATTATTGCCCCACGAAACGAATGAGAGACCCGTTAGGTGTGGGGCGATAATAGATCCTAAACTTTTCTGTCATTGAAAAAGGTCCTAGAGCGATAACTAAAGCTTAATAATAATAAACAAAACGCAAAGAAATGGATTGAAAATACAATGAAGTTGAATATAAGTCGGGGATATTTACAACGTAGAGCTAGATCAAGTGCAATTAACATAGATGAATTACAAATTGAATCCAAGGAGGAAGGTAAACTGGTCTGGCAACTAGCAAACGAAGCACGCACAAATGGCATGTACACCAAGCAAAATACTAAATCATGCAGAGAAGGTTCACAGCTAATATCAAAATAGGGACGAATACCGGAGGTGGAGATAACAGAGTTCCCCTGTAAAAGAGCTAAAACATCAAACACAAACAAGCAGATGGCATAAATTAGTTCAGGATGTCCAGGTACCGATCAAATTGGAACAATGACGAAACAGAATCTGTAAATGACGAAAATTAAGCAGGAAATGTGGTGGTTCAGCATCGGACACAACCAGTGGGGAAAGGTTTCTTCGAATGAGAGAAGTTTCAGTCAAGTCACAACTATTGGTAAGTAAACAGAAGATAACATCCAACCAGAAGCAACTTAAGCAAAACTGAGAAGCAGAATGGAGAACTCATTCGCATTGATTGTGTACAAAATCGGGTCTCCTCAAAAGCATATATAGGCATGCCAATCAGTTGTGGAGATATCACAAACCAGGAAAATACCAGACAGGAGGAGAGTGATAGGAATTTTCCTGTCAAGAATCAAAAGAGAAGATGCATACAAAACAACAAACTCATTAATCTCAAATATATATACAAATGAACGAACGCAAGGAGGCTGTGAATAGTGTAACAATTTCATTCAAAATGCGAAGTTCACATTCCCTGCTCAAGCGTGAACATAATCCACCAAAAGCAACCTTGATTGAATGCAGAAGCTTCAAATCGAAGACAAATGGGTTACAGATGCATATCTTACTGCAGAAAATCATCAGAATCGAACCAGGATGAAGAAGACCAAACTGTATAAGGAAATTACACAACAAATGCGAACTAAACATATGATGCTTACCAGCTTTACACAAATGAAACAAAGAACTGATGAATTATGTATGCAATGAGTCTATAGGAGAAGAGTAAAGAAATATTATTAACGACATCTGGTGAGGGTCTCTTTGAACTGGGATGGACATGTCAGATAGACGAACACAACACAGAGAGGATAAGCATCCTCAGCATGAGAAACCGACAGAGAAATAGCTAAATAAGGTCGCTGTTACGGTTGTTTAACCAGAGGAATACTTCAAACCCATCATGTATTGAGTATAAACAAGTAGCAGGATCCACCGTAAGGATAGTCACAAATTCGGGCTATATAAAAAAACTCGGTTTCCATTATATGTACAGAGATGGTCAATTCACAGATATTTGCAACCTGAGAAGCCAGGTGTAGCAGTATTTAAGCAAGTAGAAGGTACTGAAACTTGTATTGGGGTTGGGAATTGCTTACGGGAATCTCGTGAACCCGTGATGGGTCAAGTACCCCCGTATCATACCAACAATCAAACGCAAGACAATACACGAGTGCAGAAAGATGGAGAGCAGAAATGCAAAGCACAACAAAATTTAAAACCAAATGCAATCGATGCTTTTACAAAGCTCAGAATCTGTAATAGATTTATCCTTCTCGCAAACATTATATGTATAGACATTGGTGAAATGTGAAAAAAGTGCAAGCACGATGGGGAAAGGAGAACGACAGAAAAGGAAGGAAAAAAAAATGAAGCAATCAAACACTATCATCAGATACCAGTCTCACGATGCTAAGAATTCTTGTTCGGTGTCGTTTCAGATTTACTCAGTGAGCAGCAAAACTAAAAGAAAAGAACGATTCAAAGAGAGAAAGAAATGGGGAAGAGAAGTATGACCCTGGCGTCGGACAGTCTCCGACGAAGTCACACGCTAATCCTCACCCTTCATTTGGTTCATCGGCTAGAAGAATTTTCAGAAACGAGAGCGAAAGAATCCCACAAAGAGATTTGGAAAACAAGTTTTAAAACACAGGGAGACAGGACGACAGAGAACGTATCGCCTTACTCTGCTGCTGGACAAGGAGAAAAGTCAAGAAGCTCGAGCAAGAAATCCCGTGGACAATGGTTAGCATTCGAAAGTCTGGACACAGTTTCAGAGTTCCTTCTTTGTTTGAAGAGTTTTCTGAATCGGATTTCTGGCTCTGCGGGAATCAAAAGTTCTAGTCCAAGGTTTTTTTTTTAAAAAATTCACGATGTTATATGTGGAAGATGACAATGAGGAGAATGAAAACATCGATCAAATGGATTATGTCGGTTAGTGTTTTCTGGTTTGAGCGAGAATTGGCGGAGAGAGTGAAGTGAGGGAACTGGGTTGTTCTTTTGCATGAGGGAAATTCAGAGACTGGAGAACACCGTGAGAATAAAATGAAGGAGAAGAAAATCTGGGTTTTTTTGTTTGAACGAATGAAAGAGTCAACTGTTATTGTTTTCTGAGATCGATCGACGAGGAAGGTGGTGGCGGTAATGGCCACTGAAGTCTGTATAGGTTTTTGATTGTTGTTGTTTTATAGAGAAGCATTAGGGTTTAAAAGGTGGGTTGGGTTTTAATGTGGGCTTTTTGAAGCCAAGGGCTGAAAATAGAGTGGGTTCAAGGGATTGGGCTAGGCCAGATTTCAACCAAGTGTGGATTGAGTTTGACAGATGAAAATGAGTGTGTATAAATAGAAATAAAAATAAAAATACTAGTGCTAATAGTAGAATAAAATAAAATATAAGAAAAAGTGAATAGATGAATAAAAATAAAATAAAATAAAATAGTAAAATAAGTGAATAAACAAAAGGGGACGACCTTGAAACTGGACTGTCGATGGAAATTCATTTTCGAAGAATTGTGTTTTTTTTTTCTGAAATGTTTTGAAAAAGAATATAAAATGATGGTTTCGTCTTAGCACGCACGTTAATATGTTTTAAAAAAAGAAAGGCGACGACCCCTCTTATTATTTCGGAATTTGCTTTATGGGGTGAGAATTTTTGGTGTCTACAGATGGCTCCCCTTGATTCAATTCTGCAAGCCCTTGCAGAATTGGATCAAGGTTGACGGGACGCCAAAAATTCTCACTGCGGTTTATGATCTGTTCTTATGAATGCGGGTGCACGGGGACTTATGACGGGCCCCAGATTGTGGTGATTGATGGTATGAGGACTAATGACGGGCCTCAACTAGATCTCGGTGTCTAGCTCTAGGACTAATGACGGGCCTAGAATACGATCAATCAACCTATGCATGAGGACTAATGACGGGCCTCAACTAGATCTCGGTGTCTAGCTCTAGGACTAATGACGGGCCTAGAATGCATCTTCGAAATGTATGAGGACTAATGACGGGCCTCAACTAGATCTCGGTGTCTAGCTCTAGGACTAATGACGGGCCTAGAATACAATCGGTATATGGGTTATCCATGAGGACTAATGACGGGCCTCAACTAGAACTCGGTGTCTAGCTCTAGGACTTATGACGGGCCTAGAATGCATCTTCGAAATGTATGAGGACTAATGACGGGCCTCAACTAGAACTCGATGTCTAGCTCTAGGACTAATGACGGGCCTAGAATACAATCGGTATATGGGTTATGCATGAGGACTAATGACGGGCCTCAACTAGAACTCGGTGTGTAGCCCTAGGACTTATGACGGGCCTAGAATGCATCTTCGAAATGTATGAGGACTAATGACGGGCCTCAACTAGAACTCGATGTCTAGCTCTAGGACAAATGACGGGCCTAGAATACAATCGGTATATGGGTTATGCATGAGGACTAATGACGGGCCTCAACTAGAACTCGATGTCTAGCTCTAGGACTTATGACGGGCCTAGAATACAATCGGTATATGGGTTATGCATGAGGACTAATGACGGGCCTCAACTAGAACTCGGTGTCTAGCTCTAGCACTGATGATGGGCCTAGAATACATTGAAGGAGTTGTACGAAACTCACTGCGGCAAGTGGTTAATCTGAAGTTGTTTGTGGTGGTAGATTGATTTGAGGATGGCTTTGATTGTGGATTGATCCGGGATTGGATGCTTTTTGGTTGTTTTTGTGAGGGATGTGATAGTCGAATGTTTTTTTTTGCTGATGTGGCCCTTGACTTTGTCAGTGTGGGACTTGTGTTTCGGTTTTGTCTTAACAGTCTCGCCCGATGTGCACTATAGTTTTGGGATTTGGTAGGACTCTTGGCTCCAGAATTTCGAGATGACTCCGGTATGGCTCCTGAGTTTTTGGTTTTGGTTTTTGTGATTTTGTGATTGGTGTCTGAATGGATGGTTTTTTGTGAATGAGCGACTTTGGGAACTCGGGGGTTTTGATATGGCCAAATGGCTTTGATATGATCAAATGGCTTTGGTATGATCGAATGGCCCTAGTTTGACTTGTGACTCCCTTGTGAGCAACGACTCTGGGATGGTTGATGGGTTTGGCTTCAATATGATCTGAGGACTCTGGTATGATCGGATGGCTCCGGTTTGATATGTGACTCCCTTGTGAGCAACGACTCTGGGATGGTTGATGGGTTTAGCTTCGATATGATCCAAGGGCTCCGGTATGATTGGATGGCTCCGGTTTGACATGTGACTCCCTTGTGAGCAACAACTCTGGGATGCTTGGTGGGTTTCGATTCGAATGGGGATTTTCGGGATCATTGGTGGGTTTCAATTTGGATTGAGATTTTTGGGATGGTTGGTGGGTTTCGACTTGTTTTGGATTTTAAGTCGAATGGTGGGTTGATGTGATTGGTGGATTGTGTTGTGTTTGACAATTTTTTTGGTTATGGATGAATGGTTTTGGTATGGATTTTGAATCAAGTGGTGGGTCGATGTGATTTACTGTGGTTGACAGTTTTTTTGGTTGCAGATGAATGGCTTTGGTATGGTCAATTACGGCTTTAGGTTCTTCGAGATGGCTCCGGGATAGCTCGGGATGGCTCCGGGGAGGCTACGGGATGGCTTCATTTAATGATAGTGGGGAACAAAAGGGGAACTTTCTTTTGAGATGGTCACACCCTGGGCGGGCTGCCTACGTACTCAATTCCGTATTGAGATCAAACCTGATGTAGTTCAAAACTATGTAGGCAAGGCCCTGGTGACGAAATGGCTCTGACATGGATTTGAGGTGGCTCCCATATTGTTCTTGGACTATTGGGATGACCCATGTGTAGCTCCAAGGATGGTTTCAATGTCGGATGATGGTTCCCGTGCGGCTCTAGCTTGGCTTTGGGAGAGGCTCTAATGAGGCTCGAGTATGATAGTGGATGGCTCCAGAATAGTCTTCGTGTGGCTCCAGATGGCCCCAGTTTTGCTCTATTTTTTATCCGATGTTATGTTTCAACAACAGCAACTGAAGTCCACTTTCAGCGAGACTAGGCATAGTTTTTACCGGTGGAATGCTGATGATGAAATGGTTATGAAGCATGCAAACACTAAATGCTAGATGAGATGCAAGATACCTATGCAGTTTTTGGAGAGAAGGTATGATTTTATCTCTATTAATATGAGGCTTACGAATATAAGACATCTTCGGTTCAATTTTGAGTGATTGTTGAGCTCGAATGCATGAATCACTTTCCTCTCATGGAGGGATTTGAATCAATCTCTCGTGAGTATGGTTGTGTGTGATAATGGTGTGATGATACTTTCGCCGCTCGGAGCAGTATTTTCCTTATAAATTCTTTTCGAGGTTATGGACTTTCCGGTCCTTACAAATTCCTCACCTGCAATGGGGTAGGCTGTTCATGATTTGGTGCTTAGATCAAAGAGTCACTCGCACTCGAAAGACCTTGTGGAGTAAGGTCACACTCATTCGCTCACGGTCCCTTTGTCATGTGACGGGACATGTTGATAACAAGTATGAAGCTTATGATTCATGTTTCAGATCTGATACTTTCAGTCAACACTCGACAACTAACGAGTCAGAGGTCTTTTATTGGGTTATAACGGGGCTGAGGGGTATGATGTATGTCACATGGGACTGGAGGATTTGTTTGGGAGTTATGGAGCTTTTGTGCAATAGAGGATATGTTTCGCCTTTGCCATGGGTGGAATGATTAGACGGGTTTTGATAACCTTTTTATTGATTTCTACGGGACATCATTGGTCCTTTGGATTCGGTTTTCTCCTTTCTGCCTCTTCTGGCGTACGATTTGAACTTTCTTCTCATTTTTGTGTTTTTGAAATTGCATTTGGCTCATCAACTTTCTCAAGCATTCTCTGCTTTGTATTTCGGCTTTCAGCTTTGGAGTTGCACTGACTCATCGATCTTCTTAAACATTTTCGGTGTTCTTTTTTGGTGTTTCGCTTTGGAGTTGCATTGACTCACTGATTCCTTTGGACATTTTTGTTTGTTGTTCTTGTGAAAGATGGTGGGGGGGAGAGACCATGGCTCCGGCTCCTTCGAGATCCTCTATTGCAAGGGTAGGTATGTATATGTGGGGTGGCATGGTGTGGAGTTTTTCTTTTTTGCAGAAAAAGTTTTTCATGAAAGGCTCAACGGGGCTCACTAAGGGATTATGTAGAGGGCAGTTAAAGCTTTTTAGTTTTGTGGAGATTTTTGATCCTAAGTGCCTCGTCATTCTCATTAGTCAATGATTATTTTCTTACTATTCTCAGATCCTTGCATGAATCACAGTTCGTATCCTGATTATCGACATTGACCTCACTCTGTATTATGCCTCTCCGTGTGATGAAGGAATGCACACGTCACTCGTGGTTTTACCTCGATTGGCTCTCTCTACCTTCCCTCGTCGCTCATAGGATTGTCCAATATCCTCATTCGGAATTCAAGGGAAAATACCGCTCTTCGCACACTACTCACTTGGTCTATGGTGCTGATTTTAATTAGACCCTTGTGTTCATTGATGGGTCAAGAGTTAAGTGGTTCACGCACTCCGTTCAATCATTCTCTCAAGATTTTTCCCAAAGATGTCATTTCGATAAGGGAGTATGCAAATGCAATTATCTACCATGCGATGTATTGTGGTAATATGGAAATACTATGTATAGGATGCATGAAATGTAGCAAAATGATGAATGAAGATGGTTGACTGAATGTTTTTTTTTTGGATGCAATGCATGAGTGGTGAGGTTATGGCTAGTCTCGCTTGAATCGTTTCCAGTTGATGGTCTATGAAGCTCATCACGTCATTGTAAGCCCCGAAGATGGTCTATGTGAGAGAAGCTGTTAGGTGTGATGGGAGAGAGGTTGTGTCAGAAAGACATTCGGTTGATGATTGGCTTCTGGAGTTTTGGGACTTTTAGGGAGTGACCACTCCCGCATGGTGGTCCCATGACATGACAGTGACTGCATTTTTTGGGATTTTTGGATGTATGATTTTTTTTTTTGGAATTTGGGGAGTGACAACTCCCGTATGGTAGCCCCACGATATGACACACTCTTTCCTTTTCCGTCACTGGCGTGCATGGTGATTCTGATTGGGAGAGGTTTGAACTTCCCGGTTTTCTTTCCTATCCCTTTGAGATTGGGCTTTGGCGGTCTGGGTATTTAGGATGAAAGCTGGTGTATAGGGTGATGACAATGAAACACATGATTGTGCAGACTTTGAGGTGGACAAGACTCGTGAATGATTGATGGACTTGAAATGACTGGGAGTGCAAGTGACTTTTGTGTCATGAATGCAATGCATGTGTTTTGTTTTTTGCTCGGTTGCATTTGTTGGCATTGTTTACTTAGGGGATGCCTCCTGTAGATACCGTGAATTTTCACCCCATAAAACAAAGTTGACGAATGATATATATATGTGAGGGGTCGTCCCTTATTCGTTCTTTTTACTATATGTGCATGCCAAAAGAAACCAAGTTTTAGAAAACAACTTTTGAAAACGCGTGTTTTCAAAGTGGTGGATTTTCTCAATATAAACTTTGACGCTCGGTCATTCGCAAATGAAATAGGGAGTGGGGAACCCTATACACATCGATCTAAAAAAAATTCAAAGGGATGTATAAACCTATACATGTAATCTATTCAGAAATGGACGAGAGAGAAAAGAATCATAGGGGAAGAAGACCTATACATCATCAATCCTAAAAAAGTCATTAAAATGGGGAAGTGTTGAGCTGGACTTCTACTGAACTCTTCTGGTCCGTCTTTGGGATTTTGGAAGACTGCTCGCGCTCGGGCTCCTGGTTGATTGCTCGCACGTCTTCGGGTTCTTGACCGGCTGCTCGCTCATCTTCGGCTCTTGACCGGCTGCTTGTTCATTTTAAGGCTCTTGCAGTGGAGCGGTACTGTGATCAAGCAAAACGGGTTGGTGTTCTTATGATTTTCAACAGTTTGAACTTGAATCAGTGCTGCTGACCTTCATGTCGCTTGACTCGGGTTGGTACACCTCTGATTTTGTATTTAAATGGTTGGTGTTAGTCTTCATGTCGCTCGGTTAGCTCCAAGGGTTGGTGCGCCTCTGGCCTTCAGCTCGATCCGCGTAGTCGATCTTCATGCTGCTTCACTTGCTCCGACTAGAGGAATGGGGGATGTTTTTGAGAAAGGAAAGATGAATGATCGAACACAAAATTTTATGTGACAATCCACCACTTTTGTGAAAACACGAAATGACTAGTACGCTCCACGGTAATGACCGCTGCTCTTAAAGGTGGGCAGAACTTCAAAAATAGCGGGTCATGACATGGGGACTAAATCATTTATTTTGAAATACATTTGTGAAAATCCACTTTGAAAAATGTTTTCGAAAACCATTAAGAAATAATGTTGGTGAATAATGTTGTTTGAAATTCGTTTGTAGAAAGTAGGTTTTTCGAAATCTATTTCTGAAAATCATTTTGGAAATAACAAGGTTTTAAAGGATGAAGTGACGGGTTTTAAAACCCCAAATGTTTGGGAGCAAAACTAAGGTGAGACTCTAAATTGAACGAGCTAGTAAAACCTCTTTAAAAGATATGTGAAAGAGAATTCCGAACGTTTCAAAACAGACTGGTTTGAAAAAGTGGTTTGCACACATGTATAGCATAAAGTAAATCGTGGCTATATTTGATGTGGAGCTGTAAATGTTAATGTTGGGATAATCACTTTCCAGGTCAATTATGATTCCGTTTCACCGGGGGAACCATCGTCCCTTCACTGTTCATCTCTCGGGTTTTTTCTCTGTTATGCCTTTGCGGGGCACGTTATCAAGAAAGTCCGGAGTGCTTAAGTTCGAAAGGTCAGGACACCCGAGATGATAAGGAAACATACGCCACGGCCAGTGATGATCCGACAACACCCCACTTTTCGGGAAACTCGTGGAAGTATTGCATGGGAACGGGTCTCTCGTCACCTGCACGGTCAGGTGTGTCTAAAGTCCAAATTATTCACTGACTATGTTGTGTCAAGTATGGGTATCCGGTAAATACAGGATCCTCTATGGACGTATAGCGTGACATTGGGCTTTAGAGACACCCGTGGTGCAGATAAACAATGGAGAACTGAGTCCATGCAATCTTCAGGGTAAGGCAGCAGGGAGGTCAGACAAGCGGCATACAAGGGGGTGACTCCCATAAACCCGTCTTAGACACCGGACCAGGTAGCTGGACACTGAAGGCTCAGAGTTCACTATATGTTGGCTTTGACTCGGATAATGGAGAATATTTTTGGATCATGAGCCCAAGGTGTTGGTCGGAGACCGTACCGCCTCGTGGGTTTGTTCACTGAGAGAGTGACCCTAGCTCATTGGGAATCAACCGTGGACCGGTCGGGATCCCGTGACATCGTGGGTAAATCGGGTGACACAGAGGAATGCATGTCCTAAGCTACCCACCCATGCACCCCACAATCGCAATATGAAAGCAGTAAATAAACCAAAATGAAGTTAGCAACAACCTATTTGCTAAGAGTTTTATCTTGAGGATAGTGATTCCAAATTGGTTGTTTATTAACCTAAAGGGAAGTTAGCTTTATTCAGTCCTAAATGTCTCTTTCTAAGTGTGAGCTAATTATTAACCCAATTGTTGCAATGATTGTTGAGGATCTAATAAATCCTATCTGTCCTCATCAGATACACACTCTAAGTGTGGAGTAGAATAATCCTGAAGGCTTTGAAAAGAAATCTCTTGAAGGTTTTGAAAGGAGTGTGGAAGTCCCGACAAATTTGAATGGAGTTCAGTCTTCCTTGAGTTTGAGAAAAACTTACTCAAGTTTTCCCCAGCAGAGTCGCCATTCTGTGGAGGGTGATTTTTCGGTATGAAGGGGGGGTCTATCTAAATATGGTCCTAGCTGAGAAGTCTAGATCCTAGAAATGCCATTCTGTGGAGGGTGAAAACCCGTTATTCTGACATCCCTCAAATACCTACTACATCGTCCGTCTTTCCCAGAAAGCTTAATGGGGAGAGTTAGTGAACACTACACCCGCTCTCAATGGGCTCCACGCGGACTTATGCCTCTATAAGGCGGAATTGACTAGAGTCGCCACCTAGTTTGACCTAAGATACTAGGAAGGAAGGGAAGGAGGGTTCTAAGAACCGTTGGTTGACTCTGAAGTTGTGGATAGGATTTATCTGGTCATGTCAAAGATTCTATGTGGGTTCGCACTGGGTTACACCCCTTAGAAGTGGCAACGACCACAACTTCGGATTGGTGCCCGAGGAAACCTCGGTCTCCAATTGTCGGGATTACCTTCTTTCAAAACCTTTTTAGAGAGATTCAATTAAAGCCAAAGGATAAGATAAGGACAGGAGGAGAGAAAACGAGTGGAAGAGGCAAGCTTTTCTGCCAAGCTAGCGCCAAGAAGAAGAATTGATGAATTCGGATGAGTATAGAATGAAAGACTAGAAGTCTGATTTAGAGAGTTGAAGAAGTTGAGGGTTTGTGGGAGTCAGAGGGGATTTGAATGTTTTGAGAGGTATGGGGAACACCTTGGAGTGGGAAAAGGGTTTTTGTTTGGAATGGGGTCACACCCTGTGTGGGTTGCCTACGTACTCAACTTCCCGCTGAGATCAGACCTTACGTAGTTAAGCTCTTTGGGTTTTGGAAGTTTTGATGTTTGTGGAGCTTGAGGATATTTGTAGTGTTTGAGATTTGGAAGGATTCGAAGTTTCAAGAAGTTTCGGGTTTTGGGAGGTTGGAGTCTGCGAGACACCCAGGTCTGTGAGACATTGAAATCTCAGAATGATTGAGTCTGTGAGACGCTCGGGTCTGTGAGACATTCGAGTTTGTGAGATGTTCGAGTCTATGAGACTCTTGGGCCTGTGAGACTTTGGAAGTTTGAATGAAGTTGGAATTTGTAAGAGGATTCGAGTTTAATGCGAGTTGGAGTTTGGATGATGATTTGGGTATGAAGTGATTTGGAGTTTTGAAGATTATTTGAGTGTGTGAGGCAATTGGTATTTGGATAGAGATCCCGAGTTTTTTAAATTTGAGGTTTGAAAACGGTTGAGGAAAACCATTTTGTTGTAAAAGGGCGGATAATCCCGAGGGATTACCCTATGTACCCCCTCGAACACGACACTTAATTAATGGTAAGTGCCGAGGCTCGAAAGATGGGGCAATGAATTTATGTCGAAAAATAGGATTCAGAGAGAAACACCATGAATGAGATGTTCTCGGTCGAACCCTAATAACATCTCTAACTCCCGGGTTTTAAAACGTTAAAACTGAAAATATTGAAATCGAGTGGAAGGGAGTTAGACGATTCTGAAATCCCGGCTGCAACTAGGAAGGCAGTCACATCCCTAGCACCCCGCCTTGTAAAAATCTAGGCTGCAATCACGGGAGGTTTGTCACCCTAATGCCCCGCCTAAAGAGATCCAGACTGCGACAAGGGAGGTTACGACCCCAGTGCCCCGCCTCGGATTTTTATTTTAGAAGAGAGACAAGTGATGTCTAACTAGGAAGAAAACGTTCTTTGAAGGTGTTAGACATCCCCTGTTCCCCAAAAACGGCTTAGATTGAGTTTAAAAACTGAGTTGGAAAACTTTTGATGTTGTTCAGAATTCTCGATAAAGAAACTCTGATTTTGAGAAATGTTTTTAGGAGAAAACTTTCTGTATATGTGAGAAGAACTTTCTGTATTTTGAGAAAAGTTTTCTGTGATGTGAGAAGAGTTTTTCCTTTAAAATTCCACAAAATGGTTTCTTTTGAAAACTTGATGAAGTTTGAATAAAATGATTGTTGAAATCTGAGGAGTGAGATTTTTGAGTTTGAAATTTGAACAGGATTTACAAGTTGAGTTTGAATTGGATGAATTGAATTCGAGTTGAATGGAATTGGACTGAATTGAAATGAGTTGGGTTTGAATTGGGTTGATTTGAATTCGGGTTGGGGTTGAAAAACGAATCGGGTCAAAGTTAGACCGGGTCAAAGTTGGATTAGGTCAAAGTTGAGATTGGTCAAAGTCAAAGTTGGATTAGGTCAAAGTTGAGATTGGTCAAAGTCAAAGTTGGATTAGGTCAAAGTTGAGATTGGTCAAAGTCAAAGTTGGATTAGGTCAAAGTTGAGATTGGTCAAAGTCAAAGTTCAGATTGGTCAAAGTTGGACCAAGTCAAAGTTGGGTCAAGGTCAAAGTGGGGTCAATCAAAGTTGGACCGAGTCAAAGTCAAAGGTCAAGTTGGTCAAAGTTGGACCGAGTCAAAGTTCAGGTTGGTCAAAGTTAGACCAAGTCAAAGTTTGGATTGGTCAAAGTTGGACCGAATGGGCTTGATGGACCGAATGGGCTTAGTGGGCCGAACGGGCTTGATGGCCTTGTTTGGGCTTTGGCCTCGAAATGGGCTTGGGCCTCGAAATGGGCTTGGGCCTTGAAATGGGATTATGAACTATGGGCTGAAGTGGGTTTTGAATTGGGCCTAAGAGTGGCCTTTTGATTTGGGCTGAAGTGGGCTTTGAATTGGGCCTTGGAATTAAATTGGGCCCGTTCTGGGCTTTGTTGGAAATTAGGTTGAAATTTGGACCTTATCTAGAGTTGGGCCGAAAAAAAGGGCCTTACTTGAAGTTGGGCCGCAATTGGGCCTTGTTTGAATTGGCTGAAGTGACCCCTTTTTTTGTGGGCTTTATTTGTGAGATATTAACAAGTGAGAGGAATTGATTTATTGGTTTGTTTATTAACTCTTGATTAGGGGTGTGTCGAAGGCAATGGAGGATTCCACCCACATAAAACGGATGAGAGATCCGCTAGGCATGGGGTGGTTTCGCATCCTAAGCCCTCCTAAAATAGCCTTAACGGCTTGTTTTTTTAAGTTTTTGTTCTTATATACATATAAAGGTGGTTTGGGTGTTTTCTAAAGTTATAGGAGATTATTGCCCCACGAAACGAATGAGAGACCCGTTAGGTGTGGGGCAATAATAGATCCAAAACTTTTCTGTCATTGAAAAAGGTCCTAGAGCGATAACTAAAGCTTAATAATAATAAACAAAACACAAAGAAATGGATTGAAAATACAATTAAGTTGAATATAAGTCGGGGATATTAACAACGTAGAGATAGATCAAGTGCAATTAACATAGATGAATTACAAATTGAATCCAAGGAGGAAGGTAAACTGGTCTGGCAACTAGCAAACGAAGCACGCACAAATGGCATGTACACCAAGCAAAATACTAAATCATGCAGAGAAGGTTCACAGCTAATATCAAAATAGGGACGAATACCGGAGGTGGAGATAATAGAGTTCCCCTGTAAAAGAGCTAAAACATCAAACACAAACAAGTAGATGGCATAAATTAGTTCGGGATGTCCAGCTACCGATCAAATTGGAACAATGATGAAACAGAATCTGTAAATGACGAAAATTAAGCAGGAAATATGGTGGTTCAGCATCGGACACACCTAGTGGGGAATGGTTTCTTCGAATGAGAGAAGTTTCAGTCAAGTCACAACTATTGGTAAGTAAACAGAAGATAACATCCAACCAGAAGCAACTAATGCAAAACTGAGAAGCAGAATGTAGAACTCATTCGCATTGATTGTGTACAAAATCGGGTCTCCTCAAAAGCATATATAGGCATGCCAATCAGTTGTGGAGATATCACAAACCAGGAAAATACCAGACAGGAGGAGAGTGATTGGAATTTTCCTGTCAAGAATCAAAAGAGAAGATGCATACAAAACAACAAACTCATTAATCTCAAATATATATACAAATGAATGAACGCAAGGAGGCTGTGAATAGTGTAACAATTTCATTCAAAATGCGAAGTTCGCAGTCCCTGCTCAAGCGTGAACATAATCCACCAAAAGCAACCTTGATTGAATGCAGAAGCTTCAAATCGGAGACAAATGGGTTACAGATGCATATCTTACTGCAGAAAATCATCAGAATCGAACCAGGATGAAGAAGACCAAACTGTATAAGGAAATTACACAACAAATGCGAACTAAACATATGATGCTTACCAGCTTTACACAAATGAAACAAAGAACTGATGAATTATGTATGCAATGAGTCTATAGGAGAAGAGTAAAGAAATATTATTAACGACATCTGGTGAGGGTCTCTTTGAACTGGGATGGACATGTCAGATAGACGAACACAACACAGAGAGGATAAGCATCCTCAGCATGAGAAACCGACAGAGAAATAGCTAAATAAGGTCACTGTTACGGTTGTTTAACCAGAGGAATACTTCAAACCCATCATGTATTGAGTATAAACAAGTAGCAGGATCCACCGTAAGGATAGTCACAAATTCGGGCTATATAAAAAAACTCGGTTTCCATTATATGTACAGAGATGGTCAATTCACAGATATTTGCAACCTGAGAAGCCAGGTGTAGCAGTATTTAAGCAAGTAGAAGGTACTGAAACTTGTATTGGGGTTGGGAATTGCTTACGGGAATCTCGTGAACCCGTGATGGGTCAAGTACCCCCGTATCATACCAACAATCAAACGCAAGACAATACACGAGTGCAGAAAGACGGAGAGCAGAAATGCAAAGCACAATAAAATTTAAAACCAAATGCAATCGATGCTTTTACAAAGCTCAGAATCTGTAATAGATTTATCCTTCTCGCAAACATTATATGTATAGACATTGGTGAAATGTGAAAAAAGTGCAAGCACGATGGGGAAAGGAGAACGACAGAAAAGGAAGGAAAAAAAATGAAGCAATCAAACACTATCATCAGATACCAGTCTCACGATGCTAAGAATTCTTGTTCGGTGTCGTTTCAGATTTACTCAGTGAGCAGCAAAACTAAAAGAAAAGAATGATTCAAAGAGAGAAAGAAATGGGGAAGAGAAGTATGACCCTGGCGTCGGACAGTCTCCGACAAAGTCACACGCTAATCCTCACCCTTCATTTGGTTCATCGGCTAGAAGAATTTTCAGAAACGAGAGCGAAAGAATCCCACAAAGACATTTGGAAAACAAGTTTTAAAACACAGGGAGACAGGATGACAGAGAACGTATCGCCTTACTCTGCTGCTAGACAAGGAGAAAAGTCAAGAATCTCGAGCAAGAAATCCCGAGGACAATGGTTAGCATTCGAAAGTCTGGACACAGTTTCAGAGTTCCTTCTTTGTTTGAAGAGTTTTCTGAATCGGATTTCTGGCTCTGCGGGAATCAAAAGTTCTAGTCCAAGGTTTTTTTTAAAAAAAATTCACGATGTTATATGTGGAAGATGACAATGAGGAGAATGAAAACATCGATCAAATGGATTATGTCGGTTAGTGTTTTCTGGTTTGAGCGAGAATTGGCGGAGAGAGTGAAGTGAGGGAACTGGGTTGTTCTTTTGCATGAGGGAAATTCAGAGACTGGAGAACACCGTGAGAATAAAATGAAGGAGAAGAAAATCTGGGTTTTTTTGTTTGAACGAATGAAAGAGTCGACTGTTATTATTTTCTGAGATCGATCAACGAGGAAGGTGGTGGCGGTAATGGCCACTGAAGTCTGTATAGGTTTTTGATTGTTGTTGTTTTATAGAGAAGCATTAGGGTTTAAAAGGTGGGTTGGGTTTTAATGTGGGCTTTTTGAAGCCAAGGGCTGAAAATAGAGTGGGTTCAAGGAATTGGGCTAGGCCAGATTTCAACCAAGTGTGGATTGAGTTTGACAGATGAAAATGAGTGTGTATAAATAGAAATAAAAATAAAAGTACTAGTGCTAATAGTAGAATAAAATAAAATATAAGAAAAAGTGAATAGATGAATAAAAATAAAATAAAATAAAATAGTAAAACAAGTGAATAAACAAAAGGGGACGACCTTGAAACTGGATTGTCGATGGAAATTCATTTTCGAAGAATTGTGTTTTTTTTCTGAAATGTTTCGAAAAAGATTATAAAATGATGGTTTCGTCTTAGCACGCACGTTAATATATTTTAAAAAAAGAAAGGCGACGACCCCTCTTATTATTTCGGAATTTGCTTTATGGGGTGAGAATTTTTGGTGTCTACACCATGCACCAGAACGAAGTGAACAATCTTCAGGCTGAGAAGACCTTCTTCTATCAGGAGAGGAACTCTTTTAAGCAGGATGCTGAAACGCTCGAGCTGGAGAAGCAAACTCTTCAACGGGAGAACGAAGCTCTTGTGAAGGAGAAAGAAAAGCTTATGCAGGAGCTTGATCGTTTGTTGGAAGAAAAGGCCGCGCTGGAAGAGCAGTCGAGGTCCTCCTTTGATCAGGAGAAGCAGTCTCTGCTCCGAGATTGCTCTCTTTTGGAAGAGGAGAAGAAAACTCTTGCTGCGGACGAAGCTGCCCGGATAGAAGAGAGGACCAGGCTGGAGGAGAAAGTAAAAGAGCTGGAGGAAGCCAAGTCTCACTCTCAAGCCGAGAATACTGAGCCACCGTGCCATGGTAAACCTTCAGGCCTTCAACTTTTGTTTCTCCTTTTGCCCTTTCTTTTTCTTATTCTTTTTTTGTTCCTGCTAGGCTTGAGTTCTGCCAACTTACTGAAGCATGTCACTCAGTTGAGTGGTCAGATAGCCCGTGCTAAGGAGGAGCTGTCTTCTGCCAACTCTGAACGTGACAAGTATCGAGCCCAAGTCCTGACCCTTGAATCTCAAGTGGCCAGGCTCAAGTCATTCTCCCGGCAATCCCAAGAGGAGATACAGAAGCAAGGCACCATCAACGCCCATCTAAAGGAGTCCTTTGCTTCTCAATGTCGCCGGATAGTTGATATTTGCCAGCAGATTGTCTCGGATCACTCTCTTGAAAAAGGAGAGTTACTGGACGATGACCTGTACAACAAGCTGGAATTCAAGGCTGTTGCCCAGAAGTCCAACTTCTTCTTGGAGCTCGAGAGGTTCTGCCGCTGTCCTGGAGAGACATGTTTTGGTGCCGGCGAAGCCTCATTCCTTCCAGCCGGAAGCAACATTCTGTCGTCTGCCGGAGGGATGCAACGTCTTTCCAGGAGGTCCAAGTCTTCTGAGAGTGTGGCTGGTAGCGGCGATAGATTATTAACTGCCGAAAAAGAAGCCGTAGAGAAAGAAGCTGCAATGAAAGTAGAATAGTAGTTTTTTTTATCTTTAGAGGAGTTTTTGTTTCGGCCTGTATTTTTTGTGTTTGCCGAATGATCATATTTTGTAACTGTTGTTACTCCACACGTTGGGAGAAATATAAGCTATATTTTCACCATCTTTAGTTTTTTATTGCCGCGATATTTCTCTCTTTTTTTTAATGGTGTACATATGGTTATCTTATGCGAGTTATGCCAGTGTAGTACTCATTTTTATAATACAAGGGCTTGCGGTTTTGGACTTTTGTTCCAGCCGGACCATTTTCGTTTTAAAGTACGGTCATTTATGGCTTTTAGCCGGACTTTTTAGGATATGGAGTGAGGCTCGTTGGCCGGATGTTTTTTTAATGCATGATAGCTTGCAGCTCGTTGGTAGGATGTTTCTTTCAAGGCATGATAGCCTGCGGCTCGTTGGCCGGATGTTTCTTTCAAGGCATGATAGCCTGCGGCTCGTTGGCCGGATGTTTCTTTCAAGGCATGATAGCCTGCGGCTCGTTGGCCGGATGTTTCTTTCAAGGCATGATAGCCTGCGGCTCGTTGGCCGGTGCTTTCTTTTTTTTTCAAGGCATGATAGCCTGCGGCTCGTTGGCCGGTGCTTTCTTTTCTTTCAAGGCATGATAGCCTGCGGCTCGTTGGCCGGTGCTTACTTTCAAGGCATGATAGCCTGCGGCTCGTTGGCCGGTGATTACTTTCAAGGCATGATAGCCTGCGGCTCGTTGGCCGGTGCTTACTTTCAAGGCATGATAGCCTGCGGCTCGTTAGCCGGTGCTTACTTTCAAGGCATGATAGCCTGCGGCTCGTTGGCCGGTGCTTACTTTCAAGGCATGATAGCCTGCGGCTCGTTGGCCGGTGCTTACTTTTTCTTTCACTTTTCCAAAAATAATACCTTTTTTGAAGAGTTATAAATTTTACACATAGAACTTTTTCAGACATTCCCTATGCCAAGAATGCGGCAATTCGTACCCTTCACTATTTTTCAAGCGGTATGAAGCTCGTCTTGTCTTCTGGTGTATGATGTATGGTCCTTCCCATTGGGGTTCCAGCTTCTTGGGTTGTTTAACCTCTCGGAGGACTAATTCTCCTGGGGCAAAACTTCGTTCTTTTATCCCTCTGTTGAAATATCTTTCTACCTTGGATTTATCTTTCGCCATCCTTACTGCGACTGCCATCCTGGTTTCTTCAAGGAGGTCTTATGGATGGCACCACAATTTCCGCCGGAATGATGGCTTCCAAACCATATGTCAATCTGTAAGGCGTTTCTCCCGTCGGTCCCCTTTCTGTCGTTCTGTACGACCAAAGGACTTGGGGTAACAATTCTGCCCACTTTCCTTTTTTCTCATCGAGTTTCCTCTTTATCGCCCTTACTATTTGCCCATTCACATTCTCAACCTGCCCATTTGCCTGAGGGTGGGCTACTGATGCAAATCTTAAGTCGATCTTCCATTCTTCACAGAATTCTCGGAAGCTTTCGCAATTGAACTGTGCTCCATTATCAGTTATTATTGCTTTTGGTATGCCAAACCTACATACCACATATTTCCAAATGAATTCTTGCGACTTCCTAGCCGTGATGGAGATAGTAGGCATTGCTTCGACCCACTTTGTGAAGTAGTCGACGGCAACGTACATGTATTTGAAACTCCCTGGTGAAGCCTCCGGGAATGGGCCCACAATGTCCAACCCCCACATAGCAAAGGGAATTGGGCAGAGAATAGACTTTTATTCCGCCGAAGGAGTATGTATCTTGTTTCCATGCTCTTGACACTTGCGACATTTTTGTATATACTCCTTGCAATGCTCCATCATTTTTGGCCAAAAATATCCCGAGTCTCAAGATTTTGTGGGTTGTGGTCCTTTCTCCCTGGTGATTTCCATAGAGCCCATCATGTATCTCTCTTATTAATTCTGCTCCTTCAGCTATGGTAACACACTTTAGTGCTGGTCTTGTAAAAGATCGCTTATACTGTTGGTTATCTTCAATAAAAAATGATGTGGCCCGCCTTTTCATTATCCTGGCCTTCTTTTCTCCTTCCGGCAGCTTTCCTTGCCGTATGTAATCTATGATTGGAGTCATCCAGGATTCTTCTTTGTCACCTGTCTCCACTGCAAACACCTGAGTTCCTTCTATACTTGGGGAAGTTCTGATTTCTAGCCATATCTCATTGGGTACCTTTTCGGCCATACTTTCCAATTTGGCTAAGGCGTCAGCTTCGACATTCTCTTCGCGGGGAAGGTGCTTTAGCTCGCATCTTTGGAAATTTGCTTTTAGCTCCTGGACCTTGAGCAAGTACCTCCATAGTTTTTCTTCTTTGACTTCATAGATGTTGTCGTTTTGTCTCGCCACCAACATAGAGTCCGAATACACCTCGAATTCTGTCGCCCCGAGGGCTGTAGCTACTTCCAGACCCTGGATAAGGGCTTCGTATTCGGCTTCATTATTAGTAACATCAAAGTCCAGTCGGAAGGCATAATTCAAGCCTTGCCCATCCGGTGCCTGTACTACTATCCCAGCACCTGCCCCACTTTTGCATCGAGCTCCATCAACCAAGATGATATATGGACTCTGAGCCTGCTTCTTTTCTTTTGCAAAGCTTGTTTCCGTTATGAAGTTTGCTAAGGCCTGAGCTTTAATCGCCGTTCTGGGCAAGAAGTGAATTTCATATTGTGTCAGCTCTACTGTCCAGCTTACCATCCGGCCGGAGGCATTCAGATTGTTCGCAATTTGTTTGAGCGGCCAATTGGTCCTGACAAAGATTCGATGTGACTGGAAGTAGGGTCGTAGTTTTCTTGACGCCACCACCAGTGCAAACAAGATTTTCTTTATGTTAGTGTACCGTCCTTCTATCGGGCTCAAGATTTTGCCTGTATAGTAAACTGGTATCTCCTTTTTCTCTTCCATGATTAAGACAGCTGCAACCGCCCAATCTGTTGCGGACAAGTAAAGATATAGATCCTGTCCCGGGGCAGGTACGCCCAATTTAGGTAGATCCCGAAGCATCTCCTTGATCTTTTCAAATGCGTCTACGCACTCTTGTCCCCACTGGAACTTGCTGTTCTTCCTTAGAATATTGAAGAACGGGATTGACTTTTCTTGAAGTTTAGAACAAAACCTACTTAATGCTGTGAGTCTTCCGTTCAAAGCTTGGACATCTTTGATATTTCTTGGAGGAGAAAGGTCAAGGATTGCCTGACTTTTTTCCGGATCGACCTCAATACCTCGTTGCCCAACAATGAAACCAAGAAACCTCCCTTTGGTTACACCAAACACGCACTTTTCTGGATTTAGTTTGATTTGGTATTTATCCAGAGTGTCGAATGTTTCTTCTAAATCCTTCATGTGTTGCTCCTTTGATGGACTTTTTACAACTATATCATCAACGTAAGCCTCCACATTTCGAGCAATTTGCTGACAAAATACTTTGTCAATCATTCGTTGAAAAGTGGCCCCTGCATTCTTTAGGCCGAAGGGCATTACCTTGTAACAGAATGTTCCGGCTGAAGTAATAAAGGATGTCTTTTCCGAATCATCTTCTTTCATTTTTATTTGATTATAACCGGAGAAAGCATCCAGAAAACTTAACACAGAACTCTGGGCAGTTGAAACCACCAATCTATCTATTGATGGTAGGGGATAGAAATCTTTAGGACATGCCTTATTTAAGTCTGTGAAATCCACACACATTCTCCATTTTCCATTTGCTTTTTTCACCATAACAACATTAGCCAACCATCGCGGGTACGCAACCTCCCTGATGAATCCGGCCTTGAGGAGTTTTTGGACCTCAGTTCTTGCGGCTAAATCTCTTTCTTCCCCTATTACCCTTTTCCTTTGCCTGACTTCCGGATGTTTAGGGTCTACCCTGAGCTCATGCCAGATAACGCTTGGGTCTATACCAGGCATCTCCTCCGTGCTCCAAGCGAATGTTGCCCTTCTTTTTTCCAGGAACCTCATTAAGTGAGTTTGCTCTCCACTGTCAAACGCAGTTCCTATTTTAAAAAATTTAGAAGGGTCAGATTTTAAATGTACCTCTCTGGGGGGATCCTGGACTGCCGACATCCTTCCTTTTCTTCACTGGAGGGGAAGAAGGCAATTTTCCCTTGAACTCCTTGTCCGATCCCACAGTTTTAACCACCTCCTCACTAGGAAGGCGTCCATAATGCGGACTTCACACATTCGGGCCATCTTTTGGCTTCCTCTTATTGTAACCACCTTCCCGTGTGAGGTTAAATATTTCATTTTTAAGTGATGAGTGCTGTGGATGGCTTTGAAAGCATTGATTCCTGGCCTTCCAAGGTACATGTTATATCCAGAAAGACCTGGCACAATAAAAGCCGTGAGTCTCTCTGTCCTTCTTTCGTCTCCTTGGCCCAGGGTCATTGTGAAATCTATACTGCCGGAAGACGTGGTAGAGACGCCTCCTACAAATCCTCCCAGAACCGCCGAATAGGGCTTGATCCGGTCCTCAGGCACCTCCAACTTCCTAACCGCTTCGGCTGATATAACATTTGCTCCGGCCCCACTATCGATTAAAATTCCCTCCATCATCCGATCGTTTACCTGTGCACGAATGACAAGTGGATCGTTGTGCGGGTATAGCACTCCATCTTCATCCTCGTCGGAGAAGAAAATTGGAGGAAAACTTTCTTTTTTGGCGATTTTCTTCTCCGGGAGTTCTTGATGTACTTGATGAATGTGCCTTTTTCTTTCATTAGGGGTTAGTGGTCCTACCTCTGAAAAAAGTCCTGTGAGTTTCCTTAGAGAAAGTTTTGTTAGCCTTCCCATTGGGAAAAGAAGGGGGTTGCTAAGAGTAAAAATGCAAAAAGAATGGGAATTTTATTTCTTCCTTTGGCAACATGATTTTTGACAATATATGTGATGTAAAATTTTCATCTTAAAGCAGGCTACAAATTGTAACTCCGAATATTATCCTGAATGAAAGGAGAAAAAACTTTACTTTCCTTCTTCACAAACCTGTTATCATTCCCACTGATTTGCTGGGATCAAGCCTGGGGTGAACCTCTTCCTCTTGTCGCCCTCGAGGTGCATTCTGGGTACTACCCTGTTGGCCGCCATACTGCCTTTGTGTTCCAGCTGCCTACTATCCTTTCTTCTTATTTTCCTTGATGATTCGAAGTTCTTTGGCCAAGGTAGCACAGTTTATAGTCCGGTGGTTGCGGTTCCGTGGTACTCACAGAATGCAACCGGAATTTCCCCCTGCGGCGACCTTCTAGGCTGAGGAAGGTACCCTTCTCTTACTAC
The DNA here is from genome assembly GCA_023374045.1 of Limonium bicolor. Classification (NCBI taxonomy): domain Eukaryota; kingdom Viridiplantae; phylum Streptophyta; class Magnoliopsida; order Caryophyllales; family Plumbaginaceae; genus Limonium; species Limonium bicolor. The sequence continues at coordinate 135,512,129 of CM041781.1, forward strand.
GGCATCATATTTCCCCGGGTCAATGTAGACAATGGTTCTTGCCCCCTGGTGCTGTGCTCCCTGAGAGGAAGATCCGGCGGTGGACTTGCCATAATATGGCTTGTACCTTGACCCTCCCCTTCCGGCATTTCCTCCATGCCCCTCCTTTTTTTTCTGGCGCCCCTGCGATTTTGAAGCTGTCCGCTAACTCCTTAGCCTTGTTTTCCGCTATCTCAGATTTCAGAAAATCATGGATCATTTCAGCTAATTCTCCATGAGTTTTCGGCGCCTTCGTTGCTATCTTTTCAGCAAGTCGCGGCTGAGCTAGGCCGTTACCAAAGGCCTTAATCAAGATTTTCTCGTCGACATCATCAATCTCCGCGACCTTCGTATGAAAGCGCTCGCTGTACTCCTTCACGGTTTCCCCTTTTCGCTGCTTAACGTCCATCAATTCTATTGTTTCTTTTTTAACCCTCTTACTCGCAGCGAAGTATTGGTGGAAATCCTCGGTCAGCTGCTTGAAGCTAGTGATGGACTGTGGCGGTCTCGTGGAGATCCATCCCAACGCTCTTTTCGAAAGCGTTCCGGGGAACAAATTGTAGAGGGCGAGGGAGCTGATCCCCTGAGTGTTCATGGCAAACATGAACTTCTTAATATGTTGGGCGGGATCTCCAGTCCCATCATATTTCTCAATCGCTGGGGCGACAAAGTGCGGCGGGAGCTTTGCTTTTCTTATCCGCTCTGAGAAGGGGTACAAGCTCATGTCTATCTGGTCATCTTCTTCCATCTCTTCTTCGCTAATGATTGAATTGCGCTTCCTGTCCTTGCTTTCCTCGCCATTACTGCCTTTGGAATCTCTGTTTCTCAGTTGTTCAATAGCCTCAGTCATTTCGTCCCATTTTCTCTGATACTCCTCGTCCCTTTGCATTAGTTCCTGCTGCAAAGTCTCATTTCCTTCTACAATTTTTTCGTCGATGGATCTGACTAGCCCCTTCAGCATGTCCTCGAGATCTTTTTTAGAGATGGCTTCTGGCATCTCCGAACTCATTCCCTCTTCAGAGTGATTGCTATCTTCGGTAGCGTTCTTCAGTGTTTTCTTCGATCTTGGAGCCATCTTTCATGTTCCGATCCTGCAAAAAATGTCATTAGTTATTTCAGAACTTTCGCTACAAATCGTCGCAGATTACTCCCCTGTTTCTAGGTGGTCTCGTGGTTGCTTCTTGCTGTTCAGTTCCCACAGACGGCGCCAAATGAAACAGTATATGCTATCCTAATACAATCCGATCTGATCATCTATTCCATGTTACCTGGTCTCGATTACAGAATTTCCCAAGAGTAGAGAGAAAGAGAGAGCCTTAGTTAGAATCGTGTGTGAGTTTGATTGCCAAATGTAGTGTATCTTATTTCATGGGGGTACACCCCTATTTATAGTATTTTGGGCTTGGTTTTTATGGTGCCAGCCTGTATTTTACATGTAAAAATACGGTTCTACCCTCTCATAGCATCTTTGACTGACCATAGACGGTCAGTCGTACAATACTTTGCTTTGCCTAAGTCCTATCCTCATCCGGCTGGAGACGGCCGGATGCCCTATGCGCTTCCACTTCCATCCGGCCAAAGCGGTCGGATGCTCTATGTAACCCGTTTTGGCTTGACACCATTTCTTCCCTTCTCACTGATGACTGGAAATACCGAGCATAGGAAATACCGAGTTAGGAATTAGAGACTTAGGGCTAAGGGTTGAGTGATAGTGTGAGAGATACGCTAGATAGGAACTTATAGTATGTTCTGGATACCTACACTACCAAACCCGCCCTCCACGACCCCCATAATATAACTCGGGAAAGAACGCTAGAGAGAGGGAGAGGCCTCTCTTACTCGGGAAAGCTTGATCTAGCGGTTGTGAAGTAATCATAAGGAAACAAGAACTTGTCATATGGTAGATTCAAAGAACCGGAAATCCCGGAGACGGTTCCGTCGAACTACAATAACCGCACACAATGGCTTGAGATTGAGAAATTCTGTCCAAAGTAGACCGAAATTTACAACAGCATGGGGCGACATGCTTAGCAGTCGCGAGCACCTGGCTGGCCAAGCAGCAGCAAAAAGGAAAGCACTAATTGTGCAACGAAGCAGAAAGGAGCAGTAACAAAACCCGAGACACATGTCTGCGGGACCGCAACAGTTAGATCTTACCATCAACGATATGCTAATCAACTAAGGAAATAGTCGGGAGTGTATAACTCCAAACTACTATGCCAAGGAGGTTATAATACTTGGCCGATATAGCTCAGACAACTACAAGAACATTCACTGGATACACCCCGATAGGACTACAGAAGTAGTGCCTTAACCAGTTAAGTCTCGGTAACCACGGTAAATAGGTGGGAACGAGCACCAAGGAATGACACAAAACTATGTGAATAGGATTCTCCAAAAGTGGAGAAGAACCCGGATAAATGACTATCATGTCAAGACAATTGAGAAGCTACACAGGAGATTGATTATTAAACTAGAGAATCAAAGGAAGAGCCAATAAGGCTACCAAAAATGGGAATAATACGTTGCTTGTATGCATAATTAATCCAATAACCACCTGCATCGCGCACTTGCCACGACAAGTGCAGTAAGAACAGAACCATTCACAGAAACTTTTAACAAGCAACAAGTACTTAGTGAAGTACCAAGATGGCGTATGAAGCACATATAGGAGCGCAAATCCTAAGAATTTTAAAACAAAACCTTGGAAGGGCCTAACGGCCTAACCATTGTAATAAAGAACCCACCAGTCAGCAAGAAGCTAGACTTGGTCAGAAACACCCGGCATTGAAATGCCATGAGTATCTTTCTTTCAAACTCAAACTTTTCTTTTAAAACTCAAAATTTTTCAAAAATCCACAAATTTTAAAACCAAACCCAAAGGATTACAGCAAGATATCATAGGAGAATATAAGTGGAGCTGACAACAAAATACTTCACTTAGGCGTGTGACGAGCACTACCAGTGTACAAAAATGAGATGTGGGAGGACCGCACTCCGATAGGAGCTTGCGGGCCAGACAGACCAACTTATAGGTTAGTCGGGTAAGTAGTAATGTATCAGCAAGGTACCCCATATATGTATACAAGTAGAGTACAGAACACGGAAGTAGTCAACTCTATTCTACGGACCAATAAGCAAGTTCAGAACAGGACAGCTGATTACCTCGAACCATTGAAGAGGAAGTGAAACTAGCAAGCGCTCCTGACACGTCCCCAACGTGTCGTAGACGTATCTTGGACTCTAATAAAACTTGATAGTTTAGGAATGGATGCAAGATAAACTTAAACAGGAAAACACATTTCGATTGAGAATTTACACACACCAAAATTCACTCAACCTCCCTTGCCCCACACACGGACTCCCGGGACAGTTTCGACTTTACCCCTAAAGTCGTCAACCCTTTCCTGACTATCGACCTACGGTTCACTGACCGTTCCCCAACCTGTCGTTCTATCAAACTCCCAATGTATTGATACTCTAACCCAGTCCTATCTAGCTGACCAACTCTCTAGCACTTACACACACTCCTAAGTCTGATCCACACTTGCCCGGATTATATCTTTCTTTTCTCTCGTATAGGCTTGTTTACCTATGGTATAAATACACGTATATATACACGGTTGTTAGAATGTAACTACTGCCCTATTAATCTCTAGACTTCTAGGAGTCGACTACAACTTTGATGATTTACATAACAACCACACTAGACTTGTAGAGTTTGTTCAACTTGATCTGGAGGCTTGAACCACATGTCGCCTCATGGTTGGTCAAGTTGTTGGCAGCCCTCTTGATAGGTCGATCACCACTTGTGTGCCCCACTTGCCTGATTCTGTTTGGCTCATTAAATGCTCATAAATGCCCTCTTCTAAATTCATTACGGCTATGTAATGATGTTCATTTATAGCTTTATTATCTTATGCATTAATGAACTTCTCCTTTTGTCGTGAGCTTGTCGTGAACAAGTTGCCTAAGTGGCTGAATGTGTTTTATTTGAATGTGTCGATCCCTTGCAGTCTTCTGTCTTTGATTTTCATCTTTAAGCATAAGAGATATCTTCGTGTGGTGTATGACTGGTTGTTTGTGCTAGAAGTTCTACGGAGCTCTCGCAGACAGGTGTCCGACTAGTTAGGCACACGTCGTGGATAAAGTGCGCTTGCAACCTTGCGTGATAAGCCACTCATGACCTAAGTGCGTTTGCAACCTTACGTGCTAAGCCACTTATTCACCTATCTATCTGAATCATGAATCTTGACAAACACATTAGATAGACAATACAAGGTTTGCTAAAATCAAAACTAAAGGATCTTGTCTTAACAATTTCCCCCTTTTTGATGATGGCAACCTATACACTTATATGTACTTGGCAATTCAAAAATTGAGGGTTTCCCTTTAAGAAGGATTCCCCTTGAGTTTATTAAGGGTTTTGAGAATGGAAAACTTTAATGAATGATAGCAATAAGTGACAGCTCTTACGCACAATAAGTGACAACTTTTATGTTATACTATGACCAAAGTAGATAAAGTTTTCATTCAGATGATACATAATATACAAAGACGATAAATATAGTCTCACAAGTACATATACTTTTTCTTCCCCCTTTGCTGTAAAGTAAAATAGGGAGCAACTACATGACGTAAGATGTTGTAAAGGCCATGACATTCCATAGAGTACAAACTACAAATATGATCAAGATTGTCTAGACGGAGTGAGGTGTTTGATGGTCCCATTCTATAACATCTAATCCATAAGGTTCATCTTCCGAAAAAGAATCTTTGATCCAAGATGGTGTGGTTGTGGTAGGATTAATCAAAGGTGATTCAGCGGTGGTGGAAAGGTCAGACTCATCAGAATCTATTGTGAACTCCATGCAGTGTGAAGAACATGTATTTGATAGGGTGACACTTGAGGTGATAGACCAAGCTGTGAGGGAGTCAGAGTCTGGTTGAACATAGCTTTGGGTGACGTATTTCTTTGGGTGTCTAGTGGTTATAAACTTAAGAATGGTGGAGTGAATGGTTTGCTCATTCGAGCTAGATTAGCTTTGTGGTGTTTGAGCCATTTCGTGAGATGTGGATGATGAAGTCTGAGTGGCAGATGGAGTGAGCAAGTTTTTTATAGACACTTTGGATATGCTCAACGACTGATCGGTGAGTGGCATTAAATGAGGTGCTACGTCTTGTGGGCTATGTTTGTAGGCTTTTTAGGTGTCAAGGTCCGAGATTGGATTAGTGGAATGGATGGGACTAAATATCTCAGATCATTTTTGTAATTTTTAATCAAGGGAGAAGCAGCCAATACAATAGATTATTTCATACGCATCATAAGCATTCAAGTCGACAATAATCAGTTGCATTTGTCATTGATATCAAAAGATTTCATTGAAACAGATAGTCAAAGGAAAAATAAAACATTAATGGAAAAGGAAAAACATAATCCTAAATCTAACTCTCACGGTTATACTCGTGTCTTTAAGAGACAAAGAACTCTTAGGCAATGTGGGAGTCTATAAAATCTATTGCTCCTTGAACCATGTTATGAACACTTGGTTTAGATGAGACGGCCTGCACAGCTGTGAGAGTAACTCTCACCCTCTTTAGGATATCTCTAGTCTCCGACCTATCGTGGACCAGAGAAAGACTTCTCCTTCTCTTGAGTCCTGATGCTCTAACGTTTGGGCGAGGCTCTGACTTAGAGTCTTCACTCTTGGCTGGCTTCTGAGAAACCACCAGCTGGTCTCCCTTTGTCTTGATCCCCTTTTGGACAAAATCTCCAAGAAGATGCTATCCTGAGCGGTGCGCGCGCATTCGTGGAACCTATCGGTGTCCACTCCGTTTTGTTGTAGCACCCTCGTCACTACTCCCCCATGCACTAGACCTTGATTAACATAGCGACTTTCCTCAATGGTAAGAAAAATCATTGCACAAAGGTCTATTTTCTCCTTTGTCTTCAGTGCATAAAGCAATCTCACATCTCTTGCATTTACGATGTGAGTGTGTTGGTTCCGTGGGGTGATGTTATAGGTGAGCAGACTGAAGAGCACCCTGTCGGGGATATACATTTCTATGGCGTTGATGTTTTTCATTGTAGCCCCAGGGTTGAGTAACTGGACCATTTTTCCTCCTTGGTGTCCCAAATCATTCCAAGTAGTTTCCATTGGAACCATGAGTCCTTCTGGTTCCAAACCAAAAGTCTTGCAGATCCAAGAGTTGGTGATATTGATTGTGATACCGTATATTGTGGAGATGAGGTATTCGTCATTGTCGTCGTCCTGGAGTGGTCCAAGATACATCATATGCTCCTTGAGCAGCTCAGTGTAGACGGGGATAGTCTCTTGGAAGAAGTCTACCCATCCTTGGAATTCTAAGAGCTCCTGAATATTTCCAAGACCCATTTGCTCCATCCATAATCAGCTGCAGCTCCTGTCGGCCGCATGTCGGCTACTTGCTTTGTGGAAGCTTCTTTGAGGACAACTTTCTTCTTGGAGCGGAGAGTAGATTTTGGTGCCATGATTGTTCGAAGAGATTTCTGGAGTTTTATAACCTTTCGCTTAAGAGATCTTTAGAGAAGTTGAGAGGTGAGGTTCTTTTGCTCTAAATCTCGTAGGAAGTTTTGGGAGAGAGAAGAGAAATTGATTTGAGTGCTTAGAGAGATTAGAGAGAGTGAGGGCAATAGTGTGACAAGAGAGGAACTCTTGTCGCCCTTTTATTGATATCGAGTAATGATTGGCGACCGTTCCTCGTCCACTCGCTAACATGTCCTAATGGTACTATTCATAACGGGCAGCGGTCGTGACGGTTGTCAATGATCCGTTGAGAAGTTTTCCCGTTTCTATCCGTTGGACGTTCTCTAAACTAATCTCACTTGTTGTGGAAAATGACAAATCTGTTTCAATAGTCATTTGACATAATTTCTATGCATTAACTGATCATTGTGTACTGAATGACAATATAACATGTGTTGCCCACATGTCGGTGACATATCATGGGAAATAAAATACAGTTTAAATGTGATCAATGAATATCATTCCAAGATCATGAACAATCTTAGTAAACCTTTTTCTACTTAATGGCTTAGTAAAGATGTCAGCTAGTTGGTCCTCAGTAGAAATATACTTTAAACCAACTAATTCTTTTTCACAACAATCTCTAAGAAAGTGATGTCTAATGTCAATATGTTTGGTACGAGAATGATGCACAGGATTTTCGGAAATAGAGATGGAACTTGTTTTATCACACGTAATTGGTAAAGTACCAGTTTTGATGCCATAATCACCAATTTGTTGTTTAAGCCATAGGAGTTGAGCACAACAGCTTGCCACAGCAATGTATTCAGATTCAGCTGTTGAGATTACAACACTTTGTTGTTTCTTTGATCCCCATGCAATCAGACATGACCCAACAAAGAATGTTGTCCCTATTGTGCTCTTTCTATCGGTGATGGATCCTTCATAGTCTACATCTGAAAATCCTACAACGTTACACTAACTTAGGATAAAAGAGACCAAGATTCATGGTTCCTTTTAAGTAACGCAGGATTCTTTTTACTACTGTGAGGTGACCTTCTCTTGGATCTACTTGAAACCTGGCACATAAGCAAACACGATACATAATATCAGGTCTACTAGCAGTTAAATATAGTAGAGAACCAATCATCTCTCTGTATAATCGCTGGTCGACCGGTCGGTCACCAGTCATGATGCCTATCTTGGTGCTGACTGCCATTGGTGTGTCAAACGTCTTACATTCCTCCATTCCAAATCTCTTTAGCAAATCCTTTACATACTTCTCTTGGGATATGATAGTCCCTTCATCATTTTGCTTGACTTGAAGTCCTAGAAAGAACTTCAATTCTCCCAGATCACTCATCTCAAATTCCTTTTTCATCAATGCTTCGAACTTTTTGCAATATTTCTCATCAGAGACACCAAAGATTATATCATCAACGTACACTTGATCAATTAGGATATCCCTTTTTTTATTGTGCACGAATAATATTTTATCGACCTTTCCCCTTTTGAATTAGTTTTCCAAGAGATAGGAAGAAAGACGATCATACCATGATCTTGGAGCTTGTTTGTGCCCATAAAGAGCTTTGTCGAGTTTAAGTACCATGCCCTTTCCTTCTTGCGTCTCAAAACCTGGGGGTTGCTCAACATACACTTCCTCTTTGACATACCTGTTTAGAAAGGCACTTTTGATGTCAAGTTGGAAGAGTTTGATTCCTTTGTGTGCAGCAAATGCAATTCGTAATCTAATGGACTCCATTCTTGCCACTGGAGCAAAGGTTTCTTGGAAGTTTATCGCTTCTTGTTGACGATATCCTTGAGCTACCAAACGAGCTTTGTTCCTGACTACTTCTCCCATCTTATTCAGTTTGTTTCTGAAGACCCATTTTGTGCCAAGTACTCCTTGATGAGTAGGACAAGGCACAAGACGCCAGACTTTGCATCTTTTGAACTTGTTTAGTTCTTCTCGCATTGCATTGATCTAGTCTGAGTTTCAAAGAGCTTCCTTGACGTTCATGGGCTTGATGGGTGAGACTGTCGTTGAGAAGGGTAGAAGATCTCGAATTTGTGCTCTTGTTTGAGTTCCTTTGGATACGTCTGATATGATCTTCTCCAATGGATGATTTTTGAACAAAGAATGAGATTGATGAATGCTTGATGGAGATAGAGGATCCTCGACATCATTGTTTCCTTCGTCGACCTGTTGTTAACCTATCGCTGACCTGTCGGGCAAGTTTTCTTCAGTCGGTGATTCATCTTTGGGATTATCTGTGTGATCCTGATCAACTAGATCAAATCCAAGTTCTTCAACTTTGTCATATTTCTTGATCTTAAGTACGTCAGCCTCATCAAAGACCACGTGCACACTTTCTTCCACCTTTAGTGTCCTTTTGTTGTATACCTTGTATGCCCGGCTTCTTTTGTATGCCCGGCTTCTTTTAGAGTATCCAAGGAAGATGGCCACATCACTTCTGGCATCAAACTTTCCAAGGAGACTATTCTCATTGTTGTGGACATAACATTTGAAACCGAAGGTCTGGAAGTGACTTATGTTTGGTTTTGTTCCCTTGATTAACTCATAGGGAGTTTTGTTAAGGATAGGTCGTATGAGCATTCGATTTGTGATGTAGCATACAGTTGCCGCTGCTTCTGCCTAGAAGACCTGAGGAAGACTGCTCCCTAATAGCATGGCTCTGGCTACCTCTTGTAGTGTTTTGTTCTTTCGCTCAACTACCCTATTCAGTTGGGGTGTTCTTGGTGCTGAATATGTGTGACCAATCCCATGTTGTTTACACATATCCATGAATTGTTGATTCCCAAACTCTGACCCATGATCAGTCCGAAGAGTTTTGATCTTGAGGTTGAGTTGTACTTGGACTTTTCCTGCAAAGGCTTGAAATTTCTCAAAGACTTCGTCTTTGGAAGCAATAAAGAGTGTCCAAGTGAACTGTGAGTAATCATCACCAATTACAAACACATACCAATTTCCTCCAAAACTTTTAATTCTCATGGGTCCACATAAGTTCATGTGAAGTAATTCAAGTGGCTTGGATGTACTAACTAAGTTCTTTGACTTAAAAGAAATTTTAGTTTGTTTGCTTCTAACACAGGCGTCACAAAGATTTATCTCAGATTTCTTAATCTCCGGGAGACCTTTTACCAACTGTTTCTTGACAAGTTTTCTTAATAAAGAAGTGCTAACATGCCCTAGTCTTTTGTGCCATAGTGGAGAGTCCTCTATTGAAGCAGTCAAGCTTGGAAGATTTGGACTGTCAATATCCTCTAAACTAGTTACATAAACAGTTTTCCACTTTTTTCCCTTTAACAACTCTTTGCCATTGTTCTAACTTACTATGCTACAATGTGTAGGATAGAAGTGAACTGAATTGCCTTTATCACAAATTTGAGAAACACTAAGCAAGTTGAATTTTACAACATGACATAATCAGATGTAAAACCAACCATAACCACACCGATGATTTTTCCTTTCTTGTTGTCGCAAAAGGAGACGGTTCCTTGACTTCCTGGTTCGAGTGAGAAGAACTTATTTTTGTCTATTTTCATGTGTTTAGAGCACCGACTGTCGATGTACCAGCAGGGGTCCATTCTCACTTGATCCTGCACTTAACATGCTAGTGGTGTGGGGTTAGGGTTCATAGAAAGGTTGGACCCATTTCCACCATTAAACGTTTTAAGATCATTTTGACTACCCATTTTAGTCCTAGTTTCTTGAGTTGCCAATGCCTCAGAAAACACGTTTTATAGCAATTGGATTCATGATGACCAGGTTGTCTACATAAGCTGCAGACATCTCTACGACTGGTCACTGACCGGTATCCGACCTATCGTTTGGTTCTCCTCATGGGTGTCTTAGAAACAACATCTATCTTGGAATATTTTTCTTTGATGGTAGCTAGTTCCTTTTCTTTTGCGTTAAGCACAACAATCAGTTCATCAATTTCAGGTTGTTTTTCATACTTCAATTTTCATGAGCGGAGAGAATTTCACTGTAATCTCTTTGTAATTTCATGAGTGCCCTCATGAGATTAGCTACCTTGCTTTTATCTAAGGTTTTTCTAGATTTTTTATTTTCTTGCAAAAGATCATCGTTCTCAGTTTCTAATGCCTCTAGGTGATCAACTAATGTAAGAGAAAACTTTCTAAGTCCTAGAAATTTAGCCTTTTGAATTCTCCTTCTAAGTTTATAATAGTTTACCTTATGTTGTTCTCCTTCTTCTTCTGATTCTGAGACATCATTGCCTTGTGCCATCAAGTACACATCTTTAAGGCATAGGTGAGCCTTCTAATCTTCTGAGATGTCGCTGTCTGAGGTTTGATTGTCATCACTCCGTTCAGAATCTCCCCATGCCACAACGAAGGCTTCCATCTTTGGTCCTTTGTTGAATGATTGTCGGACAGGCTTCTAGACCCTGCCGTTGTCCTCTCGGGATCATTGAGGACAGTCTTTGATATGATGTCCGCTTTTTGAACACCCAAAACACTTGTCATTGTTTTTCTTTTGATCATCCGAATCCTTGGACTCCTTGCCTTTCCTTATTTTATTTCTTATGAACTTTGGAACGTAACTCTTAGCATAGAGGACCACTTCATCATTGTCGTATCCTGACTCGGATCTTTCATTTTCAGCTACTTGAAGGGCTATGCGTTTCCCTCTATCTCTTGATGAGCTTTCTGAATTCCTGTGTTGTAGTTTTAACTCAAAATCCATTAGAGATCCTAGCATTTATGCCAGAGACATCTTGGAGAGATCATGCACTTCTTGCATGGCATTAAGTTTGTTGTCAAAGAAGGCAGGAAGAGATCTAAGGAACTTCCAAATTTGATCCTCGTTAGAGATAGTTCTTCCAAGCACTAACATTTCATTGATAAGCTTATTGAACCTTGTATGAATTTCAGAAATGCTCTCCTTTTCTTCCTTCTTGAATTGCTCCCAATGAGTGAGTAGCAACTCAATGCGAGTCTTTTTGATCTCATCATTCCCTTCATAAGTGACCTCAAGAGTTTTCCAAATCTCCTGTGCTGTTTTAGCAGAAGCAATCTTGGAGTATTGCTCAGGTATTAGTGCACAGTGAAGTATTCTTATAGCTTGAGCATTGAATACCTGCTTCTTGATTTGATCATCCGTCATGTTGTCGATAGATATGTCTTGTCCTTGAGTGAAATACCCCAAACTTAATTAGGGTGAATAAATTACTCTAATACGATATTGAGGGCCAAATAGTACCTAATAAGTTTTGGTAAAGAGAATAAATCCAAAACAAACAAGAAAAATGCTTAAAAAGCGAAAAACGCTAAATTGAGCGTTAAGTGACCCTAGGAGGAATACAACCTTTAAAAGGGTATTGGATCGATTTTAAAGGCTTACTAAGGCCTAAATAATATATGAGAACAATTCCTGAAGAAAACGGATCCAAATAATGAGTTAAAACGCTAATAAAGCTTTAGCGCACGTTTTTCGAGAAAACCCGAAAACGTGACTTTAAGTGGTCAAATGAACCGTAAAAATTATAGTTCACCAAATAACTAAAAAAAAATGGATGCTTAAGAACCATTAAAATTAAAGAAACGAGAAAATTCCGGAAAACGGGCCCGGTTAGTGAATAGTGCTAAACCGGGTAAATTAACGAGCGTTTTCTGTAAAAGACGAAAAATGCTCTAGCTTATAATATAATAGGGGGCCAGTTTTATGGAAGACTCACCCCTCTCTATTTGACCCCATTGACCCTTGTTAAATAAGGAAAGGAAAAAGTAGAAAAGCTACTTTTCTACCCTCTCTCCTCACTTTTCTCCTCTCTCTCTTTCCTTCCTTCTTCTTTCTCCTCCTTCTTAGCTGGCTGAAGCTTTCTTCCCCCCTTGCTGGCGATTTCAAGATGCCATCCATGGCTACCTCAACTTCCTTGCCTTGCCCAAGTCTTATTAAAGCTCCAATCACAAAAATAAATACATATTCGTCATCCCCTCGACTAGCTCTATCATTCTCTCTTTTCAAAATTCCAAAATGGAAAAGTTCATCTCCATGGGTTTTTCCCATTTGAAGAGAAAAGGGCATCAAATTGAAGCTTGGAGTCTCCTCTCTCTCCTAAGGTAAAAAAATTCATCAAAAAACCTCACTTTTCTTAATCTTCTTGTGTTAGCCGATTTTTCCCTTTTGGTAATGCCTTGTTTTGCTCTCCTTATTGAGCTTTGTTTCAACCCTCCAATGGTGGTGGAACTCTCTTCTTGATTCAAGGGTTAACCCCTCCAAAACACTCCAAAGGTAATACCCTAACTTTGTGCTCTAAGCCCCTTTTATTGAATTAGAATTTCCTAAGGGTTTAGAAGATTAATTGAATGCATTTTTGTGTTCCTTGGGTGTTGGGATGGAGTTTGGAAACTCCATTCCCACTTGACCGAATTTGAGGAGAGGAGGAGCAAGAGGAGAATTAAGAGAGAACTTGTGAAATTATGGTAAGAAATCTACCTTGAAACTTGTTTTAATTGCTTCAGGATTTGGGATGGGTAATTAAGTTAATTAACCCAAATTATGAATTGAAATCTATGTGGTAAAATGTGTATATTTGATTTTAGATAGAATTGTGAACTTGTGTTGATATAAAGGACTAAGTGCCATTGCCTTTGAGATTTGGAGCTATATTGTTGATGTGGTGAATTTTTGGTTGAGCTTATGTGCTGGTAGGACCCTTGTAAGGGTGTGGATAGATTAGGAATTGAAAGGATGAGAATTGGTGAAATTGGGTATGCTAAGTTTATGGGGAGGTTATAGCAAAATTTTGGTAGAAAATGAGTGTTTTTAGATGGCGTGGTGAATGGGAGAACCTAGGTGATTGTAGTGTTGAGTAGAGTGGATTAATAGTCTTGAAATGGTATTTGGAGAACTAAGGAGAGGAGTGTCAAAATCTGTAGCAAAATGACTTGTGAGGATCTTAGAAATGCTAGGAAAGAGTTAGTGTGCAAAAGCTTGGAAATGAGAGTTGGATTTTGTATAGTTGATGCAATTACGTAGGAATGAATGGGAATGGTCATTAGGTGATTAGGGCATGTTTTGTGGTGTTACAATGTGTAGGAAACTTGTGGAAAGTTTATGAAATGATTAGAGGTTGATTAAGTGTTGATTTGGGGTTAAAAAATTACCTTAATAGCAGTTTTTAGTAGGGTCCGGGACTTAGGATAGGAACCAAGTCCCGGACCGCATCAGAAAACAGGCCGGAACTGAACATTTACATTGGTCCAGGACCTAGGTCCAGGACCAAGACCCGGACCACTAGGAAAAAATGGCCGAGAGTGAGTTTCTGCATTGGTCCGGGACTTTGGGTCCGGAACCACCCCCAGAATTCAACCGTGAGTGTTTTAAAGGGCTCTAAACATGGGGGATTGATTGGTATTTGTTTTAGGAGATGTTTATGAGTTGTTTGGTGACCTTTATAGGTCCTAAGAAGTGTAAACAAGTTTGAGAAGTGATTGAGAAAGTGGTGAGTTTTAGAACACATAAGTAAACCGAGATAACGGGATAACGGGGTAAGTACTGGAGTAGCAATTATGTACGTACCATAACGCCTTAATATTAATAGAACCATTTGACATGTAATCAGTGGTTCAAGAGTAAGACACGAGGAACAAGCGTGAACCGAGGAACATGAGAACACCCGGTAAAGTTAACCCCGGTGAAAGGTATGATTTTCTCATGCTCTATATCCTAACTTGGTTACTCTGATTTGTGTGCTTGTTTGATTGTGTGATCACCTAATAAGATAAATGCATGAATCGGATTGTGTGTACTCTCTTGTGCTTGTATTGTATTGCTTGTGGTTGGATTGTTGACTAAACTAAAGTTTGTATAATTCATGAAATGTGTGAATTGTGAATGTAGTGCTTGAATGTTGATGGTGTATTGTAGATCGACTCATAGTTGAGTCTTGTTTGATTAGAGACTCGAAGAAAGAGTAAAGTTGTGAATTAACGAAAACGGGGAAACCCACTAACACTATCGAACCAAGAAACAATAACACAAACCACGAACTCACTAGAACGTGAGAGAATTGTACGGGAATTAGTAAACTCCCGGTAACGGTTGAAACCGAATTGACTTAATCTACAAAACTAATAATGGTGGAAGTATTAAGTAACCTCTATTTAGAGGATTGATGAGCGTTCAAACTTGAACCTTGAGAGAAATAAAGTATGGAAAGGGATCACCAAACCCCTTAGAAAGATAGTCGAACCCCAATGAGAGGACTCGACTAAAATGAACAATGTTCCGAATATGAGAGTATTCGATAAGTTGGGTAAAACCTTAAATCTTAGAATACTAGCCCTTGGGAAATTCCCTAAGCCAATAGATGTTATCGAGAGAGATACCTCAATGCTTATCCATGAGACTGTGAAATGATTCTGAGAGAGGAGTTTTGGGAATTTGAGTAGTCCAGTAGAGAATTGGACATTTGAGAACTTAAGGAGCTAAATGCATAGCTCCTTTTGTATTTGTAAGCTTAGTGGTGGGTCTTGTGTATGACCCTGCCCGAAGGTCATGGCTAAGACTTTAAAGATGCCTTTGAGTATTGAGTATTGATTTGAGAACTTGAGTATTTGAGTATTGAGAATTGAGTATTTGAGTATTGAGAATTGAGTATGTGAGTATTGAGAATTGAGTTGTGACTCAAGAGACTTGAGAATTTGAGTTAGAGTGGGGAATTGAGTTGGGTATTGTAGAACTTGTTGAGATTGTGAGTAAGAGTATCCAAGAGAGTGGGTAAGACAATGAGTAATTGAGTAAGGCATAGTGAGGTAGAAACCCTCAAGCCTAAGTAAAAAACATATTAAACTTACCTCTTGATGTGTGTGTTAGTGTTCGTGTTCTTCGTTGAACCTTGATTGTGTTGACATACATATATAATGTAATGTTGCCCTGCATGTTGATTGAAATTAAATGAATCACATGCTCTCGACCTAATAGTCGGCGTACCCTCGCTAGTACGTGGGGTATGCGAATTTCATATGCAGCAATTTTGCTGAGCCCCTAGGGGCATCGTTTTCCAGATACATGGATGCCGATCACCGTTCGAGGGTAGGACGGGTTATTATTAAATATGAGTGGCTGTTAAGAAATTGTATTTGTTTTATTATGGGATTATAAGACCGCACGGTCATCAGTAGACTTGGGAATTGTAGATACTCGGTATAGCATTGAATGGTTATTGTATTGTATATTGTGGAATGGAAGTTTGTATTTGGTTTGGAAACTGATTAAGTAATGGAAGTATCGTTTGCATAGTGTACTCGGTATAAGACCCATCAGACCGATATTGTAATTGTTGTTCTATTTGAGTTTGGATTGGCCTTGTTAGTCACGTGGGTGAATAACGGCGTTGTTTCACCCCCGGTTGTATTGGAATTTCCGCTGCTTGCGTATTGGTAATGGAGACGGGTTACGAGTTAATTGTGTGATTACCGGTAGGGGTGTTACAAAAAGTGGTATCAGAGCGATACTTCGCTCTGATGGTCTGAATACCGTGTTTAGGAAAATACCGAGTTAGGAATTAGAGACTTAGGGCTAAAGGTTGAGTGTTAGCGTGTGAGGTACGCTAGATGAGAACTTCAAGTATGATCTGGATACCTACATAACCAATCCCGCCCTCCACAACCCCCATTATAAGTTGGGAGAAGAACGCCAGAGGAGTGGAAAGACAACTCATACTCGGGTAAAACTCGATCTCGCAGTAGTAAACAAAATTTGTAAAAGAAGGAACCAGTCATACGGTAGATTCCAAGAACTGGTAATCCCGAAAACGGTTCCCATTTGAGCGGCAATAACCGTACTGAACTGCAGAAGATGGAAGATCCTAAATATAGGGTAATGAAATTTACGGCACCATAGGGTGACGTGCTATGCACTCGCGAGAACCATGCGCAGCCAACAAGAAGGGAAGCATAACTACGCAATGAAGCGAAAAGGCAGAGTAGCAAAACCTGAGACAAGGGAGTCTGCGGACAACCAACGTTTGACAATACAGTCAACAACGGTATACAACCGACTAAAGAATCAGTCAAGGTTGGATTAACTCCAAACCTACAATGCCAAAAAGGGCAGTAATACCCTAATAAAATGGTTCGAACAACTATGAGAGTATGCATAAGACTTAACCAACAGGACTACGACGTAGCTCCTAAGGATTTGTCAAACCTTGGTAACCACCGTGGAGGCATGGGAACGAGCAACGAGGCAAGGTACATGGAGAACCATAAGGATCGGAAAAGCACTCGAATTAATGACAATCATGTCAAGAACACTGAGAAGCTACTCAGGAATTGATCACTAAGATCAAAAATGGATGGAAGATCCAATAAAGCCACCAAATACGGATGGAAACAGTAGCATAAACGGTGTAAGACAACCTGAAAACCGACCTACCCGCGCACTTGCCAAGGCAAGTGCAGCAACAACAAGACAATTGTTAGACCTTTGGATGACTAACAAGTACCTACTAAGTACCACCATGAAGATGGAAGCAAACATAGGATCGCCAATCCTAAGAACTTGAAGGAGGAAACCTTGGAAAGGCCTAACGGCCCGACCATCATATTAAGAACATACCAGTCAGCAAAAAGCAAAACTTGGTTAAAACCTTGGACTTGGCAACATCAGGAAGATTTTCTCTTGAACTCAAAATTTTCTTTCAAACCTAAACCTTTTCTTTCCAACACAAACCTTTCTTTTTAAACCTTAGCTTTTTAAAAAAAAAACCAAACTAGAAGAGTTACGGTGAGTATCATAGAATGAAACAAGAGGAACCGACAATAGAATACTTCACCTAGGCGTGTGACAAGCACTACAAGTGTATCCAAATACGGGATGTGGGACGACCACACTCCGAAGGAGCTTGCGGGCCTGACAGACCCTTTTGTGAGTTAGTCAGGTAAGTGGTAACGTACCAATAAGGTACCCCACGTATGTATACATGTAGTGTACGAAACACCGGAAGTAGTCAGCTCCGTTCTACGGACCATAAGTGAATTTAAACCCGAACAGTTGGATACCTCGAACCATTGAAGGAACTCATATTAGCTTACAAGCTAAAGAAGTCAAGAACTTACTCCAGGAGGGCGATTAAGAGTTAAAAAGTGCGAGAAGCACTAGTAATTGATCAAAGACTTTGGATATGTCTCAAGAATATTGAAGCAAAAGCATAATAGCTGGAATGGAAACCCGGCCTAAACACAATAAGGCAAATACCTAACGTGAACACACCAATGTTCAATGGGCAAGGTGAAATACCCATAGATGTATCCATAGTCTACCCTAAGAACGGGGACGTTATAACCCTAAATGGGATAATTTGAAATCCAGGACCACAATGCGGAGCAACCGATCATACTCATAAGTTAGCCAAAGGTAACAGCGTAACTCGATAACACCTAGGAGCAATCCAAAAAGGGTGTTGAACTGAATGTAGTGACGAGAACATACGAGAATTAGAATGAACACTTGGTTAGAACACCGAAGGGATCCCAGTTACCAGGGGATACCCTAAATTAACTAATGGTATCATTCAATACCAAGATACTTAAAGGGCCTCCAAGGAATGGAAGCGTGATGTGACTCCTATCACGCAGCCCAAGGTTACCTCTAACCATTTAATGGTATAAGGAGAAGTAATTATATGTAAACCGCCTATAATGAGCAGAGCTCTAGGCAACAAGGCTAGTATGCCATGAAACTATTACAATACATAATCCAACGGTTACAAAACCGGTTGTGAACCATATGGAGAGTTGTCAAGAACGGCACCAGTAAAGGAATTTAATAACCAACGAGCAGGGATACCCCTCATTAATGTGAGACCGCGAGAGCGGTGAATATCTGAAGATACACCTCTTGCATAACTACTAACGTAGTGAAGCTTGAGCATATAGTCATTGCCAAGCAATAACTTGAATAAGGTGAAATAGATGGAAGCTTGATAGCAATTGTCAAAAACCGAAAGAGTAACCGGTTTAGAAGGAACACTGTATGGATACAACTTGAAGCATAAAACCAATAACACTCAGGGAGCTCAGTAATATAAAAGAATGTCATATTCTATAACCAGCCAAGAAAATGGTGAACCATTGTCTAAATGGTAGTAGAACATGAGCAAAAGCTAATGAAATAGCGGATGCCATGGGAACCAAAGTTGGAAATAAACAAGAACATGGTGAGCAGCGAGCGACCAGTCTATGTTAATAAATCACACAATGATATGGAGTTGATAAAATAAAGATGGTAGACAAACCGAGAAACAAGGAAACAATATTCATTCTTATTGCAATCTCAAAAGAGATTTACTGCCAAGGGTTTACGCCTGTGCACTCTGTAGGATTGAGTGTTTTGGTATTGCACTTGTGCAGTAATGATCGAGTGGGATAGCTAGGAAATTGGGAAGATGACAATTGTAGTAAAAGTAGAAGGAACTTATGAAGTCAAAAGGACCGACGCATAGAAAATGCAAGGTCATACTAGTAAAGAACACTTGTACAGAACCAAATGAACTGGCATAATTCAGAAGCTACTGACAATTGAGGAAGCGCTACAACTAAGTAGTGGCTCATCCTTAACCGACAACATGTCGGGAGAACCAAGTGAGTAATCACTCAAGTACACAATAGTATGTACATTGATTCCAGAGAGCTGGATAGAAAATATGAAACTCATTGAGTTTGTGTACGGTAAAAGAATACCATGCCTGATTAGATAAACCTTATTCCGGAGATAAAAAGGGATAAAAAGGGTGATGTATAACACATTAAGGATAACGAAAAGGGTGAATAAACCCTAGGTTATCAGGGTTGCGTAGCAGAAGCTAGTGGGCCCAGAATTCTAAGGTCTTAAATACCTAGTGAATGAGTGGCTAATTATCAATGCCTTGAAGCTTTTAAGGCTAGAACCGAACCCGGTTGAGAGTTAAACAACTCCGATGAAAATTCTTGGTGCAGGGACTAAACCAGTAAATTGGTTAAGACCCTTTGACCAGAATACATTGTATAATATACCGCATGGAAGTTGAACCACTCCATGACGGCTGAATGCCTTCGACCTATGTCCAATGTTGACACATGGTAGATTATGTGGGAGTAATCCCTTTTTAACGGGGGTAGGGCGAAAACCGCAAAATGTATGTGTTACGTGATAGTGCGTAAACATATGTATCCATTCATAGTGTAATTTTGGTGGATTGTGAGATTTGAAGTGGAAAAGAAGTATTGATTGTGAGACAGGAAGTGAAAGGAGTAGAGAAACTCCAGGGGAATGAGAATCCTGATTGGTAAGAATTTGGGAAATGAGTATGTTTGAGGAGTTTGATGAGTATAAATCGGTTCGAAACCGATGTTGAACCTAGTGGAATTGAGTCCCTTAGGTGACTTGAGTTGATTTGATTTTTCTTGTAAATGATTGAGGATAGAAAATTAATTGGAATTATATATGTGAAATTCTTGGGTATAGTAGTTGAAGATAAGTTGAGTAATAATTGATGAGATGACTAGTAAATGAGTTAATGGATTCTAGAAATTGGTAAATGTATGGTTATATGATTATGACTAGAAAGCTTAAGAAGATGGAAAATGGAATTAGTGTTTGACTATTTGGTTGGGTGAATTGGGGTGGGAGGTGGAACTTGATTTGCTAGCGATCAAGGGAAACTGAACACCAAAGTGGGGTGGATGGATAGTTCAACACCAATGCTGATCACATTGGGGTTGAATGACTCTTGAAGCTCCTTAAAAGTGGCCACAATTAATCACACTAGTAATAGGTGAAACTAAAAGAAATTGGAGCTTGGAGATGTTGTTGGAGAAATATGTGACTACTTCTATCACATAGGCAGTGTACCTAATCGTTTTGCGGGATAGTGGATTCGTGGGGTTGTCGTACTCTTGGGGACCTCGCTGTGGATAACTGACAGTGGATTAAATTTACTGAGACTTCTAGTAAATAGATTTTATCGTTTTTTTTTGGAGAAGAAATAATCATAAACCTAACCTGAACAAAACAAAATAATAAAAATAGAAATTATAAATCTTTTTGTTTTTGAGAAAGCATCCCGGGTTGTTCTGCTCACCTATTTTATCAATTATATTAATATAAACTTCACCACTTAAATAATAAACTCAGAAACTATAAATAATTCGTTGACGACTAAATCTAACGAACCCTAACCAGTTGCTAGAACTAGCAGCAGACTAATGCTCTAATCTGGACACAACCAATCGCATAAAGAACAGCTTCTATTTGAGACTAATTAATCTATAGGCCGGATCAGGCTTCTAGCTGTTAATCAGGTTTAACTTCCCACGTCTTGTTATCTATCTCAGCTCTCGCATGTTGATTAGAAAACTACAAATATTGCTTTAATAATTGATCAGAGAATTAAAGCAGATCAAGAACTGGAATTAAACTACTACTTTAGATAAAATCATAGTGGAAAGCTTAACATAACATAATTATATAAAATAGGCCCGCATCCCAAACCTGGGAGGGCTTAAGTGTATTAATTAAACATAACTATATATAAACAACATTTTAACAAAATAAGAGAAAGAGTAGAGAAAACTCCAGCTAGCAAGTTGACTCTGAATCCTAGCTCCGCCTCTGTATCCACGTCGTCCGGAATAATAATACTAATTAATGGCAGTGATGTGGTGTGGTGGAAAAACAATTAAAAATGGAGAAAACGGGAAGAAGAGAAATGGATGTGGTTGTAGTGGAGATCGTACGTGTTGAGCGAATGAGGTGGTGAACGAGTGTGGTGGTTGCTCCGGAGAGCTGATGTGAAATGTTGTGAACTTTGGATTTTTAAGAAGGGATGAATAATACTGAGGATGGGCGTTGGTTTTTATAGGCAGAAGAAATGGGAAGCAGACAACGGAGCAGGCGGTGCAGTTGGTGAGTCGATCCGTGAAAATCGCAGTCAGAGGGCAGCAGCAATTGATTAGAGACAGAGGCGGCGTCACGCGTGAGTGAATTGCGGTAGGCGCAGACGTCTGTAATTAATGAAGTGCGGCGCCGCGAAGGAAGAAGGAAGAACGGAGAAGAAAACACTGAATTGGTCTCGTCCGCTCGCACCTCTGTGTTGTCCGCTCAAATGCAGGCGGTCGCCTCTGTGTCGTGTCCGCTCGAAAGGAGGCGGACGCCTCACATGAGTCTGCGCCTCCCTCTTGTCCGCTACTTATCAGGCGGTCCTCTCCTTCTCCTCTTGTCTGCCCATTTAGAGGCGGTTGCCTCCATATGTCTCGTCCGCATGTTTTCAAGAGGTACAAGGGGCGGTTGCCATGCGATAATATATATATATATAGTGATGTACTGCAATCTTCAACCGGCTCCCGATTCTTCGTTATAAGTCCGTTTTAATCGCCGTTTGTTGCGTTGGAAAGCTCATGAGATTATCTATCCATTTACATGGCTTTGTCCTACATTTAACACATAAAATATATCAATTCATATCAAAATATAAATCTAGGAAAATCATATGATAAGTGAGAAATACGACACAAATTGCTATAAAAATAGGAAGAATTAAAGCCCTAAAAGTAGATGTATTTCTCGCTTATCAGATGTATTGAGTTTTCAAAATGAATTTCCCAAATTGATTTTGACTCAAATGGTTGTCTTCGAACTTGAGAATGAGGATCGGTTTTCAAACCATTCCCATGAGTGCTAGTGGATCTTTCATGACTAGACACCGGTATCGGGTCTAAACCATGGAGGTGAAGCTAGTTGTGAGTCGGTGGAAGTGATGAATAGTTTTGAAACCATTACAACGGACGAACTACAGTACTAAGTGACCGGTAGGACGTTTGTAGTGTGTATTTTGTATTTGTCCAAGGGCCACCGGATATGTGTAGTCCGGTCAGGGACGAGTACCCACTTTGTAGCATGAGGATTCTCTAGAGGTAAAAATGAATTTTATCGGAACCAATGGACCGTAGAGGCAGAAACCGTAAGTGCTCAATGTCGTGACAGCCATGAACCAAAGAGTGTAAGTGTACAAACGTGACTGGTACCTGAAGGATCACTCGATATAGGGGAGGACTTAGTGCCTAATTGTCTATTGATGGACCGCCATTGAGAGATTGGACAATGATATTTTTGGTTGCTAACAATTTTAGATCCACCAACTTTGAGGGCAAAGTTCTTTAAGGGGGGTAGGTTGAAATATCTTGAAATTAATTAGGGTGATTAAATTACTCTAATACGATATTGAGGGCCTATTAGTGCCTAATGAGTTTTGGCAAAGAGAATAAATCCAAAAGAAACAAGAAAAACACTTAAAAGCGAAAAACGCTAAATTGAGCGTTAGTGACCCTAGAATGAATACAACCTTGAAAAGGGTATTGGATGGATTTTAAAGGCTTAATAAGGCCTAAATAATATATGAGAACAATTCATGAAGAAAACGGATCCTAATAATGTGTTAAAACGCTAATAAAGCTTTAGCGCACGTTTTTTGAGAAAACCTAAAAACGTGACTTTAAGTGGTCAAATGCACCCGTAAAAATTATAGTTCACCAAATAACTATAAATAAACATTAATGGAAGCTTAAGAACCATTAAATTAAAGAAACGAGAAAATTTCGGAAACGGGTCCGGTTAGTGAATAGTGCTAAACCGGGTAAATTAACGAGCGTTTTCTGTAAAAGACGAAAAACGCTCCTGCTTACAATATAATAGGGGGCCGGTTTTATGGCTGACTCACCTCTCTCTATTTGACCCCATTGACCCTTGTTAAATAAGAAAAGGAAAAAGCAAAAAGTAGAAAAGCTACTTTTCTACCCTCTCTCCACACTTTTCTCCTCTCTCTCTTTCCTTCCTTCTTCTTTCTCCTCCTTCCCAGCCAGCTGAAGCTTTCTTCCCCCATGCTGGCGATTTCAAGATGCCATCCATGGCTACCTAAACTTCCTTGCCTTGCCCAAGTCTTATTAAGGCTCCAATCACAAAAATAAATACATATTCGTCATCCCCTCAACTAGCTCTACCATTCTCTCTTTTCAAAATTTTAAAATGGAGAAGTTCATCTCCATAGATTTCCCCATTTGAAGAGGAAAGGGAATCAAATTGATGCTTGGAGTCTCCTCTCTCTCCTAAGGTAAAAAGATTCATAAAAAAACCTCGTTTTCCCCATATTCTTGTGTAACACCCTGGATTTTTGCCTCAAAATATAGCTTATGAAAATACAAATCTAACGGCGCAAACGGAATCGAAAATGGACTCCTAACGAGTCCTAAAAGTGCAAAATAGAGTTGGTTCGAACTTGTGTCCGGGCATGGTAAGTTTGGACACAAGCCGAAGAAAACAGACTGCAGAAAACCATCCGTCCGAACTTGTGTCCGGACATTGATGTTCGGACACAGGTCGAGAGTTAGAAAACTGGGAAGCGACAAGGTCCGAACTTGTGTCCGAACTTCGAAGTTCAGACACAAGTCAAGTTTCAAAACTTCGGAAAATCCCTTACATGGTCTGAACATTTGTCCGAACTTGATGCTCGGACAGATGTTCGGACACAGCCAAACGATGAAAACCTTTGGAAACTTTCGGGGCCTGTCCGAACATTGATGTTCGGACGGACATTCGGACAGGTCCTTAAGTGTAGTTTTTAAAGCGTAAATGGAAACCCAAAAGCCACCAGAAACACTTATATAAATCATAACAACAATTTGAGAACTCTCAAGTGGTTAAAGTCATCAATAAGTATCCTTAATAAATACTCAAATGGACATAACCTTAAAACAACAGCGGATTCCAAAACATCCAGGGCATTACCACCATACCCAATTCCCATGGGTGCTCAGGCTAATGAACAAAATATCACCAAATACAAAGTTTAAGTCAAGTTACGCGGAAGCCATAATAAATATTCAATTGGTAAAACTTGAGAGCAACACAGCATCTCTTAACCGTTGAAATTCAAAACATAGCCTTATTAATTCGTAATCCCTAAACTATGTGATTCGCCGTCCCGATCCCCACACTTAGTCTTCCATACCTGCGATCATAAAACATAGACAAAACACAGAAAGGATCGCACAAATCAGAAAAACTGAGTAAATTCCACCTCAACCTGTAAAATACATTTTAGAACCCATTGGCTGTTAATAATCAAATGAGAAGGTTTTATTGAACAGTTGATGAATTTCCAGAAAACATATCAAACACCGAAACCGCGGTAGGGAGCTTTCAATAGGAGATAACCATAATTCCATACACGGGGTCACCTGCGGGACCCCAAACAAAAATCTCAGGACAGTCACCTATGGGACCGTCAAACAACCACCTCACCCTAAGTCCATAAGTGTGCACACCCCCTATGAGACAGCAGTAACATAGAGTAGATCAAAGGGCTTAACTGCAACAACGTGTGCAGCGCAAATATAAACAATCATGGGGAGCACCTATGGGCTCCCAAACAATAGAATACAACCTGTGAAAGACTCTCAATATCCCGAACCAAAATCCACAGCACAAACCAATTCCTCAATTACAAATCGTGGGAACAATTCCCAATTTCCAAAACACAATCGACATAAAAGCATAGCGAAACCCTTTTGCAATTTTTTGTAGAACAACAGTTAAATTCATTGAGCATATTATTTACCTGGAACAACCAAATCCCTCAAGAGCCCAACTGCTCCGGACTATTGATAGCACTCGTTGATGTAATCGGCGTCTAGGTAACCAAAATTAACAATCAGGATTCACCGAACAACGAGTAGATAACTAAACAACTAAGTAGAATACATTACCCGACAATCTAACAACGGGACACCAGGGAATTGATTAGACCTTGACGGAACTAGAGAGAATTAACCAAGGGTTTGAAAAGGAAGAGCGTGAAAATATTGGCAGAGTATAAGCGCAAGAACGGCGTATTGAGGATGGAGAATAGTGAAGAAAATCAACCTTTAAATAGAATTGTTTGTTTAATGAAAAGGAATAAACTAATTAAAGATTTATGTTAAAAGAAAACACAAATTAAATAATTAAGACAGAGTTCTAACTCTTGGTAAATAAAATATTTCCAAAGGATAGATCTCGTTAAGTTAGGAAGATCAGTAAAAGAATATTGGTGATGTAATTCAGGAAGGAATAAATCAAGAATGAGATAACAGTAAAACATGATTAACCGTGTATTAAAATAAGAATGAGAAACAATATCAAGAAGTCAATTAATAAACATTTACTCCCTCCGTCCTGAATTGACCGTCCTGTTTGCTTTATGGCACGTTTTTCCACATCAATATTAAGTATATAAGATAAAATAATTATATAAAACTAAATTTTGTAACATATAGTTTATCATGTAAGGAATCATATGCAAAACTTAAATTTTCAAAATTAATTTATCTTATATGTTAAAAATTAAAGTCAAATGACATGTCCAAATAGTAAACAGGACGGTCAATTGAGCACGGAGGGAGTATTTGGAAGGAAGTAATTTAGAAATGAGTAGATATGTTGTAAATAGTCTAAAAGTTAACAAAGGAAGGAGAACAATCTCGTTAAAAAGGATAAATGAAAATGCCAGTAATATAATTACTGAGAGAAGAATAAGGAGAGTTAACAAATAATATCTTGAGTAGTCAAATAGAATTTGAACTCTGGAAATCAAATAACCACAAGAGAAAGCCAAACTGAATTCAAACTCTGAGTATTTAAAATAAGCTGGAAAGAATATTCTAGAATAGTACTTCGAAGTTTAAATAACTTAGAGAAGTTAGGAGGGTGAAGTAATACTATATCGTATAATACCCGAAATATAACTAAATCAATTAAGGCAAAACGTTACAAATATTCAGAAACACTTAAGGAGAAAGATTAATTCCGGAAAGAATGTCGTCTAATTCCCTGGACCACCTTAACTAACCTCAGACATATTACCCATACCATATACTATATTATTCCTAGCTTGTAATTTCCTGGGTATTTCATCTCATCCCCCTTAAAAGAAAGCTTCGCCCACGAAGCTAAAACTTATCCATAAGGTGAAAAACTGGTAATTGAAGTACTGACTTGAGCGGTTACCTGATCGAAGAGCTGTGGGTACTTCTTCCTCATTTCCTCCTCTACCTCCCATGTAACCTCTTCGGTTTCATGATTAGACCATAAGACTTTGACCATACGGATGGACTTCGATCGTGTCTCCCTGGTCTTAGTGTCCATTACTCTGATGGGATACTCCTCATAGGATAGATTCTGCTCTAGCTCCAAGACCTCCGGCTGCAACACATGCAAAGGGTCGGGAACATACCGCTTCAGTTGGAATACATGGAAGACGTTGTGAGCTTTCTCCAGTTCACAAGGAAGCGCTAGTCGGTATGCCACCTCTCCAACCCTCTCTAAGATCTCATAGGGTCCGACGAATTTGGGGTTGAGCTTCCCTTTCTTCCCGAATCTGGTTACTCCTCTCACAGGAGATACATTCAGGAAAACTCTGTCCCCCACCCCGAACTCAACTGGTCTGCGCTTGAGGTCGGCATAGGACTTCTGCCTGTCCTGGGCTGCCTTCATTCGTCTCTGGATCATCCGGACTTGCTCCATAGTCTCTTCAATCAACTGAGGCCCCAAAACAACAGTCTCACTAATGTCGCTCCAACATAACGGTGTCCTACACTTCCTCCCATACAAAGCTTCATACGGAGCCATTTTGATGGTGGTGTGGTAACTATTGTTATAAGAGAATTCCACCAAGTGTAGCATGTCAGCCCACAAACCCTAGAAGTCCATCACACATGCTCGAAGCATGTCCTCCAAGGTCTGGATGGTCCTCTCGGTCTGTCCATCAGTGGCTGGATGAAAAGCAGTACTTAACTTCAGCTTGGTGCCCATCGCCTTTTGAAATTGCTGCCAGAAATGGGCTAAGAACCTCGTGTCTCTGTCTGATATAATGGTGTTAGGTACTCCATGATATCTCACCACGTTTCTGACGTAGGCATCCACCAACTGGCTCATGGACCACGTCTTCTTCATGGGTATGAACCGTGCAGACTTAGTGAGTCGGTCCACTATCACCCAAATCTGATTGACTCTTCCCTTCGCCGGTGGTAAACCCATCACGAAGTCCATGGAAATGGAGTCCCACTTCCACTTCGGGACCTCCAGCGGTTGCAGTAAACCTCCCATCCTCCTATGCTCGAATTTGACCTTCTGACAGGTAAGGCACTTCGACACAAACTCTGCGACTTCCCTCTTCATCTTAGGCCACCAAAACATCTTCTTTAGGTCCTTCTACAACTTATCACCGCCAGGATGAACTGAATAGGGGGTATTATGGGCCTCCCTCATCAGTCTCTCCTTTACCTCCACGCACCCCTGAGGGACACACCATCGGCCTCTAAACCTCAGGCTGCCGTCACCGTGGATCTCGAACCCCTCGGCTTTCCCTTCCTTCATATTTTCCATGATACGCTCCAGCTTCGCATCACCAGGCTTTCCTTTCAGTACCTCCCCATAGATGTCAGAAGAGACACTCATGTGGTACAACCTCACCTCGCGCTCTACTCCTCCCGCCTCCATCACCTCTAGGTTCAGCTTCTGGAAGTCACGAACTAACTCGTCTGGGAGAACCCACATCGAATTCACAGAATGGCTTTTCTTCCTACTCAGAGCATCGACCACTAGATTAGACTTCCCCTCATGATATAAAATCTCCAGATCGTAATCCTTGATCAACTTCAACCATCTCCTCTCCCTCATATTAAGTTCCTTCTGCGCGAAGATGTACTTGAGGCTCTTGTGGTCGGTGTAGATCTTACAGGAGACCCCGTAGAGGTAGTGCCTCCAGATCTTAAGGGCGAAGACTACCACTGCAAGCTCCAAGTCGTGCTTCGGGTATCAGGTCTCGTACTCCTTCAGCTATCTCAATGCGTAGGCTATGACTTTCCCGTGCTACATCAAGACACATCCCAAGCCATACTTGGAAGCATCACTGAAAACCTCAAATCCGTCTGTTCCTGAGGGCAAAGTTAACACAGGGGCTGTGGTCAACCTTTCCTTCAACGTCTCGAACGCCTTCTCACAATCATCATCCCACCGAAACTTGGTTACCTTCTTCATGAGGTTTGTGAGGGGTCTATCTATCTTTGAGAAATCCTTCACAAATCTTCTGTAGTACCCTGCTAGACCTAAGAAGCTACGAACCTCCGTCAGATTGCTCGGTCTCGGCCACTCTTTCACTGCTTGGATCTTGGCCGGATCCACAGAGATTCCTTCCTTGGTGACGATGTGGTCTAGGAATGCCACTCGATCCAACCAAAAGTCACACTTAGTTAGCTTGGCATAAAGTTGATGCTCTCTCAAAATCTGCAAGACTGATCTCAGGTGCTCCTCGTGCTCTTCCTCATCCTGGGAGTAGATAAGGATATCATCAATAAATACCACCACAAACTGGTATAAATATGGGTCGAAAATCCGGTTCATGAGGTCCATGAACACTGCAGGCGCATTTGTCAATCCAAAGGGCATCACCAGGAACTCAAAATGCCCATATCTGGTTCTGAAGGTAGTCTTCGGGATATCCTTCTCTACAACGCGTAGCTGGTGGTATCCCGACCTCAGGTCTATCTTGGAAAAGACTCCTGCACCCTGAAGCTGGTCGAAGAGGTCGTCGATTCTGGGCAAGGGATACTGGTTCTTCATAGTGATCTGGTTTAACTCCCGGTAGTCTATGCACAGCCTCATGCTCTCATCCTTATTCTTTACAAATAAGATAGGAGCTCCCCAAGGCGATACACTCGGGCGAATGTATCCCTTATCTAGTAACTCCTATAATTGGACTTTCAGTTCCTTCAACTCTGATGGCGCCATACGGTATGGGGCCTTGGAAATAGGCGCTGCTCCTGGCACGAGGTCGACGCTGAACTCCACCTCCCTGTCTGGCGGCATACCAGGAATCTCATCTGGGAAGACATCAAGGAATTCATTCACCACCCGAATCTCTTCTAACGTACTCGGTGCTCAGCTCAGATCCTGGATATGGCAAAGGTATGCCTGCTGTCCCTTCTTCACTTGGGAGATAATTGACATGGCTGAGACTATCCTTACTCCTGCCTTCTTCTCCACGCTACTGTAGGAGATTCTTTGGCCCGATGGTCCTCTCAGGACGATCGTCTGTGCTCCGCAATCGATCCTTCCCTTATACTTACTTAGCCAGTCCATCCCCAAAATGATATCAAAGTCGGGGAGGACAAACTGGATCAGGTCAGTTACAAAAGTTTTCCCCTTTATGTCTACCCTCACATCCTTCAATACATGATTACAAGAGATAACTCGCCCTGAGGGTATAGATACCGCTATGGTAGAAGACTTACAAGTTTCTAGACCCGGTTTCTTAACAAAGTTCTCAGAAATGAAAGAATAAGATGCTCCAGTATCGAACAAAAAATGGGCAGAAGTACCATGAGCAGAAAAGGTACCTGCTAACACCCCAGCTTCGGCCTCCGCCTCGGCCCGGCTCATCACATTGATCCTCCCAGAGCTCTACCGTTGTCTCGGTTCTCCCCTTGACCTTGGTTACCTCCGCTTCCACCCCTGCCATTGCCGCGCTGGGGAGCATCCCCTCGCTGGTTCTGGCCCTGGTGCTGATCTCTACCTCGAGGCTGGGGGTTTGCTGGTCTGTAGGTCCGGTCTCCGCCATTTCCCCTCTGCTGAAAGCCTCCCTGGGGATCCTGGAAGCACTCAAAAGCTCTGTGGCCCTTCTTGCCACACCGGAAGCATGCCACCAGGTGTCCTTCACAGTCCTTCCCCGGGTGATCCTTGTGGCATCTCCTGCAGTGGAAGTGCATGCCACGCCCATACTCTGCTCTCTGAGCCTGCCCCTGGGGCCTATTATTCCGCCTCTGATAATTCCTCTAGTTCACATCGAACCTCCTCCCATCACCTGAGTTAGGCCTTCACCTCTTGTCTTGATGGGGCCTCTGATGTCGGTCGTCTCGACTTCGGGACTCTTCCCCGTCCTCCATCTTCCTCTTTTGGCCCGCTTGTACCTCCCTCCTCTTCTGCTGCACCCTGTACAGGTTAGCAGCCTTTCCATATGCGTCCTAGAGGGTGGGTATTGTCAGCACGCTCAAAGCCTCCTGGAGACTCCAGTTGAGTCCCCCTACAAACCTCTGCACCTTGGAGGCTTCATCAGGGACCATCGTCGGTGCAAACCTCGCCAGCTCAAGAAACTTGGAGTGGTACTCCTTCACACTCCGGGTTTGCTGCTTAAGCCCAGAGAACTCCAGATATTTTTGCATCCGGACGTGCTCGGGGTAGAATCGCCTTCGCATGGCCTCCATCAATTCCTCCCATCCAAAGTCAGGTCCCGCTAGAAGAGCGTCCTTGTTGGCAGACCACCAGATGTCAGCCTCGCTCTTGAAGTAGTAAACAGCGGTGTTGACTCTCTTATCAGCAGAGCAGTTGACCACCTCAAAGATTTTGTCGAACTCGCGCAGCCAATCCTCAAGCAGTACTGGGTCCTCCACCCCCTTGAATGCAGTCGGTTCAGGTGGGCAATCCTCTTTGTGTAATCTTCTAGCACATTGTCTCGCTGAGCTTGTCGCTGCACAATCTGGCCCAAGTTCAAGGCAAGCCCCTGAAGCTGTCTCATCGGGTCGTTGGTTGCCATGATAGTCCTTCCGCTTCGACTTCTGGTGTTGTAGGGGAAATTCAGTCGGTCTACCAGTCTACCCTACTTAAGGTGGACTCCTGATTATGAGTCAAAAATTTCAAAGGCTCTCAATGTAACACCCCTCATAACAATTACGTAATAGTCGCTCACGTGAACAGGAAATAAAGACGTCTCACAGCGGAAGGAATTACAGTATTAGAACTCACATGGGTGTTACTTGCCACCACTCGCCCATACGAGTGATGTAGCAGTACAACATCTTAACAAATTAAACATACAATATAATCCGCAGTGACAACGAGATACCACCTACATTTCTATCTAAGTATCAACAGCACAACTACTGTGAGCATCTAAACATAATCCAAATCTTACAACCCCTTTCTAATGGAATCATTTAATACATAACGAGGTACGAACGGTAAATCCAAACTCAACAATGTCCTAACTACCCCCATCCCGCACTTCGGCTTCACGTGTTCAGCAACCTGCGCAATAAGTGTAGTATCAGCGGTAGACGCTGAGTATGCCGAATCTGGACCCTAATGGTCACTTGTCATTTTTAACCATCTTGATATTAGATTGATTTCATGCTTTGTCATTTTACAGATATGATAAATACTGTAACAACATGCATGACTATATAATCATTCCACCAATCCAAACAGTCATATATGGATATACACATTACTGTCATACATCATACAATACAATGGCATTGAGAACTCATTCATCGTATGTTAACATCATCACATAGTACATCACTCGGCCCTCCGGGCCTTCACATATTATTAATTTTAGTTAGCACAGTACAACATTCGGCCCCCCGGGCCCTCACATATTATTAGTTTTGGTTAGCACTGTTGGGAGTCAGTTAGGACAACCCGAATTATATTCACTTGGACTGTAGTCCCACGTACACACAAGGTGCTCACTGCCCTGATCATCCGAAGACTCTGGGCTATTCACTTTGCCTTTGTAGAGGCGTCCATTTAGGTGGCCAAGGGCCTGGTGCCAACGGTAGCACACTCCGCCTGTCGATCTATCTAGGCTCGAACAGGATTCACTAGGGTAAAACCCGATACGGGATAACCCAAGAGATCTCTACGCGCGACCAGCAGCCAGTGACTGTCTGGATTAAGGTACATCATCACATCATCATTCACACACTCCACTGTTAGCTTTGTTAGTTAGATAGTCAGTTACAGTTTTTGTTATGGAGTACATCACTTAATTTGTTGGCTGCCCTATGGGTCTTACGCATGCCTAGAATTATTCTAGGTAACATTCATGTTTGAGTCAAAGCTCTAGAGACCGACAATGTCGTATCCCGTTCCTAAGTATTTTACTTAGGTTATAAATACATACTTGTAATACTTAGCGCATTAAGTCAGACAACAGTGGTGACAACATACATTTCGCATATGTAGTTTTATATAAGTCGATCTATAGTCGACGTAATATTAGTCCCGTAGGACGTTCGTGCATAAATAAATAATGCAATGAACATAACTACACATCATACCCATACATCACATACATACATCACATACATACATTCACACAAGTTATTTATCAAACAAATCCGAGCCCGAGGAATTCCTCAGGACAACCCGGATCAAATCCCTTTACATACCGTACACCGTAGACCTAGGAGGCGCAGTAGACCACTAAGCTCGTCAAGCGTCTCTGTCGGTAGCACGATCTAGATACACATAACACTATAAGTCAATCCACATGACTTATTTCAACTCGGTAAATCCGAGCAACACAAATAACTCCGATACTACATCCCCGAATTTCAATTGTTATTTGTTAGGACATCGTTATACGAATTCGTCAGTCGTAGTACGTATTAATTGCCGACGCCCGGGTTTATTAAATGAGTCGGTTCTAAAATGTTTTAGTTGTAGCGTTTTCAATCGTTACGATTTATTCCTTACTTTTACGAGTATACGAATACTCATTTATAATATATGTAGTTGCATGGGTACATGCACTATATCATATAGTTTCCAACTATACCATATATTTATTATGTATATGTGTTTAATATGTGTTTACGGAGCACATATATACACTCGTTCATTCATTTTCATAAGTTATATTCTTATATATGTCACATTATTATCATCTTATGTAAGATGATTATTTTCATTTGTTGCACTTTATTGTGCAATTCATATTACGAACCTTATCTCAATATTATGTAGTATTACATTACATGTATTATAATTTCCCTAGGTTTATTTAAATACTATTCTTAGTTTATGAATCCTATTCCTTCGTTAATTGTCACGTTATTCCATGTGAACATGATTGATGATAATTACTTCATTCAATCACATTTATACTATATTATAAATATCATGCCTTATAACGTTAAAAATCTTATATCATGTTATACCCTATAATATTTACAAGTGTAACACTTATCCTTATGTTCTTAAAATTAAATGCATACGTATGTTTGAAAAGTCAAAGTTCACCAAGGAACCTAACCGATTCGATTAGACCATTAAGGTGGCTTAAAACGGTGGTAAAACAGGAGCGGTAATGCTTAGTTTGGTACTATAAGTTGCTGAAATATGAGTTATTTATAGTAGTGAAAAGAAGGTCTGGAGCGATTTGAGCTCATAGGTTATAGTATCTAAGGATAAAGTAATGCATTACGAGGCTCAAAATCAAGCAAGGCCAGATTGAACTGTCCTCATAATTTCAGAAATAGCAGTTTAATCAGAAGTAAGTAGGTGCAGAAACAGTGCATTTCATTGAATTTCAGTTTGTACTCAAGATCAATTTATGCCAGATTTATCCACTTAACCTGTGGCAAACTGCAAAGCCTAAGATAGGCCTAATGATGCCAAAAGAGATGCAGAATTAAACTGCCCATTTTGTGGTTATTACCAACTCTGAAAACTGAAGCAAAAGGAACATGATATTGTAATTATGAACTGCTAAAATCATTCATTATGAACCAGCAATTCAGATGTAGAACTGATTCGAAATTCAGATTTCCTCAGCTCAATAACGGATGATAATTGAAGCTTAGAAAGTAACAAAAACAGATTCAGCAAGCCACACCATGTCAGCAAGGGAAGTTTATTTAGGTGTGGGTAAGAAGTAAAGGAAGACACAACTGGAAGGATGCGGGACACCTTTAACAATTCCAAAAGTTTTGTACACCAGCCTGATCATATATTTTTTTGTATCCTGTAGCAGCAGGGCCTATGCTGCTCTATAACACTCATGATTAGTGAAAACAATGTGAGACAACTTAGTCTTTGGAAGTTGAAACACAGCGTGGGTTACACTATTGTTTATAATGCTTCTCATTTGTTTCACCCTATCAAAGCTGAATATCAACAACAATTCCTTCTGGTTGAAAGGGCCATATGATGCACCATTTGTATTTCAAAGTGTGCTGTCGTGGTGCACAGTTTCCAGTTTTATTGTTGTTATAGTGCTGAAATTTCAGATTCAACACTGATATATAATGCAGGATTACAGGTTCAGATTTGTTTATTGTAGAGCAGTGCTTTCAAGTTTAGCACGTGGTGTTACAGTGCAGAAGTTCTAGAATTATTGTGCTGTTTATGTTGTTTAACAATCCACTCAAAATGTTTGACTAAACATCTTCATCTTCATCAGAAACAAATTTTATTTAGGGGTGGCTAATAAGATGAGAAGACAGCAGCACTTGTTCTTATAGATTAATGATAGCAGCATTCATGGCAACTACCGTGAACAACACAGAATACACAGCAGCAAATTTTGTTTGCATAAACAGAAGAAAATGGTGTAGAGATGCTTCATGTCCACTGTTTAATATAGAGTTTGATTTCACTTAAACACAAGAAGGAAAGGAAGCAGCAGACAGGGCATGTTTGTTCTGTGTACTCCAGTTTGGGGTTGTAAACTGTCGTGAGTAAGATGGAACAGCACCACAATGCAGGAACAGTCCCTTATCAGATCTAGTGTGTCATGTAGCAGTTTTTCTGTTGTTAAACCAAACAGACACAAGGGAAGAATGAAAGGGTAGGTACTGTATAACAGAAGAAGTCTAAAGCTTCTAATTTGCTACGAAAACTCGACACCTTTTGTTGCTATATACAACAGAAAGGATAAGACAAGTTTGGGTGTATTAATGGTTTTATTTGCTACTGCTTACCTGTTTATCATTAGTTTCACTTAGGATGACAACAGAGACATCAAGAATTATTGGACTGCTTATACTGCTATAGTCTCTCTCGACAGAACTTGTATACTCTGCATTAACATGAAAAATGTTGCTGTATGTTTATTGTTTGTTACAGCAGAGTGCAACAGAGGGAGTCAGGCCTTGATTTTCTTTATTTAAAGGCAGCAGCAGGGAGTTACAACACTGCTCATACATGTTTGCTCTTGTACGACAGAAGAATTAAAACAATAGCAGGATATGCTACTGCTGTATGTTCATCGTTTGTTTCATGGGATGCAGCAGAAAAGTATGATTCCTATTGTTATGATTATAGAAGAGAGTAGATACAACAACTGAAGGAACAGTTTGTGGAACTTATGCAATAGCATTAAATTTGGATTTATGGAACAGCAGGGGCTGTTGCTCCTTATAATGTTTGTCGTTTGCTCACTAGTTAACTTAGTAAGGTAAGTTTCAGTACATTAATGTCAGGGAATGAAGTGTTTTCAGTTGCATTGGATCTAGTATGTGAGTGACAGCAGTTGATGATTTATCTCTGCACAGATGTAGGTGTAGATGAAATGTTTTTATCATTTTTACGTGCATATACAAGAAGGAAATAAAGAGACTGAAGAACACACACATTACGGTGGCAGTTGCAATGATTTATCACCTCAGCAGTGCAGGTAAAATAAAAGAGAGTGGAGTATAGAGCATGTATGTCTCTTGTTCGTAAGGTTAGTTGTAAAATTACCATGGATTGAATGAGCAACAATAGAAGAAGAGCAACAGCAACTGGTCTTAGGTTCGCCATACCACTGGTTACAGGAGATGCATTGTTTTAGCACCTGAAATCAGTGTACAAGTTTTAGCGGAATACCGTGTGTTTTTTTTTCTTTTTGAAGATGAAAATAGAACAGAAGAGAGCAGTCTCCTTGCATAGTTACCATGAGAATGAAACATGAACAACAACAGAACATTGCCAGTTCTGGTTTTTGAATGAGCTGCTTGACTCTTCCTTTCTCAATCTGGTTTTTACGAGGAGCGACTGTTCCAGTCCCTTATTACTCCAGAAGTGTAGATATACGAAGAGAGTGGAGGTTGGTGCATGCAACCTGGTGTGTTAGATGCATCGGTTTCCTCTACAAGATACGGCAGGGGAAGTTAGTTCTGAAGAGAATGAGGAAGTGTACAGATGCGAGAACAGGATAAGGAGTGAGACAGAAGTTGTATGTTCCTGGTTTGCTGACGGTACCACAAGAGAGATGAGAGCAAGGTTGCTGTTATAGTTACCAGAAGAAGAGATCAAGATGGGTTTATGTAGATTTTACCTTGAGGAAACAAGGAAGTTTGCTTCACTTCCTTCTCTGTTCCTAGCCGAGACCCCCAATACTTTAGCTCCCAACTGGTCCTAGTTGCTGGGTGGAAATCAGCATGACTTAGCTCTTTGAAGAGAGGGGAATAAGAGGAGAAGGATGAACATGTTTTTGTCTTGCAGACTTACCTAACTACTGAGGCAGCAACCGTGGAAGTTGTGGCAGCTCTCGGTGGGAGAAACAGCGAGAGAGCGCATAGGAGGTTACCGCCTGGAGAAGATGTAGGTAAGGTACTGGAATGAATGTCGAGTGGGAACTCCCCTAATCGAAGTAATCAATTTGCTTGCAGAGACTGTCGGATGAAACAAGAAGGGATGGTGCTTATTGGTATTATATAATCAAGGTATGTTTTCTTTTCGTTTTGTTTGACCAGTTACCGTATCAAGGAAGAAGAAGGAACCGGTAAGGTATGTTTGGTTCCTCTTTTTTGTAATTACTGTGATGGCCTGCTCTAGTTTTAATTCGTGAGGTTACATTACTGAATTCGAGCTCAGCTCAATTAGTTAAGGCTTCCGGATAGGTACGAGAGGTCTCGGGTTTGAATCCCGACTGGAGCAGGTTTGCTCTTTTCTCTTTTTTTTGTTCCAGCCTATCAAGCCAGTTTAATGTATATAAGTGACTGTTATTAATAGGTAGCGTTATTAGTTGTATGTATACATGTACATATACGACTATTCTCTTTATTCGTCGCGTTTTGGTTATATGCACCACGTTATAATCTTGTAACGTTATGTACATTTACATATATTTCCGTATGTACATAAGTACAGTAATAGTAAACTGTTCGTTTGTTCGCAGGTTATTACTTGCTTGATTGTTTATACCTTAATGTATTAAGGTGTTATGAACTTACTTCAATAAGGTAAGCATAGTGAGTCGCCCATAATTATAATCGAGAACGTTAACGTGCCCGGTTACCAGTCTTAAACTGGCGGAATACATATTAGCCAGGTCAAGGAAATATATTGACCATAGGTTTGATTAAGTGGCTAATGTTTTCATATATATATTTTTTTGCATTATTGGTTATTATTCATAAAACAATGCACATACATTTGGCTTTCTGAAAACTTTGTTGTGATCAACTTATTTTTAAGGCATACTTGGCGTTAATTTAGTTGATTATATGCTTAATCAATATTTAATTACTTAGGGGTATTTCACTCAAAGCCCCCATAATGATCCCCTTCTAGTTATACTACAGTCTCACTACCCTAATCCACGGGTAGACAATTCAGATATAACAAGTATATATACAGTAAGTATAATACCATTCACACAAATGAGTAACTAGTAAATGATAATCCCTGTATAGTCTTCAAGAATCACATCAAGATGTCCAATATAACTCCACAGCTCACAGTACACCATGTAATCCAACACAACTTCACCAAACGGCTTATCCCCAAGTTTTTAATCCGGTTTACTCAAGTTTTATAATATTTCGAAAACAAAGCTTTAATACCACCTTGTAACACCCTGGATTTTTGCCTCAAAATATAGCTTATGAAAATACAAATCTAACGGCGCAAACGGAATCGAAAACGGACTCCAAATGAGTCCTAAAAGTGCAAAATAGAGTTGGTCCGAACTTGTGTCTGGGCATGGTAAGTTCGGACACAAGCCGAAGAAAACCGACTGCAGAAAACCATCCGTCCAAACTTGTGTCCGGATATTGATGTTCGGACACAGGTCGAGAGTTAGAAAACTGGGAAGCGACAAGGTTCGAACTTGCGTCCGGAATTCGAAGTTCGGACACAAGTCGAGGTTCAAAACTTCGAAAAATCCCTTACATGGTCCGAACATTAGTCCGAACTTGCAAGTTCGGACATAGGTCGAGACTTGCAAGCTGGACCCGTCCTCGCATGCTGTCCGAACTTGATGCTCGGACAGATGTTCGGACACAGCCAAACGATGAAAACCTTTGGAAACTTTCGGGGCCTGTCCGAACATTGATGTCCGGACGGACGTTCGGACAGGTCCTTAAGTGCAGTTTTTAAAGCGTAAACGGAAACCCAAAAACCACCAGAAACACTTATATAAATCATAACAACAATTTGAGAACTCTCAAGTGGTTAAAGTCATCAATAAGTATCCTTAATAAATACTCAAATGGACATAACCTTAAAACAGCAGCGGATTCCATAACATCCAAGGCATTACCGCCATACCCAATTCCCATGGGTGCTCAGGCTAATGAACAAAATATCACCAAAAACAAAGGTTAACTCAAGTTACGCGGAAGCCATAATAAATATTCAATGTGTAAAACTTGAGAGCAACACAGCATCTCTTAACCGTTGAAATTCAAAACATAGCCTTATTAATTCGTAATCCCTAAACTATGTGATTCGCCGTCCCGATCCCCACGCTTAGTCTTCCATACCTGCGATCATAAAACATAGACAAAACACAGAAAGGATCGCACAAATCTGAAAAACTGAGTAAATTCCACCTCAACCTGTAAAATACATTTTAGAACCCATTGGCCGTTAATAATCAGATGAGAAGGTTTTATTGAACAATTGATGAATTTCCAGAAAACATATCAAACACCGAAACCGCGGTAGGGAGCTTTCAATAGGAGATAACCATAATTACATACACGGGGTCACCTGCGGGAC
Source organism: Limonium bicolor (assembly GCA_023374045.1). Taxonomy (NCBI): domain Eukaryota; kingdom Viridiplantae; phylum Streptophyta; class Magnoliopsida; order Caryophyllales; family Plumbaginaceae; genus Limonium; species Limonium bicolor. The sequence goes on from CM041781.1 coordinate 135,551,489, forward strand.
CCCAAACAACAATCCCAGGACAGTCACCTATGAGACCGTCAAACAACCACCTCACCCTAAGTCCATAAGTGTGCACACCCCCTATGAGACAACAGTAACATAGAGTAGATCAAAGGGCTTAACTGCAACAACGTGTGCAGCGCAAATATAAACAATCATGGGGAGCACCTATGGGCTCCCAAACAATAGAATACAACCTGTGAAAGACTCCCAATACCCTGAACCAAAATCCACAGCACAAACCAATTCCTCAGTTCCAAATCGTGGGAATAATTCCCAATTTCCAAAACACAATCGACATAAAAGCACAGCGAAACCCTTTTCCAATATTTTGTAGAACAACAATCAAATTCATTGAGCATAGAATTTACCTGGAACAACCAAATCCCTCAAGAGCCCAACTGCTCCAGACTATTGATAGCACTCGTCGATGTAATCGGCGTCTAGGTAACCAAAATTAACAATCAGGATTCACCAAACAACGAGTAGATAACTAAACAACTAAGTAGAATACATTACCCGACAGTCTACCAACGGGACACCAGGGGATTGATTAGACCTCGACGGAACTAGCGAGAATTCACCAAGGGTTTGAAGAGGAAGAGCGTGAAAATATTGGGCAGAGTATAAGCGCAACAACGGCGTATTGAGGATGGAGAATAGTGAAGAAAATCAACCTTTAAATAGAATTATTTGTATAATGAAAAGGAATAAACTAATTAAAGATTTATGTTAAAAGTAAACACAAATAAAATAATTAAGAAAGAGTTCTAACTCTTGGTAAATAAAATATTTCCAAAGGATAGATCTCATTAAGTTAGGAAGATCAGTAAATGAAGATTGGTGATGTAATTCAGGAAGGACAAAATCTAGAATGAGATAACAGTAAAACATGATTAACTGTGTATTAAAATAAGAATGAGAAACAATATCAAGAAGTCAATTAATAAACATTTATTTGGAAGGAAGTAATTTAGAAATGAGTAGATATGTTGTAAATAATCTAAAAGTTAACAAAGGAAGGAGAACAATCTCGTTAAAAAGGATAAATGAAAATGCCAGTAATATAATTACTGAGAGAAGAATAAGGAGAGTTAACAAAAAATATCTTGAGTAGTCAAATAGAATTTGAACTCTGGAAATCAAATAACCACAAGAGAAAGCCAAACAGAATTGAATCTCTGAGTATTTAAAATAAGTTGGAAAGAATATTCTAGAATAGTACTTCAAAGTTTAAATAACTTAGAGAAGTTAGGAGGGTGAAGTAATATTATATCGTATAATGCCCAAAATATAACTAAATCAATTAAGGCTGTAACACCCCAACCACAACAACACACTTTATAACCATCTGCAGCGGAAAACATAAACCAACATAACACTTAATCCATTGGTGTTACACGCCGTTAACCACCCACGTGGCTAACAAGGCTAATACATACACATTGTATCGGTCTGATGGACTAGATTCCCGAGCAACTACATAATACAATCCTTATTCCATTTCCAACAACTATTTTACATATACATCCCCCACCGTACCGAGTATTCATTAACCAATGCCGAAAACAAATTCGGTCTTACTACACCTATAATACATACACCCATTAAAAAGCTACCCATGTATAAACAACCACCCGTCCTACTCTCGAACGGCTTCCAGCTCCTTGTACCTGAAATAGAAAAGGAAGAAAAGGGTGGCCCCCAAGGGGCTCAGCGCCTTTGCTGGTATGGTAATCCCGCAGCCCGCATGCTACCGGGCCACGCACAACTAATTGTCGTCTTAGCATGCAGTTGATTATATTTAAATCACGCATGTAAACCATAAACACACAACACATTGCATACTCCCAACTATAGGGCCCAACAATACCAACACATTCACACATCCACACATAACAAACCATCCATTATTACCTTTAACCTTAAAGTGGCTCTCCTCTAAACGGAGATACTTCCTTAATAGACGACACTTACCCAGTAATCGGGTTATTCTTAGACATCTTTTATTTAAACTATGTTTCATATCCATGACCACATATTCCATATTCCAACACACAACATAACGGGTACGGTCCTCTTAGGAACCGTCCCTACCATAATTAGTTTACTGTAGAGCCTAGAGAATATTGTCAAACTCATGATAAGCTCGTTACATACCTTGTTACCGTCCTATTGTATGGAACGGTTAACTTAAACCCCAAGGTGTGTCGGATATAGTCATCCAAGCACACCGAACCACCATTGTATGCCCCAGTAAACCGACGTGAGTCAGTAATATAGCTTTGGTTAAGCTAAAGGGAAGGTTGGAAACCCAATGAGTAAACAACCATAACATACACCAAGAGAGTCGAACCGGGTATAACATCGACTCCCGTCCATCACACGCGTGGCCGGAACATGACCGGACTCCTCACCCCCCATTAGTACACGTATTCTTATAATTAAGTAGTTAGAGCTCCTTTAAGGAACCTATCACATCCACACACCATACGGTTTTAAGCCGAGTTAAACACGCAAGAGAGATTCACACACTTGCAACAATAGCCATACACAACTAACTCACGCATAGCCGTGGTTAGAACGTTCCCAAGGTTTGGGCCGTTAACACCGAATACCGATCTCTCATGTGTTCCTAGTTCTAGTTAGTGAAGGTTTAACACTTATTTGAGGTTAAACGGTATCGGAGGTCAGATTCGCCACATAAATGAATTACTATAAACTCATTTCATGTTTTATCTTACAAGGTGGCAAACACACAGAAAAACACATTGGCATACAAGCCGGTGTAATCCGGTAGGACACAGGTTGCAAGAAAACCATACCTGTCGCCGGAGTCCACTCTACCATGTCCATTTAGGTTCCTCGAACAATTCTTGAACAACTGGTACATTAAAGTTACCTTCATTAACATTGGGGTAACATGTTTGTGTAACGTCGAATGACTATAGTTAACTCCGTTAGCTAGTTAAATACCTTTGCATTTTAAACTTGTTTTACTCTTCCATTTTACCTTAACTTTTCACCCACCAAATTGTCATTACAACTCACCTAACATGTCTTATACAACCTTATAACATCATTATCCATCAATCCCCATCATTAGGCATCATTTTCATACCTTAAACAACATTTTTAGAGTGGTCCGGGACTTGGTCCTTACCTTAAGTCCCGGACCAACACATTAGGAAAACCTTCGGCGTATTTAGCAGGGTGGTCCGGGACCTTGTACTTCCCTTAAGTCCCGGACCACAACATATTATCACTCTCGGCCATTTTTAAATGCTTGGTCCGGTTCCTTAACCTTAACCCAGGTCCCGGACCTACAATTATGTATAACTCACGGTCTTTTTTGATATATGGTCCGGGACATGACCCATGACCTAGGTCCCGGACCCAACCTACAGAATTTGACGTACTGCAATTTTTCTAGTCCTGCTGCTTAAGCTCTTTACACCCATCATAAGTATAGCTTCCCAAATGATTTTACGTACACTCTTATACTCAAAACTTCACCAAATATACACCACATAACAACATAGTGTACAATTTAAATTGCATAGCACTTAGGCTCTTAAAATGCATAAATCTTAAACACTGAATTTCCACAATATATTTGCCTTTCACCTGCAAATACAAACAGCAATACGTATGTCCCTTACTAGTCTTTTGAGAACATTTTTCTAAGTCATTACCATTGGCTCTTTAGGTAGTTTCAATACACAACGTACGTTCATTTTCCAAAGGAATTTTAAGCTATTTTTGCTTAACATTAAACAGGGAGGAAACACCATTTTTTTCTTTGAGTTTCCTTACCTTGAAGCAAAGGAGAACAATAATACGTGAAAAGATGAACTCAAGCTCCTTCCATGGAGATTCCTCTTGGCACCAAAATGGAGCTCTCGAAGATTTGAAAGGACTAAGTTGAAGAGCTTGCTCCAACTAGAAGAACGGTGGTCTCGAAATTGAATTTGGACCATGGAGCTAGGAGTTACATGTGGTCAAAGCTTGAAGATGGTGCTGGAGCTGTAGCATATCCGATGGAGAAGGAAGAAGAAGATAGAAGAGAGGATGCAGCCGTGTGAAATGAAGGAGGAAAGGAGAAATGAAGATAGAATTTGCTTTTGGGGATATTTAATACATAAAGCAAATAGTGTTTTTTCATTACTCACTGATTTGCTCACTTATTTGTTCAATCACAGCAAGGTGACGTCTCACCACATGCAAACCGGCCCCCATCTAAATATAAGGGGTTACTTAGTCATTATTGATCAATTAAATTACTTATATTGACATAAGTTACAAACTAGCTTATTTTAGTTACTATTCACTAAAACAAGACACGTAGAAACGCAATTCTTACTTCCCCATTAATTTAAACTTCCAAATGTGATACTAAATAGTACACATATTAATTAAAGAGTAATTATGGACATTTAGCCATTCAAAACTCATTTACAAGACAATTTTTCAAAAACGTGCTTTATGACTCCTTTAAGCACATTTTGTGTTTAAACTTGTTTTCAAGCTCGGTTTTCTTTGGTAATTGATTTAATAGACTCATTAATATATAAGTAAAGTCTTGGTAAGTTTATTAAGTCTTAATCAAGACTATCCCAGGTTTAGAGCATATTTGTACTTATTGCCTTTTAGGCAATTAATTGTATTTACTATTCATTAAATTGTTTACTAATGTTTCTAAGACTCTTTTTAGTCTTAATAATTTATTATTTAATGTTTAAACAACATACCAAGGTTTGGGGTATTTCAAAGGCAAAACGTTACCAATATTCAGAAACACTTAAGGAGAAAGATTAATTCCGGAAAGAATGTTGTCTAATTCCCTGGGCCACCTTAACTAACCTCAGACATATTACCCATACCATATACTATATTATTCCTAGCTTGGAATTTCCTGGGTATTTCATCTTGTGTTAGCCGATTTTTCCCTTTTGGTAATGCATTGTTTTGCTCTCCTTTTTGAGCTTTGTTTCAACCCTCCAATGGTGGTGGAACTCCCTTCTGGATTCAAGGGTTAAAACCCCTCCAAAACACTCCAAATGTAAAACCCTAACTTTGTGCTCTAAGCCCCTTTTATTTAATTATAATTTCATAAGGGTTTGGAAGACTAATTGATTGCATTTTTGTGTTCCTTGGGTGTTGGGATGGAGTTTGGCAACTCCATTCCCACTTAACCGAATTTCAGGAGAGGAGGAGCAAGAGGAGAATTAAGAGAGAACTTGTGAAATTAAGGTAAGAAATCTACCTTGAAACTTGTTTTAATTGCTTTAGGATTTGGGATAAGTAATTAAATTAATGAAACCAAATTATGAATTGAAATCTATGTAGGAAAATCTGTATATTTGATTTTAGAGAGAATTGTGAACTTGTGTTGATATAAGGGCCTAAGTGCCATTGCATTTGAGATTTGAAGCTATATTGTTGATGTGGTGAATTTTGGGTTGAGCTTATGTGCTGGTAGGACCCTTGTAAGGGTGTGGCTGATTAGGAATGAAAAGGATGAGAATTGGTGAAATTGGGTATGCTATGTTTATGGGGAGGTTATGGTGAAATTTTGGTAGAAAATGAGTGTTTTTAGATAGCTTGGTGAATGGGAGAACCTAGGTGTTTGTAGCGTTGAGTAGAGTGGATTAATAGTCTTGAAATGGTATTTGGAGAACTAGGGAGAGGAGTGTAAAAGTCTGTAGAAATGCTAGGAATGAGTTAGTGTGCAAAAGCTTGGAAATGAGAGATGGATTTGGGTATAGTTGATGCATTGCTTAGGAATGAATGAGAATGGTCATTAGATGATTTGGTATGGTTGGTAAGAGGTAGAAACTAGCAAGAATAAGCTAGAAATGCAAAAGTGTGCAAAATGTGAAAGTGGCAATGAAATTTTGTAGAAAATGAGCAAGAATTGGAGTAAGGATTTGACCAAGGATTTGGAGTGGTTTAAGGCATATTTTGAGGTCTTAAAATGTGTAGAAAACTTGTGGAAAGTTTATGGAATGATTAAGGGTGGATTAAGTGTTGATTTAGGGTTGAAAATTACCTTAATAGCAGTTTTTAGCAGGATCCGGGACTTAGGATAGGAACTAAGTCCCGGACCGCATCAGAAAACAGGCCGGAACTGAACATTTACATTGGTCTGGGACCTAGGTCCAGGACCACGACCCGGACCACTAGGAAAAAATGGCCGAGAGTGAGTTTCTGCATTGGTCCGGGACTTTGGGTCCGGACCAAGTCCCGGACCACCCCCAAAATTCAACCGTGAGTGTTTTAAAGGGCTCTAAACATGGGGGATTGATTGGTATTGGTTTAAAGAGTTTTTTGGTGACCTTTACAGGTCCTAAGAAATGTAAACAAGTAGGAGAAGTGATTGAGAAAGTGGTGAGTTTAAGAACACTTAAGTAAACTGAGATAACGGGGTAAGTACGGGAGTAGCAATTATGTACGTACCGTAACACCTTAATATTAATACTACCATTTGACATGTAATCAGTGGTTCAAGAGTAAGACACGAGGAACAAGCGTGAACCGAGCAACATGAGAACACCCGGTAAAGTTAACCCCGGTGAAAGGTATGATTTTCTCATGCTCTGTATCCTAACTTGGTTACTCTGATTTGTGTGCTTGTTTGATTGTGTGATCACCTAACAAGATAAATGCACGAATTTGATTGTGTGTACTCTCTTGTGCTTGTATTGTATTGCTTGTGGTTGGATTGTTGACTAAACTGAAGTTTATATAATTCATGAAATGTGTGAATTGTGAATGAAGTGCTTGAATGTTGAAGGTGTACTGTAGATCGACTCATAGTTGAGTATTGTTTAATTAGAGACTCAAAGAAAGAGTCAAGTTGTGAATTAAAGAAAACGGGGAAACCCACTAAAGCTATCGAACCAAGAAACGATAACACAAGCCACGAACTCACTAGAACGTGAGAGAATTGTACAGGAATTAGTAAACTCCCGGTAATGGTAGAGAACCGAATTAACTTAATCTACAAAACTAATAATGGTGGAAGTATTAAGTAACCTCTATTTAGAGGATTGATGAGTGTTCTAACTGGAACCTTGAGAGAAATAAAATATGCAAAAGGGATCACCAAACCCCTTAGAAAGATAGTCGAACCCCAATGAGAGGAACCGACTAAAATGAACAATGTCTCAAACATGAGAGTATTCGATAAGTTGGGTAAAACCTTTAATCTTAGAATACTAGACCTTGAGGAATTCCCTAAGCCAATAGATATTATCGAGAGAGATACCTCTACGCTAATCAATGAGATTATGAAATGACTCTGAGAGAGGAGTTTTAGAAATTTGAGTAGTCCGGTAAAGAACTGGACATTTGAGAACTTGAGGAGCTAAATACATAGCTCCTTTTGTATTTGTAAGCCCGGTGGTGGGTCTTGTGTATGACCCTACCCGGGGTCGTGGCTAAGACTTTAAAGATGCCTTTGAGTATTGAGTATTGATTTGAGAACTTGAGTATTTGAGTATTGAGAATTGATATGTGAGTATTGAGAATTGAGTTGTGACATGAGAGACTTGAGAATTTGAGTTTGAGTGGAGAATTGAGTTGAGTATTGTAGAACGTGTTGAGATTGTCAGTAAGAGTACCCATAAGAGTGGGTAAGACAATGAGTAATTGAGTAAGGCATAGTGAGGTAGAAACCCTCAAGCCTAAGTAAAGATCATATTAAATTAACCTCTTGATGTGTGTGTTAGTGTTTGTGTTCTTCGTTGAACCTTGATTGTGTTGACATACATATATAATGTAATGTTGCCCTGCATGTTGATTGAAATTAAATGAATCACATGCTCTAGACTGAAACACCCCTAATAACTATAACACATAAAATCATGAATATACGAGGAGTGTTTAAGTGAGATAGGCACATTAATATAATCATGTTATAACTTATAAGCTATGATACTAAGGACGGACATACGTCCGGGGATGTGATAGCGAGTCACACTGTAATATCCACTTGTGTGCTCATAGGTTTTGCCGTTGATCAATACAACCGAGCGAAAGTAAATTATTCCGGGTCGGGACATTGGTACACGACACAAGTGTAATGCATTATGCAAACTAAAATAAATTGGGTACTCATTGACCAATAACGATGGTACTAAATAACATACATTACGAAAACAAAATATACGAACGTGTGCTAGTAACATTATAATATAAGGACCATACTCCCAAATGCGTGCTAGTAAAATTATAATATAAGGACCATACTCACTCAGTCTTTGTACTATGTCGATGTTATTATAAAAAAAAATCCCTGTAGCCTTTCCATCTTGCCCATGCAAACTACTTTCTCGGTTTTTCAAACAAGTGCCCCTTCCTTCTCACGTGAATGAGTGTGGAGATTATTAACCCCCTCAACCTTTCCAGTTTTCTCCCAGTGTCTCCCTGATGCGCGCCAGTCCAGAGCAGGATTTCGAACTCCCCTTAACTTCTACGCAGGGTAAGCCTCTTCCTCTCCTCTTGTGTTTCCGAATCGCTGCGTGGAAATTCCTGTCTCTCTGATCGATTTATGCTCTTTCATATTTTCACCGGGACTCAAATCTCTTCACTTCTTCCCCTGCATGTGTGAAGCAAGGAGTATTACCGGTCTTGAAGATCTGGAACAACACAAGAGCAACCAGCGCAGGGTAAATGCCACCGATTGCCTCTATCTCTTTTGCCTCCTCTGCATGGTTCTGTTCTGTCTGAAATTTCTGCTCAGTTCTTTTAACCTTCTTCATTTTCATGAGTTTAAACCTTGCATGCGACCGCCCGTAGAATCTCTGGAAAACTGGGAACAAAATCCTCTTCAAGGCTCTTGAAGGTAAGAGCCAAGTTACCGGTAATGTTGGTTGTGTAAACTTTTTCCACCTTCTCTGTTTGTTGTCCGAAAATCGTTTCTGATCTCCATTGTTTATTCAACCTTTTACATGCATGAGTTCCACTTGGAAACCGCCGCTGTCTTACGCCAAAAATCGCCCAGAACCAGACCCAGGGCTCTCTTGAAATCGAACCCAATGTAGGCCCTAAACTGTAGAGTTTTCTGTGCCTTAGTTCCTTCCTGTTTTAAAGTCTCTAAAAGCGTCATTGATCTGAAACTCTTGCTTGCTCTTGACCGGCTATGCAGGGCCTTGTTTGTGGTGAATGTGACAGCTAAGGCTGGGAAGAAAACCTAGGGTGTAATCCCTCCTGAGGAAGGTAAGAAAAAAAAACAGTTATCGAGAATCTTGGCAACCAGCTCTGATTGTTTTACAGCAGAAATGAAATACAAACTTACCTTGGTATATGATTCTGTCTAGGTATGAAGTATGCCAAGAAGCACCAGGAATTACCTAGGGAAAACAACTTTGAAACCAAGGTAATAATCCAAGTTACCTACCTAAAACTATGCTTACTCTGGTGTATAACATTGTTGAATATGTCTTGATAGATCCGGTAACATTGAACAAAAAAAACTGTGTGTTGTGAGGATTAATAGTCTGCTGGAAATCTGTGTGCTGAGTTGTTAAAGGCTTGACAAAATGGATGTCAAAACACCAAGTATTTAAGAAACTAAAAACATGATTTAGTTTTGTCGAAAACAGTAGGATGTGCCAGTGATAGTCAACTAATAATTACTAGGACAAAATCTGATTGTGAACTACTTTATTAGTAGCAGAAAAAAAATTGAATGCATCTGGATTGAAATTTGGTGTGTCCTAGGGTCGAATGTGGTGGAAACTGCCTTAGGGTCAGTAGCTAGTAAATTGTGAGGCGTTAGTTAACAAGAGTACCTGTTGCTTACCATTGAACCACAAGTTAAAATGGTTAAGAAAATTCTGTATGGAATAGCTAAGGAACTAGTGCAGAAATGTGTGTCTAAACGCCTCTGCACCACCTATTCAGAAGTAATATGAAGGTGGTGTTAACCCAGTGATGAACTTAAAATCTGGCTAACCCAATTACCTAGGTAGTAAACAGCCTTGTGGTGTTGGGGAAAATAGAAAATAGATTAAAGACCAGAAAATGAGAACAGGAGAAAAAGAAATATCGGTTACTTGTTTTCAGCTGCTCAGTTTCCTCGTCGATTTGAGTTTGGTTCGAGGTTAAGACTATGTCAAATACTTAACTAAGAAACTAAAGCAATGAGGGAGAAACTGAAAATCAATTCTCAAGCAAAGAAAAGAGTAATAAGAGAGGATATCGGATTGTGAAGTTTCTGTTTTCCTAAAAAAAATTGAACTCAGTAAAATCTTGTTACAGAGAAGTGATAAGGGTCATATTAGGTTTCTAATGAGCCTAAACATTTCTAACACGATTAAGTAAGTTTATGAATACTTTGGGAGAGGTTAAAGGACAGATTGAGAACCTAAACTAATGACCAAAGAGGAGTACACAATTGAGTGTTTCAGTCTTTCTGCAACACCCACCCGTTCTGTATAAGTAATTTTCAGGGAGGTTGTCCATGTTGTTTTGGGTAAGGATGGAGTTTACATCCTTGATAAAACACTTAACTGAGTGGGCATGTAATTTGGGGAAATTAAAGGTCAGTTTTAGAAAGTAAATAGAGTTGAAGGGGTGGTGCACAGCACTTGCGTTTTTCTGAAACCCTGCTTCTGTATAACTGAATTACCAAGGGTAATAAGAGTGTTGTAGTGGTTTGAAAATGAACCCACAACATTTCCAAAAGAGTGAACTAAGTTGATATATACATTTAGTAGTTTAGCCGTCAACTTAACCAGCTAAAAACAAGACACAAGAAGAAAGGCACAGATTCTGTCTTCATATTTTTCTGTAACATTGCTCTCTGTATAAACGAATTACAGAGGTGGTAAAGAAGTTGTAGTGGCATGTTAAGGAATCCAAAACATTGCCAATATGCTAAAATAAGTGGGTAAATCCTTGTGGGGGATTAGTAGACAGGTTAAGGAACTAAAAGAAAGGGGTTTCAAACGGAAGTACACAGATGCACAAATTCAGTTTTGCAAGTTTCAGTTCAGTGTACAGAGGTTTCAGAGGTGATATAATAGTTGGGTTGGCTTGATTGATGAATTTAAAACACAGTTAAAACTCTTAACTAAGTGGTTCGGCACTTTGAGGAAGTTAAGAATCAGCTTAATGCGGATAGAGTAATAGAAGAACGGAAATGAAGAAACTAAATCGAGGCTCAGTTTTGTAGTTCTTTGTTTCAGGTTAATGAAAATTCAGTAGCATTAACAGTGTGGTTTTGGGGTTAAAATTCTTGATAAAACACTTAACCATATGGGTAAACAATGAGGGAGAAGGGGGAAATCAGAACATTGAATAAAGAGCAATATAGAAGAGAGGACGCTCTGTTTAATGTTGTAGTTTTTCATCAGTAACCTTGGTTCTGTATAATGAATTCCCTGTAGTGTTAGCAGCCTTGTCATGAGTTATTTTTAAGTTCAAAACCATCCTAATACACCTAGTTACTTGGGTAAAAACTTTGGGTGTGATTAGAGGGCAGGGTATTGAACCAAAAAGAAAGAGAAACTTCAATCGTGTTTCAGTTTCAGTGGCATCCGGTTTCAGTATGCTGAAGTTTCAGTAGCTTAACCCATGCTGTTGTGGATCTGTTGTGAATTCAAAACCTTGTTAACACACCTAGCTAGGTGGGTAAACAACCTGGGGGGAAATTAGAGGTCAATTTAGCCAGCTGAAAGCAAGAATAAAAAGGAAATGCACTGATTCGGTTTTCCTATTTTTCTGTAATTGGTAGCTAAATCACAGAAACGTTGAGAGCGTTGTAGGGGTTTGAGTTTGAAACCAAAACATTTCTAAAAGGAGTGAAATAAGTTGGTATACTCATTCGGAAGCTTTGAAGTCAGGTAGTTACTCACTAGAGAAAGAAATGGAAATAAACATACAAATATTACTGCTGATTGTCAACCTCTGTTGTTTAGTACAATTAAGTTACAGGAGTTGTAACAGTATCGAATTGGCTTAATGATAAACCCAACTCCTAGTTAATGCTTTTGGCTAGACTGGTAAAACACCTTGGGGGAGAGTTAGACATCAGCTTGGTAACTTAATCATGGAGTAGAATGAAGAAATGTGCAGGTTGTGTTTTAGTTTTTGTTGAGTTTCGGGGCTGTACAGATGGGCCTCTAGGTGGTTAGTGGTGCTGTATTAGGCTTGGTATGAATGTAAAGCCTTGCTAATATGCCTAGAAGAGGGAGGGTACAGAGTATGCAGATTGAAAATCAATCACGGGTGAACTAGGAATGGGAAATAACCAAGTTAATGAGCAGGGTGTTGTTCTGTATAGTCGCCACAATGAAACAAAGAAAAACAGAAGGGGGAGTAGATTAAGGAACTTGTTTACTAGGGAGCTTGGAGTCAATTCAAAAAGGGTTTAGGCCTTACGTGCCAACTCGTAACATTAGAGTTAGTATAAGGGTTAATAATGCTAGGGCTAGGACTATAACGTGATCAATAAACCGAAATGATGTACACTTATAGAAACTCAGGAGGTAAGTGAGTGAATGAGAAGATAATGGGTCGTGGTATAAATCGAAGTGTGACAAGGCAAGAAAAGGGAGAAGGGTAATTAGAAATAATCCAAGAGAGTACGAGAAAAGTAGACCGGGGCAAGTTCGAATTACCTTGAATGGTACTGCGTTGCTAAAACAATCGATCCAAACCGAAAGGATAAAATAGGTCCAACGTTGACAACTATAACACCTAAGACTAGGCTAAACATTATGAATAGAACTAAGAACAATAACTCATGATCGAACGATCTAACTCGCTCAAATAATCATTACAGGAGTGAGTCCCACGAGTAGCAGGGAACCCTTATGCAAGTATCTGTGACAATTATTATAAGGTATGGTTATGTGTGGCCCGTATGTTTCCGTGTTACACGGCTTGTTTGTTTGTGCCTTGTGTGAAAATGACCATAAGATTAAAGCATGAAATTGGATTGCTTACTTATCTTGCTTATATGATTGCTATATCTTTGTGGCATATTATTTGCGCGAACACAGTAGTTTAGTCCCTTCTCGTTTATGGAACTTGAGATGAAACACGACGAACTACGCAAACAAAACAAAACAACTATACAAGGAGAAAACTCCTCTCAAACTACAGAGGGCTCCTAAAGACACCCACTATGGTGTCGAGCTACTTTTAATAATGAACAATAATTACCAACTGGTGGAAATATGAGAATAACCCGGAAAGACAACATCTCGGGCCGCGCGGTATGGAATACTCGGGAGTTGGTATCTGCATCAGATCCTTCGACCATATATGGTGGAGCACATCCTGGAGTCTAGAGGTGACTCCGCTTTCTCGACCCTGGGTCGGGAATGGGGGATTGGCAAATTGGTGGAGTATATCCTCGAGTCTAGAGGTGACTCCCCTTTCTCGGCACACGACGTCAGGAATGGGGGATTAGCTATGGAGGAGACATCCTCCAACGTGCGGTGATAAGAGAACTCACAAATAATCCTTAAAGAGATAAGGAACAAATGGGCACCTACATGATGAGGTCACGAGAACTAAACTATATCCCTAGACCGGGTGCAAGGAAAGAAAATGGAAATACACATTATGGAAACAAGTGGGATGACTACCATGTGGGTAGTCCAACTGGGCAAGGCTTTTCAGTAGGGAGTTAGATGTATGGGTTGTTACCATGTAGAATTAAACCTAGGATGTACTTATTCAGATTGTATGTTTAATGTAATAACTATGTTGTAGACACTCGGTACTTGGATTTGTATTTAGAATGGTATTTTATGTTGTATATGAGTTTTGGTTGAGAGTTGTTTCCAGTCATGCAGACCGTAACTTGGTGTTTGTAATGTGGTCTGTCAACCATGTGGGTGGTTGGAGTCTGTAGCACCCGGATGGTGTCGAGAATCTGCTGCATAGTTAACTTGTCACATAGTTAGACGCGTGTTTGGACTGTTGGATGTTTATTCGGGGGTTTACAGAAAGTGGTATCAGAGCGTAGTTACGCTCTGATGACTGGAACAGAGAAGTACCGAGTATAGGAAAACCTGGAATTAGGAATTCTGATAGCGGGTTAAGAGTTGTGGGTAGTATGTGAGGCACGTTAGTTAGGGTTCTTCCCCAGTAATTACTGGATACCTAACAGATACCTACACCCTCCCTCCACGTCCCTAATTTTTCTTTAAAATTCATAGAAAGAACGCCGGAAAGGTAGAAAGCCTCCTCACACTCGGGAAAACCCGATCCGGCATCTACTTAATGTTATCAACCTGTGAAGTTCAAAGACATCGCCAAAGGAATAATACCCATTGAAGGACCAATTTAAGCGGCAACTTGGGTCGACATGCTTAGCAGTCGATAGGACCCTACCTCACAAGCCAGGAGGACCGAAATACCCTAAAATTTATGCAGTAAATAAAGCCAAATAAGCAATTAATTAAGCTAAGGATGGGATGGAGAGAAATTATACAATTCATATACTTGAGAGGTTAATTTTAGTAAAACTTTCATAACACAACGAGATAAGAGAATATTGGTTGAAACGAAATTACACCATAAAATTGGTACAATCTCTAATGCTTGACAAAGCATGACACAATTTTATACACTAAAAGGTAATAGTTCGGGATTCAATAAATTCCCTGCTACTTCTTACATTTATCTCCATTCTCTGCATTACCTGAAAGACACAACGCCTCCACTGGCGATCGGTATGCATCGTCACCGCCTCCTTTCTCCTTCTTTATATTCAATTATTCTTCTACATTTCTCCATCTCAAACAAATGAAACCGGTGACCATTACTGGGTTTCTCTCCTGCTTCTACCACCGGTGAACAAGGAACATATATACATGCTTATCAGCGTCTCCTTCACACTCTTCTGGTTCGAGTTGTTTTAGACCTTTAGAACCTAACAAACGTCCCATTAAGGACAAACGTTGCTTATCATTCTTCTACTCTAGTATTATAGCACTGCATTGGAATGGGCAATAAGTATTACAAATATCTAATCGCTAGTACAGTGTGTGGCATGTATGCCCATTTAACCACCATCACCATACACGACCTATCTCACCATTAGTATATACCTATCCAAATACATGGATACCGTGACTTCTTATGAAGCTCAAATCCTCCATTTTGATTCTTTCTGCTTCTCATTGCTTCTTGCACAACAATTCCTCTCAACTTTAGTTTGCAATCCTCGGAGATTAAAAAAAAACATTGATATAGCCCACAAACAGGTCTCTTGAACTTTATAAGTAACCAATAGTATCAGGCACTACTTTCCACCCAACACAACTCAACAGATAAGGGAATGGTAGCGAATTCGCCATTATGTTCCAACTATTTATCGAGTATCATGATCACGGAGATCAAATAAAGGAAGAATTGTACAACAGAAAATTTAATGTCAATCATGGATGAAATACCCCAAACCTTGATGTGTTTTTTAAATGCTAGAATATGGTATGTAAAGGCTAAAAAGTTCCTTAGGAATGCTATTAAGTAAATTAAACCATAGTAAACACAGTAAAATACCTTAAAGACAGTTTGAGCAAAAACATGCTCTAAGCTTGGAATGAACTTGGTTAGGACCCAAAGAGCCTACCAAGACTTAGTAACATGCAATTATTATTTAATAAGGCTAATTAAGTCCTTGAGAAACATTGGTAGACAATTAAACCAAACAAAACACAAGAAAACACCTTAAAGTCAATTTAAGCAAATACTTGCCCTAGACTTGGTGTAACCTTGTATAATACCTAAAGGTCATTCCTAAACCTTATTAACACGCTAATGAACATTTTAAATCAATTACTAAAGAAAACGAAGCTTGAAAACAAGTTAAAACACAAAATGTGCTTTAAGGAGCCTTAAAGCACATTTTTGAAAACTTGTCTTGGAAATGGGTTTTGAGTGGCTAAATGTCCATCATTACTCTTTAATCATCATGTGTAATACTTAGTATCACATTAGGAAGTCTAAATCAATGGGAAATCAAAAATTTCACAATTATGTGCCTTAGTTTATGAATAGTGCTCAAATAGTGCTAGTTTTGACTTAAGTCAACATAAGTTGTTTAATTGGTCAACAAAGACCATAAGATGCCCTATTTACTAAAGGGGACCGGTTTTGTATGGGGTGACTCACCACCATGCGCTAGCTAATTAAAAGAAAGAAAAGAAAAGTAAGTAAAGTAAGGTACTATTTGCTTTATATGTAAAATATCTTACAAAGTCATCCTCTCACCTCATTCTCTTCTTTTCTCCTTGGTCCCCACCGTCTTCATCCTCTTCCTCCCTTCTTGAAATCGTTTTTGCTACA
Source organism: Limonium bicolor (assembly GCA_023374045.1). Lineage (NCBI taxonomy): Eukaryota > Viridiplantae > Streptophyta > Magnoliopsida > Caryophyllales > Plumbaginaceae > Limonium > Limonium bicolor. Next base: position 135,567,803 of record CM041781.1, read on the forward strand.
GCACATATGTATTCTCCATCTTTGAATGCTTGTAACTCATGACTGCATGATCCAAATTCAATTTCAAGACTACCATTCTTCTAGTTTGAGCAAGCTCTTCATTTCCCTCTTTTTCAAATCTTCAAGAACTCCATTTTGGTGCCATGAAGAATCTCCATTGAAGGAGCTTGAGATCATATTTTCATGCCTTGTCATTCTCCTTTGCTTCAAGGTAAGGAAAATCAAAGAAAATCCAAGTTCCCATCATTTTGGTGTATAGCCGAAAATTCACCTTACAATGGTGCCTTGTCTTGCTCTCTTCTTAGCTTAATTAAATCTTCAAGGGACTAGGAGGAGTCCTATCTTGCTACTTAACCAAGCTCTCTTTCAAATTCCAAAGGTAATCATCAAATTTTAGTGTTTTAAGGACACTTATGTAACCTAGGGTTTAATTATGAGTTTATGTATTGAACTTAATGCTCATTTCCCTTATATGTGTATTGGTTAGAAGATTGACAAGTAATAAAAGCTCCTTGCCAATTTTCAACCAAGAAAGAACAAGAGAAAACATGTGAGAAATCTTGGAAAACAAAGAGGTAAATGACCTCCCTTAATGTATTTTTATATACTAGGGAATTGAGCTATATTTGCTTAATAAATAACCTAAAGAGCCAATGGGAAATGAGATAGAAAACTATCCACAAGGTGGACTAAAAGGACATGGGAGCATTATTGTGTGTATTTGCAGGTTGAAGGCATTATTATGTGGGAAATTCAGTGTTTAAGGTTTATGCAATTTAAGGGCCTAAGTGCCAAGCAATTTAAGTTTATCCGCTATATTGTGATGTAGTGTAGTTTAAGGGTTTAGTTGTGTGTAAAGAACATCTCTTGTCAAGGTGAATGTCTTTAATGGTTAAGGATGAAAAACAATATGTTTGTGTGTAAGGAATGTGTATTAAGGGATTGAGTGTTCTTGGATTGTGTAAAGGTGGAAAACTATGTGTTTTGGTGTAAGGTGATACAAGAGAAGCTATGGAAAAATTTAGTTGATAAACAAAGGAGTTTATGTGTTGTAATGAGATTTTATGACATATAAGGTACTAGGAATTGCTAAGTGTTAAGATGGTGAAAGAAAGTGAATTAAGGTGTTCTTAAGTGTTAAGATTCCTTGGGCATAGTCTTGGGGATTTATAGAACTAATGGATGATTTCTAGATACACCAAGGTCATGGTGGAGATGTGGTAAAGTCTTGTGCAAAGTTGGTGAACAATGGAAGTGTAATGCCTTGTGAAGGTTTAATTATGAACTTGTGAAAAATACTTGAGGAGTGTGTGTAAAGGGGATGAGTGTGATGCAAAATGATGCTTTAGGAGTGGTTATCTTGTTGTGGAAGAACACTTTGGTTAGTTGAGGTAGTAGGCATAATATACCACTTAGAAATCTAAGGTAAAATGTTATAAGTGTTAGGAATTGTTGTAAGAAATTGAGTAACAAGTTAGTGATGATTTAGGAAGGTTTAGTGCATGTTTTAAGGTGTTTAAACATGTAGGAAACATGTGGAAAGATTGTGGAATAAGTGGGAAAAGATTGTGGTGAATTTGGAGTTCAAAATGAGGAGAAAAGCACTTTGAAAAATGGGGTCTGTTCTGGACCGCCCCTAGGGGCCGCCACTGTGGGGAGGTCCAGTGGAATTCTGTAGGCGTAGAAGCTTCTGATGTGGACCACCCCTGGGACCGCCCCAGAGGGGTGGTCTAGACCAGAGAGAAAGAAAAAAATTGTTTAAGGCTTCTAATGATGGGGGATTGAATTGTAATGGTTTTAGGTGATGTTTAGGCCTTGTTTGGCGACATGTAAAGGCCTTAAAATGTGTAAACAAGTGTTAGGTTTGATGTAACGGGATAACGGGGTTAACTATGGGCGTTAGACGTTAAACAATCATATTACCCCGATATTAATGAAGTAATTGTAATGTTACCAGTTGTTCGAGAATTTTTCGAGGAACATAAGAGGACACATTAGAGTGGACCTTGGTGACAGGTATGGTTTTCTTGCAACCTGTGTTCTATCGGATTACACCGGCTTGTATGCCAATGTGTTTTTCTGAATGTTTGCCACCTTTTAAGATAAAAACATGTAATGAGTTTACAGTTGATTAATTATGTGGCGTGCATAGTTCCGATACCGTTTAGCTTCAAATATGTACTAAACTTAACTAACCGACTCTAGGATTACATAATAGATCGGCAATCGGATTTAACGACCCAAACTATTGGAACGTTCTAACCATGGCTATGCGTGTGTTAGCTATGTGTTGTTTGTGCATGTTAGTATGTTCACTACCCTTGTGTGTGTCTAACTAGACCTAACCACCTATTTGTGAATTAATGTACTAAGTCCAGTGATGAGACTTCTAACAAGTGCTAACCGGGGAGTGAGGAGTCCGGTCGTTCCGGCCACGCGTGTGAGTATGGGGGTCGTTGTCATATCAGGTTCGATCCTCTCTGTATGTTATGGTTGTTTTCCATTTTGGTTCTCAACCTTTCCTTTAGCTTAACCAAGGCTATTATTGACTCACGTCGGGCCTAGGGACGTACTATGTTTGTTCGGTGTGCTTGGATTACTATATCTGACGCACCTTGGGATTAAGTTATCCGTTCATTTAATAGGACTGTAATGAGTTATGTAACAAGCTTAACATGAGTTTGACAGCATTCTCTAGGCTCTACAAGTGAACTAACTATGTTTGGGTCGGTTCCTAGAGAGGACAGTTCCCGTTATGTTATGTGTTATTGTTGTACTGCAATTTTTATTGCGATGTTATGTTGTACGTACGCTGAAACGCGGAATGAGTTGTTATGTGGAGTATGTGGATCATGGATATGATGCCAGGTTATTATAAGATGAGTTTGAGTATAACCCGACTAGTGGGTAGTGTCGTCTATTAAGGAAATAGCTCCATTAGAGGAGAAACCCTCTAGGGATAAAGAACACAATGAGTGTTGTAACGAGTATAGATGTGTTGACTGTTTGTTGAGCCCCATTGTTGTGGGTATGTAATGTGTTATGTATTTATAGTTCACATGCAAGATTTAAATATAATCAACCGCATGCTTAGACGACAATTAGTTATGCGTGGTCCGGTAGTATGCGGGCTGCACGATTACCATACCAGCATTGTGCTGAGCCCCCTTGGTGAAATACCCCGAGTAATCATCACTTTAAATTAGTGAAGACTAAATTAAATTATGTGCAATGAAACACCCTTGAACATTTAATCACATATATTTAAAACGCGACAAAAAAATAAAAGGGGCATATACACATATACGTATACATATAACTACTAACGTAACAAAAATAAAATAGTCGTGTACATAATTAATCACGCGATATATTATATATAGTCACACATATAATTATAGATAGGCATGTTTAGGTAGCTGTTACAAAAAAAAAGGGGAGTAAACATGCCCCCAGCGGGGTTCGAACCCGGAACCTCTTGTACCTTCCCCAGATGCCTTAACCGGTTGAGCTATGCTCGAATTCGCTACTTAAAACCCACGAAATAAAACTAGTATTGAGACCAATAAAGTAATTGCAATAAAAAAAAGAAGAGAGGAGGAAACCTGCCTCTGTTGGGTTTACCGAAAACACCAGGAGATACACTTCAACACTCTCTTCTGATTTTAACCCTTATAATGCCACTGATTCCCTTGGAACTGGGGAGCATTATCTACCTAGCTTAATCCTGAAACCATCCCTCTTCTATGACTGGGTAAACCGGCAGTAGTAGCACTTCAAGACAAAGAGAACAAAAAAAATGTGCAGGAAACAGACATGGCAGTGTTGCTGTCGATTTCAGTCAAAGAAAAAAATAAAGGAACCTGATCTTCAGAGACCACACATGTTGCTGTTCTCCTTGCCCCAACCTCAGCCAAAGAGACATTCCCCTTGGAACCCCAGACACATTAAATAAATCTTACATGCCCATACTCCCTTGATACTTGAAGACCATAAACACAATCTGTGTTTTTCTGATTCCGATTGAAACACCCAGAGCACAAATCTGGCGCATCAGAAGTAGTGTCCCAATGCTCCTCCTTCACTATCTGATATTGCCAATAACTCATTGTCAGTCAAGTCATACTCCAGTGCCGATTTCTAGTACTAGAAAATCAGACAAGAGGGCAGCTGCTCACGTGGGAGTTTAGGCACTCCAAACTTCCACAAATCCTCCATTGAAACTTCCATCCACCAGCTGATAACCAGTTTCCTGCATTCGTCCTTCTCTAGCTTTATTCCCTAATGAATGCCTTTGCTCAGTTACTCTCTTCCTCATTCCCATGCCATCGCCAACAGCAACTCAGAGAACTCCTTTTTGTTTCACTCATGCATGAAGGTAAGCCAAGCTGTCAATGCTGTTTTCTTTCTTCTGTTTTCCCGATCGATTTCTTTCTTGAGCAAAAAAAAAATAATCCACTCTACTCCATCAGTATAGCTGAAGCCTGTTTGCATTCCACTGCATCTTCCCTCGAAGACAAAACTGATAAGGGCAGGACCACACTGGTTTGGTTATCAGCTCAAGGTAAGACCAAATAGCAAATCCCACTTGAAACTCCCTGTTATTTTCCTGAAAACCGAGTTAATAGGAACAGCTCACCCAACCTTCTTGTGTTCTTTCCATGCGAAACTTCATCATGCAGCCTCCTGAGTCTATTTCCAAGGTTCTTTTGTATTATGACTGCTCAACTCCCAACTGAGAACACAACCTGGAGGTAAAACTCTTCAAACCTGTGCTCTGGTTACTTCAGTTCATTTCCTTGTCTCTGGCTTACCAAACCTAATGTGATTGTCTCAGTAATCATCGGATAACCCAAGTGTTGGAAGCTTCATATTGTGCCAAGAAGCAACCAAGGGAGACAGTTAAGATTAATAGGTGAGTCATCTCTAAACTTAATACACCAACAGAAAACGAAAGAAAATAATATGCCAAGTGTAACCTGATAACAAGCTTCCTTCAGTAGTAAAACATTTCAGTAGTTCTAACCATGTTGTCTTAGGTCTGTTCTGGAAGTAAGATCATGGTGAACCACTTAACTGACTGAGAAAAATAACTTGGGAAAACTAGAAATCAGATGAAAAGAACAACAGAAAACAATAACAGAAATGATACATCAGCTTAGATTTCAGTTCTGTGATCTTGTTTTGGAATTCTGTATACTAACTCCTCCAGGGTACACATGACTAAGTCACCAGTGCGTGAGAGTGTTTTAAAAGAAAAGAGACACTAACCTGATGCACCCAGAGTAGGGGATTAAACCGAAGTATGTTGCAGTTTCTATTCAGTGCTACAGATTCTGTGTAAAAATGTTTCGGGAGGTACAGACATTACTGCCATGGCCTGTTGTGGAGTGGATACTGAATTAAAACACATAACTCAATAACTAAAAAAACGGGAAGGAAGTAAACACCAGATCTATGAATGAAAAGCAAAACAGAAAAAGGGAAAGAAAAAGAGTATACCAGTTTTAGTGTGTCGGTTGTCAGTTCTAAAACTTTATGTTCCTGTATACGTATTCTTGAGGAACAATGTGAAGGTAGTATTGGTTAGATAACAAATCTAAAACATAGCCAACACTCTCATTTAAGTAGTAACCAAACTGGTTTACACATGGGAGAAAGAAATTGAAAATCAAACTCAAGTTTTGGGATTTCAGGTTTTCAGTTCTTATCAGTTGGTCTTCAGTTCTAAAATTTTCCTACCTCTGTATAAAGATGAGTCTGTAACAATTACGAAGTTGTTTGGGGCCTAAAATTTTGATAAAAAACTTAAATACGTGAGCTATCAATGGGAAAGAAGTTGGGAGTCAGATTAAAGAACCATAAGAGAAACAGAAGAGAATAAAATCAGTTTATGTTCCAGTTTCAGTCTTGGGATGTCTCAGTGAGGTTAGCAATATTGTTGTGGGTTCTTTGTGAGGATAGAACCACACTAAGACACCTAAGTAAGAAGCTAAATGATTTGGGGGAAAAGAAAACTGAAGAACCAAATTTATAAGTAACAGAAAAAGGAAACAAAGCAGTTTTAGTTTTGATTCAGTTTTGTTTTCCAGGTTCTGTGTAAAAGAATTTTCAGGGACGTAGCCCTTGTTGCTTCGGGTAGTTTTATGGGTCAAATTATACTAAAACACATAACTAAGTAACCAAAGAAACTGGGGTAAATTGATGATCTGTAAACAAAGAACATAGATAGAAGAAGATGTGGCAGTTTCCCTCTCAACTTCAAATTGTCGAATTCTCAGTTTTAGATTTCTGTTTTGATGTGATCTATACCATTTTGGGTCCGTTGGGACTTAACAACTATCACACCCTAAACTACTTGGGTGGTAATGAGAGAAAACTGAAGATCAAACTCGTGAGCAAACCAGAAAAGAAAACAGAAGAGGAAAGGGATATCAGTTTCAGTGTTTCAGTTTCTGAAATTCCTTGTTTCGGTAAGAGTGAGTCTCTGTAGCCTTAACTTAGTGCCTCGGGTTGTCTTAGAGCTAGAAAGGTATCAAAACGTATGAATAAGTAACTAGGCAAGTTGGAGAAGGTTAAGAAATGGTTAAGTAATAGAAAACAAAACAACAAAAATGAGTTACAGCAGTGCCTAAGTTCAGTTTCAGCTTCTTTTTGTTTTCTGTGTAAAGGGCTTCCAGGGTTGTTACCATGTTAATTTGGGTCTATGTCGAAATGAAAAAACTGGTAATACACTTACCTAGGTGGGCTATCAGGTTGAGGAGAAATTTAAAAGCAGATTTATGAACAAATAAAATCAACAGAAGAGAGCACATCAGATTGTTTTGTTTCAGTTTTTTCTGAATTTATGTTTCAGTAAAAGGACTGCACCAGTGAGTTAATGGGACTGCTTGGTGGTTTTGGTTTAAAACACAACAAAACGCATAATTAAGTAATGAGTATCTTGGGATTAATTGGGAGGTCGGGGATAAGCCATAGAAAAGAAAGATATAAGTAAAGCCATATGAGGGTTTTCTGTTCCAGCCTTACAGCTTCTTTTCTGAAGCAATGGTTTCTGTACAACCAAGCGACAGAGGGTTGTATGGGATTGTATTGAGGGGGCTATGAGCTTAAAGCCATTCTAACTCCTCTAACTAAGCGTGATACCACTTTGGGGAAACTGGAAGTCAAAATTCAAAGTATAGAGAAGGAATAGAGTGAGGATATCAGATTGGTATTCATTTTTGTTGCTGTCTGTTTTCTGTATAGTCGAATTACAGAGTTGTTATAGGTTGTAGAGGTTTAATAATGGACTTAAATCTTGGCTAATACACTTACCTAAGTTGGTATACACTCTGGGAGGGTCATAAATCTTTTAAGAGAAATTTAATGGAAGTTGCACCAGAGTGTTGTTCTGGATTTGGATAATCTTTTCTCCTGTATACTGATATACCAGTGATATAAGGTACTGTGTTTGACTTGTTTAATAACTTAAAATCTACCTAATACACTTATCTAGTTGGTGGAGTGTTGGGTGGAATTAAAAACAGATTGATGGACTGACATAAGAAGATGAGGAGATGCACCGATTCTGTTTTGGATTGCAGATTTTCAACAGTTGTAGTTTTTGTATAGTTAAGTGCAGAAGGTATATGATGTTTCATTGAATTAGTTATGAGTTTAAAACAATGTTTACACCATAACCAGTTAGGTAGATGCTGTGGGAAAGAATTAAACATCAGTTGAACTAACTAGAAACATGAATCAAGAAGATAGATATAGATTGTGTTTTCAGATTTCGGTGAATTGTAACTTCTGTATAACTGGTTTCCAGAGGTGTTAAGAGTGTGGAATTGGGTTTAACAATGAACCCAAAACGTACTAATGCATCTAAACTAAGTTTGGTGAAACATTTTGGGATGACTAAACCTCAGTTGATACCCTAAATGTGGGGTTAGTGAAGGTTAAACACCGGAAGGGTGTTAGGCTTTCTAAACTTTAGGGTTTTCTGTATAGATGGGGCATTAGGAGTATTTTACAGAATCTATTCCGGTGGTAATGAATTAAACACATTGTAATCTATTGATATAAGGAACAATACAGTCTTAGGACATAAAAGTCCACCGTAGATAAGCTTGTTACATGTTAGTGCTTAGAAACCTTAATACGTTAGCTAGAGGGTGGACTCAATTAACGTGTGAATTGACTATGTAAATGTGCTAGGAGTGAGATAAAGCCTAAGGTTTTTACTTGGAAGATTTCTAAGGGCTAATATAAGTTGAACAATCAAAGTTCACCTAGAGAATAACACCCGGCATAAATGAGATAAACTAGAAAAGTGTCGTCACATGAAATCATGAACTAACACATTATTTTTAATCAACGTTAGGGTCGTAATGAACGCCAACCGGGAACCCGTGCGTGAGACGACATTTACTTCTGTTCCAGGTATGGACATGTGTGTTCGTATGTTGCCGTGTTACACGGCTTGTTGCTGTGTGCCTTGTGTGAAAATGACTATAAGATTAAAGCATGAAATTGGATTGCTTGCTCATATTGCTTATATGATTGCTATATCATGGTTGCATATTATTTGCACGCACACAGTAGTTTAGTCCCTTCTCGTTTATGGAATTTGAGATGAAAACACGACGAACTACGCAACACAAACAAAACTAAACCAGAAGAACTCCTCTTAAACTATAGAGGACTTTAATGACACCCACTGATTGTGTCGAACTTACAATGATAATAAAAAGTACAATACCTATTGGTGGAACACATCCTGAAGCCTAGAGATGACCCGCTTCCTTCGACGCATGACGCCAGGAATGGAGGATTAGCTATGGAGAAGTCGTTCTTCAACTTGTGGATAAGAGAACTCACCAATAATCCTTAAAGGACCAAGGAATATTAGCACCTACATGACATGGTCACGGATGTGAACGATACTCCCAGACCCGGGGCAAGGAAAGAGAAAGAAAATATACATTATAGAAACAAGAGAAAAGAAATGAAAACACATAACGCTCGAACGATCCCATAATGAGGATCATTGGTAAACATACCTATACACGTGTTTGATGACTTACATAATTGTGGTTTCCCATGCTAACAGCTTGTTTGTGCTTGGTTGCGTGTTTGATGTTGCTATGATGCCAACATGTTATGTTTGGATGGTTGTTGCTAAGGTTTTGCTACCTTTGAGTGTGTATGAAACCATGATGTATTGTGGCCTGCGTTACTGCTTTATTATAGCATGTAAATTGACTTAATATATTCGATTCGACCAAGTTAGTGTGGTGGCCCGGCAACATACGGCTACACACGTTCATACTCAGCATTTGCTAAGTCCTTTACACCCAATTTTTTTTCAGGTATTGTGCCGACGATAACAGAGCGTAGGCGGGATGGCTACCATGGGGGTAGTCCATCAGGGCATAACTTTTGAATTGTGTAGTATGTTTAGTGTATGGGTTGTTACTAAACCCGAGATGTAATTCTCAGATTAGGATTTGTATTTTGTGTAGACACTCGGTATTTGGGAATTGTATTTTGAGTTGTATATGAGTTTTGCTTGAGGGTGGTTCCCAGTCATTCAGATCGTAACTTAGTGTTGGTAATGTGGTCTGTCAACCACGTGGGTGTTGGCATCTGCAGCACCCGATGAAGTTGAGAATCCGCTGCGTAGTTATCTTGTAATATGGCTAGGAGCTTGTTTGTGATATTGGATATTCATTCAGGGGTGTTCTAGAAAGTGGTATCAGAGCGTAGTTACGCTCTGATGACTGGAACAGGAAATATCGAGGTTTAGGAATTATGACTGTGAGTTAAGGGTTGGGGTAGTTCGTGAGGCACGTTCGTTAGGGTTTTCACCAGTGTTTACTGATATCTACAGACACCTACACCCGGCCTCCACATCCCTAGTTTAATCAGGAAAGAACGCCAGAGAGGTAGAATCTCTTACTCGGAAACCGATCGGGCATATACTTAATGTTATACAATTAACCCCGTGAAGAAAAAAAAACCCGTACTATAAATACGGTGCGGGTGGATCACCTATATCCATACTATAAATATGGTGCAGATGGATCACCTATATCCATACTATAATACGTGCGGATGGATCACCTATATCCATACTTAAATACGGTGCGGATGGATCACCTATATCCATACTATATCTATGAATACGGTGGCGGATGGATCACCTACATCCATACTAATCTATGAATACGGTGCAGATGGATCACCTATATCCATACTAATCTATGAATACGGTGCGGATGGATCACCTATATCCATACTATATCTATGAATACGGTGCGGATGAATCACCTATATCCATACTATATCTATGAATACGGTGCGGATGGATCACCTATATCTATACATATCTATGAATACGGTGCGGATGGATCACCTATATCAACTATATCTATGATACGGTGCGGATGGATCACCTATATCCATACTATATCTCCAAATACGGTGCGGATGAATCACCTATATCCATTCTAGGCTCAAGATTTATAGATCGAGCCGAAGAGAGGATGACTGAAACAAGTCCACTCAATAATATGAGAACTTGGAATGAAAAGAACTCATAATATCGGAGATACAAAATATGTACCAATATACCATTAAATCTATGGAAACAACCATATGTGCATACATATACATATATATAAGACAAAGGGGTATCGTAATACAAATATGACCTTGGAACTTATAACACATAGTATACATATATTATGGATACAAGAATGAGCGAATGTAAATATGTACACATTTAGATGTATACATAGTTGGAAAATTTAAAGGATTAATTCAAGAATTGATGACCAGATGACTAGAAGCATGGAGGGTAATAATTAAATTGGTTGATGGTTGTTGGACGTGCAAGTTGAACTTAACCTGGTCAGGTCAAGTGATACTGAGCACAGAGTGGGGTGGAAGGATAGTTCAACACTTACGCTGACCACGTAAGGGTTGAATAACTCTCGAAACCCCCTATAAGTGGACACATGAACTACAAATAGGTGGAAATTGTATAAGTCAGGAGTAGAAAAGTACGAAAGAAGGGGATATCAATATAGATGATACGCGGGTAGAATACAGTGATACATGATCCGAAACTTAGAGGTTACAACCTCTGAAACTTCTAACATATATAGTTTGGTACCCTTTCGACTGAAACTAATTGAAGTCACCAGCAGTGTCAACGCCATAATTGGGCTGAAGAATAAAGATTACTTAGAAACGAAAAATATCTGAATTGAATGTACACATTAAGGGATAAAAGAAGGTAGTAATGCTAGAAGAGTAAACTAGCTAGCTACACATGAATATGAGCAGCAATATAAACTAAACAAATCGTGGTAACAACGACACGTCGGTAACATTCAAATACTAGAACTAAATATTAAAGCCAAAAGGGGTAGCCGGAAACAACAATTCAGACGCTTAAAAGCGAACCAAAATCATGAATATCCAACCTCCAAAGGAAATGAATAGACAGATTACAACCCATATAAATTAAAATACCCCTTGTCAGTCAAGAGAACTTTACTACTATTATAAGATTACCACTGAGCCCTGCACCACATTGGGAAGCTGAAGGTTATCAGAGTCGCACAACAGAAGCTGGTGGACCGTATCTCCCATTTTCCGGTGGGATAACAGGTGACATATCGGCCAATACCTTAGACCCAGAGGGGTTAAACCTGAATCCGTTATAGATCGGTATGGATACCGATAAGAATCCTTGTGACATAAAAATAAGCCATTACAAGGGCAAAATTGCCCATGGGGATTGAACATCTCTATCCAAGGTTCTAATATGATACAAAAGGATTACGTGGGCGTAATCCATTTTTAAGGGGGGTAGGCATGTTTCGTTTTTGCTATGTTGTTGCTCGTTTGATGTGTTATGTTGGTTGCGATGTGTGTGAACTGTGTTCGAATAATTTTGGATGCACTGTGATTATGAATGAATGACTTGTCCTCTTGATTATTATGAAGTATAGTAGATGAATATTACTGGTACATCGAGATATTATTGGAAATTTGGTGAAACCACAGATGTGGCATGGTGCTTATAAGCACAAATGGTGAAATAAAACTATTGAATTTGCGGGAAATGATACCCTGGTTTAGAAAGAACGAATATGGGACTTGATCCCTAGGATTAACAAGAATGGAAAACACCAGTTAAGGAATTAAGACTTCAGGACGAAGGTCTTTTAAGGGGGGTAGACTGAAATACCCCGAGTAATCATCACTTTAAATTAGTGAAGACTAAATTAAATTATATGCAATGAAACACCCGTGAACATTTAATCACATATATTTAAAACGCGACAAAAAAATAAAAGGGGCATATATATATATATATATGTGTATATACATATACTATACATATAACTACACTAGTAGAAAAAAGGCCTATTTCGGCGGTTCCAATGGGCCTATTTCGGCGGTTGTGAACCGCCAAATGAGCACCGCCGAAATAGGTGTGAGCACCTATTTCGGCGGTTGTCAACCGCCGAACTAGATGTACCTATCTCGGCGGTTCTTAAAGAAACCGCCGAGATAGGCCCCTGGGATTGACCGTGTGTGAGATTGACCATGAGTCTATCTCGGCGGTTCTTAGAGAACAACCGCCGAGATAGACCCATGGTCAATCTCACACACGGTCAATCCCAGGGGCCTATCTCGGCGGTTGTTCTCTAAGAACCGCCGAGATAGGTATATTTTTTTTTGTTTTTTTTCCATCCCAGCTTATATATATATATATTCACCACATTTGATTCATTCAGACCTGTAATAATGCTTCATCCATACAGGAGCTCCAGCACACATTTAAAAAGTTATAAAAGCTCCCAATTAATACCAACGACGCACCACAATTTGAGAGTTAACAAAACCAATGCAATTACACTTACTTTCACACTTTCAATACAAATAAAAAACACCATTACAATTCAAATCTACCATTACACCATCCACAAGTGTACTGAGTTATATTTACATACTCGAAAAAGTTAGCAAAAAACATCTTCATGATCATCAATTCATTAAACTTGTGCAGACGAACTCCGACCATTCCTCAAGCATCTCAACAATTTGAGCATCATCATACTGACATCATTTTGAACACTTGTTCGTAAGCCTTGAAAAAAAATGAACATTAATCTAAAACGTACAAGTCTAACTACATGTAAAGAGCATAACTGAAACTTTCAAAGAATGTTACCATGTCTAACGAGTGCTCTGGTAAAAGGTTCGCCGCTCCTACTATGTCACTCATGAATCTCATGACATAGTATCCACATTCTGACCCCCCAGGCTGCATCGGACACTATACAAACACACATATTGACAGTTATAAACAAGTTTAAACATTATCACACAAATTTATCAATTAATAGAGTACCTTGACAGTGTTCCAAGGGATGTTATTCTTCATTGTTATACCCTGGAGTCTTAATGCAGCTTTCATGGAACTATATACATCAGCAATATATAGTTTTAAGCATCAGTAGCAATTATGAAACAGTTAATGTTATGTAATAATTTGTTGTTTACGATAACAAAATAATTACCCCAGTATTGCGGTGACGATCTTCGGTCTCTTGGCACCCGCACCAAGTGAGTCAAATTGCAAGATTCGTGGGTGCTTCCCCATCACCAGCATAATCAATGACCAATGTCGACTGTCCACAAATTACACAATGTGTTGAAATCATTAAGCAACTAACACAAACTATATGTTTTAGATAATACTAATAGAAATAGTCAAATATCATACCTGAATGATATGGCAGCATAATAAATGACTTTTTCGAACATTCATAGAGGGCATTCGTCATATATTGCATAAGGCCTTGCGGATCACTTGTCATCTGGACTTCATTGCACATAGCAGGACACAGGAATCCAAATCTTTGATCTTGATAGACATTGATCGCCTTATCATGCACCCACCTATGAGGCAATATCATTAGTCATTAACTTTTATTCAAACATCTAATTCATCACCAATTAATGAATTCAAAATATAAAAGGTAGAAGTCACTCACATGGCGGCCGACTTGATAATCACATTCAACCAATCCCTCCTGAAGCACTCCTCGAAGTCGGACATATACATCTCAAATCGATGTATTTCTATCTTCCCTTGAACTATATAGTGAAATATCCGCTCGGATCTTCCACAATGAGGGAATCACTATCCGGTGGTAGCACCAACAACGAGGAATGCAGAATCTGCATATTGGTCGACAAGCCGGCCAATATTCTCTTCTCCACCAAAGCAGTCTAAGCACAAAATTTGTGGATGCCTTTGATTGCACAGGTGTGGCAATTCTTTTTCCTTTGCCCTTATCAGTCTTCGGTGGGGTCATATCCTATGATATTAGTCTAATTAAGTATATGGATGCAAGTGGTACACCAATAGTTTTATAGCAACGGTTAAGAGTAATACCTGCCCAGGGAGTCTGACCAATCGTGCAGGCCACTGCACTGTCGCAGTTTGTGCAGAACGCACGGTAGGTCTTTGGTGACCGGCACCGGTAAACCGACGTCAGCATGCTCTGCAACAAATTCGTCTACAAGCACTCGTGCATGGTAATGTCGGAGTGGTTCACCGTGCACAATATCACTTGGACGAGAGGGGAAAAGTTTTCCCCCATGCAACCATGACCTCTTGTACTCCAATTTGTAAAAACAGATGGCACTCAGTGGGTGCCTGAGTGTGTATGTGGAACTTGTTTAGATTAAAATTGAGAATTCTTCTATGATGATATTAGTGATCAAGTTAAAAATCATAATCGTCATGTACTCAATTGAAATGTAAGTCTAACCTGTAGAGATGCATAGGGAAACGGATCAGCCGAGTGGACACTACTTCTCACTACCGGTGCATTCTGCTGCTGAATGGGTGACTGATCAACTGTGGTCGAGAAACCTCTTGGCTTCATGCTGCTGTGGCTGAATCCTTGATATAGCCTGAGCGATCCTCTCGTCGACGTTCTGAGTAATCCTCTGCTCCATCTCAGCCATCGCTCTCAGGTGCTCCTCGTAGCTAATCGACTGTCCCCGGCTGATTCTGGACCCGGGTGCGCCAAATGCCTGGCGGATACCAACGTGCCCACCAAACCCAATGGCACGACCTGGATGATCCTTCTTACCAAGAGCGCGTGTAAGAGGATCATCATTCCTCTGTGAGGTCCAGGTGCCCTGGGTGAGCTGAGAGCTTAATTCACCCTAATATAAACACACAAATACAGTTATTAGTTTAACATAAGTTCATATACAAAGGAAATGAACAGTTTGACTGAAAATGAAATGATATCACTTACCATTTGAGCAATAACTGCTCTCGTGGCTTCATCATATTGAGGATTTTCGGGAGTAGAGTTCTTCGGAATGTGGCTTAACTCCCACACTTTCATTCTTCTGCCACTGGCATCCAATGAGCCTCCGTGGGCAGATATCCCTTTTGCTCCCATTCTGGTACCCTTTGAGCAATACTTTTTCCACCTAAGTGGTGAGGGTACAGATTCTTCTTAGCATTTGCTTGTTGTTTCGCACGGAGAGCCTGCATAATTAATGGGATCATGTTGTAAGACAAA
This sequence comes from Limonium bicolor, assembly GCA_023374045.1. Lineage (NCBI taxonomy): Eukaryota > Viridiplantae > Streptophyta > Magnoliopsida > Caryophyllales > Plumbaginaceae > Limonium > Limonium bicolor. The sequence continues at coordinate 135,583,420 of CM041781.1, forward strand.
CAAATGTGCTTGATGAATAAGTAGACGCGAACTTGCACGATCTTTCTACCAATAACACCTTTACCCTTAAAACCTGCCATAGTGTCGTGGTTTTGGGATACCATAGACTCTGCCTCACTCAAATAATCAGTCACAAACTCCGTGACTTCCTCAGTCACTGTTGCTTCAACAATGCTCCCCTCTGGTCGATACCTATTCTTCATTCTACTTTTCAGAATACCCATGTACCGTTCAAAAGGGTACATGTACCGTAAGTATACCGGACCGCAGAACTGTATCTCTCGAACGATGTGCACAATTAGATGTACCATTATATCAAAGAAAGATGGTGGGAAATACATCTCAAGTTGACATAAAGTGATAACAATTTCACTTGTAGATCATCTAGAGAGGTTACGTCAATTGCCTTGGAGCACACAGCGTTGAAAAAGAACATAACCGAGTTAAAGCATTTCTGACATCAGATGGCAATATCCCTCGAATTGCGACCGGAAGAAGATGTACATCAGTACATGATAATCGTGAGATTTCATGCCTAAAAGTTTTAAATCCTTCATCGATACAATGTTCTTCCAGTTTGAAGAGTATCCAGACGGGTACTTTTACCGAGTACAGACATTTGCAGAAACTAATCTTTTCAGCCTTTGAGAGCGTTGTAGCATGCAGGAGGTAGGTAGATTCGTTTCCCATTCTCTTGTGGGTGTACTCCTTTCGTATACCCATGGTTTGCATGTCCTTTCTGATTTTCAATCCGTCTTTTGTTTTGCCGGGTATATTGAGTAAAGTCCCACTCACTGCCTCACCAACGTTCTTCACAATGTGCATGATGTCTAGCAGTGCCTCACAGAAAGATGACGCCAATAAGGTAGTTCCCAAAAGATAGAACACTTTTTTCCAAATGTTTTTCGTCGGTTTTGATGTGTTTCCAAATACATTTACAATGTCCTTAACCTTTCATACACTTCCTCAGAGGTCAGAGGTAGACGGGCCACACGAGTTTCGGCTTGACCATTGAACAACTTTCTCTCGTTACTCGATAAGGTGATCTTCGGGGAGAAGACGTCGATGACACATATAAACATTCTTCCCACAATGTTTTAAACGGTCCGAACAAGTGTCTTCCTCGCATATGGGACATGCAAATGTTCCTTTAACGTGTAACCGGACAAGTTCCCATACGCAGGGAAGTCATTGACGGTACAGAACAACAAAGCCTTGAGCGTGAAATTCTCTCTTGCATAAGCATCATAACCACGGTCCCCTCATTCCACAATAGCTTCAGATCGTCGATCAGAGGGGCAAGGTACACATCAATGCTATTACCTGGCTGCTTGGGACCAGATATCAGGAGCGATAACATGATGTACTTTCGTTTCATACACAACCATGAGGGCAAATTGTAGATCACTAGCAGAACAGCCAGGAACTGTGTTGACTACTCAATGTGCCGACACGGGTTCATTCCATCAGTACAAACCCAAGCCTCAGATTCCTATCTTCATGTCCGAAATGTTCTTTGAACCGTCTATTGATGTTTCTCCACTGAGGCCATCTGCTGGATTTCTTAGTTTCTCATCACTCTTTCTACCCTCGGCATGCCATCGTAAGTTCTTTGCATCTTTCGGATTCGCAAACAACCGTTTGAATCTGGGTATAATCGGCAAATACCAAACAAGTTTTGCTGGAGGGCTTTTTTTCTGAACGGAGGAGTACTCACCATCTTTATGCTTATACCGGGACAACGAACATTTCGGGCAATTGTCCAGATTTTCGTATTCACCCCTGTACAACACACAGTTGTTTGGACACGCGTGAATTTTTTGTACTCTACTCCCATTGGACACACCCATTTCTTTGCCTCATACGTGGTCGTAGGGAGACCGTCTCATCCGGTAGCATATCATGAATCAGCTCGAGGAATGCCGTGAAACCTTGTGTCACTCAATCCATATCTTCCCTTCAGGTTGAACAAATTCAATATAGCTGTCAATTTCGTGTACTTAGTGCAAGTAGATACAACACCGTTTTGGATGCGTCCAACAACCTTTGATACTCATCCGGCGGTCGACAAAGTTATCCTCACGTTACCAAGCATCTCGTCAATTTGTTCATCATGATAAGTCGACACTCACTGTCAACATTGACTCCGGAAGCGCTTGGGAGTTCTGACTCGTTAGTAGTATCGAATGTCTGCTCGGTTCTTGAGTTACACCGATCGTGACTGTAGGAAGATGAAGCATTATCTTCAACACGTTCTCCATGAAAAATCCATTTTGTATAATGTGGCATGAAACCACGGGTCTTCACATGGAGTTGTACGAGGTTGATGCTTGAATAATGTTTAACCACACACAATCAACACAAGGACATGGAATTTTCTCCGCCTTTGTCCTGTCCTTGTGTTGCACTGCAGCTTTGCAAAACTCTTTCAGCATTTTGTCAAAATGTTCGCCTCTATCACCATACATCCAGTCACGCTCCATACTACATGTGCAACAGATCACAGGTGTGAGTTAGATCCTTTTGAATATGGCCTGTATTAAGTTGCACATGTTTATTTCCTAATGGAGCATGACTGGGATGATTGTCAATTAGTCTAGCCTAACTCTAAGGTTGCAAACACAAAATAAACTACCATTTTCAATTTAAGAAATTGTTGCACTTCTAAAACAGAAACCGGTGTTTAAAACAATATTACGAATACTTTTTCTACAAAAAATTTGGCATGACCTTTGCGTAATGTACACATCCCGTGCTATTATTCAGCACTCACCAAAGTCATCACAAACCACAAACATTCCAACAATGGCAGCAACCAACAATTAAAATAAATCAATTCTTTACTAGCTAGCTGAAAACCAATTGCAAATTCAGATCATCAAATCAACGCTTTCAATTCTCCACTGTATAAGTTCAAACCGGTTTACAGACTAACAAAGAATCGAGAGTTAGAATACGTACTTGTTTTAAGGATTTATGGACAGGGGAGACTGGTGCCTGAGAGGTAGGCTTCTGTTTCGAGAGATGCAGCAATACCACTTCTGATATGTCTCTGCAAGGGAGCAACAAAAAATAAATTAAAAAAGAAATGCATCAACAAATAGGGAATGAAGCTAAATTATTTACTACCACTTATATTAAATACATAATTGCATTTATTAAACAAAAAATAAGGTTTAGTTACTTACTTGTGCACAGAGGAGGAAAGAGGAAAGTAATGGAAGAAGGCGGGAAACAAGAGAGGTGAATAACGGACCTTAAAAAAAATTAGATATTGTTAGACATATACACATACATCAAACAATTAATACGAAGAGATTTTTTAAAAAAACGGCATGACTTTTGCATAATTTTACCTATCCCATGCTATTATTAAGCATTCACCAACCATTCATCAACACAAATTTCCATCACAAATCAAACTAATACCAACTTATCCATCAAACAAAATTTTAATAATTTGTGGAAATAAATACAAAGTAAAATAAAGACACAAACTATGCCTATTATTAAGCATTCACCAATTATTCAGCAACACAAATTCAACATTCACCAAACTAATATATACCAAATTCATTCATCAAACGAAATTCCAATAATTTGTGGAAATCAAATACAAAGTACAAAAGAGAAAAATGATATGTTAGATTATATTACCGGTTCGAAAATGAATTGCTCTCCGCTCCGCTTTCAATCTACCATCAAATGGTAAAGACTCCTTAAGTATTTATCTGTAGAGACACAAAAGAGAAAAATGATAAGTTAGATTATATTACAGTGAATGAAGAGAATGAAGAGTTAAATTAAAAAAAAATACCGGTTCATAAATGAATTGTTTCAGCCCTCTTCTCAATCGGGCGTGCGAGACGCGTGTAGCAACACCAATCTCTACAGAGGCAACGCATAAAGATGAACAACATTCAGATCAATTATAATAATTTTATATTAACTTAACGAATATACAATACTCATATATATATAATACATTCTCACACCTCTACTTCAAAACCGCTACTAAAACGGCTAATACCGCACCTACTACAATATTTTCTACTATGACTGCTTGTTCACGCTCTTATTCAATTATACACTACGAAAGGTTCTACTCTTTTTCTACTTATCATTTCTACACGTTTTTACTACTTCTATCTACTATAATCATCATTCTGCTCACTCATTACTTAAACACTCTTTCTTCTTTACTATTTCCTTTCTTCTAAACTCACTACAAAATTTGATTATTTATACTTTGCGTTTACAACTTTCATATTCACTTGCTCACACAAGCACTGTACATATACATTTCATAACACTTTCTCTAATATTTACAACAAATTAATTTATTTACGTACATTTTGATACTAATTTATAAAATACGAATTAAATTAACTAAGTGAGTTTAAACTCCCATTGTTGGTAGTGAATTTAAAATAAGTTTAACTCACAGTAATTGAATTAACTAAGCCCGAAAAACTAACTAAATTCCTTAACAATATTTTTTTGGACAACATATAAATAATATTTACAACAAATTATTTATTTACGTACTTTTGCTACTAATTTATAAAATACGAATTAAATTAACTGAGTGAGTTTAACTAACTAAATTCACTAACTACAATGGGAGTTTAAACTTTTTTAACGTATATCTATTCAATAATATATGATGAAGATATATGAAATTGATAATAAAAAAACTAACTAATTATGTCATGGTTATTATAGTTATTACAATTTATATTAAAAATTAGATAAACAAATTTCCTTACAACTCGTACTAAATAATTGATTATACATATTGATAGCCTTTTTATAATATAAATTTGTATTTATTATTAACTATTTTTTTATTAAGTAATATATACTTCAATTTTATAATTTTACAATTTAACGCACTATTTTATGCATTACCTCTTTATCATATACATTACCTCTTAATTTACATTAAGTGTTTCTCTCATGGACGCCTAATATAACTCTAACAATGGGAGTTTCTCCCATAAACTTCTATTGTACAAAGTGGAAATGTTGAGACAAAGACTCCATACAGGAATAGACAGATCGATTCACAATAGTCCGGGAATTTAAACAATCTAACTATACTTAAAAGAAGGGCAAAAACAGCACAAAAATTCACTCGGACATTTCATCGAACACCTTGTGTGCATACATAAATTTAATAGTTTAACAACCAAATCTAGCAAAGATACACAACACAATAAAGCTAATCATCCCAATCACAATTAACAACAATTTAACAATATTTACAACAAATTAACAATTAATAAAACAAAATAAAAAAAAATGAGAGCTTATCACTCACCTCTGTTCGCCTCTGTGAGTGGCGGATTGAGGCCGCGACGCCACACGTGGACCACCACCGACGGCGCGACACCGGCGACGGCGAGAGGAGGAGGAGGGCGGCCGGAATACGGCTGTGGTGGCGGTGGTGGCTTCGGAATCGCCGCGGAACAGAGAGCGAGAAGAGGGGTTAGGTTAATTAGCGTAATTGAAAGTAATTGTTTCGAATCGGGCTGGGGGGGTTAATTAAAAGGACCTATTTCGGCGGTTGCTAGATATGAACCGCCGAAATAGGCCCTTTTTAATAATAAAAAAAATTAAAGAGACCTATTTCGGCGGTTCCTAACAAAGAACCGCCGAAATAGATGATTAAATTAAAAAAAAAAAAGAAAATAGAAACACCTTTTCGGCGGTTTCGTGTAAGGACCGCCGAAATAGGTCTATTTAATTTTTTTTATTATTAAAAAGGCCTATTTCGGCGGTTCATATCTAGGAACCGCCGAAATAGACCCCCTCTTTACATACGGTTAACATCTCGGGCCTCTATTTCGGCGGTTTTATCTACAACCGCCGAAAAGGGGCGCCGAAATAGACGTTTTTTTGTACTTGCTACTAACGTAACCAAAATAAATAGTCGTGTACTATTAATCACGCGATATATTATATATTCACACATATAATTATAGATAGGCATTTTAGGTAGCTGTTACAAAAAAAAAAGGGAGTAAACATGCCCCCCGCCCGCCCCCGGTTCGAAACCCAGAACCTCTCGTACCTTCCCTGGATGCCTTAAACGGTTTCTCCTGCTCAAATTCAGTACTTAATACCCACATAATACAAAACTAAAAATAGACGAATTAAAACTAGTATATTGAGACCAATAAGTAATTGCAAATAAGATAAGAAGGAGGAAACCTGCCTCTGTTGGGTTTACCGAAAAGACCACGAGATACACTTCAACACTCTCCTGATTTTAACCCTTATAATGCCACTGATTCCCTTGGAACTGGGGAGCATTATCTACCTAGCTTAATCCTAAAACCATCCTTCTTCTATGACTGGGTAAACCGGCAGTAGTAGCACTTTCAAGACAAAGAGAACAAAAAAAATGTGCAGGAAACAGACATGGCAGTGTTGCTGTCGATTTCAGTCAAAGAAAAAAAATAAAGGAACTTGATCTTCAGAGACTGCACATGTTGCTGTTCTCCTGCCCCAACTTAGCCAAAGAGACATTCCCCTTGGAACCCCAGACACATTAAATAAATCTTACATGCCCATACTCCCTTGATACTTGAAGACCATAAACACAATCTGTGTTTTTCTGATTCCGATGAAACACCCAGAGCACAAATTGGGCGCATCAGAAGTAGTGTCCCAATGCTGCTCCTCCTTCGCTATCTGATATTGCCAATAACTCATTGTCAGTCAAGTCATACTCCAGTGCAGATTTCTAGTACTAGAAAATCAGACAAGAGGGCAGCTGCTCACGTGGGAGTTTAGGCACTCCAAACTTCCACAAATCCTCCATTGAAACTTCCATCCACAGCTGATAACTAGTTTCCTGCATTCTCCCTTCTCTAGCTTATTCCCTAACGAATGCCTTTGCTCAGTTACTCTCTTCCTCATTCCCATGCCAGCGCCAACAGCAACTCAGAGACTCCTTTTGGTTTCACTCATGCGTGAAGGTAAGCCAAGCTGTCAACGCTGTTTCTTTCTTCTGTTTGCCCGATCGATTTCTTTCCTGATCAAAAAAAAAAATAATCCACTCTATTCCATCAGTATAGCTGAAGCCTGTTTGCATTCCACTGCATCTTCCCTCGAAGACAAAACTAATAAGGGCCAGGACCACACTGGTTTGGTTATCAGCTCATGGTAAGACCAAATAGCAAATCCCACTTGAAAACTCCCTGTTATTTTCCTGAAAACCGAGTTAATAGGAACAGCTCACCCAACCTTCTTGTGTTCTTTCCATGCGAAACTTCATCATGCAGCCTTCTGAGTCTATTTCAAAGGTTCTTTTGGATTAAGATTGCTTAACTCCCAACTGAGAATACAACCTGGAGGTAAAACTCTCCAAACCTGTCCTCTGGTTACTTCAGTTCATTTCCTTTTCTTGTCTGGCTTACCAAAACCTAATGTGATTGTCTCAGTAATCATCGGAATACCCCAGTGTTGGAAGCTTCACATTGTGCCATGAAGCAACCAAGGGAGACAGTTAAGATTAATAGGTGAGTCATCTCTAAACTTAACACACCAACAGAAAACAAAAGAAAATAATATGCCAAGTGTATCCTGATAACAAGCTTCCATCAATAGTAAAACATTTCAGTAGTTCTACCATGTTCTCTTAGGTCTGTTCTGGAAGTAAGATCATGGTGAACCACTTAACTGACGGAGAAAATAACTTGGGAAACTAGAAATCAGATGAAAAGAACAACAAAAAGCAATAATAGAAATGATCATCAGCTCAGATTTCAGTTTGTGATCTTGTTATAAAATTCTGTATACTAACTCCTCCAGGGTACACATGACTAAGTCACCAGTGCGTGAGAGTGTTTTAAAAGAAAAGAGACACTAACCTGATGCACACCAGAGTAGGGATTAAACCGAAGTATGTTGCAGTTTCTGTTCAGTGCTACAGATTCTGTGTGAAAATGTTTGGGAGGTACAGACATTACTGTCATGGCCTGTTGTGGAGTGGATACTGAATTAAAACACATAACTCAATAACTGTACAAACGGGAAGGAAGTAAACACCAGATCTATAAATGAAAAAGCATACAGAAAAGGGGAAAGAAAAAGAATATACCAATTTTAGTGTGTCGGTTGTCAGTTCTGAAACTTTATGTTCTGTATACGTATTCTTCAGGAACAATGTGAAGGTAGTATTGGTTAGATATCAAATCTAAACCTAGCCAACACTCTCATTTAAGTAGTAACCAAACTGGTATACCATGAGAGAAAGAATTGAAAATCAAACTCAAGTTTTGGGATTTCAGGTTTTCAGTTCTTATCAGTTGGTCTTCAGTTCTAAAATTTTCCTACCTCTGTATAAAGATGAGTCTGTAACAATTACGAAGTTGTTTAGGGCCTAAATTTTTGATAAAAAAACTAAATACGTGAGCTATCAATGGGAAGAAGTTGGGAGTCAGATTAAAGAACCATAAGAGAAACAGAAGAGAATAAAATCAGTTTATGTTCCAGTTTCAGTCTTGGGATGTCTCAGTGAGGTTAGCAATATTGTTGTGGGTTCTTTGTGAGGATATAACCACACTAAGACACCTAAGTAAGAAGCTAAATGATTTGGGGGAAAAGAAAAACTGAAGAACCAGATTTATAAGTAATAGAAAAAGGAAACACAGCAGTTTTAGTTTTGATTCAGTTTTGTTTTCCAGGTTCTGTGTAAAAGAATTTTAAGGGACATAGCCCTTGTTGCCTTGGGTTGTTTTATGGGTCAAATTATACTAAAACACATAACTAAGTAACCAAAGCAACTGGGGTAAATTGATGATCTGTAAACAAGAACATAGATAGAAGAAGATGTGGCAGTTTCCCTCTCAACTTCAAATTGTTGAATTCTCAGTTTCAGATTTCTGTTTTGATGTGATCTATACCATTTTAGGTCCGTTGGACTTAACAATTATCACACCCTAAACTACTTGGGTGGTAATGAGAAAAACTGAAGATCAAACTCGTGAGCAAACCAGAAAAGAAAACAGAAGAGGAAAGGGATATCAGTTTCAGTGTTTCAGTTTCTGAAATCCTTGTTTCGGTAAGAGTGAGTTTCTGTAGTCTTAACTTAGTGCCTCGGGTTGTCTTATAGATAGAAAGCTATCAAAACGTATGAATAAGTAACTAGGCAAGTTGGAGAAGGTTAAGAAATGGTTTAAGTAACAGAAACAAAACAACAAGAATGAGTTACAGTAGTGCCTAAGTTCAGTATGAGCTTCTTTTTTTTTTCTGTGTAAAGGGCTTCAGGGTTGTTAACCATGTTAATTTGTGTCTATTTCGAATAAAACTGTAATTACACTTAACTAGGTGGGCTATCAGGTTGAGGAATTTAAAGCAGATTTATGAACAAATCAAAAGCAACAGAAGAGATGCCCATCAGAGGGTTGTTTGGTTTCTATTTTTTGGCACATCAGATTGTTTGTTTCAGTTTTCTGAAATTTATGTTTCAGTATAAGGACTGCACCAGTGAGTTTAATGGGACTGCCTAGGTGGTTTTGGGTTTAAACACAACAAGAACACATAATTAAGTAAGTGAGTATCTTGGGATAAATTGGGAGGTCGGGATAAGCCATAGAAAAGAAAGATATAAGTAAAGCCATATGAGGGTTTTCTGTTCCAGCCTTACAGCTTCTTTTTTGAAGCAATGGTTTCTGTACAACCAAGTGACAGAGGGTGTGTATGGGATTGTATTGAGGGGGCTATGAGCTTAAAGCCTTTCTAACTCCTCTAACTAAGCGTGATAACACTTTGGGGAAACTAGAAGTCAAAATTCAAAAGTATAGAGAAGGAATAGAAATGAGGATATCAGATTGGTATTTCAGTTTTCGTTGTTGTCTGTTTTCTGTATAGTCGAATTACAGAGTTGTTAACAGGTTGTAGAGGTTTAATAATGGACTTAAATCTTGGCTAATACACTTACCTAAGTTGGTATACACTCTGGGAGGGTCATAAATCTTTTTAAGAGAAGTTAAATGGAAGTTGCACCAGAGTGTTGTTCTGGATTTGGATAATCTTTTGCTCCTGTATAATTGATATACCAGTGATATAAGGGTACTGTGTTGACTTTTTTATAAACTTTAAATCTACCTAATACACTTATCTAGTTGGGTGGAGGTGTTAGGTGGAATTAAAAACAGATTGATGGACTGACATAAGAAGATGAGGAGATGTACCGATAATGTTTTGGATTGCAGATTTTCAATAGTTGTAGTTTCTTTTAGTTAAGTGCAGAAGGTATATGAGTGTTTCATTGAATTAGTTATGAGTTTAAAACAATGTTTACACCATAAACAGTTAGGTATATGCTGTGGGAAAGAATTAAACATCAGTTGAACTAACTAGAAACATGAATCAAGAAGATAGATATAGATTGTGGTTTCAGATTTCAGTGAATTGTAGCTTCTGTATAACTGGTTTCCAGAGGTGTTAAGAGTGTGGAATTGGTTTAATAATGAACCCAAAACAGTACTAATGCATCTAACTAAGTTGGTGAAACATTTTGGGAAGACTAAACCTCAGTTGATACCCTAAATGTGGGGTTAGTGAAGGTTAAACACCGGAAGGGTGTTAGGCTTTCTGAACTTTAGGGGTTTCTGTATAGATGGGCATTAGGAGTATTTTACAGAATCTATTCCGGTGGTAATGAATTAAACACATTGCTAATCTATTGATATAAGGAAGAAATACAGTCTAGGGAATAAAAGTCCACCGTAGATAAGCTTGTTACATGTTAGTGCTTAGAATACCTTAATACATTAGCTAGAGGGTGGACTCAATTAACGTGTGAATTGACTATGTAAATGTCCTAGGAGTGAGATAAAGCCTAAGGTTTTTACTTGGAAGATTTCTAAGGGCTAATATAATTTGAACAATCAAAAGTTCACCTAGGAAATAACATCCGCCATAAATGAGATAAACTAGAAAAGTGTCGTCACATGAAATCATGAACTGACACGTTATTTTTAATCAACGTTAGGGTCGTAACGAACGCCAACCGGGAACCCGTGTGTGAGACGACATTTACTTCTGTTCCAGGTATGGATATGTGTGGTTCGTATGTTGCCGTGTTACACGGCTTGTTGTTGTGTGCCTTGTGTGAAAATGACTATAATTAAAGCATGAAATTGGATTGCTTGCTCATCTTGCTTATATGATTGCTATATCATGGTTGCATATTATTTGTGCGCACACAGTAGTTTAGTCCCTTCTCGTTTATGGAATTGAGAGATGAAACACGACGAACTATGCAAACAAAACAAAACAACTAAACAAGAAGAAAACTCCTCTTAAACTATAGACGACTTCTAATGACACCCACTATGGTGTCGAACTTACAATGATAATGAAAAGTAAATACCTATTGGTGGAACACATCCTGAAGCCTAGAGATGACCCGCTTCCTCCTCGACGCACGACGCCAGGATGGAGGATTAGCTATGGAGAAGACGTTCTTCAACTTGTGGTGATAAGAGAACTCACAAATAATCCTTAAGGAACAAGGAAAGATTAGCACCTACATGATATGGTCACGGGATGTGAACCATACTCCCAGACCCGGTGCAAGGAAAGAGAAAAGAAAATATACATTATAGAAACAAGAGAAAAGAAATGAAAACACACAACGCTCAAACGATCCCATAGTGAGGATCATTGATAAACATACCTATGCACGTGTTTGATGACTTAGATAATTGTGGTTTGCCATGCTAACAGCTTGTTGTGCTTGGTTGCGTGTTTGATGTTGCTATGATGCCAACATGTTATGTTTGGATGCTTGTTGCTAAGGTTTTGCTACCTTTGAGTGTGTATGAAACCATGATGTTGTGTGGCCTGCTTTACTGCTTTATTATAGCATGTAAATTGACTTTATAATATTCGACCAAGTAGTCGTGTGGCCCAACATACGGTCTACACACGTTCATACTCAGCATTTGCTGAGTCCTTTACACCCAATTTTTTTTCAGGTATTGTGCCGGACGATAACGGAGCGTAGGCGGGATGGCTACCATGGGGGTAGTCCATCAGGGCATAACTTTGAATTGTCTAATATGTTTAGTGTATGGGTTGTTACTAAACCCGAGATGTAATTCTCAGATTATGATTTGGTATTTTTATTGTAGACACTTGGTATTGGGAATTGTATTTTGAGTTGTATATGAGTTTTGCTTGAGGGCGGTTCCCAGTCATTCAGACCGTAACTTAGTGTTGGTAATGTGGTCTGTCAACCACGTGGGTGGTTGACATCTGTAGCACCCGGATGAAGTTGAGAATCTGCTGCGTAGTTATCTTGTAATATGGCTAGGAGCTTGTTTGTGCTATTGGATGTTCATTCGGGGGTGTTACACTGGGGGCCACCCTTCTTTCATTTCCTATTTTCAGGTACAAGGAGCTGGAAGCCATTCGAGAGTAGGACGGGGTAGTTGTTGTACATGGGTTGCCATTTAAATTGAGTACGTTTGTAGGTGTAGTAAGACCGAAATTGTTATCGGCATTAGTTTGTAAGTACTCGGTACAGTGGGAATGTATATGTATAGTAGTTGTCGGAATGGAATGAGAATGTAATGTGTAGTTGCTCGAGAATCTGGTCCATCAGACCAATACAATGTATATGTATTAGCCTTGTTAGCCATGTGGGTGGCTAACGGCGTGTAACGCCATTGAGTAGAGTAATGTGATGAGTTAAGTTTTCCGCTGCAATGTGTTGTTAAGTGTATGATTGTAGTTGGGGTGTTACAAAAAGTGGTATCAGAGCGAAGTATCGCTCTAATGATTGAATTACTGAGCTTAGGAAGTACCGAGTTTGGATTTTAGTACTTGGGGCTAATGGTTGAGTGATAGCGTGAGAGATACGCTAGTTAGGAATTACCAGTGTGTGCTGGAAACCTAAAATATCCTTCCCGCCCTCCACAATCCCTGTTTTATAACTTGGGAAACAACGCCAGAGAGATGAAAGTCCTCTCTTATTCGGGAAACTCGATCTGGCTGTTACTAAGCATCGCTGTAAGTAAGGAGAACCTGTCATACGGTAGATTCCAAAAACAAGGAATCCCGGAGACGGTTTCCATCTGAACAATGTTAACCACATTTAATAGCGAAGAATGAAGGATCTTGTGTATAGTAGAATGGAATTTCCGGCAACCTGGATCGACATGCCGAGCAGTCGTGAACAACCAGCTTGCAACGCACTGACAGTGCAACAGGCAATAAGTGAAGTAATGGAACCCAGGACGGGTGTCTACGGACCACAGTTGTTAAATAATGTCACCAACGGTATACCAACCAACTAAGAGAAAAGTCTCAGTAACCACGACAAATGCGTGGAACGGGCTACGAAGAAGATACAGTACTAAGTAAAAAGGGGTCTCCAAGGATGGGAAACACCCTAGTTAATGATTATTATGTGAAGACAGTGAGAAGTCACCCAAAGGATTTATTGTCATGACTGTAAGGTCAAGTAAGGGCCAACAAGGCCACTGATGACATTGCGGGTAAGAACAGTACCGCAACCGGTGTGTGTGTTTAACCGATAGCCAGTTAACACGGCGCACTTGCCATGGCAAGTGCTGCTATAATAGGACAGTTCGGGAAATTTTTAACAAATACAAAGTACTTAGTAAAGTACCACGAAGATAACTGTGATCATCATAACTGTGGAAGGGCTTAACAGCCTAACCTTTGTAATTGGAAGTACACCAGTCAACAAGAAGCTAGACTTGGTTAAGGTAAGAAGACGTTGTGGAACCACGAGAATTTTTCTTTTAAACTCAGATTTATTTCAAACTCTTTTCTTTCAAAACCAAATTTCCTTTCAAACCAATATTTATTTCTAACCTTCTTTTAAACCAAACCAGTAAACCCAGGGTAGCAACCCGGGGAAATGGAGCGAGTTCTAAATAATACAGCAGTGGATGGACTTTCCTTGATTAATTTCGGAAGTACGGAATGAGAATTATCACAGAATGATATAAGAGGAGTTGACAACAGAATACTTCACCTTGGCGTGTGACGGACACTACGAGTGTACCAAGTGTAATGTGGAACGACCGCACTCCAATAGGAGCTTGTGGGCCTGACAGACCTACCTATGGGTTAGTCGGGTAAGTAGCAATGTATCAGTAGGGTACCCCACATATGTATACGAGTAGAGTCGGGAACACGGGAAGTAATCGACTCCATACTACGGTCAGCAGTAAAAGTCAAACAAGAGCAATGAATTACCACGAATGATTGAAGTAAAGGAACCCAGTTGAGTTAACAAGACTAAAGGAGTTAGTGAATTTATTTCAAGGAAACGTTTAAGAGTCAGGAAGTGCGAAGTGCACTGGTTAGTATGTAAAGACATCACATATGTCTTAAGAATCCCGAGGAATAAAACATGATAGCTGGCACGATGACCCAGCCTATACATGACAAGGCAAATGCCTAATGTGGACACATTAATGTGCAACGAACGGGATGAAACTCCCGAAATGATCACCTAGACTACAGGAATATCAATCTCCACAGAAGAGGGTAGTAAACTCAGTTAAGAACGCGAAAGCGAGAAATGGCGTAGTTTATTTGACGTACCAATAAGTGCAAGCCAGAGGTGATGGCATAACTTAGCAACACCTAGGAGCAATCCTTGAGGGGTGTTTGGATCAACAATCGTTGAACGAAATAACGTGACCGAAACGCAAAGGTTGAAACTAACACTCAGTTTAAACATAAGTCGTCAGGAGGAAGCCTGACATCCTTGAAGGGGCATCCCATGAAAGGAAGCATGATGCAACGACCTTGTCATGGAGCCCAATGCTACCTTTAAACCATGTAATGTTGTACAGAGAAGTAAATATGTGTGAACGGCCTACAATGTGCAGAGCTCGAGGCAGTAAGGCTTATAAGCCACAAGCAAAAGGTGTTATGTAAATTTGATCGATTGTAGGAGTTTATGTTATAAAAGTAAATAGGGCGGACAACGAACCACTGCTTTATGAGTGGGGATACCTCTCGATATTGTGAAACCGCGGGAGCGGTAGTTATGTGAGTCAAGTTCAAGAAATATGTTAAAGAGTGACCATATTGTTACTACCCAAGAATGATTTGTGTAGTCGTCTTAAGTAAAGAAATTTTCGTACCAATGGCGGAGATCGGAAGAGTAATAAGTCTAATAGCAACCACCATAGGTGTGTGATGCTAAATGTGTAGTGAACAACGCTCAAGGAGCATAAAGACTCAAAGAACCATATTCAACAATCAGCCAAATAAGTGGCGAAACACAGTGTAATGGCGGAAGCTAATATAATAGCGGATGCAATGTAAGTTGATGTTGTATAATGAGTAAGGATGTGGTGCACAATAAGCGACCGTTGTATAAGTATTGTGAAATGATAAAATGGTGGATGAGCAGAGTTATGAGTTAAACCCAGTGGAGACACAACGGTAAGTGTTAACAAATGAACCAGGCAGTAAGCCAGTAGCCAGTATTACGAAATAAGAATCTCAGTGAAAAACAATGTTCATTCCTATTGCAATTGCATAAGAGATTTGCTGCCAAGAGTTTACGCCACTGCACTCTGTATGACTGAGTGTTTTGGTATTGCACTTGAGCAGTAATGATCGAGTGGGATAGCTAGGACTTGGGAAATGTTAATGGTGGTGGAAGTAGAAAGAGACTTATAACGCTATAATGACCGATGCATAGGAAATGCAAGGTTGTACCAATGAAAGAATACTTGTACAGAACCAAATGTGGAGGCATGATTAACAACAAGTGACTGTATGGAATATACTCGAGTGTGGGAAATAACCGAGAGAGCACTACACATTAGGTAGTGGCTCAACCTCAACCGACAGTAAGCCGGAAGGAATCAAGTCAATCATTGTGAAATACATAGAAGTATACAAAGTAAATTATTATGGAAGTGGATAGAAAGTTTGAAACTCACCAAATTCGCACATGGCGAGCAATACCACACATCGGTTGAGAAACCATTCTTCACGAGATAAAGGTGATGAATCGGTGATGTATAGTACATTGAGGAAAGTGAATGAGGCAAACTAACCTCCAAAGTTATCAGAGTCGCGCAGCAGATACTAGTGAGCCAGTGATTCAAATGTTGAATGTGCATAGTGAGTATGAGTAAATGGCTAATTATCAACGCCTAGAAGCCGCACAGGCCAGAACCGAAACCGGTTATGAGTTAAATAAACTCCAATGAGAATTCTTGGTTTAGGGACTAAACCGCCAATATGGTTAAGATCCTCTAATCGGAATGCATTGTATAACAGACCGCGTGGAAGTTAATGTACTTCACAATGGCAGAACATTTTAAGCCAATGTTCAGTGATTGATTACATGGGTGTAATCCCTTTTAAGGGGGGTAGAGCACAAAACCGCTTAGTGTGTTTTACCATACAAGTGTACGTGAACTATGGTGTGCATAGCACAAAATAATTTGTTTTGATGATTGGTGCGTGCTTTACATAAACATACGCATTCATTCATGGTTTAATTGTGGTAATTTTGCATAGAAGATACGAAATACCACTGTGATAGGTGTGACTACTTTGTTAATTGTTGTGTGTTAGTACAAGTGTAAGGGAGTAGAGAAACTCTTGGGGAACTAAAACCCCAACAATATGTGTTCGTATAATACTAAATGTAATACCGTGTATTGTATTTTGATAAAAGTATGTATATATATAGTATTGTGATATATGAAGAGGAATGAAACCGACACCGACATTGAACCTAGTGAGAATTAAATTCCCTAGTTAACTTGATTAAAAGTGAATGTAGATATGTAACAGCCCAGTCTTAACCCACATGTGAGATATTGTCCGCTTTGGGCCGTAGCCCACACGGATTTGTTTCTGAGGGTGATGTACTCACACCACTCAAAACACGTCTCACAAGGGGAGAGTATCCCCACACCTATAAGGTGTGGTTCGTGCGCTCTCCCGGTCGATGTGGGAGGTGACCCCTACACTGGGTATCACACTCTACCCCCCTTGGGAGCCCAGCCTCCCCGCTGGCACACCGACCTGGGCCTGGCTCTAATACCATATGTAACAGCCCAGTCTTAACCCACATGTGAGATATTGTCCGCTTTGGGCCGCAGCCCGCACAAATTGTTTCTGAGGGTGATGTACTCACACCACTCAAAATGCGTCTCACAAGGGGAGAGTATCCCCACACCTATAAGGTGTGGTTCGTGCGCTCTCCCGGTCGATGTGAGGGTGACCCCTACACTGGGTATCACACTCTACCCCCCTTGGGAGCCCAGTGTCCCTGCTGGCACACCGACCTGGGCCTGGCTCTGATACCATATGTAACAGCCCAGTCTTAACCCACATGTGAGATATTGTCCGCTTTGGGCCGCAGCCCGCACAGATTTATTTCTCAGGGTGATGTACTCACACCACTCAAAACGCGTCTCACAAGGGGAGAGTATCCCCACACCTATAAGGTGTGGTTCGTGCGCTCTCCCGGGCGATGTGGGAGGTGACCCCTACACTGGGTATCACAACTGATAGACGGAGTTCTATCCCTTGGAGATGTAATGATTATGATTAGAATGATTTAAAAGATAGAAAATTGGAAATGAGTGAATTACTTGATGCTTGAAAATGAAGTTGGAGGTGGAACTTGATTTGCATGTGATCAAGGGAAGCCAAACACAAATTGGGGTGGAAGGATAGTTCAACACTGATGCTGATCACATCGGGGTGGATGATTCTTGATGCTCTCTTTAAGTGGTCACAAATAACCACGCTAGGAAAAGAAGCAAAGAGCATAAGTTGGACTTGGAGTTGTATGTGTTTTCAAAAGGATTTCAATTGGTATTTTCAAAACCTTCGATTGATACTTTAATTAAAGAAAGTTCTCCTACTTAACCTTATAAAGAATATGTTTGTAGTACTTGCTCATGAGCTGAGGACGTACGACCCTTTGTCTTCGGACCGGTGACATGGGAAGTATATATGTTAAGGATTATGTGATTGTTTTGATGTCCCAAAGGAATCTACGGGATAACAGTGTATACAAAAGGTATTTTTGATTGCTATACATGCTAAGACATGTTGTGTGGTATGTGTAATAAATATTATTTTGACCTTGAGTCCTAATGTGGTTGAGTTCCGAAGTTGTTATGTTACCCAGACCTAAGAGTCTGAGGGTTGTTATGTAGGTACGGATGTTGTTAAGATACCCGGACCATTGAGTCCGAGGTTATCATGTAAGTATGTTATGTTATGTATGGATGTGGATATATTACCCAGACCGTTAAGTCCGAGGTTGTTATGCAAGTATGGTATGTTATGGATGTGGTTATGGTAGTTATGTGAAAGTATGTTTGGTGATGGAAGTTTTATTTTGCAAGTAATTCCCGTGTTCTAATCCAAATGATGCGTGATGAGTGTGAACTTCGAGGACGAAGTTCTTTTAAGGGGGGTAGATTGAAATACCCCAAACCTTGATGTGTTGTTTAAATGCTATAATATGGTATGTAAAGGCTAAATATTGCCTTAGGAATGCTATTAAGTAAATTAAACCATAGTAAACACAATAAAATACCTTAAAGACAGTTTGAGCAAAAACATGCTCTAAGCTTGGAATGAACTTGGTTAGGACCCAAAGAACCTACCAAGACTTAGTAACATGCAATTATGATTTAATAAGGCTAATTAGGGCCTTGAGAAACATTGGTAGACAATTAAACCAAACAAAACACAAGAAAACACCTTAAAGTCAATTTAAGCAAATACTTGCCCTAGACTTGGTGTAACCTTGTATAATACCTAAAGGTCATTCCTAGACCTTATTAACATGCTAATGAACATTTTAAATCAATTACTAAAGAAAACCAAGCTTGAAAACAAGTTAAACACAAAATGCGCTTTAAGGAGCCTTAAAGCACATTTTTGAAAAATTGTCTTGGAAATGGGTTTTGAGTGGCTAAATGTCCATCATTACTCTTTAATCAGCATGTGTA
Organism: Limonium bicolor; assembly: GCA_023374045.1. NCBI lineage: Eukaryota > Viridiplantae > Streptophyta > Magnoliopsida > Caryophyllales > Plumbaginaceae > Limonium > Limonium bicolor. The sequence continues at coordinate 135,602,427 of CM041781.1, forward strand.
CGACTTAGTATCACATTAGGAAGTCTAAATCAATGGGAAATCAAAATTTCACAATTATGTGCCTTAGTTTGTGAATCGTGCTCAAACAGTGCTAGTTTTGACTTAAGTCAACATAAGTTGTTTAATTGGTCAACAAAGACCATAAGATGCCCTATTGACTAAAGGGGGCCGGTTTTGTATGGGGTGACTCACCACCATGTGCTAGCTAATTAAAAGAAAGAAAAGAAAAGTAAGTAAAGTAAGGTACTATTTGCTTTATATGTAAAATATCTTACAAAGTCATCCTCTCACCTCATTCTCTTCTTTTCTCCTTCCCCCCACCGTCTTCATCCTCTTCCTCCCTTCTTGAAATCATTTTTGCTACAGCACATATGTATTCTCCATCTTTGAATGCTTGTAACTCCTGACTTCATGATCCAAATTCAATTTCAAGACTACCTTTCTTCTAGTTGGAGCAAGCTCTTCATTTCCATCTTTTCAAATCTTCAAGAACTCCATTTTGGTGCCATGAAGAATCTCCATTGAAGGAGCTTGAGATCATATTTCCATGCCTTGCCATTCTCCTTTGCTTCAAGGTAAGGCAAATCAAAGAAAATCCAAGTTCCAATCATTTTTTGTGTATAGCCAAAAATTCACCTTACAATGGTGCCTTCTCTTGCTCTCTTCTTAGCTTAATTCAATATTCAAGGGACTAGGATGAGTCCTATCTTGCTACTTAACCAAGCTCTCTTTCAAATTCCAAAGGTAATCATCAAATTTTAGTGTTTTAAGGACACTTATGTAACCTAGGGTTTAATTATGAGTTTATGTATTAAACTTAATGCTCATTACCCTTATATGTGTATTGGTTAGAAGATTGACAAGTGATAAAAGCTCCTTGCTGATTTTCAACCAAGAAAGAACAAGAGAAAACATGTGAGAAAGCTTGGAAAACAAAGAGGTAAATGACCTCTCTTAATGTAGTTTATGTACTAGGGAATTGAGCTATATTTGCTTAATAAATAACCTAAAGAGCCAATGGGAAATGAGATAGAAAACTATCCACAAGGTGGACTAAAAGGACATGGGAGCATTGTTGTGTGTATTTGCAGGTTGAAGGCATTATTATGTGGGAAATTCAGTGTTTAAGGTTTATACAATTTAAGGGCCTAAGTGTCAAGCAATTTAAGTTTATGCATTATATTGTGATGTAGTGTAGTTTAAGGGTTTATTTGTGTGTAAAGAACATCTCTTGTCAAGGTGAATGTCTTTAATAGTTAAGGGTGAAAAACAATATGTTTGTGTGTAAGCAATGTGTATTAAGGGATTGAGTGTTCTTGGATTGTGTAAAGGTGGAAAACTATGTGTTTTGGTGTAAGGTGATACAAGAGAAGCTATGGCAAAATTTAGTTGATAAACAAAGGAGTTTATGTGTTGTAATGAGATTTTGACCTAGAAGGTACTAGGAATTGCTAAGTGTTAAGATGGTGAAAGAAAGTGAATTAAGGTGTTCTTAAGTGTTAAGATGCCTTGGGCATAGTCTTGGGGATTTATAGAACTAATGGATGATTTCTAGATACACCAAGGTCATGGTGGAGATGTGGTAAAGTCTTGTGCAAAGTTGGTGAACAATGGAAGTGTAATGCCTTGTGAAGGTTTATTATGAACTTGTGGGAAATACTTGAGGAGTGTGTGTAAAGGGGATGAGTGTGATGCAAAATGATGATTTAGGAGTGGTTATCTTGTTGTGGAAGAACACTTTGGTTAGTTGAGGTAGTAGGCATAATATACCACTTAGAAATCTAAGGAAAAATGTTACAAGTGTTAGGAATTGTTGTAAGAAATTGAGTAACAAGTTAGTGATGATTTAGGAGGTTTAGTGCATGTTTTAAGGTCTTTAACCATGTAGGAAACATTTGGAAAGATTGTGGAATAAGTGGGAAAGATTGGGGTGAATTTGGAGTTCAAAATGAAGAGAAAAGCACTTTGAAAAATGGGGTCTGTTATGGACCGCCCCTAGGGACCGGCCCTGTGGGAGGTCCAGTGGAATTATGTAGCCGTAGGAGCTTCTGATGTGGACCGCCCCTGGGACCGCCCCAGAGGGGGCGCCAGACCAGAGAGAAAGAAAAAAATTTGTTTAAGGCTTCTAATGATGGGGGATTGAATTGTAATGGTTTTAGGTGATGTTTAGGCCTTGTTTGGCAACATGTAAAGGCCTTAAAATGTGTAAACAAGTGTTAGGTTTGATGTGAGAGTTGTGAACTTAAGATCACAAGAGTAAAAATTAAGTGTAACGGGATAACGGGGTTAGCTATGGGCGCTAGACGTTAAACAATCATATTACCCCGATGTTAATGAAGTAATTGTAATGTTACCAGTTGTTCGAGAATTGTTCGAGGAACATAAGAGGACACATTAGAGTGGACCTTGGTGACAGGTATGGTTTTCTTGCAACCTGTGTTCTACCGGATTACACCGGCTTGTATGCCAATATGTTTTTCTGAATGTTTGCCACCTTTTAAGATAAAAACATGTAATGAGTTTACAGTTGTTTAATTATGTGGCGTGCGTTGTTCCGATACCGTTTAGCATCAAATATGTACTAAACTTAACTAACCGACTCTAGGATTACATAATAGATCGGTAATCGGATTTAACGACCCAAACTATGCCAACGTTCTAACCACGGCTATGCGTGTGTTAGCAATGTGTTGTTTGTGCGTGATAGTGAAATACCCAAAACCTAAGTATGCTAATTAAACATCAATTTATGATGTAGTAAGGCTAAAATATGCCTTAGAAAGATTGATAGACAATTTAAACCAAGGAAAACACAAGAAAATGCCTTAAGGGCAATTTAGGCAAAAATGTGCTCTAAGCTTGGAGTGACTTTGATTAGCACCCAAATATCATTATAAGACCTTATTAACATGCTAATGGACATGTTAAATCAATTAGCAAAGAAAACCAAGCTAAAAACAAGCTTAAACACAAAATGTACTTTAAGACTCCTTAAAGCACCTTTTTGAGAAATTGTCTTAGAAATGGTTTTGAGTGGCTAAATGCCTATGATTACACCTTAATTAACAAGTGTACTAATTAGTATCACATTAGGAAGCCTAAATCAATGAGAAACCAAAATGTTCACAAATATGTGCACTAAATTGTGAATAGTGCCACTAGTGACTAGTTTAAGTTTTAGTCAACATAAGTCAATTAGTTGGTCAACCAAGACCATAAATATCTTGATTGTAAGGGGGTTGCCGGTTTTAATGTGGTGAGTCACCACATGAGTCATCAAACTTAAGAAAAGAAGAGAGAAATAAGAAAAGTTACTATTTGCTTTTATAAAGCAAAATATCCTTTAATAGCCTACATCTCTCCTCTCTTCTTCATTTCCCACCTTCACCCACGGTTTTCTTCTTCTCCTCTCTGTTATAAAGTCGTCCAAGCAGCCCCCATGGCACCACCACCTTCATTTGTCCATAACTTGTTCATTTTAGCTCCAAATCAAAAACTAAGTATAGATTTCTCTTAGTTAGACCAAGGCCTTGCTTCCTATCTTTTCAAATTTGCAAAGCTTCATTTTGGAGCCATGGGAAATCACCATTGGAGGAGGAAAAAATAGCTTGAGTTGTTCATTGTCTTCTCCATTCATTCAAGGTAAGGTAAATGTAAGAAAAACCATATTTCCACCACTTCTTCTACATGGCCGAAAATTTCTACTCATGGGGCTTCATTTTTATCCATTGTTCTAGCTTGATTCTATTCTCCAAGGGATAGAGGAGGTCCTTCTTGATTCATATCCAAGCCTAACTTAAGACTTCAAGGTAAAATATTCATTTTTAGACCTTAAAACACATTTTTAACCTAGGGTTTACTCCTTAAGGTTTGTGTATTTTAAGCACTCATGAGAGTCATTGTATATTGATTAGAACGTTGGCAAGGGGAATTATAATGGTGGCCGAGATTCCCAAGGGAAGAAGCCTAAGGAGAAACTTGAGAAAAAAAGGTAAATTGCTTACCTAATGGTGGTTTAAGTTTAATGAATGTGTTTTAGATGAGTACTAATGTGGCTTTGAGCTTACATTATGTAATGGGTTATATAACCTAGGAAAAAGAATTTAAACAAGCTTATGAACTTGTTGAAATACCCCAAATCTAATTAAAATTATAAAACTATTATTTAATGGAATATAATCCAATATAAACCATTTGACGTACGCATGCAAACCCATGCATGAGAACGTTACGTAAAAATAGCCGTTTCACCATAAACGCTAAACGCCTTAGAAACATGTGATCAAGCATGACCTTGTATGACCTTCTAAAACTCAAATCAAATGGTCATACACTCATTTATGAATATATAAACATGTTCCCTAGGCTATATTCAGTCAAAAACGCAAAATGCTCGGGAGTGCTCATGCACGCCCCTTAAAGCACGAAAAGCCCGGAGGAGTGCCGAGGTGGCACGAACTCCTATAAAATTAATTCCTAGAGTCCCTAAGATCATTATTACCATTCTAAATAGAACACACAAAGTTAAATCATTAGCAAAAAAACCAGCTAAACAAGCTTAACCAAAATGTACTTTAAGACTCCTTAAAGCACTTTTTTGAGAAATTGTCTTAGATGGGTTTTGAGTGGCTAAATGCCTATGATTACACCTTAATTAACATTGTACTAATTAGTATCACATTGGAAGCCTAAATCAATGAGAAACCAAATGTTCACAAATATGTGCACTAAATTGTGAATAGTGCCAACTAGTGACTAGTTTAGTTTTAGTCAACATAAGTCAATTAGTTGGTCAACCAAGACCATAATATCTTGATTGTAAGGGGGGTTGCCGGTTTTAATGTGGTTGAGTCACCACATGAGTCATCAAACTTAAGAAAAGAAGAGAGAAATAAGAAAAGTTACTATTTGCTTTTATAAAGCAATATCCTTTAATAGCCTACATCTCTCCTCTCTTCTTCAGTTCCCACCTTCACCCACGGTTTTCTTCTTCTCCTCTCTGTTATAAAGTCGTCCAAGCAGCCCCCATGGCACCACCACCTTCATTTGTCCATAACTTGTTCATTTTAGCTCCAAATCAAAAACTAAGTATAGATTTCTCTTAGTTAGACCAGGCCTTGCCTTCCTATCTTTTCAAAATTTGCAAAGCTTCATTTTGAGCCATGGAAATCACCATTGGAGGAGGAAAAATAGCTTGAGTTGTTCATTGTCTTCTCCATTCATTCAAGGTAAGGTAAATGTAAGAAAACCATATTTCCACCACTTCTTCTACATGGCCGAAAATTTCTACTCATGGGGCTTCATTTTTATCCATTGTTCCTAGCTTGATTCTATTCTCCAAGGGATAGAGGAGGTCCTTCTTGATTCATATCCAGCCTAACTTAAGACTCAAGGTAAATATTCATTTTTAGACCTTAAACACATTTTTTAACCTAGGGTTTACTCCTTAAGGTTTGTGTATTGCTAAGCACTCATGAGAGTCATTGTATATTGATTAGAACGTTGGCAAGGGAATTAATGGTGGCCGAGATTCCCAAGGGAAGAAGCCTAAGAGAAACTTGAGAAAAAAAGGTAATTGCTTACCTAATGGTGGTTTAAGTTTAATGAATGTGTTTTAGATGAGTACTAATGTGGCTTTGAGCTACATTATGTAATGGGTTATATAACCTAGGAAAAAGAATTTAAACAAGCTTATGAACTTGTTGAAATACCCCAATCTAATTAAAATTATAAAACTATTATTTAATGGAATATAATCCAAATATAAACCATTGACGTACGCATGCAACCATGCATGAGAACTTACGTTACGTAGCGTTACGTAAAAATAGCCGTTTCACCATAAACGCTAAAACGCGCTTAGAAACATGTGATCAAGCATGACCTTGTATGACCTTCTAAAACTCAAATCAAATGGTCATACACTCATTATATGAATTATAACATGTTCCCTAGGCTATATTCAGTCAAAAAACGCAAATGCTCGGGATGCTCATTGCACGCCCCTTAAAGCACGAAAAGCCCGGAGGAGTGCCGAGGTGGCACGAAACTCCTATAAAATTAATTCCTAGAGTCCCTAAGATCATTATTAACCATTCTAAATGAACACACAAGTTAAATCAATTAGCAAAGAAAACCAAGCTAAAAACAAGCTTAAACACAAAATGTACTTTAAGACTCCTTAAAGCACCTTTTTGAGAAATTGTCTTAGAAATGGGTTTTGAGTGGCTAAATGCCTATGATTACACCTTAATTAACAAGTGTACTAATTAGTATCACATTAGGAAGCCTAAATCAATGAGAAACCAAAATGTTCACAAATATGTGCACTAAATTGTGAATAGTGCCAACTAGTGACTAGTTTAAGTTTTAGTCAACATAAGTCAATTAGTTGGTCAACCAAGACCATAAATATCTTGATTGTAAGGGGGGTTGCCGGTTTTAATGTGGTGAGTCACCACATGAGTCATCAAACTTAAGAAAAGAAGAGAGAAATAAGAAAAGTTACTATTTGCTTTTATAAAGCAAAATATCCTTTAATAGCCTACATCTCTCCTCTCTTCTTCATTTCCCACCTTCACCCACGGTTTTCTTCTTCTCTCCTCTCTGTTATAAAGTCGTCCAAGCAGCCCCCATGGCACCACCACCTTCATTTGTCCATACTTGTTCATTTTAGCTCCAAATCAAAAACTAAGTATAGATTTCTCTTAGTTAGACCAAGGCCTTGCTTCCTATCTTTTCAAAATTTGCAAAGCTTCATTTTGGAGCCATGGGAAATCACCATTGGAGGAGGAAAAAATAGCTTGAGTTGTTCATTGTCTTCTCCATTCATTCAAGGTAAGGTAAATGTAAGAAAAAACCATATTTCCACCACTCTTCTACATGGCCGAAAATTTCTACTCATGGGGCTTCATTTTTATCCATTGTTCTAGCTTGATTCTATTCTCCAAGGGATAGAGGAGGTCCTTCTTGATTCATATCCAAGCCTAACTTAAGACTTCAAGGTAAAATATTCATTTTTAGACCTTAAAACACATTTTTAACCTAGGGTTTACTCCTTAAGGTTAGTGTATTGTTTAAGCACTCATGAGAGTCATTGTATATTGATTAGAACGTTGGCAAGGGGAATTAGAATGGTGGCCGAGATTCCCAAGGGAAGAAGCCTAAGGAGAAACTTGAGAAAAAAAGGTAAATTGCTTACCTAATGGTGGTTTAAGTTTAATGAATGTGTTTTAGATGAGTACTAATGTGGCTTTGAGCTTACATTATGTAATGGGTTATATAACCTAGGAAAAAGAATTTAAACAAGCTTATGAACTTGTTGAAATACCCCAAATCTAATTAAAATTATAAAACTATTATTTAATGGAATATAATCCAAATATAAACCATTTGACGTACGCATGCAAACCCATGCATGAAACGTTACGTAAAAATAGCCGTTTCACACATAAACGCTAAAACGCCTTAGAAACATGTGATCAAGCATGACCTTGTATGACCTTCTAAAACTCAAATCAAATGGTCATACACTCATTATATGAATATATAAACATGTTCCCTAGGCTATATTCAGTCAAAAACGCAAAATGCTCGGGAGTGCTCATGCACGCCCCTTAAAGCACGAAAAGCCCGGAGGAGTGCCGAGGTGGCACGAACTCCTATAAAATTAATTCCTAGAGTCCCTAAGATCATTATTAACCATTCTAAATAGAACACACAAAGTGGTTTCTCAAAATTCAACAAAAACCACAGGAGGATTTCTTAGCGCTCCTTTTTGGCCCGGGAGTGTCCCGATGGCCCGTAAATTATGACATGGGTTGATGTAACCCCATATAACTCAATTTAACATCTTAATATATCATTATTTACTATAATAAGTGTTTATAAACACTTGGAACTCATCAAGACAATTTATTTTCCAAAATTTCCTTAGAGCACAAAAACACACCTTCGGGTGTCACTAAAACGCGTTCTACGCAATTACCTTGTAGTTTTTGACATGCCACGAATTAATAATTAAATAGGGTTAAATTAAACTTCTAAATCAGTTGGAGGCAGTGTCAAAAACAGGTGCTCTATAGGGGCAGATTTTATGTCCAAAAACTAGTATAAAACTTGCACTAAAAATTTATAAAAGGCATAAGACATGGTGACTCACCTTCCCATGTGCTATAATACTTAATGTCAAAGTATGTAGGTCTCATTTGACTACCAAGCTGTCGAAATAATGCCATAAACAAGGCCATGTGAGCTAGACAAAAACAAAATGCAAAAAGCAAAAAGTAGATTCTTATTTCACCTTTTTCATTTCTTAAACTTCAAGTGACCTTCCTAGCTTGTCCTTAGCTCCTAATTTCCGATTGATGACCTCCATTTGGCCCTTGAAATCGTGCACCTACAAGGAAGAAGAAGACAAGTTACAAACATTGAAAAATCAAAGGAATAAAGCATTACTTTTTCTTACCTTGTCATTTAGCTCACATTATTTCCCTCCACCTTGCCTTGTCACACCACATGGCCGAAAACATGCACCTAACATGGGCATTTATTGAGCCAATAACCTATGTAATAAACTAAGGAAAAAGAATAGTCATTTGACATTAAAAATTAACAAAACAAAAATCAATTCCAATTGCATTCTCTTAATCTTACGTGAGCTTAGCCTCATTCCTTCCCTTGCACACACCTATGCCGAGTTGGTAAGGCTCCCTCCTCTCTCTTCTTCCTTCATTTTCTTCCTTTGAAACTCTTAAGTCCATTAATGGAGTTTTAACTTCTATCTTTATCTTTAAGGTAATTTCCTAGCATTTCTTGTCAAGCCTTGAAGCAAAACTCTTCCTAGCACACCATAGCATTTCGGCATCAACTAATGTTCCAAGGAGGTTGTCCAAACCAACATTAAACCAAGGAGCATCTCAAGGTTATCTTAAGGTAGTTTTAATGCTTGTAAATCCTTAAAGCACATTTTTATGTGTAACCAAATTCTACTTCTTCTAAGGCTTTTTTCTTCTTCATTTTCATGAAGGAAAACTTGTTCTTCATCCACCTTAAGTGAGCCGAATTTACAAGGAGAAAAAGCTTAAGGTAAATTCTTGGAAAACTACTTACAATCTACTTAAGATCTTTATTCAAGATCTAACTCCTAAACTCCTTCACCACTTGCATATAACCGAAGTGGAGCATCAAAATTTCCTTGGAGAAAGCTTGGAGATTCAAGAAGAGTTCAAGCACTTAACCACCTATGTTAAGAAGAAAGTTTACTAAGCTAATATTTATGTTTTAAGCTTGGTTAAGCTTCTAAAAATTATACAAAAATTATGTACATCTCCTAGGTTAATTAAAACCGAAACTATATAGTATTATATGCCAAAAATATAATCTATAACATATATGGAAAATAATTACCTTAAGACATATTTTTGTGTCACAAAATTTATTTATGTTACATACCAATTCAAGCCGAAATGTCAAGGGCAAAAATACTCTATTTTGAGCTAGGAATCAATATAAGACATTACAATAATTTTTACATGAGTTATATAACTCCTATGAATTTATGTATAATTATTTTGTCATATAAATCCACTTTATATACTATATGGTCACTAATTAATTATGGCCGAATGGTCTAAGTGTTAAATAGATTTTAATGAGCTACTTATGTATATAAACATACAATAAAGTTTGGTGAGTTAAAAATATTTTATTAGTGCTTAAATGGCTAATTAATTAAGTTATGTTGCTTAAATGTAATTTTTACAAAGTTTGGTGAGTTTAATGTGAAAGCTGAGAGTTAAGGGTCTGTTTGGTGTTATTATGATATAATATAAGGTTAGAAATTAAGTTTATGAACTTTAGATAATTTAAACAAGTGTTAAAATAACACTTTATTAAAGTTTTGGGCTATTATGTAATTTATAAAAGTTGTTATGAAAGTTTGGAACTTAAAATGGGGCGAATTCATAATTAAGAGATTTATTAGGTTCACCTTCGAAATTTTGAGGAATTAAATATTTAGACTATAGTTTATAAGTTATTAAGAAGCTATTATAAAGTTTTGGGATGAAAATGTAATTAAGGAAAAATAAATGACAAAGCCGAATTACTTTGGGGTTAGTTTGGTAATTTAAGAATTTATATATATATATATATATATATATATCGGCATTTATGGAGAATTAAAATTAAAACTATAGTTTATAAGGCATTATGTAAAGATTATAAAATTTTGTGGCTAAATTGCAATTATAGGAAATATATATATATATAGGCCGAGAATTGGAGAGGCTAAGTTGTAATTTTCAAAAGTTATAATATTTAAAAGTATACACCAAAATATTAATGGTAGTTTTGTGATTTAATTAAATAAGGAATTAAAACTATGTTATATAAAGAGATTAGAATTTAAATGTAAAGTTTATGAATTAATGTGGTTGTTTTGTAAATAACCGAAATATAAGGGTAATAATTTAGATTTAAATAAATATAGGTCCCATGTGGATATTTGGAGGAATTAGAAAGAAGAATTTTGATTTAAGGAGTTATGGAATTAAAACTATGGCTTAAATAGTTATAAGGAATTTAAAAATAACCAATAGTTATTATTTATAGTTAAAGGAGGAATAATAAAAACTATAAGAATTTTATGTCCATGTATGACATATAAATATAGTTAAGGAATTATAAAGTTGTTATGTCACATAGACAATTAAAAATAAATAACGAATATAGTACATGAATATATGAATACATATATGTACATTAAAGGATTTATAAATAAATCAAAAGAATAATAAATAAGTTATACATAAAATCATGAGGTAATTAAAAGAAATAAACCTCACATGAAATAACAAATACGAAAGTTGTTGAATGATCCAATAAATTATTATATAAGGGTAACATAAATTAACCCTCTCAGTTAATCCTATTATAGGACTTTGTTTGACCAGACGTTGACCAGGGTATAATCTACTGCAACCTACGGTGAACGGTATAGGATTCTTGCAACCTGTTTTCTACCGGATTACACCGACTTGTGTGCTATCTGTTGTTTGAAATAACGACCAAGATAATTAATGTAAAATGTTGTTTTGCTCTTGTGCACTGTTGTATTATTTTATGTGCGTGAAATGTTGCTAACTACAACGTGTATGTCCCACACATACAAACACTACTATACCAGTGGACTAAATACCTGCACTTTATTATACCGAGAACTTGTACTCAAGTCTCTCACTAACTTCACTTTATAACAAACGTCGTTATCCTAAACGTGATAACTGACAATACACATTGTATTCTTGTTTAACGTCTTTATATGACACTTAACAATTCTATACTACGAGAACGAGGAGCCCAGTTGGATCTGGCCATGCATGCTACAGGAGTTGTACCTGTCTCAGGTCGTCTCCTATTCATATTACGTCGCGACGGAACAGTTCAAGTGGGGAGGAAGACTTTATTCCTCTCGAGGGTTCAATTCCCAACAGTACAAGAGGAGGGGAAGACTTTATTCCCCTCGAGGGTTCGATTCCCACCTTTTGAAGTACAGGAGTTAACTACGTTATCTTCTGAGGGACTAATTACCCAACCTTTCTCTATAACGGGGTCACTATACCTCCACTATATTAATATACTCATTTACATCTGTCAGTCCCACTGTGTGGACCCGACAACTACCAAATGATTACAGTTCATCTAACTTGACCTTCTGAAGTCTTGTTTTATGTGACATTGTTGTCCTTGTATGGATACTTGTTATTATCATACTATGCTTGTTTACAGCTTTACAAAAAAAAAAAATGAACTGCATGTATTCGACAAAGTAGTTGGTGTGGCCCGGTAGACGATGGGCTGCACATTTTCCATACCAGCATTGTTTGCTGAGCCCCTTTGGGGGCACCCCCATTTTTCAGGTACCTGAAGTTGAGAAGATTACCACACCGAGTGTAGGTGGGGGTAGAATCAAACTATGGGAGTTTCTTCTTCTATTTATTTGTTTTACTTAAGTATTGTACTTTTGAGTTTGATTCCTAGTACCTCGGATTGTATTCGTATTCGGACCGTGACTTTTGGAGATTGTATTTGGAGTTAGCCTTGTTGGTCACAAGGGTGGCCAACGGCATTGTAATACCGCCCGGTTGTTGTTTATTTATTTCCGCTGCAGTTGTATTTTATATGGGAGTGATCGCCGTACAGGTTATTGGATTTCGGGTTGGGGTGTTACAAAAAGTGGTATCAGAGCGTAGTTACGCTCTGGATATGAAATACCCCGACCTTAAATATGGCGATTAAATTATCCTAATAGGTATTTAAGAGCCTAATAATTGTTAAGAAATATTTGTAAGGGAAAATAAATCCAAAAGAAATAAAGAAATGCTTTAAAAGCGAAAAACGCTAAATAAGCGTTAAATAACCACAGGAGGTATGAGACCTCGGTTGGCGCATTATATGGATTCTAAAGGCTTAATTAAGTCTAAATAAATATTAGGGAACAAATCCCGAAGAAAACGGATCCTTAAAATGGATTAAAAACACTAATGAACACTAAAGCGCGTTTTTCGAGGTAACCGGGAAAACGCGACTTTAAGCGGGTCAAATAGACTCATAACAACTTTGGTCAACTAAATATTCATTAATAAACATTAGTGAAGGTCTGGAACCAATAAAATCAATAAAACGAGAAAATAGTAAAAACTGTCAAAAACGGGAAGTTGTGGGGTAGAAACAGAAATAACCAAAACTTATGTGTCCAATAATGTAAAAAGAATTTCAAAACCCGCATGGGGGCTGTGTGTCAGATTTTATATCCCCACACACACACACACACTCTTAACTCCCTTTTATTTATAAAAGACAAAGAAAGTTAAAAAGTAAAAAACAAACCTATACTACCCCACTCTCACACTCTCTCTCTCCTATTCTCATTTCTTCCTCACGTAACCCATCTCCCTCACTCACTCTCTCTGATTTCTTTCCTTCTCCAAACCGACACCAATGGAGAAATAAGCAAAACCCACACAAACTCTACTTCTCTCCTCTTGTAACCCCCTCAAATCTCTTCCAAAAATTACAAAAACTACACCATTGGAATCCTCTCATCAAGAGCTACGATTCCCTCTTTTCAAAATCCGGAAAGGAGCATTTTCGTTTTCATGGGTATACCCCATTTGGAGCTTCAAGACCACCATTAGAACCACCTCATTCTCTTTGTTCTTGTGAGGTAAAATATTCTCAAAACTCCATCTTTTTCTAGCCCTTGTGGGCAAAACGAAATTTATAAACTAAGCTCCTGTTGCTCCTTGTGTTCTAGCCGATTTTGGCCTCATTGGTGGAGTTGGAATATTGTTCTTGAGCTATTCCAAGCATTACTCATACCCTTGGAAGGTAATATAGTTTCTAAACCCTAAAACCTACATTAGAACTTACATAATGGTTAGGGTTAAATTGTGTATTAAAATGGTGTATTGAAATGTATATGTGAATGGGCTGTAGTGTTAGAGGATTTGGTTTGACAAAACCGGTGGGAAGAGAAAAGAAAGAAAGAAGGAAGAAGGAGGAAGAAGAGAAAGGAAACTAGAAGAAAAACAAGGTAAGGATGCTCACTTGTGTAGCTTGGTATATGTATGTATGTAACAGAATTTTAGTGGCTTGAAATGGGTATTGTAAATGGTATTGAGTAGTAGTATAGTGTGGAGGAATACCAAAATGTTTTAAAGCTATAAAAGACATTTAAAAGCTTGTATAAATCTGGAGGAAAGGAATGGTATGTGCAGGGAACTAAATGGATGTTTAGCACCTGGTATGTGTATTGGAGAATTGTATGTTGATGCTATTGACGAACAGGTAATATAGGCAGCCTTGAGTGAATGAATTGATGTGGTGAGAATACTTGAGAATGTAGGGAACCTCTGTCGAATTTTGGTTAGGAGTTAAGAGACTTAAGTACTAGTGTAGAAGAAAGAACATGGAAATGTTCAGAGAAGAAAATGTGGGGTTATTACCTTGGTTTGTATTTATGAGGAAGAGATGTAGTTGAGTAGAATTGGAATGGAGCAATGTAAGTTGTTTCACTAAGTTGTGCTAGGTGAAGAACCAAGTAGCTACGTGGGAAGGCAAGAGGAATAGTCTGTAGCATTTCTTGGAGAAGTAGGAATTATAACAGAGGAGAAAAAATTACAGTAAGAGTGTTTATGTAACAGATCTTTATAGTATTGGTTTAGGCTAGTTTAAAATGCTTAAACAAAGCTAAAACATGCTAGATTATATGTAGGAATAATGGGGAAGAGATTGGCAAAAGATTGAAGTTGAAACAAAGCTTAAAAACTGTAAATTTGCAACAGGCTGGATTTGTCCTGGTTTCAAACCAGTACGCAAACCAGGACAATCTCTTAAACTTGGCAGAATGCCTTCTCGCTGGAATGGTCCTGGTTTCAAACCAGTACGCAAACTAGGACCACCCCAAAAACACACCCGTATGTTACTGGAACAAATGGTCCGGGTTGCAAAGGAGTACACAAACCCGGACCGTGCAAAAAAGACACCCGTAACTTATAACAACATGTGGTCCGGGTTTCAAATAGGGACACAAACCCGGACCAGTAGTTTTTCACACCCGAGGACTTTTGCAAAGTAGTGGTCCGGGTTTGTAAACCCAGACACTAACCCGGACACTACTAAAATCCTTCCAGAATGTGTTTTAAAGCTGTTCTAAGGTAGAGTAAGGATGGGTAATGATAGTATAAGATGATTAAGACATAATTAATGATGTTTAATGGTCATTAAGGCTATAAACAAGCTTAGAAAATAATTGTAAGTAAGTAACTTAAGTAAATGTATTTAAGTAACAAAAGGTTAGTAAGTATAAACTAGAAAACTTTAGGGAAGTAATAAGTAAGGTTAATTATGGATAATTAACCATCCAACTGTATGTATGTGATAGGATTCAAATAGTTGAACACCGAAGGGAGTCGGTGAGTCCAAAGTCAACGGTGAAAGGTTGATTTCTTTCTTCATGCCCTGTATCCTAACCTGGTTACCCCGATTTTTGTGCTTATTTGACCACCTAAATAAGATAAATGCATGAATCGGACTATATTGCACTTACCTGTGCTTGACTTATGTTGTGCTTGATATTTATTGTCTTGAGCACTATTTTGTATAATTCATGAAATATATGAATGATGATGAATGGTATTCGAACCTCGTATTGTACTTGTGTAATGTATTGTACCTCGTATGTATGTGTATATGTGTATTGTATTATTGTGGCTTGGATGCTGACTTGTGCTAATTCCTAACTATCTAACTCCTAACTTAAGTGAGTAAATTGGAATGAGTACAAGTCCGATATAGCTTCGGCCACGTGTGAGGATGCGGAGTCACAAGAGGTTGGCTGCAATTCCTGACTCTTAAACTGGTCCGCGGCCCAAACCCCTTAAATGGGTAGCATCCCGGATTGGTGAGTCAAGTAAATCCCGATGGTGGGATGGAGTAGTCCCCGGGCCGAGGTCCCGACGACTTAACATGAGTAAGAGTAAGTAAGTATGGATCCGTAAGTAAGTATGAGTATGAGTATGTATGTGTATGAAGTAACGAGTAAAAGAGTAATCTCCACCCGATTAACCCGGGTGGACCAATGAAGCTAACAAGAATTGTATATTGTGTATGTGTATTTCGGAAGAAGGTAAGTATGTATTGGATGGTTTATTGTATTCCTTGTATGTAATGTAGTGTGTGTATGTATGCCTTGCGTAAGTATTGTTGTATTGTGTATAAGAGCATGTATGCATGTATGTTTGAATGAAATCAACCACATGTATTCGACCAAGTGGTCGGCGTACCCTCACTAGTACGCGGGGTATGCGGTTATCATGCTCGGCGAAAGCTGACCCCTTCGGGGGACATTTTTTGTGTGCAGGTACCCGAAACGAATATGGTCAAGGAAGAGACCGGAGGCACACCCTGGTATTTGGAAGTAAGTAGCGTGTGAGGAACGGGTAGTAAGTAGTCTCTTAGTGAGTATGTATGAACTTGGAAGAAGCATTGTAATGGTATTGGGAACCTAGTAAACTCGGTTATGTATTTTGTATTGTATGGTTAATGAAGTAAAGTATTGAATGGAACCTTGTAGTATTCGTTTGATGAATGGAGTATGTGTTGTGGAAGTGTAGTACTCGGGATTCCGGTCCATCAGACCGATGCTGTATGTAGAAGTAGTAGCCTTGTTAGTTACATGGGTGACTAACGGCATTGTATCACCCATTGTACGTAAGTAAGTATCCGCTGCGTGTATCTGACGTGTAAGGAGATTGGACAGTAAGCATGTATTAATAGTAGGGGTGTTACAGGATACAAGGATACACCGAGATTAGGATTTCTAAAGCTTTAGGTTACGGGTTGAGAGATAGTATTGAAAGGAGTTTAAGTTAGTTTTTACTTAGACTACTATCCAAGACCAAAATTGTGACCACAGTATCTAATATACCTCAACATCCTGTAGATGTCAGGAAGAGGAGGACGTCGTGGAGAGGCCGAAGAGGAGCCAACCATCAGGCTGGTAGACATTGCTACTTTAATAGCTCAAGCATTTGCACAGGAGGGGGTAGCACAGCAGCAGCAGCTACTCCACCACCACCACCACCCAGAGAGAGGGATTGGGTGAAGAGTTTGGCTGATATGAGGCCAACTGCATTCAAGGGACAGACTGACCCTGCACACTTGGAGACTTACATCATGGAGATGGAAACAGCCTTCGAGACACTTGCAGTCCCAGCTAGGGAAAAAGTGAGACTCGCTGCCTTCTACCTGAAAGATGCAGCAAGAGATTGGTGGAATATGGTGAAGGCCGACCACCTGGATGACCCAGCTTTCACTTGGGGACACTACACTGCACTACTAAGGGGCAAGTACTACCCGGCCCACACCAGGATGGTGAAAACGAGGGAGTTTGATGCACTAGAGCAGACGGGAAAGATGACCGTGGATGAGTATTATGCAAAGTTTATTTCACTACTCCGACTACTGCCCGGATTAGGTTACTCGGACCAGGTTTTGGTCGACCGGTTCTACGGGGGACTAAGCCCTTGACTCCAGTTTGGGATGGGACCAATCATCCCCACCAGCTTACAGGTAAAACAAGAGAGACATAAACCAGTCAAATTTTATTACCTACTATACCCCGTCATGGGAGATTTGGAGACTAATACATTGAGATTTCAGGAATGTTACCATGCTGCCTCCATTGTGGAGATCACATGCAAGAGGAGGGATGCTTTGAGCTCTCAAAAGAGAAAGGAGGGACCTGGCAGTGAGGATGCCAAGCAGGGAAACTCCAACAGAAGGAACAAGCCCTATCGAAAAGGCCAGGGGTCCTATCAAGGGAAGGGGAACCAGAATACTGGGAACCCCCAGTCAGGAACCCACGGAGCAGCAAACTCACAGAAAACCTACCCATCTAAGGGTAGGAATTCTAACCAAGCAGTTAAATTTGAAACTTTTTGTGATTACTACAGTACCGTTGGAATATATATTGACCTCGATTGTAATAGGTTCTGGACAGGGCTCAAACACGGGCCAGAGGTATGTCCGCCACTTCAACTGTAGACAGTGCGGAAAGGATCACCCCGGCGTGGACTGCCAAGGGAGAAAGTCCAGTGCCGCCATTGTCAGATATGGGGACACTGAGCCTTCGAGTGCATTAAGAACCCGGAGAGCAGGAACTACCGCCTGGGAGCAAAGGCAAACACCGTCCATAGGAATGGAGCTAGCGATACTCGCCATCCACCAACAAACCAAGCTCAGGGGAATAAGGGCAAAGGCCCAGCATCGGGACCCGCCCTGCATGTCATGGACCGCTCAGATGAGGCTGGTCCTTCTACCAACCCAGGTACTTCTAAACCCATGTGAACCTGTTATTGAGCAATGGATGATGTGAATGAGTGCTTGCATGCCTTGATTGCCTAGTTGCATAGGAAGGAACTAATAAGACTCACTAGTAGAATTTTAAACCACGTAGGAAGCTATAAGATATGCTTTCCTAATCCCCTCCGCCGCCCTCCCTGGAAGAAAACATTATCAAAGTACAAGAACCAGGGAACAAACAATGTAAGGTTATCCACCAGGTTTGATATTACTCAAAGGATACCTAACACAAGAGACAAAATTGCAATCATTAGAAGATGTCAAGAATTGGGAGCAGGACCAGGAGGGTTCTACACTCTAGAATTTCCAGGAGGATCAAAGATGAAGCTGAAAATGATGTGCTTAGGAAAGGATTGGAATCCTTACTCAAAGACCTACCAGGATACAAGAAATGAAGATGGAGCACAAGTACCAAAATCCTAGAAGAATTTTTACAAATTGTGGAACAAGCAGTTAATACAGCTCAGCAGCTAAAAGAAGATCCAGTTCCCAATCTAAGGGCTGATCTATGTATCATTAACTTCTATGAAGAAGGAGGCCGCTTAGGGCTACATCAAGACAAGGATGAAACACAAGGGTCCCTCGATCAGGGGATACCAGTATTGTCTTTGTCTATTGGAGATGACGCAGAGTTCCTTTATGGCGAGCAGAAGCGTGTGGACCTTGCAAAAGAAAATCATATTGAATTCAGGAGATGTTTTAATAATGGGTGGAAAGTCAAGGTTGCTATACCATGGAATTAAAGGATTAAATTAAACACAACACCTTCGACAGTGATAAACACCACTCACATGAAACCACGAAGATTATTTGACTTTTAGAAAGTACTAGTGTTGTAATTGTTTTTGGACGTCTGAAAGGAGATCATCTCATCAATGAAGCATTATTATTATGAAAGTGAATGTCTTCAGACCCCATCATATATCAAAGTACTTACCCAGATTCTGTTGTTAGGTTGTGCTAAGGAGACGGAAGGTGCCTTATGTATTCTTACTGAGGAGGAGGCCAGCAAGGGCGGCGCGATCCTCACTGGTACCTTTCTGTTAATGGAGTGGATGCATTAGTACTGTTCGACTCCGGAGCCTCACATACTTTCGTTTCGCCTTCGCTTGCGGGAAGTTGGGGCTAGACGCTGTAGAGTTACCTGATTTTAAGGTGGCACTCCCGTCTAAGGAGAAGATCAGTTGCACTCGTCTTTATAGAGGAGCCACTATCCGTATTAAGGAGGAGCAATTTCCCATTGACCTTATTGAGTTCAGAGGTCTAGGATTCGACGTTATAGCCGGGATGGACTGGTTGGGACGGCACAGAGGCTGCATTCTTTGTGCAGAGCACAGACTGTTACTTAAGAGTCCATCAGGAGTGACAGCATCATACCGCCAGAGCCCTAGAGCACCATCAATAAAAGTGATATCTGCTATGTCCATGTACAAACACATTAGGAAGCAGAAGGAAGTATACTTATGCTATGTTCAGGATGTAGAGCACGACCCTGATTTTGATCCAAATATGACAGTGGTGTCAGAATTTCTAGATATTTTTCCAAAGGAACTTCTAGGCTTACCGCCACCCAGAGAGTAGAGTTCTCCATTGAATTACTACCAGGTACCGGTCCCATAGCTAAGGCACCGTACCGTATGGCACTAGCAGAGATGGCTGAGTTGAAGGAACAGTTGAAGGATTTGTTGGACAAGGGATACATACGACCTAGCGTATCTCCTTGGGGAGCACCAGTTCTTTTTGTGAAGAAGAAGGATGGAGCCTTCGGTTATGTATCGATTACAGAGAGCTTAATGTAGTGTCAGTGAAGAACAAATATCCACTACCACGAATTGACGATTTGTTTGATCAGTTGAGAGGAGCAAAGGTGTTTTCGAAAGAGCGATTTGAGATCAGGATACCATCAGATACCTATCAGGGAGCAAGACATAGAAAAGACAGCGTTCAGAACACGATACGGCCACTATGAGTTTACAGTTATGCCTTTTGGCTTGTCAAATGCACCAGCAGTCTTCATGGATTTAATGAACAGATTATTCAGAGAGCAGCTGGATAAGACTGTGGTTGTATTCATCGATGACATCCTAATTTATTCAAAGTCTAAGGAAGAGCATGAGAGTCACCTTCGACATGTACTTGAGATCTTAAGGGAGAACCAGCTTTATGCTAAGTTCTCCATGTGAGTTTTGGCTAGACAGAGTTTCCTTTCTAGGACATGTTATCTCAGACGTTGGGATCGCAGTGGATCCAGCAAAAATAGAAGCAGTTTGCACCTGGCCTAGGCCAAAGACAGTGACTGATATCAGGAGTTTCCTTGGGTTAGCAGGTTACTACAGGAGATTTGTCAGAGACTTCTCCAAAATAGCAAAACCTATGACCAGTTTAATGAAGAAGGACTCACCATTCACATGGACTACAGAATGTGAGACCTCATTCCAGTATTTGAAGAATGCTTTGACTCAGCACCAGTTTTGACTATACCTAAGGCACAGAGGGTTATGAAGTTTACTGTGATGCATCAGGCAGGGGATTAGGGTGTGTACTCATGCAGAATGGGAAGGTAGTCGCCTACGCTTCCCGACAGCTGAAGAAACATTAAGAGAATTACCCTACACATGATTTGGAGCTTGGAGCAATTGTTTTTGCATTGAAGATCTCTGGCGCCACTACCTGTATGGTGTCCGGATGACCGTATACTCGGATCATAAAAGTTTGAAATATGTATTCACCCAGAAGGAGTTAAACATGAGACAGAGAAGATGGGTTGAATTTCTCAAGATTACGACATCGATTTGCAGTACAAGGAGGGAAAAGCTAATGTAGTAGCAGACGCATTGAGTCGACGAGCACATTCCTTAAATGCCATTGTGGCTAGCTCAAGTCTTATAGACGACATACGTAGCGCACAGCAGAATGATCAACGAATGATGGAGATCAGTCAGAAGCTGTCTGACGGTACATTTGAAGGTGGGAAGTATGAGTTTCACAGTTACATGATGGACTGATCAGATTAAGGGGCAGATTATGTATTCCCAGAAACAGCACAGATATAAAAGAGCATATTCTTCGAGAGTCCCACACTTCTTCCACATCTGTCCATCCAGGAGCTTCTAAGATGTACAAAGATCTAAAGAGGTATTTCTGGTGGAGTGGTATGAAGGGCGACGTGACAGAATATGTGATTCGATGTCTCACTTGTCAGAAAGTGAAATTCAAACATAGACGACCAGGAGGTATGGTACAGTCTATGCCAGTTCCAGAGTGGAAGTTTTATGATATCTCTATGGACTTCGTGGTGGTGGACTACACCTACGAGAGGAGGATTAAATGATTTGGGTTGTTTGTTGATCGACTGACTAAGGTTGCTAGGTTTATTCCGATGAAAGACACTTGGAAAGTGCCGAAGTTGGCAGAACTATTTGAGAGGAGATTATCAGACATCATGGAGTACCAAAGACTATTGTTTCAGATCGAGATACTAGATTCCTCTCACGATATTGGCGAGCTACTCGCGAAGCACTTGGAACTGAATTGAAGCTTAGCACAACATTTCATCCTCAGACGGATGGTCAGTCAGAGAGGACTATTCAGACCTTAGAGGACATGCTACGAGCATGTGCCTTGGACTTCCAGGGAAGCTGGATAGATAGATTACATCTCATCGAGTTTGCATACAATAACAGCTATCACGCCTCTATACAGATGTCACCCTTTCAAAGCACTATATGCAGACCATGCCGTACACCATTGTGCTGGGACGAGTCTAGTGAGACCGTCATCATTGGGCCTGAGTACTTGGAGCAAGTCCAGGCAGAAGTACAACAAATCAGAAATAACATGAAAGCAGCACAAGACAGACAGAAATCATATGCTGATGAGAGGCGACGAGACCTTGAGTTCGCAGTTGGCGACCAGGTATTTCTACGAGTATCACCCATGAAGGGTGTATTCAGATTTGGACAGAAGGGCAAGCTAAGCCTGAAACTTGTAGGACCCTACGCTATCACAGAGTGGGTGGGCCTTGTGGCTTATCGACTTGATTTGCCAGCCGAGTTGGGCAAAGTACACAATGTTTTTCACGTGTCTCAGCTTAAGAATACATGCCTCATCCTTCTCATGTTCTACAACCAGAGACACTCTCATTAGAACCAACAATGCGGTACGTGGAACACGCAACGAATCTTAGATAGAAAGACAACGAGAACTCGAAACAAGTCTGTGGAGCCTCGTAAAGGTTCTTTGGTCGAACCATGATGTTGAGGAGGTCACATGGGAACTAGAAGCGGATATGCGAGCGAAGTTTCCCTCATTATTTACCGACTAGACACTTTAGGGTACGGGGCGTACCCCTCTTTTTTTGGGGGGTAGAGCCTTTTTCGTTTGTGAGTTATTATGCATTTTGTGTCTTCTCTGTGCATTTCTATGACACATGTCCTTGTCTTGTGTAGTTGACACTGTATTGTGATAATGAACTGTGTACTTCTACTTGCTGATGTGTACTTCGTTACACTACAATGGAAAGTTATTGTGCACTACGCTGCACTATTTGAAATGAAACGTGATTGTGTTTACTACTTATACATGCACTACATTATAGGTATATGATATGACCTTCCAAAGTATTCCTGTTGTGTTTGATGTACACTATGAACTGTGGATATATAGAGACTTGGGACTCGATCCCTAAAAACTAGATTGAGTTGTGGATACTTAGTGGAACTTGATTCCCCACAACCTTATAAATTTAGATATAAGACTTCGGGGCGAAGTCCTTTTTAAGGGGGGTAGATTGAAATACCCCAAATCTAATTAACATTATAAAACTATTATTTAATGGAATTAATCCAAATTTAAACCATTTTTCAACGTACGCATGCAAACCCATGCATGAGAACGTTACGTAAAAATAGTTTCGTTATCACCAAAACGCTAAAACGCCTTAGAAGCATGTGATCAAGCATGACCTTGTATGACCTTATAAAACTCAAATAAATGGTCATACACTCATTATATGAATATATAAACATATTCCCTAGGCTATATTCAGTCAAAACACAAAATGCTCGGAGTGCTCATGCACGCCCCTTAAAGCACGAAAAGCCCGGAGGAGTGCCGAGGTGGCACGAACTCCTATAAAATTAATTCCTAAGTCCCTAAGATCATTATTAACCATTATAAAGAGAACCCACTAAGTGGTTTCTCAAATTCAACAAAAACCACAGGAAATATTTCTTAGCGCTCCTTTTTGGCCCGGGAGTGTCCCCTATGGCCCGTAATTATGACATGGGTTGATGTAACCCCATATAACTCAATAACATCTTAATATATCATTATTTACTATAATAAGTGTTTATAAACACTTGTAACTCATCAAAACAATTTATTTTCCAAAATTCCTTAGAGCACAAAAACACACCTTCGGGTGTCACTAAACGCGTTCTACGCAATTACCTTGTAGTTTTGACATGCCACGAATTAATAATCTTAATAGGGTTAAATGGAACCTCTAAATCAGTTGGAGGCAGTGTCAAACCAGGTGCTCTATAGGGCCCGATTTTATGTCCAAAAACTAGTATAAAACTTGCATTAAAAATTTATAAAAGGCATAAGACATGGTGACTCACCTCCCATGTGCTATAATACTTAATGTCAAAGTATGTAGTCTCATTTGACCACCATATGTCGAATAATGCCATAGAACAAGGCCATGTGAGCTAGACAAAAACAAAATGCAAAAAGTAGATTCTTATTCCACCTTTTTCATTTCTTAAACTTCAAGTGACCTTCCTAGCTTGTCCTTAGCTCCTAAATGCCGATTGATGACCTCCATTTGGCCCTTGAAATCGTGCACCTACAAGGAAGAAGAAGACAAGTTACAAACATTGAAAAATCAAGGATAAACATTACTTTTCTTACCTTGTCATTTAGCTCACATTATTTCCCTCCACTTGCCTTGTCACACCACATGGCCGAAAACATGCACCTAACATGGGAATTTATTGAGCCAATAACCTATGTAATAAACTAAGGAAAAGAATAGTCATTTGACATTAAAAATTAACAAAACAAAAATCAATTCCAATTGCATTCTCTTAATCTTATGTGAGCTTAGCCTCATTCCTTCCCTTGCACACACCTATGCCGAGTTGGTAAGGCTCCCTCCTCTCTCTTCTTCCTTCATCTTTCTTCCTTTGAAACTCTTAAGTCCATTAATGGAGTTTTTAACTTCTATCTTTATCTTTAAGGTAATTTCCTAGCATTTCTTGTCAAGCCTTGAAGAAACTCTTCCTAGCACACCATAGCATTTCGGCATCAACTAATGTTCCAAGGAGGTTGTCCAAACTAACATTAACCCAAGGAGCATCTCAAGGTTATCTTAAGGTAGTTTTAATGCTTGTAAATCCTTAAAGCACATTTTTATGTGTAACCAAATTCTACTTCTTCTAAGGCTTTTTCTTCTTCATTTTCATGAAGGAAAACTTGTTCTTCATCCACCTTAAGTGAGCCGAATTTACAAGGAGAAAAAGCTTAAGGTAAATTCTTGGAAAACTACTTACAATCTACTTAAGATCTTTATTCAAGATCTAACTCCTAAACTCCTTCACCACTTGCATATAACCGAAGTGGAGCATCGAAATTTCCTTGGAGAAAGCTTGGAGATTCAAGAAGAGTTCAAGCACTTAACCACCTTTGTTAAGAGTAAGTTTACTAAGCTAATATTTATGTTTTAAGCTTGGTTAAGCTTCCTAAAAATTATACAAAAATTATGTACGTCTCCTAGGTTAATTAAAACCAAAACTATATAGTATTATATGCCAAAATTATAATCTATAACATATATGGAAAATAATTACCTTAAGACACATTTTTGTGTCACAAAACTTATTTATGTTACATACCAATTCAAGCCGAAATGTCAAGGGAAAAAATACTCTATTTTGAGCTAGGAATCAATATAAGACATTACAATAATTTTACATGAGTTATATAACTCCTACCAATTTATGTATAATTATTTTGTCATATAAATCCACTTTTATATACTATATGGTCACTATTAATTATGGCCTGATGGTCTAAGTGTTAAATAGATTTTAATGAGCTACTTATGTATAAACTTATACAATAAAGTTTGGTGAGTTAAAAATATTTTATTAGTGTTTAAATGGCTAATTAATTAAGTTATGTGGCTTAAATGTAATTTTTTACAAAGTTTGGTGAGTTTAATGTGAAAGCCGAGAGTTAAGGGTCTGTTTGGTGTTATTATGAATGTAATAAAGGTTAGAAATTAAGTTTATGAATTTTAGATAATTTAAACAAGTGTTAAATAACACTTTATTAAAGTTTTGGGCTATTATGTAATTTATAAAAGTTGTTATGAATGTTTGGAACTTAAAATGGGGCGAATTCATAATTAAGAGATTTATTAGGTTCACCTTCGAAATTTTGAGGAATTAAATATTTAGACTATAGTTTATAAGTTATTAAGAAACTATTATAAAGTTTTGGGATGAAAATGTAATTATGGAAAATAAATGACAAAGCCAAATTACTTGGGGTTAGTTTGGTAATTTAAGAATTTATATATATATTTGGCATTTATGGATAATTAAAATTAAAACTATAGTTTATAAGGCATTATGTAAAGATTATAAAATTTTGTGGCTAAATTGCAATTATAGGAAATATATATATATTAGGCCGAGAATTGGAGGGGCTAGTTGTAATTTTCAAGTTTTAATATTTAAAAGTATACACCAAATATAATGGTAGTTTTGTGATTTATTAAATATGGAATAAAACTATGTTATATAAAGAGACTAGAATTTAAATGTAAAGTTTATGAATTAATGTGGTTGTTTTGTAAATAACCGAAATATAAGGGTAATAATTTAGATTTAAATAAATATAGGTCCCATGTGGATATTTGGAGGAATTAGAAAGAAGAATTTTCATTTAAGGAGTTATTGAATTAAAACTATGCTTAATAGTTATAAGGAATTTAAAAATAACCAATAGTTTTATTTATAGTTAAAGGAGGAATAATAAAAATATAAGAATTTTATGTCCATGTATGACATATAAATATAGTTAAGGAATTATAAAGTTGTTATGTCACATAGACAATTAAAAACATAACGAATATAGTACATGAATATATGAATACATATATGTACATTAAAGGATTTATAAATAAATCAAAAGAATAATAAATAAGTTATACATAAAATCATGAGGTAATTAAAAGAAATAAACCTCACATGAAATAACAAATACGAAAGTTGTTGAATGATCCAATAAAATTATTATATAAGGGTAACATAAATTAACCCTCTTAGTTAATCCTATTATAGGACTTTGTTTGACCAGACGTTGACCAGGGTATAATCTACTGCAACCTACGGTGAATGGTATGGGATTCTTGCAACCTGTTTTCTACCGGATTACACCGACTTGTGTGCTATCTGTTGTTTGAAATAACGACCAAGATAATTAATGTAAAATGTTGTTTTGCTCTTGTGCACTGTTGTATTATTTATGTGCGTGAAATGTTGCTAACTACAACGTGTATGTCCCACGCATACAACACTACTATACCAGTGGACTAATACCCTGCGCTTTATTATACCGAGAACTTGTACTCAAGTCTCTCACTAACTTCAGTTTATAACAAACGTCGTATCCTTAAACGTGATAACTGACAATACACATTGTATTCTTTTTTAACGTCTTTATATGACACTTAACAATTCTATACTACGAGAACGAGGAGCCCAGTTGGATCTGGCCATGCATGCTATAGGAGTTGTACCTGTCTCAGGTCGTCTCCTATTCAAATTACGTCGCGACGGAACAGTTCAAGTGGGGAGGAAGACTTTATTCCTCTCGAGGGTTCAATTCCCAACAGTACAAGTGGAGGGGAAGACTTTATTCCCCTCGAGGGTTCGATTCCCACCTTTTGAAGTACAGGAGTTAACTACGTTATCTTCTGAGGGACTATTACCCAACCTTTCTCTATAACGGGGTCACTATACCTCCACTATATTAATATACTCATTTACATCTGTCAGTCCCACTGTGTGGACCCGACAACTACCAAATGATTACAGTTCATCTAACTTGACCTTTTGAAGTCTTGTTTTATGTGACATTGTTGTCCTTGTATGGATACTTGTTATTATCATACTATGCTTGTTTACAGCTTTACAAAAAAAATGAACTGCATGTATTCGACAAAGTAGTTGGTGGCCCGGTAGACGATGGGCTGCACGTTTTCCATACCAGCATTGTTTGCTGAGCCCCTTTGGGGGCACCCCCATTTTTTAGGTACCTGAAGTTGAGAAGATTACCACACCGAGTGTAGGTGGGGTAGAATCAAACTATGGGAGTTTTCTTCTAGTTATTTGTTTTACTTAAGTATTGTACTTTTGAGTTTGATTCCTAGTATCTCGGATTGTATTCGTATTCGGACCGTGACTTTTGGAGATTGTATTTGGAGTTAGCCTTGTTGGTCACAAGGGTGGCAACGACATTGTAATACCGCCCGGTTGTTGTATTTATTTCCGCTGTAGTTGTATATTATATGGGAGTGATCGTCGTACAGGTTATTGGATTTCGGGTTGGGGTGTTATTACTTGTGACTAAGGAGCCAATGGGAATGAGTTTATAATATAAGTTAAGAGGGATTTTAAGAGCATTATAACTACTATGAGATTGATGAGTGTATTTGTAGGTTGAAAGCTTATAATGTGGGAAATTCAGTGTTTAAGTTAAAGCCATTTAAGGGCCTAAGCCATGTCCTTTAAGAGCCTTAGTGCTATGCAATTTAAGATTATTGCATTATATTGAGTTTATTATGAATGAGTTGATTTGGGTGAGGAAACAAGATGAAAAGGATTTGAGGTGTGTGAGTTGGTTAAATGAGGAAACAATGCACTTGGGCATGATAAAATACTAGAGAAGCTATGGCGAAATTTGAATAGAAAACAAAGAGTTTAAGTGGAGGTGGCAAGTTAATATGCCGTAGGATTCACTAGGGATCATCTGAGGAATTTGAGTGGAAATGAGTTAACTAAGGAGTTCTGGAGGTTTAGAATGACCTAGAATTGTCTATGAGGAAATTAGAGTTTAGATGGGTGTATTGAACACACCAAAGTCATGGTATGAGGAATGGTAAGACTTGTGCAAAATTTGGAGGAATTGGGTACAATGTTTTAAGATGATTTAGGTTTGAACTAGGGAATATAACAATGAGAAGTTTTGATATCCGTGTAAGTGGTGAAGATGCTAGTATTGGATTAATAAGGTCATAGTGGTGGAAGGTAATGAGTGGACTTGGGTGATGGAAGTGAGATTGAAGGAGAGGTTGAATGTTGTCAAATGTCAAGGAAAATGACTAGGAATGTAAAAGAGCGTTGTGATCATGAATGGTGAGTAAGTTGAGTAAAAGGAGATGGAAATTTCTAAGGAGGGTGTAGGATGGTCAAGGTAAAGAAGAACAAGGTTAAGGTGCTAAGAAGATGGGGAGGAATGCATAGGTAAGTTCATGAGTTTAGGTTGATGAGTAGAAAAAGGTAAAGAAAGGAATTGTGCATGGACATGCAAGATAACCTTGGAAGGTTTAGCAAGCAAAGATGGGATGTAATAATGCTTAGGGAGAAGTCATATTGATTGGAAAGGAGACACTTTGGATAGTTGGAGTTTTAGACAAAATTTACATGTTGGAAAAATAAGGAAATAAGTAACAAGAGTTAGGAATCTTGTAAGGATTGAGAAAATGGTTAAGGAGGTTATAGAGGATGTTCTAAGGTGAGTTTAAGTGCCTATATGGTATTAGGACATAATGGAACACTTGTGGAAGAGTTGGACATTTTGGCAAGAAATGAGATAATGTTTAAGTGTTTAAGGGTGATTTTTAAGGATGCGAGTTTTCTGCGCACGTCCGAACTTCCGTCCGAATTGGAAGCTCGGACATGCCCTGTTGCGTTTAAGTTTTCTGAGTTTCGACCAGTGTCCAAACTACTGTCCGACCTTAGATGTTCGGACACTTGAATTTTTTTCCTTGACCTATGTCCGAACTTGGAAGCTCGGACACATGTTCGGACGTACGTCTGGTTGCACTTTTTGAGTCTCGGCTTGCGTCCGAACTTCGGAAGCTCGGACACAAGTTCGGACACGGTGCTGTTTTGACCAAAAACTTTGTTTAAGGTTAGGAAATGATATCTAATGGTGGGGATTGATATTGATGTTATAAAGTTATTAAGGGCATGCTTGGAGGGTGGAATGACTACTAAGTGGGTGAATAAGTATAAGGTATGAGGAGAAGTGATTCACTTAAGATTAAGTTTGTAAGAACTTAAGTGGTGTTAGATGGGGATCATTAGTGACAAAGTGAGTTAAGTAAGCTAGCTTTATTGGAAAAGTAATTAAAAACCTAAAATTGAATGAATGTTTTAGGGTATGAGAATTTGGACTCCAGAGGAGAGTAAGCAACCGAACGACCAACGGTGAACGGTACAGTTCTTCTTGTGACCTGCTTGCTAACGAGGTGTCCCTCGGCTTGTGTGCTCACTAAACAAGATAAAACATACAACCGGAACATTATGTTTATTGTATTGTTGTGTGAAGTTTGAAAACTAACACAACTTACCGTGTGAACCTACTAACTAACGTTTAGTAAGGAATTGAGTGAGACTAAGGAACGCTCCTAATATTAGTTTGTTAATAACCGAAAGAGGTTTAACCAACAATCATTGTCTTGAGACTTCTACTAACTGGAACTTAAGGGGGGAATGAGGAACCCGGGACTGACTCCGGTCATGCATGCTAAGGAAAAAGGGGGGTCGGTATCTAAAGCAGATCCGACTTCCGCTTAAGGACTTGTCTTCGGACTTGTTGCCTAGGGTCGGTTGCCGGCTCAGCTACATTGGACATCCAGTCCAGGGTAGGAGGCATTAACATGGTGCGGTAGGATCACCTAAATCCTAAATTATAAGATAAGTTGTTTATTCAAACCAATGGAGTTTAATAGCTCATTGGCTAGGGTTGCTTTTGACCCGACAAAAATAAACATTGAGGTAAGATACAATCATTTCTATTTAAAGAGTGGTTTGTATTCTAAGATTAAGATAAGGTTTGAGGTAAGTTGCAACCATTCCTATTTAAAGGATGGTTTGCAAAATAAGACTGAGATAAGCTACATCCATTCCTATTTAAAGGATGGTTGTTTTCTAAGACTAAGATAAGACTAAGGTTGAGGTAAGATAAGGTTGGACTGAGATTAAGAGGAAACATAACCTAAGGAGTAAATAAATAACTCTCTAATTAAGGGAATGCATTTAAGTCGTTCATTGTGATTGAACTTTGAGTGTTCATATTGGATTGTTGTTTATTGCACTTTCTATTATGTTATGCATCTAATCAACCTCCATGCTATCGACAATTAGTCGTCGTAGCCACGTTAGCTTGGGGCCATGAGAGGATCATACCAGCATTCGTGCTGACCCCCTTTGGGGGCTGTTTTACTACACAGGTGAACGTCAGGAGGCGGCCGTCGCGAGAGTAAGATGGGGTACAACAAGCGTTACGGTTTAAGTGTGGCCTACGAGTTGTGCATGTACACTCGTATGGCAATTTGAGTTAGTAAGATGTATAGGATGTAAGAAGAATATGTATTTGGTAAGATTGGTATGTACTAATGTTCGGTATATTCTGTTAGTCAGACCGTGGCAAGGTCCTAATATGTATTTGAATCCACTGCAGTATTTGTATATATGGTGCCAAGTTCGTGGTATCCACTATTGGATCGAGACGGGTGTTACAAAAAGTGGTATCAGAGCGTAGTTACGCTCTGAAGACAAGAATTACCGAACTTTGGAGAATACTGAGGTTGAGTTTGAGTTATGGGTTAAGGGTTGAGTGAAAGAGCGAGAGGTGCGTTAGTTAGGACTTCCCGGTGTTTACCGGATATCCATAGTACCTACCCGCCCTCCACATCCCTTGCTTGAATTATGGGGAACAAGTGCCAGAGAGAAGAAAGCCTTCTCTTACTCGGGAAACCCGATCTGGTAGTTAGTTAACAGTAAGCAATACGAGAAATATCTTGTCGTACGACAGTTTACAAGAACTTGGAGGGTTTTAATGGAGCGTAACTGTGAAGCAGGCGCTACCAATGGGATTTTAATAGTAAGAGAACAGAATTACCGGCAACATGGGTCGACATGCTACGCAGTCGAAAATAACTTGCCATACCAATGGTAAGAAAAGCACTACAAGTGCAATGGATAAGGAAAGATAAGCGACATGAGTACCAGACAGTGGTCCGAATGAGCATAACAGTGGGATAGTACAAAGCATGAGAATTAAGACTACCGAAGGGTCCAGTTAGAAGCGGGACTCCAAACCCCATACAATGAGAAATGTTACAACTTGGCTGACATAGCGCAGACGACAATGAGACGGGTACAAACTGTATACCGGAATAGGACTAACGATGTAGTGCCTAAGGGAGAACCATTACTTAGTAACCACGACAAAATACGTGAAGACGGGAGCGAGGATTAAGACATAAGTAAGTAACGAGGGGTTCCCTCAAAAAAAAGGAACACCCTGACAAATGACAGTACTGTCAAGACAACAAGGAAACTGCCGGATGGCTAGTTATCCTAAATAAGAGAACGTCGAAGGAGTCCCAAGGACTACCAAATATATAGAAATTAAGTGGAAGTACCAGTACTGACGCACACAGTACCGGAAGCCCATCATTCGTGGCGCACTTGCCATAGCAAGTGCTACCACGGTTAAGCTACATGGAAAGCCATCATGGCGAGATAGTAGAATGCTACAGTTGTAGTAATACCGGATTGTAAATCCATTAGAACGGGAAAATGAGACCTGGGAAGGCCGGACGACCTGACCATGATAAGATGAGTCGACACACCGGTCAGCAGGGAGCTGAACTTGGACGGAATACTGGACGATATAAATATTAGCAACGGTATAACCTACTACAACAACAACAACGAACAGTACAGGTAAGAACACCGACCCCGAACCTTGAAGGGAAAAACCTAAGAGATCGCTCAGAAACCCGAGCAACACTATGTAAGCAATAACATACAAGGAATGTATTATAAGATACCATTGAGATGTTGACATAACGTCTTCCAAGAAGAGCGGGGATAAAACTCCCGAGATGACCATTAAGCATACCAATAACAACAATCTTCGTTGAATATGTTAGTAAACCCCGGAAACAAGGACAGAGGAAAGTGAACTTAAGTTATACCTACCAAGGGTTAAGGACATACAATTCCGACAGAGGAAAGCTCAGAGGACTACCCCCACAGAGCGGGCATAGTCGAGCCGAACAAACTGATGAATGACAGTTAATATGTTTATCTAACTCATTAACACCCAAGTATGATTGATCATCAACGGGTGGCGTGGTCAACGGAAGTTGAACGAGGCGTGAAGATGGAAGTATAAGGTGACAGAATGATATCCAACTTGGACACCGTAAGGCAAACGCCTAATATGAACTTGTCCGTAATTGTTAAAAAAACAAAGAAAAAAAAAACACAAGTCTATGAAGATGACATAATTGTTACAGACACTTAGTAAACTCAGATCACCCGAATAAACTTCCATAGCAGGAAGCAGGATGCACCAACTCACCATGAAACCCGATACTACATTCAATATGTAACCTAACGGTGGATAGTTCAAGAAAAAAACCTATAAGGATGACCTACAGATGAATAAGAGTACAAGTAAGGGACTGAGGCATTAAGCACCAAGAGCCTACGAGCCAAGATGTTGACAACATCAGAGCCCGAGGCGCAGTAAGTGATAATAGAGAGCCTATTTAAGCCACGAAGGAACTACAATTCGTAGATATGAACGGTTACCAAAACCTATAACTTAGATTGGTGGAAAATTTTTCAGGAGGAAAGGCACTAATGAGAATAATGAGAGTAGTACATTGGCAAGGGCGGAGAACGAACCATGCCTTCTAGGGTGGGGATACCTCTTCTTATTGTGAGGCCAAGAGTGGGAATAAACCCCTCAAAAAGGGCTTTCACTTATTAGAGAAATAATACGTTTGTTAGAGAATGGAAACTGTAAACCTTGAAATTACCTTAGAACATACCAGATACACTTGAGTCATAAGGAAGGCCTGCAGAGACAGACCTCATATCCGACACCCAGGATTTAAGAATCAGTATCGTTAGAGATAAACATAGTGAGTGCATAGAATGGCACGTCAAATGACCAACGCTCAGTAGAGCTTGTGATTAAATAGATGACTTATACAGTAACCGGATGAATTACATGGTAATGACATCATAAGGGATGGAAGAACGGAGAGAGATACTGACCTACATATGAAACCAAATTGAAGCGAAAACACTTCATATTAAGAGATAAACTATTTTACAACATGGTACGGTGACCGCCATACACCGAAATTAGAGAACCCTAGTGTGGTTACACCAAGAAGGGATTGAGTATAAGATAAGATATTAACGGAAACGATTGAGTAACTGCACCATCAATGGCCATGGAATAAGGCAAACTACCACGGTAGCAGATGTCGTGAGAACAATATTTATATAAGGGGATTAAGTCATGGTGCGCGGTAAAGTGACCGTTATGTGCGAGCCGTCAAATATTGACACTGAGGCAAGTAGATCTATGAGCTAAGAACGATATAAGTAAGGACATAAGATGGAAGACGAACTGCACATTGATGCCAGTAGTCTGGACCTGGTTAGGTAAGATTTCACAGGAAGCACACTACCCATTCCTTAAGGAACTGGAAGTTCATTCCTAGTAGACAAAATATGAGAAACGATAAGAGGCTCTATGGAAAGAGACCTCAGTCACTAAGAGGCCGAATTAGTATGGGATACAGAAAGAACTAGAGCATACAATATCCAAGAACATAGTAAATGGATTTTCCTTGATTAAGTTCAAGAAGAACAATAAGTGTTTTATGGGACGAAGAAAGAGGAGATCGACAACAGAATACTTCATAATTAGCAATAGCTAAACGTGTGACGGACACTACGAGTTTACTAAAATGAGATGTGGGACGACTGCACCCCACAGGGGCTTACACAGCCTGACGGACTCATTTATGAGTTAGTCGGTAAGTAGTAATGTACCAGTAAGGTGCCCCATGCATGTAGATGAGTGGTGTAAGTAAACGGGAAGTAGTCGACTCCGTACCACGGTCAATGACGCAAGATCAGACAAGAGCAGCTACTACCACAAACAGTCGAAGAGAAGAATTCGGTTGAACCAACAACACAAATGAATTAGAGAACAAAATAATTAAGGACTATGAAGTACGAAGAGCATGGATTGTTAAGTACAGACATTGGACATGTCTTAAGTTGTAAGAGATTAAACTGTGAAGCGCAATAAGCACTAAACAGTAGTTTCAGATTAAGAATCATCCTCAGACAAAGGTCAGATGGAAAGAACGATTTAGACACTTGAAGAAAGCACAAGAATACAAACATTAGATCTCCAGGAAGACTGGATAGACGAGCTACAACTCATTAAGGCCGTATATATAAAGACAACACGTGTCCATTGAAGGACCTTTAGTACACAAATATAAGAATGCAGGAGAAGAATATACAATACTATAAAAGGATAAGAAAGGCAAACTAAGCCTAAGATTATCAGAGTCGTGCAGCGGAAGCTAGCGGACCGGTAACTTAAAAGAGGTTTCACATACCTGATGAACGCGGAAAAGGAATGATATACCACACATCTTCCAATGGAACAAATATAAGATTTAGCAACTGAATGCTTAGTATCTTTGAGATTAGACCAAACTAAGTTAAGAATATGGTATAAGTACCGTTAAGAATCCTCGATACAGAGACTAAGTCATTAGCATAGTTATGACCCTCTGATCAAATTATAAGTGAGATAGATGACATGGAAGCTAGAATGCTTGGTGCGAATTAGACATCTTGAACCTATGTTCAAGAATGATATAGTGTTGATTACGTGGGCGTAATCCATTTTAAGGGGGTAGAGCGAAAACCGCTTAGCGTATGTTTATGTACTGAGTACGTAAAACTACGATGTGCATAGCACAAAAGAATTGGAGAATTTATTTTACATAAACATTTTGAGATAAATCATGGTTATGCACACAGAAGATGTGAATACCATACATATTAAGTACCTACCTTGTTAACTCCGGTGTGAGTACAAGTTAAGAGAACTGGTGAAGAGGATTAAGGAGACTTAAGGAATATGGAATATATGAGATATGGGTCGGTATGAAACTACAATATGAGATAAGAATAAGATAACACTAAACTATGAGATATTATTTTGATATGAGTATGGGAAGAAGATAGTAATGCTATGAGATATAAGATGGTGAGAATTGATATGAGACTGTTATAGAACTTAGTAAGAATGAGAGCCTTGAGGTAATTACTAAGAGATGAACTAGGAATGATTAATGGACTGAGTCCACACCTTGGAGATGTATTGATTGCGATTAGAAAGACTAAAAAAAGATAGAAAATTGGACATGAGTGAACTATTTGATGTTTGAATGACGTGGGAGGTGGAACTTGATTTTTTCTAGGGATCAAGGGAAACCGAACACAAATTGGGGTGAAAGGATAGTTCTACACTGATGCTGATCACATCAGGGTTGGATGATTCCTGAACTCCCTACCAGTGGTCCACAATTAAATCACGCTATGGATAGAGGCTTTAGGATAAAACGAAATAGGAGTTGATTGTATTTCAAATAGAGGGAATTATCCCTTACTTGACCTCGTAAAAAGGATTTCCTTTTTTAACTGAGTCTCGCCCATGAAGTCGAGAACGCACGAGCCTTTGTCTTCGGACCGGTGACATGGGGAGAGCAGAGTTGTTTTTGTATTCTGGCCCATGGTGGTGTGGTGAATGTGCCTTTGTCTATGGACCGGTGCATGGGAGAATACGATGAAAAGTATGTGATTGTTTTAATCATCAAAAGGAACAAAGGAAATTTTGAGTGCAACACATGCTTAAGCATGTAGTGTGATATTTGAGTATAGGTATTGACAGACCTAATGAGTCAATAAGATTAAGTACACACAGTGTGATCTATGTGATCTATGGAATGAGGTCAGACATGTATTCTAATAAGATAAGATGCATGGGAACTTTTGGGGACAAAGTTCTTTTAAGGGGGGTAGATTGAAATAACCGCAAACCTAGTATGCTAAGTAAAACATCAATTTATGATGTAGTAAGGCTAAAATATGCCTTAGAAAGATTGATAGACAATTTAAACCAAGGAAGACACAAGAAAATGCCTTAAGGGCATTTAGGCAAAAATGTGCTCTAAGCTTGGAGTGACTTTGATTAGCACCCAAATATCATTATAAGACCTTATTAACATGATAATGGACATGTTAAATCAATTAACAAAGAAAAAAAAGCTCAAAAACAAGCTTAAACACAAAATGTGCTTTAAGACTCCTTAAAGCCCTTTTTGAGAAATTGTCTTAGATGGGTTTTGAGTGGCTAAAATGCCTATGATTACACTTAATCAACAATTGTACTAATTAGTATCACATTAGGAAGCCTAAATCATGGGAAACCAAAATTTCACAAATATGTGCACTAAAATTGTGAATAGTGCCAACTAGTGACTAGTTTTAAGTTTTGTCAACATAAGTCAATTAGTTGGTCAACCAAGACCATAAATATCTTGATTATAAGGGGTTGGCCGTTTTTCATGTGGTGAGTCACCACATGAGTCATCCAACTTATGAAAGAAGAGAGAAAAATAAGAAAAGTTACTATTTGCTTTTATAAAGCAAAATATCCTTTAATAGCCTACATCTCTCCTCTCTTCTTCATTTCCCACATTCAACCACGGTTTCTTTCTTCTCCTACTGTTCTAAAGTCATCCTAGCAGCCCCCATGGCACCACCACCTTCATTTGTCCATAACTTGCTCATTTAGCTCCAAATCAAAACTAAGTATAGATTTCTCTTAGTTAGAACAAGGCCTTGCTTCCTATCTTTTCAAAATTTGCAAAGCTTCATTTTGGAGCCATGGGAAAATCACCATTGGAGGAGGAAAAATAGCTTGAGTTGTTCATGGTCTTCTCCATTCATTCAAGGTAAGGAAATGTAGAAAAACCTTGTTTCCACCACTTATTCTACATGGACGAAAATTTCTACTCATGGGGCTTCATTTTTATCCATTGTTCTAGCTTGATTCTATTCTCCAAGGGCTAGATGAGGTCCTATTGATTCATATCCAAGCCTACTTAAGACTTCAAGGTAAAATATTCATTTTAAGACCTTAAAACCACATTTTTAACCTAGGGTTTACTCCTTAAGGTTAGTGTATTGTTTAACACTCATGAGAGTCATTGTATATTGATTAGAACGTTGGCAAAAGGGAATTATAAATGGTGGGCCGAGATTCCCAAGGGAAGAAGCCTAAGGAGAAACTTGAGAAAAACAGGTAAATTGCTTACCTAATGGTGGTTTAAGTTTAAGGAATGAGTTTGAGTGAGTACTAATGTGGCTTAGAGCTTACATTATGTAATGGGTTATATAACCTAGGAAAAGAATTTAAACAGCTTATGAACTGTGACTAAGGAGCCAATGGGAACGAGTTAGTAATATAAGTAAGATGGATTTTAAAGAGCATTGTAACTACTATGAGATGATGGGTGTATTTGTAGGTTGAAAAGCTATATATGTGTGAAATTTAGTGTTTAAGTTTAAGCCATTTAAAGGGCTAAGAGCCATGTCATTTAAGAGCCTTAGTGCTCTGCAATTTAAGATTATTGCGATTATATTGAGTTTATTATGAATGAGTTGATTTGGGTGAGGAAACAAGATGAGAAAGGATTTGAGGTGTGTGAGTTGGTTAAATGAGGAAACAATGCACTTGGGCATGATAAAATACTAGAGAAGCTATGGCAAAATTTGAATAGAAAACAAAGAGTTTAAGTGGAGGTGGTAAGTTAATATGCCCTAGGATTCACTAGGGATCATTCTGAGGAATTTGAGTGGAAATGAGTTAACTAAGGAGTTCTGGAGGTTTAGAATGACCTAGAATTGTCTATGAGGAAATTAGAGTTTACATGGGTGTATTGAACACACCAAAGTCATGGTATGAGGAATGGTAAGACTTGTGCAAAATTTGGAGGAAATGGGTACAATGTTTTAAGATGATTTAGGTATGAACTAGGGAATATAGCAATGAGAAGTTTTGATATCCGTGTAAGTGGTGAAGATGCTAGTATTGGATTAATAAGGTCATAGTTGGAAGGTAATGAGTGGACTTGGGTGATGGAAGTGAAGATTGAAGGAGAATGTTGTTAAATGTCAAGGAAAATGACTAGGAATGTAAAAGAGCGTGTGATCATGAGAATGGTGAGTAATTTGAGTAAAAGGAGATGGAAATGTCTAAGGAGGGTGTAGGATGGTCAAGGAAAAGAAGAACAAGGTTAAGGGGCTAAGAAGATGGGGAGGAATGCATAGGTAAGTTCATGAGTTTAGGTTGATTAGTAGAAAAAGGTAAAGAAAGGAATTGTGCATGGACATGCAAGATAACCTTGGAAGGTTTAGCAAGCAAAGATGGGATGTAATAATGCTTAGGGAGAAGTCATATTGATTGGAAAGGAGACACTTTGGATAGTTGGAGTTTTAGACAAAATTTACATGTTGGAAAAATAAGGAAATAAGTAACAAGAGTTAGGAATTCTTGTAAGGATTGAGAAAATGGTTAAGGAGGTTATAGAGGATGTTCTAAGGTGAGTTTAAGTGCCTATATGGTATTAGGACATAATGGGACACTTAAGGAAGAGTTTGACATTTAGGCAAGAAATGAGATAAGTGTTTAAGGGTATATAAGATGAGTTTTCTGGCACGTCCGAACTTCCGTCCGCATTAGGAAGCTCGGACATGCCCTGTTGCGTTTAAGTTTTCTGAGTTTCGACCAGTGTCCGAACTATTGTCCAGCCTTAGATGTTCGGACAATTGAAATTTTTCCTTTGATTTTTCCTCGACCTATGTCCGAACTTTGGAAGCTCGGACACATGTTCGGACGTACGTCTGGTTGCACTTTTTTGAGTCTCGGCTTGCGTCCGAACTTCGGAAGCTCGGACACAAGTTCGGACACGGTGCTGTTTTGACCAAAAACTTGTTTAAGGTTAAAATGATATCTAATGGTGGGGATTGATAGATATTGATGTTATAAAGTAATTAAGGGCATGCTTGGAGGGTGGAATGACTACTAAGTGGGTGAATAAGTATAAGGTATGAGGAGAAGTGATTCACTTAAGATTAAGTTTGTAAGAACTTAAGTGGTGTTAGATGGGGATCATTAGTGACTAAGTGAGTTAAGTAAGTTAGCTTTATTGTAAAAGTAATTAACAACCTAAAATTGAATGAATGTTTTAGGTATGAGAATTTGGACTCCAGAGGAGAGTAAGCAACCGAACGACCAACGGTGAACGGTACAGTTCTTCTTGTGACCTTCTTGCTAACGAGGTGTCCCTTGGCTTGTGTGCTACTTGTTTTGTGTGCTCACTAAACAAGATAAAGCATGCAACCGGAACATTATGTTTATTGTACTGTTTGTGACGTTTGAAAACTAACACAACTTACCGTGAGAACTACTAACTAACGTTTAGTAAGGAATTGAGCGAGACTAAGGAATGCTCCCTAATATTAATTTGTTAATAACCGAAAGTGGTTTAACCAACAAACATTGTCTTGAGACTTCTACTAACTGGAACTTAAGGGGGGAGTGAGGAACTCGGGACTGACTCCGGTCATGCATGCTATGGAAAAAGGGGGTCAGTATCTAAAGCAGATCCGTCATCCACTTAAGGACTTGTCTTCGGATTTGTTGCCTAGGGTCGGTTGCCGGCTCAGCTACATTGGACATCCAGTCCAGGGTAGGAGGCATTAACATGGTGCGGTAGGATCACCTAAATCCTAAATTATAAGATAAGTTGTTTATTCAACCAATGGAGTTAATAGCTCATTGGCTAGGGTTGCTTTTGACCCGACAAAAATAAACATTGAGGTAAGATACAATCATTTCTATTTAAAGAGTGGTTTGTATTCTAAGATTAAGATAAGGTTTGAGGTAAGTTGCAACCATTCCTATTTAAAGGATGGTTTGCAAAATAAGACTGAGATAAGCTACATCCATTCCTATTTAAAGGATGGTTGTTTTCTAAGACTAAGATAAGACT
The DNA here is from genome assembly GCA_023374045.1 of Limonium bicolor. Taxonomy (NCBI): domain Eukaryota; kingdom Viridiplantae; phylum Streptophyta; class Magnoliopsida; order Caryophyllales; family Plumbaginaceae; genus Limonium; species Limonium bicolor. Next base: position 135,642,616 of record CM041781.1, read on the forward strand.
AAGGTTGAGGTAAGATAAGGTTGGACTGAGATTAAGAGGAAACATAACCTAAGGAGTTAAATAAATAACTCTCTAATTAAGGGAACGCATTTAAGTCGTTCATTGTGATTGAACTTTGAGTGTTCATATTTGGATTGTTGTTTATTGCACTTTCTATTATGTTATGCATCTAATCAACCTCCATGCTATCGACAATTAGTCGTCGTAGCCACGTTAGCTTGGGGGCCATGAGAGGATCGTACCAGCATTCGTGCTGACCCCCTTTGGGGGCTGTTTTTACTACACAGGTGAACGTCAGGAGGCGGCCGTCGCGAGAGTAAGATGGGGTACAAGCGTTACGCGTTAAGTGTGGCCTACGAGTTGTGCATGTACACTCGTATGGCAATTTGAGTTAGTAAGATGTATAGGATGTAAGAAGAATATGTATTTGGATAAGATTGGTATGTACTAATGTTCGGTATATTCTGTTAGTCAGACCGTGGCAAGGTCCTGGTTTGTATTTGAATCCGCTGCAGTATTTGTATATATGGTGCCAAGTTCGTGGTATCCACTATTGGATCGAGATGGGGTGTTACAGATAGTATGTTCACTACCCTTGTGTGTGTCTAACTATACCTAACCACCTATTTGTGAATTAATGTACTAAGTCCAGTGATAAGACTTCTAACAAGTGCTAACCGGGGAGTGAGGAGTCCGGTCGTTCCAGCCACGCGTATGAGTATGGGGGTCGTTGTCATATCAGGTTCGATCCTCTCCGTATGTTATGGTTGTTTTCCATTTTGGTTCTCAACCTTCCCTTTTAGCTTAACCAAGGCTATTACTGACTCACGTCAGGCCCAGGGGCACACTATGTTTGTTCGGTGTGCTTGGATTACTATATCCGACGCACCTTGGGATTAAGTTATCTGTTCATTTAACAGGACGGTAACGAGTTATGTAACGAGCTTAACATGAGTTTGACAGCATTCTCTAGGCTCTACAAGTGAACTAACTATGTTTAGGTCGGTTCCTAGAGAGGACTGTTCCCGTTATGTTATGTGTTATTGTTGTACTGCAATTTTTATTGCGATGTTATGTTGTACGTACGCTGAAACGCGGAATGAGTTGTTATGTGGAGTATGTGGATCATGGATATGATGACAAGTTATTATAAGACGAGTTTGAGTATAACCCGACTAGTGGGTAGTGTCATCTATTAAGGAAATAGCTCCATTAGAGGAGAAACCCTCTAGGGATAAAGAACACAATTAGTGTTGTAACGAGTATAGATGTGTTGACTGTTTGTTGAGCCCCATTGTTGTGGGTATGTAATGTGTTATGTATTTATAGTTCACATGCAAGATTTAAATAAATCAACCGCATGCTTAGACGATAATTAGTTGTGCGTGGCCCAGTAGTATGCGGGCTACACGATTACCATACCAGTATTATGCTGAGCCCCCTGGGGGCCACCCTTCTTTCATTTCCTATTTTCAGGTACAAGGAGTTGGAAGCCGTTCGAGAGTAGGACGGGGTAGTTGTTGTACATGGGTAGCCATTTAAATTGAGTACGTTTGTAGGTGTAGTAAGACCGAAATTGTTATCGGCATTAGTTTGTAAGTACTCGGTACAGTGGGAATGTATATGTATAGTAGTTGTCGGAATGGAATGAGAATGTAATGTGTAGTTGCTCGGGAATCTGGTCCATTAGACCGATACAATGTATATGTATTAGCCTTGTTAGCCACGTGGGTGGCTAACGGCGTGTAACACCATTGAGTGGAGTAATGTGATGAGTTAAGTTTTCCGCTGCAATGTGTTGTTAAGTGTACGGTTGTAGTTGGGGTGTTACAATGGATGAACACAGTCTAAAAGAGGAACTGTTAGAATACCAGCAAGCAATGTCGCTGATGGCTGAGAAATTCGGTTCTATAATGGATAAACCCTTTATATCGTCTATTATCCTTCACTGTGGCTATGTGGGAGCTGATACGAAGCCTCACAAATTAATACAGTGAAAACATAAAATGAAAACTCTAAGTTCCAATAATCGGTATACTCACAAGATATGCATACCAAAGAACACGTAGAGCCAAGACATGCATAAGACTCGTGCCTTGAGACTTGTGACTAATTGAATTACAATATTTTCGTGCAAGTCTAACCACAGTCTAATCCAAGACCTTCCGACGGTAGTAGGTCTAAGTTTTATCATACCCTCTAAATAATAATCCCTCTCAACTGCAACAAATAAATAACAACCATGACAGAATAGTCAAATCTGGAAATCCATGGTTACGTAACGATACATCCAGACACAAACCTGCAAGCAGGGTTCCCACAGTATTATTGAAATCCCAAACATCACCACACAAGTTTGACCTCCCAACAATGTATAACGCCATTATTAACACCCTACACATGAAGGAGGTAACTACTGTAAATCAATGGACCAAAGAGGAGCATCTAGTAAGATTGGTAACCTAGTAAATGTAACCTAGGCAAACTAAACACGAGGAACCCTAAACAGGATATATCAAATTATATATACAAATGTACACACATACATATCAAGAAAGACAAGATAATAATTAAACTCAAGGCAAAAATGAGGTTCAATTAAAGAAGGTCGTGATTAGTAAATCAATCACACCCGACTTAAGCTAATGATATAACTTAACAACCAAAAACAAATATTGGTGGACCAAGAAGGCAAAGAGCTAGACTACTTAAGGTAAGAGAAACACACAAGGAATAATAATGAGGAAGTAATAGAATGGTTACTATACCCAGGAAAGACTAAGATGGAAAACGGAATAACGGAATAAAAAAAAATTATAACATTAAGACTGATCGAAGTGAGCCTAATCGGTCCAACAAGAAAAATCAGTCAAATATCTATGAAGAGGAAAATATCAGGAGAAAACTAAATATTTATGAATAATTGGATATTGAAATTTGGAAATTTTAAACAATATTAAAGGACTTAATGGAGAAATTAATTGATGGACTAAGATAGGTGAGGATAATAGTAACATGAGAGTTGGGAAGTATACAACTGTATACCCAATCGACTAACACTAAAATTTATGAAACCACATGTATATAGGAAACAAATATGAACGTACCTACATATGGCACAAGGATTGGAATGTGAAGAGCTGATAATACCAGGAGAATACAAATGCATGTATTAGTATATCATTAAACTTATTGGAATACTCATATGGGAACCTATATACAAATCAAGAGGTTATAACACACGAGTATATACATATGTATATATACAGTTAAAGAATCTGAACAATTAACCTAAAGGCTTAGACTTGGGCACTAGCCCAAGAGTTGAGTGCCAGATGGCTAGATACGAGTAGTATAAGAACTCAAATTTGATTAATTATTGCTTATTTAAATCGGACGTGCAAGGTTGAACTGACCCTGGCTAGGTCAAGGGACACTGCGCACAAATTGGGAGGAAGGGATACCCAACACTTACGCTGATCACGTCAGTGTTGGATGATTCTCGAAACCCCCTACAAGTGGAGACATAAACTACCACCATAGGTGTGAAATTTTATAAATTTGAATTAGTAAAGTACGAAGAAAGTGTGTTGATACAAGATGATACGATCTTGAAAACACAGGGATACACGATCCGAAACTTTGAGAGTAAACACATGGATATACAGTGATGTAAGTACTCAAAATTGTAGTAAGAATGGTGTGATGTTACTAATAACCAAGCAGTTGAAATACAAGAAATATAGACTACCAAAATCAAATGCAAGACACTAGACCTTGCGACTAAGCAGAGCTAGTCGACAAGCTACTGCTTGATACAATCATAAGAATATTAATGATGGGAAGGAGACTAAACATCCTATTGTAAATAGTTTACAATCGCAAAAACTTGTAACATGTGTAATTCGGTAACCTTTTGACTGAAACTAATTGAGAATGACCGGAAATGTCAAGGGCATAACTTGGCTGAAAAATAAAGGTTACTTGAAGACGAAGAAAGCTCCGAATTGGCGATACACATGAAGGCATAAAATAGATAATAATGCTAGCAGAGTAAATTACCTAACTACATAATGATGATTGGTAACATAAACTAAACAGGATGTAATAACCATGACACGGTTGTAACATTTTAAAATACCAAGCTCTAAATCATTACTACAGAGCACACACGAATATAATCCTGAATGTCACTCAAAATAAACAAATCAGACGCTTAAACCTTTTACGCCTAAACCATAAGGCTTCAAAGGAGCTAGATAATACACTGTAAATAATAAAAAGGGGAAAACTAAACCCTAAGGTAATCAGAGTCGCACAGCAGAAGCTGGTGGACCGTTTCTCACATCATCCGGTTGATTAACGAGTGACTTATTTGCCAATACCTTATACCCAGAGAGGCTAAACCTGAATCCGTTTGTAGATCGGTATGAATACTGATAAAAGTCTTTTGATACGGAAACCAAGCCATTAACATAGGTAAGCCTTTGATCGGACTATATTGTGAGCTACCTTGCACAAAAAAAAATTAGAATGCACCATGAGAATTAAACATCTTGAACCAAAGTTCAAGGATGATATGAAAGGGATTACGAGGGCGTAACCCATCTTTAAGGGGGGTAGGCGCGTTACGTTTTGCTATGTTGTTTGTTTGATGTGTTGTATTTGGATGCTATGCGTGTTTGAACTGTTTAGGGATTGGATTGGATGCACCTTGGTTATGAATTACCTTTTGATTGCATATAAGTACAGTATATGAATATTACAGATACATTGAGATATGATTGAGAACTTGGTGAGGCCACAAATGTGGCATGGTGCTTATAGGCACAACTGGTGAAATAGAACTATGGAAATTGCGGGACATGATCCCTTGGTTAGTGAGAACGAATTCGGAACTTGATCCCCGTGAGTGGCCAAAACACGAACATTAATTAACGAGACAAGACTTTGGGTCGAAGTCTCTTAAGGGGGGTAGGTTGAAACACCCCTAATAACTATAACACAAAATCATGAATATACGAGGAGTGTTTAAGTGAGCTAGGCACATTAATATAATCATGTTATAACTTGTAACCTATGATACTAAGGACGGACATAGGTCCGGGGATGTGATAGCGAGTCACACTGTAATATCCACTTGTGTGCTCATAGGTTTTGACGTTGATCAATACAACCGAGCAAAAGTAAATTATTCCAGGTCGGGACATTGGTACACGACACAAGTGTAATGCATTATGCAAACTAAAATAAATCGGGTACTCATTGACCAATAACGATGGTACTAAATAACATACATTACGAAAAAAAATATACGAACGCGTGCTAGTAACATTATAATATAAGGACCATACTCCCAAACGCGTGCTAGTAAAATTATAATATAAGGACCATACTCACAAAGTCTTGTACTATGTTGATGTTATTATAAAAAAAATCCCTGTAGCCTTTTCATCTTGCCCATGCAAACTACTTTCCCGGTTTTTCAAACAAGTGCCCCCTTCCTTCTCGCGGGAATGGGTGTCGAGATTATTAACCCCCTCAACCTTTCCAGTTTTCTCCCAGTGTCTCCCCGATGCGCGCCAGTCCAGAGCAGGATTTTGAACTACCCTTAACTTCTATGCAGGGTAAGCCTTTTCCTCTCCTCTTGTGTTTCCGAATCGCTGCGTGGAAAATCCAGTCTCTCTGATCGATTTATGCTCTTTCATATTTTCACCGGGACTCAAACCTCTTCACTTCTTCCCTTGCATGTCTGAAGCGAGGAGTATTACCGGTCTTGAAGATCTGGAACAACACAAGAGCAACCAACGCAGGGTAAATGCCACCGATTGCCTCTATCTCTTTTGCCTCCTCTGCGTGGTTCTGTTATGTCTGAAATTTCTGCTTGTGGAGGGTGATTTTTCGGTATGAGGGGGGGTCTATCTAAATGGTCTGACTAACAAGCCTAGTTTGACCTAGAAAATGCCATTCTGTGGAGGGTGAAAACCCGTTATAATTGGCATCCCTCAAATACCTACTAAATCGTCCGTCTTTCCCAGAAAGCATGAAGGGGAGTGCAAGTGTGCACTACACCCGCTCTCGATGGGCTCCACGCGGACTTATACCCTAGGGGCGGAGTTGACTAGAGTCGCCACCTAGTTTGACCTAAGATACTAGGAAGGAAGGGAAGGAGGGTTCTAAGAACCGTTGGTTGACTCTGATGATTTGTTGCCTATGGATAGGACTTATCAGATCATACTAGAGATTCTGTGTGGGTTCGCACTGGGTTACACCCCTTAAAAGTGGCAATGACCACGACTTCGGATTGGTGCCCGAGAAAACCTCGGTCTCCAATTGTCAGGATTACCTTCTTTCAAAACCTTTTTAGAGAGATTCATTTAAGAGCCAAGGATAGGATTAGGACAGGGGGAAAGAATACGAGTGGATGAGGCGAGCTTTCCTGCCATGCTAATGCCAAGGAAAAGAATTGATGAATTCGAATGAGTATAGAATGAAAGATTGAGGAAAAGTCTGAGGTTGAGTGGATAGTCAAAACTTGGAGTTTGATGGTTTGAAGTTCGTCGGAACCGAAGAAGACTCGAGTGTTTGAGAGATACGGGAGCCACCTTAGAGGGGAAAAAGGTTTTTTTGTTTGGAATGGGGTCGCACCCTAGTTGGGCTGCCTACGTACTCAACTCCCTGTTGAGATCAAACCTTACGTAGTTCAGGGTTTTGGGATTTTCAAAGTTTTAAAGGGTTTGAAGTTTTGGGTGTGAGAGATTAGTCTGTGAGATGCTCGGGTCTATGAGATGGTTGGGATGGGATGTCAAGGCCTGTGAGACGCTCGGGTCTGTGAGACGCTTGAATCTTAAAATGGTGGAGAAATTGAGATGTTCGAGTCTGTGAGGTGCTCGGGCCTGTGAGACGTTAGAAGTTCTGAAGAAGTCGGTATTTGGGAGATGATTTGAGTTTGGATAATGATTTAAGTGTGTGAGGCAATTGAAGTTTGAGTAGAGATCCCGGGTTCTTCGGATTTGAGATTATGAAAGGGTTGATGTTTTGGGATGTTTCGAATTTAGGGTGAGATGATGGTGGACTGAATTGTTTGGAGGAATGATTGTCAAAATTGTCTCTCTTAAAGCTCTTAAAACCGAAAAATCATTTATTTATTTTTTGTAAAAGGGCGGATAATCCCGAGGGATTACCCTATGTACCCCCTCGAACACGACACTTAATTAATGGTAAGTGCCGAGGCTCGAAAGATGGGGCAATGAATTTATGTCGAAAATAGGATTTAGAGAGAAGTATCATGAATGGGATACTCTCGGTCAAACCCTAATAACGTCTCTAACTCACGGGTTTAAAAACGTTAAAAACCGAAAACATTGAAATCGAGCGGAAGGGAGTTAGACGATTCTAAAATCCCGGCTACAACTAGGAAGGTCGTTACTTCTCTAGCACCCTGCCTTGTAAAAATCTAGACTGCAATTAGGGGAGGTTTGTCACCCTAATGCCCCGCCTAAAGAGATCTAGACTGCGACAAAGGAAGGTTATGACCCCAGTGCCCCACCTCGGATTTTTATTAGGAAAGGGAGACAAGTGATGTCTAACTAGGAGGAAGGTTTTTGAAAGTGTTAGACATTCCATGTTCCCGGAAAACGGTTTAGCTTTGAGTTTGAAGGCTATGTTAGAAAATCTTTAAAGTTGTTCGGAATTCTTGATGAAGAAACACTGATTTTGAGAAATGTTTTTAGGAGAAAACTTTCTGTATATGTGAGAAGAACTTTCTGCGTTTTGAGAAAAGTTTTCTGTGATGTGAGAAGAGTTTTTCCTTTAAAATTTCACAAAATGGTTCCTTTGAAAACCTGATGAGGTTTGGATAAAATGATCGTTCAAATTTTGAGAAATAAGATTTTTTGGGATTTTTGAATCAAAGCTGAATAGTGAGGAATGTTTTTGGATTTTTGGAGTTTGAATGGGATTTAGAAGTTGAGTTTGAATTGGATTTTGATTGTGAACTGAATGGGATTGGACTGAATTGAATTGGACTGAATTGAATGATTGAATGAATTGAAATGAGTTAGGTTTGAATTGGGTTGAATTGAATTCGGGTTAGGGTTGAAAAACGAGTCGGGTCAAAGTTAGACCGGGTCAAAGTTGGGATAGGTCAAAGGTCAAAGGTCAAAGTCAAGGGTCAAAGTTAGGGGTCAAAGTTGGAGGTCAAAGTCGGGATGGGTCAAAGTCTAAGGTCAAAGTCAAGGGTCAAAGTCAAGGGTCAAAGTCAAGGGTAAAAGTTGGAGGTCAAAGTTAGACCAGATTGAACTTTTGGGTCAATTGTGATTTGGGCCCTGGGGTGATTGGGTTGTGTGTCGAATTGGACTTTTGGATAATTGGGCTGTGGGCTGATTGGAATGGACTTTTGGGCCTGATTTGGACCTTGGCTTGATCTGGGCTTTGGATTGGGTTTTGGGCCGAGTTGACCTTTTGTACCAATTGGGATTTAATGGGCGAGTTTAATTTCAGGCTGATTTGGATTGATTGGACTTGACTATGGATCTGGTTTGAGGGTGAGTTAAAATAGGCCTTATTGTTTTTGGGCTGAAGTGAGCTTTTGATTTTTGGGCTTGATCTAAGCCTTAGACCTTTTTATTTGAAGCAATTTGGATTTTTGAGAAATGGGCCAAAGATGAGGTTTATTGATTTTTGGGCTTGATTAGGTTTTGGGCCTTGTTTGAGTTGTTTTGAACTTTTGATTGTTGGGTCTGATGGGCTTTGGAAATTTGGGAAGAAATGATGAATCAAATTGAGATGAATTTTGAGAAAGTGTTTTATTAATACATGTTATTATAATAAGATGTGGTTTGGGTTTAGGGATTACCTAGTTTATTAGGTGGGACCATGGCTCACCTAAATCTTAGGGTTCACCCTCTATCCTAAGGCTTGGTCCTAAGGTCTAATAACTAGGGCTTAGTTATATACAAATATGAAGTAAATAACATGTTGCAATGAATGAAAAAAAATACATTCAATGAGAAAGAAAGAAAAAAGAAAAAAATACAAGAGAATAGACAATCCGTACATGGTAATAAAAACCAGCTAGCATTGAAGATCTGAAAATTCATGAATGGTTAGGGTAATCACAAATCAGTTATCCAATTGATGTATATTTCAAAAGGGTCGAATCATGTTACATTTGAAGTTAATTTTCACACTAAAATATCGATGCCCCAAAAGCAAAATCAAAACTTAAACAAGGCAATTCCTAAAACAGATTAAAATCACGGAGGGGAATTCAGAATCATGTGTAATAAGAAAGCTATCCGGTTGGGTTTTCAAACCCAATGCAAACCAGTAAGGTCAATTTGTAAAGTTAGACCGCAAGTCCAGTAAACGCAATTCAAGTCCAGCAAGCGCAATTCAAATCCAACAAACGCAACCCAGTTAAGCAAGCAGCCCGAGTCAGTTCCAATCCGAGCAAATCCAGCCCAAGTCTCACGGTACCTCAGCCAAAACAAATTATTAAGTTGGAAACAAATGAACCGAATCAATCTGGCCATAGTTTCAAAACCGAAAATCAATGAGCAAGTGGCAAACAGTTCTGGAATAGCATAATTCCCAAATGAATAATCAGAGGGGCTTGCACCGTCAAAAACATTAACATTTCCACACCAAACATCAAATGCCGATTTAGTGTCCGAAACGAACATCAATACTCAAAAACGGCCAAGTTAACACTGTAAATGATATGATTGCCGAATCAAATTCAATCCAAACCATAAATAAGTAGTTGTAGAATGGAATATTGGAAACCCACAAAAGCAACACAAGTCCATTATAGGCGGCGCGTGACAAATCAGCTATCCATAGTGCATAAGCAGCCGTAGCCAAAGTCGAGAATATGACCAGATCAGAAACAAAATATCTCATGAAACGAGCTTTGAAACCACATCAACTTCAAGATCTAGTGCAATCGAAATGTCCAGAGAAGTTATCCCCAGGACTAGGCCAGTTCGGGCTCAATTTTGACAAGAAATTCAACACACTTCCGACATTGAATCCAGCAACAGAAAGAAAATCATTAAGATCAAAACGATAGAGCAATAGAGAGGTTATCACAAGGTTTAAACCAGTTCGAGTCCAGTCTCGACACAAGACTCATTCACATTTCCGATGATAGGCTCGGTAACAGAAGGCATAATGTCCAGACCAAATCAAATGAGTAACAAGGAAAGTACCGCCATGTAGTGTTACGATTACAGAGCGGTTGTAGGACAAAATCATCGGGGTTACTGCGAGCACCAATAACCAGACGAGAACTCCAAGAATTGCCAGACGGAGGATGAAGAAGTTGAAATTGATGACCGATTCGCAAGGCCGGAAACGAAATGTCATTAACTCACAAAGTTCAAGGGGAGTGAACCAATGATTTTAGAATTTTGAAGAAGAAGAGAGAGGTGGGGAGCGAAGACGATAGATAGAGGAGATTTAAGAAGTTAACCTCCTTTTGTTGGGGTCGATCGAAGAAAGAGCCGAAGCGACCATTGTCGTCCCCAATGTGGACCTCGATGGAGAGGTATCACGTAGAAGAAATGCAAGCTCCTTCTGGTTCCCGATTTTCTCGATCGGAAGGGTGCAGGAGAACGTGTTTATGTCTGCTAACTGGGTTGCAAAGTTACTGGTATCGAAGAGAACGAAGGAGGTGGTGATGAAAACAAAATGGTTTCTGATTGTGGATGGATCAAGAAGAAAGAAGATCGAGTGACTGTGGTGGAAGAAGAAGACGACTGAGGTTTTCGATTAGGGTTTTTGTTTCGTTTGAAGATTTAGATCGAGAGGGATATGGAAGGTGATGGCAGGTCTTTTACCACGGTGATTTTGATGAGCAGCGTTGCAGAGGAAGGGAGACGATGATAACGGGAGTCAGGGTCGATGAAGGAGGGAGGAGAGACGGCTGCCTCCTCCTTAAGCTTTAGCTTGTCGTTTTATAAAGGACAGTAGGGTTTGGGAGTGCTCAACCAGGCTGGGAATTTGGGTTAAAGAAAGAAATCAACCGGGACGGGCTTTAGGAAGATGGGGCCAAGGCTTTAGGAAGATGGGCCTCATTTGGGGTATTGGGCCATGGCTAGTTTGACCAGATGTTGGGGTCTGTTTTACGAGGAAGATAATATGGATATGTAAAATCGAAACCCAATTTGTTCGGGCACATAATCAACCTCGGGGAAAAAATAAAACCACCCCGAAATTAGAATGGACATCTTCTTAAAAATGCTATTATCTTAAAACAAAGTATACAATAAATGAGAGAGTTAATCTAATGGCATGAGATTATGGTATATTACTAAAACAGTATAAACTCAAATGAGGTATAAACGAATGGAATAGCGCAATAATATGTACATGAATAATTAAATAGCCGCTAGTGTAATGGAGATAAAAATGAAAGTGATAAAATGAAAAGTAAATGGTGGAAGACAATGAAAGTGGCAATAAGTATGAAACAAAATGAAAAATAAAAGATAATTCAATAAGTAAACAAACGAGCAATAATAAAATAAGTGAACAAAAGGACGGGCTTAAAACCGTATGATTGTTGGAAATTCATTTTCAAAAAAATTGTGCTTTACGAAATACTTTGAAAGAGATTATAAAACGATAGTTTTGTTTTGGCACACCCGCTAATACATTTTTGAAAAAAAAATCGACGACCCCTGTTATTATAATTATTTTCTCTGAATTTTGCTCTATAGGGTGAGAATTTTTGGTGTCTACAGATGGCTCCCCTTGATTCAATTTTGCAAGCCCTTGTAGAATTGGATCAAGGTTGACAAGGCGCCAAAAATTCTCACTGCGGTTTAGTGGTGCATTGGGATGCGACCGTGAGTGTATGAATGCGACAGGAGATGATATGATTGCTGAATGTACAAGGGCTTATGACGAGCCTCAACTAGACTCCAATGTCTAGCTCTAGGACTTATGACGAGCCTAGATGGTTGAAAGTATGAGGACTTATGACGAGCTTCGGTTAGACCTCTTGATATCTAACCCTAGGACTTATGACGAGCCTAGGATACTGACAATAGATTGGTTGGTGTGCACGAGGACTTATGACGAGCCTTAACTAGACCTCTTGACATCTAGCAATAGGACTTATGACGAGCCTATAATACAATTGAAAGTACGAGGACCTATGACTAGCCTCAACTAGACCTCTTGATATCTAGTCATAAGACTTATGAGGTGCCTATGATACTAACATTATATTGGTTGGGGTGCACGAGGACTTATGACGAGCCTCAACTAGACCTCTTGACATCTAGCTATAGGACTTATGACGAGCCTATAATGCAATTGAAAGCATCATACTAGTAGCGTAATAGCTGTCTAGCGGGTGTAAAATGAAAGTCGACCGCACTAGTAGCGTAATAGCTGTCTAGCGGGTGTAAAACAAAAGTCGACCACACTAGTAGCGCAATAGCTGTCTAGCGGGTGTAAAACGAAAAGTCGACCGCACTAGTAGCGCAATAGCTGTATAGCGGGTCTAAAATGAAAAGTCGACCGCACTAGTAGCGTAATAGCTGTCTAGCGGGTGTAAAACGAAAAGTCGACCGCACTAGTAGCGCAATAGCTGTCTAGCGGGTGTAAAATGAAAAGTCGACCGCACTAGTAGCGTAATAGCTGTCTAGCGGGTGTAAAACGAAAAGTCGACTGCACTAGTAGCGCAATAGCTGTCTAGCGGGTGTAAAACGAAAAGTCGACCGCACTAGTAGCGTAATAGCTGTCTAGCGGGTGTAAAATGAAAAGTCGACCTCACTAGTAGCGCAATAGCTGTTTAGCGGGTGTAAAACGAAAAGTCGACCGCACTAGTAGCGCAATAGCTGTCTAGCGGGTGTAAAACGAAAAGTCGACCACACTAGTAGCGTAATAGCTGTCTAGCGGGTGTAAAACGAAAAGTCGACCGCACTAGTAGCACAATAGTTGTCTAGCCGGTGTAAAATGAAAAGTCGACCGCACTAGTAGCGCAATAGCTGTCTAGCGGGTGTAAAATGAAAAGTCGACCGCACTAGTAGTGTAATAGCTGTCTAGCGGGTGTAAAACGAAAAGTCGACCGCACTAGTAGCGTAATAGCTGTCTAGCGGTGTAAAATGAAAAGTCGACCGCAATAGTAGCGCAATAGCTATCTAGCGGGTGTAAAACGAAAAGTCGACCGCACTATTAGCGCAATAGCTGTCTAGCGGGTGTAAAATGAAAAGTCGACCGCACTAGTAGCGTAATAGCTGTCTAGCGGGTTTGAAGAGAAAAAGGTGAATTGAATAGTAAAAGAGTTTTGCAAGTGAAAGGCCACCTGAGTGGAATGAAGATTATACTTCAAACTTGAGTGAAACAATTGATCGAATGACGTGATTGATTTTGTGGTACCCTTGAAAAGATTCTCACATGCAATGAAATGAGAATGATGACCTGGTTAACAGATGCTTTAATAATCGAATCAAACTCCCTATTTGTGGATGTAGATTTTTGTGTGAGCAGACGGCTCCAGAGTTGTTTCAAATTTTGAGATGAATTTGGCATGTGGTGATGGCTCCGGTATGGACTGATGGCTCCGGATTACGTTGATGGATTCGTGTGCACTGATGGCTCCGGATTACGTCGATGGCTCCGGTGCGGTCAGGTGGCTCTAGTGTGGTCGGAGGGCTCTGACATGATTCATGACCCCATTATGAGCAACGACTCTAGGGTGGTTGGTGGGTTTCGATTTGGAATGCGATTTTCGGGATGGTTGGTGGGTTTCGATTTGTTTTGGATTTTGAGTCGAATGGTGGGTTGATGTGATTAGCGGACTGTTGTTGTGTTTGACGTATTTTGATGTGGTAGATAACTTCTTGGTCATGGATGGATGGCTACGGTCCAGTTATGACTTCAGGGTTCTCTCATGATGGCTCCGGGATAACTCGGGATGGCTCCGGGAAGGGCTACCAGGTGGCTCTATTCGGTGATAGTGAGGAACAAAGGGGGACTTTTGCCTGTGAGGTGGTCGCACCCTGGGTGGGCTGTCTACGTACTCAATGTCGTATTGAGATCAGACCATACGTAGTTCGAAACTGTGTAGGCAAGACCCTGGTGATGAAATGGCTCTAATGGGGATGTTAGGTGGCTCCTATATTGTTCTCGAACTGTTGAGATGGCTCCTGTGTAGCTCTAAAGATGGTCATAATGTCTGAGGATGGCTCCCGTATGGCTCCAATTTGGCTTTGGGAGGGGTGTTGATGACTCAAGTATGACAGTGGATGGCTCTGAGGTTGTCTTCGTACGGCTTAGGATGGCCTTATTTTGGTTCGATGTAGCTCAAAGGTAGCCTGGGATGGCTCTGAATGCTTCGATGTAGTTTGAGGATGGCCCCGGGTGGCTACATAATGATTCGACGTAGCTCAAAGATAGCCCAGAATGGCTTCAGCTTGATTTCCTTTGATAGGAGGTTTTACTTCAACTGCAGCAACTGAAGTCGACTCTCAGCGAGACTAGGCAGAGTTCTTACCAATCAGATGTTGATGATGGAGTGCTTATGATGCATGCAAATATTAAAGCTAGATACGATGCAACATGCATATGCAGTTTTTGTAGAAGGTACGGTTATCTCTATTAATATGAGGTTTACGAATATAAGACATCTTCGATTCGATCTTGAATGATTGTTGAATTGGAAGGTGTGAATCATTTTCCTCTCATGGAGGGATACGGGTCAATCTCTCGTGAGTTTGGCTGTGTGTGCAAAGCGGTGTGATGATACTCTCGATGCTTAGAGCAGTATTTTCCTGAGAATTTCCTTTCGAGGCTCTGGACTTTCCGATCTTCACAAATTCCTCACTTGCAATGGGATTAGCTGTTTATGATTTGGTGCTTCGATCAAAGAATCACTCGCACTCGAAGACCTTGTGGGGTAAGGTCACACTCTTCCGCTCATGGTCCCTTTGGGATGATGGGACATGTTGATAACGAGTATGAAGCTTATGATTCATGTTTCAGATCCGGTACTTTCAGTTAACGCTCATTAACTTATGAGTCAGAGGTCTTTATTGGGTTGTAACGGGGATGAGGGGTATGATGCATGTCACATGGGACTGTGGGATTTATTTGGGAATCGTGGAGCTTTTGTGCAATAAAGGACATGTTTCACCTTTGCCATGGGTGGAATGATTAGACGGGTTTTGATAACCCCTTATCGGTTTCTTCGGGACATCATTGGTCCTTTTGCTTATTTTCTCCTTCTTCTTTGGTGTGTGATTTTCGCTTTCCTGCTTCCTGCTTTTGGAATCGCATGGGCTCATCGACCTTCTTGGGCATTTTCTGCTTGCTTTTTTGGCTTTCAGCTTTGGAGTTTTCATTGACTTGCTAATCTTCTCAAACATTTCGGTGTTCTTTTTTGGTGTCTGACTTTGGAGTCGCATTGACTCACTGATCTCTTTGGACATTTTCGTTTGTTGTTCTTGTGAAAGATGGTGGGGGAGAGACCATGGCTCCGACTCTTTCGAGATCCTCTATTGCAAGGGCAAGTAGGTATATGTACGTGGGTTGGCATGTTGTGGAGTTCATAGAAAAAGGTTTATTGTCAAAGGCTCAGCGGGGCTAACTAAGGTATTATGTACAGGGCAGTCAAAGCTTTTTGGTTTTGTGGAGATTTTTACTACTAAGCGCCTCGTCATTCTCATTAGTCAATGATTGTTTTCTTACTATTCTCGGATCTTTGTATGAATCACAGTTCGTATCCTGTTTATCGACATTGATCTTGCTATGAATTATGCCTTTCCATGTGCTGAAGGAATGTACAAGTCACTCGTGGTTTTACCTCCATGGACTCGCTCTATCTTCCCTCATCACTTGGTGGATTATCCAATACACTCAACTAAAATTCCAGGGAAAATACCGCTCTTCGCATGCCACACATTTGGTTTGTGGTGCTGGTTTTGACTAGACCCTTGTGTTCATTGACGGGTCGGGAGTTTAATGGTTCACGCACTCTATTCAATCAATCAATCAAGATTTTCGCCAAAGACGTCGTTTCGATACGGGAGTATGCAAATGCAACGATCTACCATGCAATTTATTTTGGCAATATGGAATTACTATGTATGAGATGCATGAAACGCTGAAAAACAATGAATGGAGATGGTTGACTTTGGATTTCGACTGAATGTTTTTTTTTTGTTTTGTGGTTTTCTTTTTGGATGTAATGCATGCATGGTAAGGCTACACCTAATCTCGCTTGATTCGGTTTCAGTTGAGGATCCACGATGTTCATCTCGCCAACAATGGTTCTTTAGGCGGTCGGTTGCTGAGTGGGTCCCGGAAGGAACATGACCCCACATGTTGTAGCTGTAAATCGAACCTTGACCGCTTAAGGAGTGGTAATCCCTATATTGCGCCAGTCAACATGATAAAACTGTCTTGTTCTTCCTGTGATTCTGGGATAGGTCAAACAAAAGGGGGAGGGATGGGATGCAACCCTTCAAACACTTTCATTACAATAAAACATGACTCAACTACTTTCTGTCACTTTCGTCATGGATTAACATATGGTCCTACATGGCTCGGTGATGCCTCAGGAAAGTGCGTCTTCGTGGTCTATGATGAACGTCTTAGCTCTAAAGAAGATACCTCCCCTCTGTCTATCAGCTCTTGGATTGCATTCTTTAGTGTGGTACACAAATCGGTGGTGTGTCCCCGGATTCTATGATAGTCGCAGTATTCATGCAAATGTGGCCCAAGTTTTTTGATTCTTGACCTTGTATTGAAAAGTGCTAGATGACCTCCCTCGACTAATATTTTCAATGCTTCGCTGAGCGACAGTCCGAGGTTCAAAATTTGTCCCTGTGAGCTTTGTCCGAGTGTACGTTCCCTTCTTTCCATGATTACAGGTTGATCTGTCAATTTGATTTCAGTGTCCTCCAAAGCAATCACGGCCGCCATCAATCGTTTGAAGTCACATATACCCAGGTATCTCAACTGGCATTGGTACTCTTCTCTCAGGCCAGAAATCACCATTTGTATTTGTTCTTCCTCATTTGGTCGATTATTCATTTGCCCAGCCTTCACCCTCCATCTTTCTATGAATTCCCTCACAGTTTCACCATGGTTTTGACGGGTGATTTCAAAATCTCTGCGTGTAACTTCATGATGAAAGTTACCACCGTATTGTGTGAGAAATTCAAGGTACGGGTCTTTGCTTGACTTTCCTTTCAAATCCAGACCCATAATCCAAGAGTAAGCAGGCCCCTCTAAGTATAATCTAAAGCACGCGGCCTTCAGCTCATCGGATAGACCATGTAGATCCATGAGCTTATCATACCTATCAACTTGATGCCTTGGGTTTCCAATCCCTTCATACTTCTTCATTTCAGGCAGACTCATGCCCTTTTGCAGACGAGCATCAGGATACGGGTTGGTTGGCTCCCAACCTGCAGACTTAAAACGTTGGGCTAGCTCTAGTTCCGCCTTGAGTTCTTTCACTAATTCTTTCATTGGACTCGCTCTGAGATCAAGGTTTTGGAATGAAATGGCTTTCTTATGGTAGCCGGTGTCAAGAGATTGAGAGGGTAGTATTGTTCCTGGTTGAAGGTGTTGGCTTGAATTTGATGAGTGATGAGGTATTTGCCAAGGAAGGACATATTTTTGCATGGGCAAGGAGAGGTTTAAGCCGGAACGCACCATGG
Source organism: Limonium bicolor (assembly GCA_023374045.1). NCBI lineage: Eukaryota > Viridiplantae > Streptophyta > Magnoliopsida > Caryophyllales > Plumbaginaceae > Limonium > Limonium bicolor. Next base: position 135,660,300 of record CM041781.1, read on the forward strand.
GGGAAGATGGGCGTTGGGTCTTTCCCTTATTACAGACCATTTGTGGTTGCCAATTCCCTCTGGTAGCGGTTGGGGTTCTCAGAGTTGAACTGTTCATAGGTGAAGAAGACATGCTTGGTGTAGTTCGAACTTGGACAGAGGGAGCATGAGGGTCCATTGCTTGAAACTCATAGGCATCGTATGCCGAGTAAGTTGAAGTCTCTTTGTAACTATTATCTGACTCCACATAGACCCTAGTTATTCTTCTTTGGACACATTCTTCTATCCTCAGGTTTCTCTCCAAGTCATCAGCAAGGTCATGGATCGATCCTTCATGAACAAACCGGCCTTCGTCTGCTTGATCATTTCGGGGAGCCCACTCCATTCTTTTTGCCGTTGCTATAAGCAGACTGGTCTTCTTTCTTCCTGGTTGCCAATTGTCAGGAACACCTGCAAGCACAAGGATTAGAATGAAGGAAGGGAGGTAATATCAGTATGTTTTGTGAAACAAAAATTCGTCGTGTGATGATATGTGCATGATTGTTGGCGCAAAAACGACTTTCATTTATTTTGAAAAATTCATGAATGTCATGGATGAGAGCATATGATTAGTGTCACTTTATCTCATAAATTTTTTTAAAGGGGAAGTATCCGTAGACACCGCAAATTTCACCCCATAAAGCAAAATTTTAAGAGTGATAGATAAACGGGAAGGGTCGTCTTGTTTGTTCCTTTCTTTAAACAAGACGTGCATGCCAAAAGAAACGTAGTTTTTGGAAAACAATTTTAAAAAAACCGTGTTTTCAAAGTGGCGGATTTTCTCAATATGAATTTTGACGCTCGGTCATTCGCAAAGAAAAAATAGGGAGTGGGGGAATCCTATACACATTGATCTAAACAAATTCAAAAGAGTGTATAAACCTATACATGTAATCTATTCAGAAATGGACGAGAGAGAAAAGAAACATAGGGGAAAATCCTATACATCATCAATCCTAAAAAGTCATTAAAAGGGGAAATTTGAGCTAAACTTCTTCTGAACTCCTCCGGTCCGTCTTCGGGCTTCTGAATGACTGCTCACGCTCGGCCTCCTGGTCGGCTGCTCGCTCATCTTTGGGCTCTTTAGCGGCTGCTAGCTCGTCTTTGGGTTCTTGACCGGCTGCTCGCTCACCTTCGGGCTCTTGACCGGCTGCACGCTTGTCTTCGGGTTCTTGACCGGCTGCTCGCTCACCTTCGGGCTCTTGACTGGCTGCACGCTTGTCTTCGGGTGCTTGAAAGACTGCTGGCTCATTTTCAGGCTTTTGCAGTGAAGCAAAACTGTGATGAAACAACACGAGTTGGTGTTCTTCTGACTTTCGACAATTTAAATTCGAACCAGTGTCGCTAGTCTTCATGTCGCTTGACTCGGGTTGGTACACCTCTGATTATGTATACAGTTGGTGTTGGCCTTCACTTCGCTTGGCTAGCTCCACGGGTTGGTGCACCTCTGATTTTCAGCTCGATCCGCTTCGACGAGGGAATAAGGGATATATTCTTGAGAAAGGAAAAGGTGAATGATCAAGCACAAAATCTTATGTGAAAATCCACCACTTTTGTGAAAACACGAAATGACTAGTACGCTCCATAGTAATGACCGGTGCTCTTGAAGGTGGGCAGAACTTCAAAAGTAACGGGTCACAACATGGGGACTGAGTCATTTATTTTGAAATACGTTTGTTAAAATCAACTTTAAAAACTGTTTTCGAAAACTATTTTGAAATAATGATGGTAAAGAATGTTGTTTGAAAGTCGTTTGTAGAAAATAGGTTTTCGAAATCTATTTTTGGAAATAACATTTTAAAGATGAAGTGGCAGGTTTTAAAACCCCAAATGTTTATGAGTAAAGTATAGGTGGGATTCAAAATTAAACGAGCTCGTAAGAAAGCTTTAAGAGACATACAAAAGAGAATTCCGAACGTTTTAAAACAGCTTGGTTTGAAAAAACGGTTTTCACGCAGGTATAGCATAAAGTAAATCGTGGTTGCGTTTGATGTGGAGCTGTAAGTGTTAATGTTGGGATAATCACTTTCCAGGCCAATTATGATTCCGTCTTACCGGGGAAACTGTTGTCCCTTCACTATCATCTCTCGGGGTTTTTTCTCTGCTACGCCTTTGTGGGGCACGTTATCAAGAAAGTCCGGAGCGCTTAAGTTCGAAAGGTCAGGACATCCAAGGTGATAAGGAAACATACGCCATGGCCAGTGATGATCCTAAAACACCCCACTTTTGGGAAACTCAGGGAAGTACTGCATGGGAACGGGTCTCTTGTCATCTGCACGGTCAGGTGTGTCTAAAGTCCAAATTACTCACTAACTACGTTGTGCCATGTATGGGTATCCGGTAAATACGGGATCCTCTATGGACGTGTAGCGTGACACTGGGCTTTAGAGACACCCGTGGTGCAGAGGAACAATGGAGAACTGAGCCCATGCAACCTTCAGGGTAAGGTAGAAGGGTGGTCAGACAGGTGGCATACAAGGGGGTGACTACCCATAAAACCCGTCTTAGACACCGGATTAGGCAGCTGGACACTGAAGGCTCATGGTTCACTATATGCTGGCTTAGACTCGGATAATGGAGGGTATTTTTGGATCATGAGTCTGCAGGGCGTAGGTCGATGACCATCTTGCCCCGTGGGTTTAGTCATTTATATAAATGACCCAGCTCATGGGAAATCAACCGTGGACCGGTCGGGATTCCGTGACTCGTGGAAAAATTGGGTGACACAGGGGAATGCATGTCCTAAGCTACCCTCCCATGCACCCCACAATCACAACATAAATATAAAAGCGATGAAGTCAGTATCATCCTATTTGCTAAGAGTTTTATCTTAAAAGTGATTCCAAATTGGTTGTTTATTAACCTAAAGGGAAGTTAGCTTCATTCAATCCTAAGTGTCTCTTTCTAATTGTGAGCTAATTATTAACCCAATTGTTACAATGTTTGTGGAGGATCTAACAAATCCTAGCTGTCCTCATCAGATACACACTCTAAGTGTGGAGTATAATAATCTTAGAGGCTTGGAACGAATCTCTTGAAGGTTTTGAAAGAAGTGGGGAAATCCAGACAATTTTGGATGGAGTTCAGTCTTCCTTGAGTTTGAGAAAAACTTACTCAAGTTTTCCCTAGCGGAGTCGCCATTCTATGGAGGGTGATTTTTTGGTATGAGGGGGGGTCGATCTAAATGGTCTGACTAACAAGCCTAGATCCTAGAAAATGCCATTCTGTGGAGGGTGAAAACCCGTTATAATTGGCATCCCTCAAATACCTACTAAATCATCCGTCTTTCCCAGAAAGCATGAAGGGGAGTGCAAGTGTGCACTACACCCGCTCTCGATGGGCTCCACGTGGACTTATGCCTTAGGGGCGGAATTGACTAAAGTCGCCACCTAGTTTGACCTAAGATACTAGGAAGGAAGGGAAGGAGGGTTCTAAGAACCGTTGGTTGACTCAGATGATTTGTTGCCTATGGATAGGACTTATCAGATCATACTAGAGATTCTGTGTGGGTTTGCACTGGGTTACACCCCATAGAAGTGGCAACGACCACGACTTCGGATTGGTGCCCGAGAAAACCTCGGTCTCCAATTGTCGGGATTACCTTCTTTCAAAACCTTTTTAGAGAGATTAATTTAAGAGCCAAGGATAGGATTAGGACAGGGGAAAGAATACGAGTGGATGAGGCGAGCTTTCCTGCCATGCTAACGCCAAGGAAAAGAATTGATGAATTCGAATGAGTATAGAATGAAAGATTGAGGAAAAGTTTGAGGTTGAGTGGATAGTCAAAACTTGGAGTTTGATGGTTTGAAGTTTGTGGAACCGAAGAAGACTCGAGTGTTTAAGAGATACGAGAGCCACCTTAGAGGGGAAAAGGGTTTTTTTGTTTGGAATGGGGTCGCACTCTAGATGGGCTGCCTACGTACTCAACTCCCTGTTGAGATCAGACCTTACGTAGTTCAGGGTTTTGGGATTTTGGAAGTTTTGAAGGGTTTGAAGTTTTGGGTGTGAGAGATTAGTCTGTGACACACTCGGGTCTATGAGACGGTTGGGATGGGATGTCAAGGCCTGTGAGACGCTCGGGTCTGTGAGACGCTTGAATCTTAAAATGGTGGAGAAATTGAGATGTTCGAGTCTGTGAGGCGCTCGGGCCTGTGAGACGTTAGAAGTTCTGAAGAAGTCGGTATTTGGGAGATGATTTGAGTTTGGAGTGATTTGAGTTTGGATAATGATTTGAGTGTGTGAGGCAATTGAAGTTTGAGTAGAGATCCCGGGTTCTTCGGATTTGAGATTATGAAAGGGTTGATGTTTTGGGATGTTTCGAATTTAGGGTGAGATGATGGTGGACTGAATTGTTTGGAGGAATGATTGTCAAAATTGTCTCTCTTAAAGCTCTTAAAACCGAAAAATCATTTATTTATTTTTTGTAAAAGGGCGGATAATCCCGAGGGATTACCCTATGTACCCCCTCGAACACGACACTTAATTAATGGTAAGTGCCGAGGCTCGAAAGATGGGGCAATGAATTTAAGTCGAAAAATAGGATTTAGAGAGAAGTATCATGAATGGGATACTCTCGGTCAAACCCTAATAACGTCTCTAACTCCCGGGTTTAAAAACGTTAAAAACCGAAAACATTGAAATCGAGCGGAAGGGAGTTAGACGATTCTAAAATCCCGGCTACAACTAGGAAGGTCGTTACTTCTCTAACACCCTCCCTTGTAAAAATCTAGACTGCAATTAGGGGAGGTTTGTCACCCTAATGCCCCGCCTAAAGAGATCCAGACTGCGACAAGGGAAGGTTATGACCCTAGTGCCCCGCCTCGGATTTTTATTAGGAAAGGGAGACAAGTGATATCTAACTAGGAGGAAAGTGTTTTGAAAGTGTTAGACATTCCATGTTCCCCGAAAACGGTTTAGCTTTGAGTTTGAAGGCTAAGTTAGAAAATCTTTAAAGTTGTTCGGAATTCTTGATGAAGAAACACTGATTTTGAGAAATGTTTTTAGGAGAAAACTTTCTGTATATGTGAGAAGAACTTTCTGCGTTTTGAGAAGAGTTTTCTGTGATGTGAGAAGAGTTTTTCCTTTAAAATTTCACAAAATGGTTCCTTTGAAAACCTGATGAGGATTGGATAAAATGATCGTTCAAATTTTAAGAAATAAGATTTTTTGGGATTTTTGAATCAAAGCTGAATACTGAGGAATGTTTTTGGATTTTTTGGAGTTTGAATGGGATTTAGAAGTTGAGTTTGAATTGGATTTTGATTGTAAACTGAATAGGATTGGACTGAATTGAATTGGACTGAATTGAATGAATTGAAATGAGTTAGGTTTGAATTGGGTTGAATTGAATTCGGGTTAGGGTTGAAAAACGAGTCGGGTCAAAGTTAGACCGGGTCAAAGTTGGGATAGGTCAAAGGTCAAAGGTCAACGTTAGGGGTCAAAGTTGGAGGTCAAAGTCGGGATGGGTCAAAGTCTAAGGTCAAAGGCAAGGGTCAAAGTCAAGGGTCAAAGTTGGAGGTCAAAGTTGGACCAGATTACACTTTTGGGTCAATTGTGATTTGGGCCCTGGGGTGATTGGGTTGTGTGTCGAATTGGACTTTTGGATAATTGGGCTGTGGGCTGATTGGAATGGACTTTTGGGCCTGATTTGGGCCTTGGCTTGATCTGGGCTTTGGATTGGGTTTTGGGCCGAGTTGACCTTTTGGACCAATTGGGATTTAATGGGCCGAGTTGAATTTGAGGCTGATTTGGATTGATTGGACTTGACTATGGATCTGGTTTGATGGTGAGTTAAAATAGGCCTTATTGTTTTTGGGCTGAAGTGAGCTTTTGATTTTTGGGCTTGATCTAAGCCTTAGACCTTTTTATTTGAAGCAATTTGGATTTTTGAGAAATGGGCCAAAGATGAGGTTTATTGATTTTTGGGCTTGATTTGGTTTTGGGCCTTGTTTGAGTTGTTTTGAACTTTTAATTTTTGGGTCTGATGGGCTTTGGAAAATTTGGGAAGAAATGATGAATCAAATTGAGATGAATTTAGAGAAAGTGTTTTTATTAATACATGTTATTATAATAAGATGTGGTTTGGGTTTAGGGATTACCCAGTTTATTAGGTGGGACCATGGCTCACCTAAATCTTAGGGTTCACCCTCTATCCTAAGGCTTGGTCCTAAGGTCTAATAACTAGGGCTTAGTTATATACAAATATGAAGTAAATAACATGTTGCAATGAATGAAAAAAAAATACATTCAATGAGAAAAAAAGAAAAAAGAAAAAAAATACAAGAGAATAGACAATCCGTACATGGTAATAAAAACCAGCTGGCATTGAAGATCAGAAAATTCATGAATGGTTAGGGTAATCACAAATCAGTTATCCAATTGATGTATATTTCAAAAGGGTCGAATCATGTTACATTTGAAGTTAATTTTCACACTAAAATATCGATGCCCCAAAAGCAAAATCAAAACTTAAACAAGGCAATTCCTAAAACAGATTAAAATCACAGAGGGGAATTCAGAATCATGTGTAATAAGAAAGCTAACCGGTTGGGTTTTCAAACCCAATGCAAACCAGTAAGGTCAATTTGTAAAGTCAGACCGCAAGTCCAGTAAACGCAATTCAAGTCCAGCAAGCGCAATTCAAATCCAACAAACGCAACCCAGTTAAGCAAGCAGCCCGAGTCAGTTCCAATCTGAGCAAATCCAGCCCAAGTCTCACGGTACCTCAGACAAAACAAATTATTAAGTTGGAAACAAATGAACCAAATCAATCTGGCTATAGTTTCCAAACCAAAAATCAATGAGCAAGTGGCAAACAGTTCTGGAATAGCATAATTCCCAAATGAATAATCAGAGGGGCTTGCACCGTCAAAAACATTAACATTTCCACACCAAACACCAAAATGCCGATTTAGTGTCCGAAACGAACATCAATACTCAAAAACGGCCAAGTTAACACTGTAAACGATATGATTACCGAATCAAATTCAATCCAAACCAATAAATAAGTAGTTGTAGAATGGAATATTGGAAACCCACGAAAGCAACACAAATCCATTATAGGCGGCGCGTGACAAATCAGCTATCCATAGTGCATAAGCAGCCGTAGCCAAAGTCGAGAATATGACCAGATCAGAAACAAAATATCTCATGAAACGAGCTTTGAAACCACATCAACTTCAAGATCTAGTGCAATCGAAATGTCCAGAGAAGTTATCCCCAGGACTAGGCCAGTTCGGGCTCAATTTTGACAAGAAATTCAACATACTTCCGACATTGAATCCAGCAACAGAAAGAAAATCATTAAGATCAAAACGATAGAGCAATAGAGAGGTTATCACAAGGTTTAAACCAGTTCGAGTCCAGTCTCGACACAAGACTCATTCACATTTCCGATGATAGGCTCGGTAACAGAAGGCATAATGTCCAGACCAAATCAAATGAGTAACAAGGAAAGTACCGCCATGTAGTGTTACGATTACAAAGCGGTTGTAGGACAAAATCATCGGGGTTACCGCGAGCACCAGTAACCAGACGAGAACTCCAAGAATTGCCAGATGGAGGATGAAGAAGTTGAAATTGATGACCGATTCGCACGGCCGGAAACGAAATGTCATCAACTCACAAAGTTCAAGGGGAGTGAACCAATGATTTTAGAATTTTGAAGAAGAAGAGAGAGGGTGGGAGCGAAGACGATAGATAGAGGAGATTTAAGAAGTTAACCTCCTTTTGTTGGGGGTCGATCGAAGAAAGAGCCGAAGCGACCATTGTCGTCCCTAATGTGGACCTCGATGGAGAGGTATCACGTAGAAGAAATGCGAGCTCTTCTGGTTCCCGATTTTCTCAATCAGAAGGGTGTAGGAGAATGTGTTTATGTCTGCCAACTGGGTTACAAAGTTACTGGTATCAAAGAGAACGAAGGAGGAGGTGATGAAAACAAAATGGTTTCTGATTGTGGATGGATCGAGAAGAAAGAAGATCGAGTGACTGTGGTGGAAGAAGAAGACGACTGAGGTTTTCAGTTTAGGGTTTTTGTTTCGTTTGAAGATTTAGATCGAGAGGGATATGGAAGGTGATGGCAGGTCTTTTACCACAGTGATTTCGATGAGCAGCGTTGCAGAGGAAGGGAGACGACGATAACGGGAGTCAGGGTCGATGAAGGAGGGAGGAGAGACGGCTGCCTCCTCCTTAAGCTTTAGCTTGTCATTTTATAAAGGAACAGTAGGGTTTGGGAGTGCTCAACCAGGCTGGGAATTTGGGTTAAGGAAAGAAATCAACCGGGACGGGCTTTAGGAAGATGGGCCCAAGGCTTTAGGAAGATGGGCCTCATTTGGGGTATTGGGCCATGGCTAGTTTGACCAGATTTTGGGGTCTGGTTTGACCAAGGAAGATAAATATGGATATGTAAAATCGAAACCCAATTTGTTCGGGCACATAATCAACCTCAGGGGAAAAATAAAACCACCCCCAAATTAGAATGGACATCTTCTTTAAAAAATGCTATTATCTTAAAACAAAGTATACAATAAAATGAGAGAGTTAATCTAATGGCATGAGATTATGGTATATTACTCTAAACAGTATAAACTCAAATGAGGTATAAACGAATGGAATAGCGCAATAATATGTACATGAATAATAAAATAGCACTAGTGTAATGGAGATAAAAATGAAAGTGATAAAATGAAAAGTAAATGGTGGAAGACAATGAAAGTGGCAATAAGTATGAAACAAAATGAAAAATAAAAGATAACTCAATAAGTAAACAAACGAGCAATAATATTTTCAAAAAAATTATGTTTTATGAAATACTTTGAAAGAGATTATAAAACGATGGTTTTGTTTTGGCACACCCGCTAATACATTTTTGAAAAAAAAATCGACGACCCCTCTTATTGTAATTATTTGCTCTGAATTTTGCTTTATAGGGTGATAATTTTTGGTGTCTACACTGCTCAGTTCTTTTAACCTTCTTCATTTTCATGTGTTTAAACCTTGCATGCGACCGCCCGTAGAATCTTTGGAAAACTGGGAACAAAATCCTCTTCAAGGCTCTTGAAGGTAAGAGCCAAGTTACCGGTAATGTTGGTTGTGTAAACTCTTTCCACCTTCTCTGTTTGTTGTCCGAAAATCGTTTCTAATCTCCATTGTTTATTCAACCTTTTGCATGCAGGAGTTCCACTTGGAAACTGCCGCTGTCTTGTGCCAAAAATCGCCCAGAACCAGACCCAGGGTTATCTTGAAATCGAACCCAATGTGAGGCCCCAAACTGTCGAGTTTTTTGTGCCTTAGTTCCTTCCTGTTTTAAAGTCTCTAAAAGCGTCATTGATCTGAAACTCTGGCTTGCTCTTGACTGGCTATGTAGGGCCTTGTTTGTGGTGAATGTAACAGCTAAGGCTGGGAAGAAAACCCAGGGAGTAATCCCTCCTGAGGAAGGTAAGAAAAAAAAACAGTTTTCGAGAATCTTGGCAACCAGCTCTGACTATTTTACAGCTGAAATGAAACACAAACTTACCTTGGTATTTGATTTTGTCTAGGAGCGAAGTATGCCAAGAAGTACCAGGAATTACTCAGGAAAAACAACTTTGAAACCAAGGTTATAATCCAAGTTACCTACCTACAACTATGCTCACTCTGGTGTATAACTTTATTGAATATGTCTTGATAGATCTGGTAACATTGAAAACCAAGGTTATAGTCTGCTGGAAATCTGTGTGCTGAGTTGTTAAAGCCTTGGCAAAATGGGTGTCTAAACACCAAGTTTTTAAGAAACTAAAAACATGATTTAGTGTTGTCGAAAACAGTAGGATGTGCCAGCGATAGTCAACTAATAAGTACTAGGACAAAATCTGATTGTGAACTGCTTTAGTACCAGCAAAAAAAAATTGAATGCATCTGGAATGAAATTTGGTGTGTCCTAGGGTCGAATGTGGTGGAAACTGCCTTAGGGTTAGTAGCTAGTAAACTGTGAGGCGTTAGTTAACAAGAGTACCTATTGCTTACCATTGAACCACAAGTTCAAATGGTTCAGATAAATTCTGTATGGAATAGCTAAGGAACTAGTGCAGAAATGTGTGTCTAAACGCCTCTGCACCACCTGTTCAGAAGTAATATGAAGGTGGTGTTAACCCAGTGATGAACTTACAATCTGGCTAACCCAATTACCTAGGTAGTAAACAGCTATGTGGTGTTAGGGAAAACAGAAAACAGATTAAAGACCAGAAAAGGAGAACAGGAGAAAAAGAAATATCGGTTGCTTGTTTTCAGCTCCTCAGTTTCCTCGTCGATTTGAGTTTGGTTCGAGGTTAAGACTATGTCAAATACTTAACTAAGAAACTAAAGCAATGAGGGAGAAACTGAAAATCAATTCGCAAGCAAAGAAAAGAGTAATAAGAGAGGATATCGGATTGTGAAGTTTCTGTTTTCCTAAAAAAATTTGAACTCAATAAAATCTTGTTACAGAGAAGTGATAAGGGTCATATTAGGTTTCTAATGAGCCTAAGCATTTCTAACACGATTAAGTAAGTTTATGAATACTTTGGGAGAGGTTAAAGGACATGTTGAGAACCTAAACTAATGACTAAAGAGGAGTACACAAATTGAGTGTTTCAGTCTTTCTGCAACACCCACCCGTTCTGTATAAGAAATTTTCAGGGAGGTTGGCCATGTTGTTTTGGGTTAGGATGGAGTTTAAAGCCTTGATAAAACACTTAACTGAGTGGGCATGTACTTTGGGGAAGTTAAAGGTCAGTTTTAGAAAGTAAATGAAGTTGAAGGGGTGGTGCACAACACTTACGTTTTTCTGAAACCCTGCTTCTGTATAACTGAATTACCAAGGGTAATAAGAGTGTTGTAGTGGTTTGAAAATGAACCCACGACATTTCCAAAAGAGTGAACTAAGTTGATATATACATTTAGTAGTTTATAAGTCAACTTAACCAGCTAAAAACAAGACACAAGAAGAAAGGCACATATTCTATCTTCATATTTTTCTGTAACATTGCTCTCTGTATAAACGAATTACAGAGGTGGTAAAGAAGTTGTAGTGGCTTGTTAATGAATCCACAACATTGCCAATATGCTAAAATAAGTGGGTAAATCTTTGTGGGGGATTAGTAGACAAGTTAAGGAACTAAAAGAAAGGGGTTTCAAACGGAAGTACACAGATGCACAAATTCAGTTTTGCAAGTTTCAGTTCAGTGTACAGAGGTTTCAGGGGTGATATAATAGTTGGGTTGGCTTGAGTGACGAATTTAAAACACAGTTAAAACCCTTAACTAAGTGGGTCGGCACTTTTAGGAAGTTAATAATCAGCTTAATGCGGACAGAGTAATAGAAGAACGAAAATGAAGAAACTAAAACGAGGCTCAGTTTTGCAGTTCTTTGTTTCAGGTTAATGAAAATTCAGTAGCATTAATAGTGTGGTTTTGGGGTTAAAATTCTTGATAAAACACTTAACCATATGGGTAAACAATGAGGGAGAAGGGGGGAATCAGAACATTGAATAAAGAGCAATATAGAAGAGAGGACGCTCTGTTTGATGTTGCAGTTTTTCATCAGTAACCTTGATTCTGTATAATGAATTCCCTGTAGTGTTAGCAGCCTTGTCCTGAGTTATTTTAAGTTTAAAACCATCCTAATACACCTAGTTACTTGGGTAAAAACTTTGGGTAGGATTAGAGGGCAGGGTATTGAACCAAAAAGAAAGAGACACTTCAATCGTGTTTCAGTTTCAGTGGCATCCAGTTTCAGTATGCTGAAGTTTCAGTAGCTTAACCCATGCTGTTGTGGATCTGTTGTGAACTCAAAACATTGTTAACACACCTAGCTAGGTGGGTAAACAACCTGGGGGGAAATTAGAGGTCAATTTAGCCAGCTGAAAGCAAGAATAAAAAGGAAATGCACTGATTCAGTTTTCCTATTTTTCTGTAATTGGTAGCTGAATCACAGAAACGTTGAGAGCGTTGTAGGGGTTTGAGTTTGAAACCCGAACATTGCTAAAAGGATTGAAATAAGTTGGTATACTCATTCGGAAGCTTTGAAGTCAGGTAGTTACTCACTAGAGAAAGAAATGGAAATAAACATACAAATCTTACTGCTGATTGCCAACCTCTGCTGTTTTGCACAATTAAGTTACAGGAGTTGTAATAGTATCGAATTGGCTTAATGATAAACCCAACTCCTAGTTAATGCTTTTGGCTAGACTGGTAAAACACCTTGGGGGAGAGTTAGACATCAGCTTGGTAACTTAATCATGGAGTAGAATGAAGAAATGTGGAGGTTGTGTTTTAGTTTCTGTTGAGTTTCAGGGCTGTATAGATGGGCCTCTTGTGAGCCTCGATTTTAAACCCTTATCCTATTGATTAAAGTTGATTAGGATCTAACCGGGTTTTAGGTCCACTTATAACCTAAGATTAATAACTATGTCATATAACAAAAATTATTAAAACCTAAGCTAGCTCACTGGAACCTATTAAGAGTCACCACCTAATTTTAACCTAGATCAAATTAGGAAAGGAGAGTTCGGGTTCAGGGGCTCGATATTCAACTTAATTAGGGTTCAATTACTTTCATTACCCCTAGAAGTCGTTTTTCCTCTACTTAGTTTAATTACGGCTTATTACGAGTCGTTTTTAACCTAAGTGCGCGCTTCTGTTTTTTTTTATTTTTTAACATTTTTGACAGAAAATTAAAGTAGAAATTAAAATACCTAAACTAGGGTTTTGGAGGCAGAATTAGGTCAAGTTTTGTTTTCGTCCGTGGCTACGGACCTAATGTCCGAACCCACGGACCCTAGTTAACTTAATTACACAGTAAAGTCAAATTTAAACAGAAACGAGATTTTGAAAAGTCCGGGGCCACGGACAGGACGTCCGTGGGCCCGGACATGTTTTATAGAACCCTAAATTTTGAAAATAAAATATCCCGCCACCGTCCGGGGGCGTCCGGCTTTCGGACAGGGCGTCCGGGACCCCGGACATAGCGTCCGTGGGTGCGGACCGCCCTCGGACAGCGGCGTTTGGGTGGCTCCCGGCGGTGTTTCTGGCTCAAATTTTATGGGTAGGTAGCCTGAAAGATTCTAAACACGTTAGTGATTGAAAGTTTACAATTTGAATTCGAATTAAACACGAAACTTAGCAAACAAGTTATTGAGCAGAAGCAAAAACAAACGCTAATTCAGAAGCGATAAAAAGTCAATTCGACTCCAAATTTTAACACAGAGTAGTTAAAGTTGAACAAAGTCAGAAAAACATGACTTCAACCTGTTTTACCTTCGGATTTAATGAGACTCTTCACAACGGGGATCTTTTGGTGCTTCGTTGATGCCGGTTTTGGATGGACTGCGAATTGTGCTTCTGACTCCTTCTTCTTTATGCTTTTAAGGACGTTTCTCTTCTGTTTTTGTGGTGGTTTTGTGTGTTTTTGGTGCTTGGAAGTTCAATAGGAGAAGAAAGGATGAGTTTTTGGTGATTTCGGGGTGATTTCTGCAGTGTTTCGGTATTGATTTGAGGCTTAGAAGTGTTAAAACGTGGGGAGAAAGTTTGTGGCTGTGTTTTCTGACTTTGGAAGTGTTCTCCTCTGCCCTAGGTCGTTTTTGGACGTTCCTTTTATAGAAAGAGCAAGGCCATGTTGATAGAACAAGATTTTTATCTGAAACCCTGATTTTGTGCTCTAAAGGAATCTGATTTTTTAGAATATGCTGCAGGCCGAGAAAAATTATGAAATTTTAACTGAAGATAAAGGATGATTTTTAAGAATTTTGATAGTTGAAATCGGGTTATTTGGATAAATAACCGATTAGATAAAAATCTCACAATCTGGAATCTCTCATAATTCATAACTTATTATTGGAAAGTCAAAATAACGAAATTCTAACGGCATTAGTCTCTAATAATCATCCTCTATCTTGTGTTATAATTTCATGACGTTTTGTTTTGATTTCGGAATTTTCCATAGGAGAGAGATAATTGCAAAAATGATTGAATTTCTCTTTTAAATTTTGGGTTAAGGTTTCAAATAAAATAATTTCAGGTTTATGACTGTATGTAGTCATGCTAACCATGTGAAAATTTTATTTTAATTTTGGAAACCTTTTATTATTTCTATTTTGAGGTTATTTCATGTGTTAATTAAGGAAATTAGCTTATAATATGAATTAAAAGCTAAATTTCCAGAATAAATATTATCAAAAAATCATGAAATACCTTTCATAATGACTATGATATTTGGGAGTGTTTAGAGGTTATGAACAAGTCATATGAAAATAGAAAACCCCGATAATGTCCTTGGAAAATCCCGTCTTGGTGCTTTTTGACCCCTTTTGCCCTTTGTAACACGTATGCCTTAGAGACTACTCCGGGGGGTTGAAATTTTGGGTATAACAGATTGCCCCCCATCAACTAGGCTTTGTAATGAAGATGTAAAGGCTAGTTGATGCCTGAGTGACACCCCAAAATTTTGGGATCTTAAAAGACCCTGTATGTGGATTGTGTCGAGCTATTCTAAGGCGCTGACTACCTAAAAACGAAATGACGAAGTAAATGCCAAGCGATTCTAAGGCGTTGACTACCTAAAAAAGAAATGACGAAGTAAATGTCAAGCGATTCTAAGGCGTTGACTACCTAAAAGTGAAATGATGTCAAGCTATTCTAAGGCGTTGACTACCTAAAATGAAATGACGAAGTAAATGTCAAGCGATTCTAAGGCGTTGACTACCTAAAAGTGAGAAACAAAATGAAATAATGTCAAGCGGTTCTAAGGCGTTGACTACCTATAATCGAAGATGAAGTTATGTCGAGCTATTCGAAGGCGTCGACTACCTAAACTGAATGAAAAGATGTCAAGCTATTCTAAGGCATTGACTACCTGAAGATGATGAAAATGAAATAATGTGTAGATGCAGGAATGCTGATATGCTAGTGATGCTTATTATGCTGATGTGATGATGCTGATGTTGATGATGCTGATGCTGATGATGCGGATGATGCGGATGATGCTCGGATGCTTCTGGGGACCGAAACCCGTGCCAATGCTCCTGGCTGGACCCAATGTGGACTTATTGCCATCGCTCCCCAAGCCGGTGTGCAGGGATAACTCCTGGTAAAAACCCTGGGGACTTATTACCTTTGCCCACCATTCGTTGATCCCAAAAATAAGTTGACATCGCAGAAGGAGGATTTATTGCCATCACCTCGCCAACTTTCTGTCGCCAGGTCTTGTGACGCGCCTGGATAATGCAACTAGGTCTTATGACGAGCCTATATGAATGAGGTGAATGCAATGTGTTTGATGAGAGTGGGTAAACTAAAAAGTAATGCTAGGTCTTGCTACGAGCCTAAGGGAATGCAACTAGGTCTTATGACGAGCCTAAAGGACGGTTCTAGGTCTTATGACGAGCCTAAGGAAGGATCTAGGTCTTACGACGAGCCTAAGGATGGATCTAGGTCTTATGACGAGCCTAAAGGGAATGCGACTAGGTCTTACTACGAGCCTAAGGATGGATCTAAGTCTTATGACGAGCCTAAAGGGAATGCGACTAGGTCTTACTACGAGCCTAAGGATGGATCTAGGTCTTATGACAAGCCTAAAGGGAATGTGACTAGGTGTTACTACGAGCCTAAGGATGGATCTAGGTCTTATGACGAGCCTAAGGAAGGATCTAGGTGAAAGTGAGTAAAATGTATGATGGGTCTAAATGGATGTAGAAGGATTAGGGTTTATGTCAAACCTGGAGATGGTAGGGCTCAAGACGGGCCTGCGGATGTTTGAGTGTGAAGGTAGGGCTTAAGACGGGCCTGAGGATGTTTGAATGTGAAAGAAGGGCTTAGGACGGGCCTCGGGGAATTTGATGTGGAGGTAGGGCTTAGAACGGGCCTGAGGAGATTTGATATGGTGGTAGGGCTTAGGACGGGCCTGAGGATGTTTGAAAGTGGAGGAAGGGCTTAGGACGAGCCTGTGGATATTTGAGTGTGGAGGAAGGGCTTAGGACGGGCCTGTGGATATTTGAATGTGGAGGTAGGGCTTAGGACGGGCCTGTGGATATTTGAATGTGGAGGAAGGGCCTGTGGATATTTGAATGAGAGGGTTTTAAAACCTTTGGGTTTCGGGTTTTTGGGCCTCCATCGGTGCCGTTGTTGCAATTGTTGGGACCAACAATTGCCCCCATTATTTTTCCCTTGAGGTGATCTGAGTTTTCAGGGCTTCATGGCAATCGAACGGAACGATCGATTGCCCCCAGTATTTTCTTTGATTAATTGCGCAAGAACAAATCTCATCCTCACAAGGTCAAGGTTTATTTTGGTGTGGTGCCTTCTATCCTACACTCAAAGTGTTTGATGTTTGCACTCGTGCCCTCCTTTTGGTCAAGACATCTCAACCACTGAATTTGACATTTGTTAGATTTACGCGTTCAACCTGTTACTTTCACGTGATTGGATACACAACTACTAAGTCAGAAGTCTTTTAAGCTTATAACGTGGCTATGAGGTGTGATGAAAGACAAAGGGATGATGGAGGAATGTTTAGGATATGTGGAGCCATAAGGGTGACCAAAGCTGCAACTTGCACCTTCTCCCGGCCTTGCTTTCTTTGTCTTGAAGTCGTTCGGCTACTTCGTGATGACTTCGCTTATGAGCTTGGAACTCTGGATTTTCGTGTTGCACCTTCTCTTTTTTTCTGATTTTGGATTACTTCGAGGCGTTTCAGGTTTGCCTTCCTTTGAATCTCTTTTCCTTCAGGGTTCTTGTGTTTCCCGGTTTTGAACTTTGAGAGCTGTTTTTTTTATGTTAGCTCATTTGGATCCTGTGCCACTTTGGGGCCATTTACGAATCGTTTCGTCATGCTGGTGGCAGTTTGCTTCTTCAAACTTGTGAAGTTGTTGTTCGGAAGTCGGGCTCCTTGCTTCCTTTGGTCACCGGGTCGGTTATTCATCACTGGCTGGCCTATTTTGTGGAGCTTGTAGCGTTGTAAAAGAGGATGTGTACGAAAAGCTCAGTGGGGGTGCCTAGGGTTAATGTCAGGGTTCACAAGCTTTTTGGCTGTGTGGTGTTGTACCTAGGTGCTTCGTCATCCCTAATAGTTGTGTATCCGTTCTTTGTTACTTTTCATTTTAAGCGTAAATTTACAAATTATCTCCTTCGGTTGGAGTCATGCCATTTACCTTACCTTTGAATGTAATCTCTCTGGAGCCATGTAAAAACATGCTCTTTCACTCATGGTTTTACCACTCAAGGCACCCTCGCGAAATGTTCACTCAGAGACTTGTTCGTGCGCTTTAAACTAATGAAAGAAACGTTATCAACCCTTAACTCAGATTGCCCCCAGTATTGTTTTGGGGTCTTTTGACAAGCCTTTTGAATACCCAGGTTATTTGTTGGAGGTGGTTATATGTGTGGTGGTACATGGCGATGAAGTCTTGTTTTTGTGGAGTGATGTAGTGATGAAAGTAAAACATGGCAGTGGGATGCTTTCAGTGTACGGTAAAATTTTCCATTGAGAGGTGATGAGTGGTGGAAGCCAACAAGGTGGTGAGATATTCCTGCACAGAATGAGTTTCATGTGGAGAGGGGAGTGTGGTGAGACACATGGGATGTATGTGATGAAGGTAGTGGATGGGGTGAAATGACGTGATGACTTATTTATTTTTTGGTGTTCTGGTTTTGTGAATAAATGCACAAAAAATAATGAAAATGGAACTATGCTCTAATTCATGAATGGAAAGACAACATCAAAAATGTAATCTTAAGAAAACTACCTAAAATGATAAAGGAAGCTAGCTACCATAAAAGTTGGGAGAACGACTGGGAAAAGAAAACTACCAAATCGAGAAAACATCTAAAATAGTGATGTTGGGCTGTCTGATGCCAACATACTGAAGACTCAAGCTCTGGACCGTCGGACGCCATTGAGATGACCGTGATTGTCTTCCTTCTGAACTTCGAGTAGGCCTCATAAATGTTTGAACTAGGAATGCCTATGGGTCATGTAGGAGGAACCCGGGTCTGAATCTTTTCCAAGCTGCGAGTGAAGTGCATGAGCTAGAGTGACTCCTAGGATAGAAAGATTTGCGGGCCTGAATACCCTTAATCTAGAAGTGAAGCAAATGGGCTGAAGGAGGCCACACAAACCGTGAATGGGCCATGGGCCGAGAGGGAAAGCCTTGAAGTCTGAGATTCGTTTGATGTTCCTATCGGGCCTTGACGCTAGAAACTGGAATGATGAGTTATGTAACCTATCTTGGATTCAAATGTTTTGTGCTATGGGCCAAACTTCTAGATTGAGAGCGAAGCTTATGGGCCAAAACTATGAATTGGTCTACGGGCCCCAAATAGAATGAGTTATGAGTGTGGTATTTGGGCCAGAATGATTGCTGAACAAAACCCTAGGTTGGAATTTGGACTGAAACCTGAATGAGTAGTATTGATTGAACCTGAAAGATGATGCCGAGATCTAGGATTTTGGGCTAAAGCCCAAGTGAAGAGTTTTCCTATACTAGAATAGGCCCTGGGTCGGAAGAATTTCAGTGGAAGGCTTGGTTGGTTTACATATCTCATGGATTACTTTTAGGTGGACTTTTATGGGCCTAGAACTAAATGGATAAACCAAATTTGGCTGAAAATGAAACCTCCTAATTCTAAACTTTTGGGCCGAAGCCCACATAACTCATGTGAACCAAACAGAGCCTTTAGGCTGTAAACAAATACAACTGACAATTCGGGTTGGGCTAGGTGATGTAGGAGAAATTCCTATCAGTTTCTAGGCTGGGTAGTGGGCGATCACACAAGCAAACAAGGCCCACACAGATTCAACATGTCCTCACTAGATGTTAAATCAAACCAGGTATGGATCGATCCGGAGAGGTGCTTGGGGCATGGGCCCAGTCACCACAAAGGAATAGGGCTTGCACACTATTCTCTTTGGCTTCCCCACTCTTTTCACATCACTGAAGGTGTGCGTCTACGGTCGGGTCTTTGACTGACCAAACAATGGGCTAGGTAAGGGCACTGCCGGAAAACGCTTGGGGCTAAGGCCCAGGTATTAAGGGGATGTGGTTAGACGACATCCTCCTCTTTTCCCCCGCTTATCACATCACCTAAAAGGTGTGAGTCCCTGACAGGGGACCCTCAAACGGGTCCCGGGGTGAAATTGGTTTAGGTGGACCCTCGCTTCATATGATGCGAAGGTGTAGAAAATTAAAGTGCGCACGAAAGTAAACAAACAGAGTAATAAAGCCATAAATAAACATTTTCGAGTTAAGCCCTCTTTCTTAAAATTAAACAAGTTAAAATTAAGAATTTTGTCCCCAGCAGAGTCGCCAGTCTGTGAGCCTCGATTTTAAACCCTTATCCTATGTTGATTAAAGTTGATTAGGATCTAACCGGGTTTTAGGTCCACTTATAACCTAAGATTATAACAATGTCATATAACAAAAATTATTAAAACCTAAGCTAGCTCACTGGAACCTATTAAGAGTCGCCACCTAATTTTAACCTAGATTAAATTAGGAAAGGAGAGTTCGGGTTCGGGGGCTCGATATTCGACTTAATTAGGGTTCAATTACTTTCATTACCCCTAGAAGTCGTTTTT
Source organism: Limonium bicolor (assembly GCA_023374045.1). Taxonomy (NCBI): domain Eukaryota; kingdom Viridiplantae; phylum Streptophyta; class Magnoliopsida; order Caryophyllales; family Plumbaginaceae; genus Limonium; species Limonium bicolor. Next base: position 135,679,902 of record CM041781.1, read on the forward strand.
CCTCTACTTAGTTTAATTACGGCTTATTACGAGTCGTTTTTAACCTAAGTGCGCGCTTCTGTTTTTTTATTTTTTAACATTTTTTGACAGAAAATTAAAGTGGAAATTAAAATACCTAAACTATGGTTTTGGGGGCAGAATTAGGTCAAGTTTTGTTTTCATCCGTGGCTACGGACCTAATGTCCGAACCCACGGACCCTAGTTAACTTAATTACACAGTAAAGTCAAATTTAAACAGAAACGAGATTTTGAAAAGTCCGGGGCCACGGACAGGACGTCCGTGGGCCCGGACATGTTTTATAAAACCCTAAATTTTGAAAATAAAAATATTCCGCCACCGTCCGGGGGCGTCCGGCTTTCGGACAGGGCGTCTGGGACCCCGGACATAGCGTCCGTGGTGCGGACCGCCCTCGGACAGCGGCGTTTGGGTGGCTCCCGGCGGTGTTTCTAGCTCAAATTTTATGGGTAGGTAGCCTGAAAGATTCGAAACACGTTAGTGATTAAAAGTTTACAATTTGAATTCGAATTAAACACGAAACTTAGCAAACAAGTTATTGAGCAGAAGCGAAAACAAACGCTAATTCAGAAGCGATAAAAAGTCAATTCGACACCAAATTTTAACACAGGTAGTTAAAGTTGAACAAAGTCAGAAAAACATGACTTCAACCTGTTTTACCTTCGGATTTAATGAGACTCTTCACAACGGGGATCTTTTAGTGCTTCGTTGATGCCGGTTTTGGATTGACTGTGAATTGTGCTTCTGACTTCTTCTTTATGCTGTTAAGGACATTCTCTTCTGTTTTTGTGGTGGTTTTGTGTTTTTGGTGCTTGGAAGTTCAATAGGAGAAGAAAGGATGAGTTTTGGTGATTTCGGGGTGATTTCTGCAGTGTTTCGGTATTGATTTGAGGCTTAGAAGTGTTAAAACGTGGGGAGAAAGTTTGTGGCTGTGTTTTCTGACTTTGGAAGTGTTCTCCTCTGCCCTAGGTCGTTTTTGGAAGGTCCTTTTATAGAAAGAGCAAGGCCATGTTGATAGAACAAGATTTTTATCTGAAACCCTGATTTTGTGCTCTAAGGGAATCTGATTTTTTAGAATATGCTGCAGGCCGAGAAAAATTATGACATTTTAACTGAAGATAAAGGATTTTTAAGAATTTTGAGAGTTGGAATCGGGTTATTTGGATAAATAACCGATTAGATAAAAATCTCACAATCTGGAATCTCTCATAATTCATAACTTATTATTGGAAAGTCGAAATAACGAAATTCCAACGGCATTAGTCTCTAATAATCATCCTCTATCTGTGTGATAATTTCATGACGTTTTGTTTGATTTAGGTATTTTCCATAGGAGAGAGAAAATTGCAAAAATGATTGAATTTCTCTTTTAAATTTTGGGTTAAGGTTTCAAATAAAATAATTTCAGGTTTATGACTGTATGTAGTCATGATAACCATGTGATAATTTTATTATTTCTATTTTGAGGTTATTTCATGTGTTAATTAAGGAAATTAGCTTATAATATGAATTAAAAGCTAAATTTCTAGAATAAATATTATCAGAAAATCATGAAATACCTTTCATAATGACTATGATATTTGGGAGTGTTTAGAGGTTATGAACAAGTCATATGAAAATAGAAAACCCCGATAATGTCCTTGGAAAATCCCGCCTTGGTGCTTTTTGACCCCTTTTGCCCTTTGTTACACGTATGCCTTAGAGACTACTCCGGGGGGTTGAAATTTTGGGTATAACACTCTAGGTGGTTAGTGGTGTTGTATTAGGTTGGGTATGAATGTAAAGCCTTGCTAATATTCCTAGAAGAGGGAGGGTACAGAGAATGCAGATTGAAAATCAATCCCGGGTGAACTAGGAATGGGAAATAACCAAGTTAATGAGTCGGGTGTTGTTCGGTCAAGTTGCCACAATGAAACAAAGAAAAACAGAAGGGGGAGTAGATTAAGGAACTTGTTTACTAGGGAGATTGGAGTCAATTCAAAAAGGGTTTAGGCCTTACGTGCCAACTCGTAACATTAGAGTTAGTATAAGGGTTAATAATGCTAGGGCTGGGACTATGACGTGATCAATAAACCGAAATGATGTACACTTATAGAAACTCGGGAGGTAAGTGAGTGAATGAGAAGATAACGGGTCATGGTATAAATCAAAGTGTGACAAGGCAAGAAAAGGGCGAAAGGTAATTAGAAATAATCTAAGAGAGTACGAGAAAAGTAGATCGGGGCAAGTTCAAATTACCTTGAATGGTACTGCGTTGCTAAAACAATCGATCCAAACCAAAAGGATAAAATAGGTCCAACTTGACAACTATAACACCTAAGACTAGGCTAAACATTACGAATAGAACTAAGAACAATAACTCATGATCGAACGATCTAACTCACTCGAATAATCATTACAGGAGTGAGTCCCACGAGCAGTAGGGAACCCTTATGCAAGTATCTGTAACAACTATTATAAGGTATGGATATGTGTGGTCCGTATGTTGCCGTGTTACACGGCTTGTTTGCTGTGTGCCTTGTGTGAAAATGACCATAAGATTAAATCATGAAAATGGATTGCTTGCTTATCTTGCTTATATGATTGCTATATCTTTGTTGCATATTATTTGCGCGCACACAGTAGTTTAGTCCCTTCTTGTTTATGGAACTTGAGATGAAACACGACGAACTACGCAAACAAACAAAACAAACTATACAAGGAGAAAATCCTCTCAAACTACAGAGGGCTCCTAATGACACCCACTATATATGGTGTCGAGCTACTTTTAATAATGAACAATAATTACCAACTGGTGGAAATATGAGAATAACCCAGGAAGACAACATTTCAGGCCGCGCGGTATGAAATACTAGGGAGTTGGTATCTGCATCAGATCCTTCGACCATCTATGGTGGAACATCCTGGAGTCTAGAGTTGACTCCGCTTTCTTGACCCTGGGTGTCGGGAATGGGGGATTGGCAAATTGGTGGAGCATATCCTGTAGTCTAGAGGCGACTCCGCTTTCTCGGCATACGACGTCGGGAATGGGGGATTAGCTATGGAGGAGACGTCCTCCAACGTGCGGTGATAAGAGAACTCACAAATAATCCTTAAAGAGATAAGGAACAAATGGGCACCTACATGATGAGGTCACGGGAACTAAACTATATCCCTAGACCGGGTTCAAGGAAAGAAAATGGAAATACACATTTTGGAAACAAGGAAAGAGAATTAAAATACACATTATGGAAACAAGGAAAAGAAGTGAAAACACACAACGCTCGAATGGTCCCACTGTGAGGATCATCATCGCTTGTATTCTCTGGCACGCTCTATTTGTATATGTGTTTGACGTGCTTGTGGCTATCTCTGTGTTCAACATATTGTGAGTGTTATATTGTTATCACATGTTGTGTGTTACTGCTTTATTATAGCATGTGAATTGGACTTAATAATTATTCGACCAAGTAGTCGTGTAGCTCGGCAACATATGGGCCACACATATTCATACTCAGCATAGTTTTGCTGAGTTCTTTATTTTTACAGGTGGCTCTGAACCGTGACGGAGCGTAAGTGGGATGACTACATGGGGGTAGTCCAACTGACAAGGCTTTTAAGTAGGGAGTTAGATGTATGGGTTGTTACCATGTAGAATTAAACCTGGGATGTACTTATTCAGATTGTATGTTAATGTAATAACTATGTTGTAGACACTTGGTACTTGGATTTGTATTTAGAATGGTATTTTATGTTGTATATGAGTTTTGGTTGAGAGCTGTCCAGTCATGCAGACCGTAACTTGGTGTTGGTAATATGGTCTGTCAACTACGTTGGTGGTTGGTGTCTGTAGCACCCGGATGGTGTCGAGAATCCGCTGCACAGTTAAATTGTCACATGGTTAGACGCGTGTTTGGACTGTTGGATGTTTATTCGGGGGTGTTACATCGACCAAATAGTTGGGTATGTAACACCCCTACTTACAATAAATACAGCGGAATAAAATCTCTACTGGCGTTTACAGACCATCGGGTTCCTGAAATACCCCAAACCTAGTAATGTTGTTAAACACCTAAGTAGGGTGTAATAAGACTAAAAAGAGTCTTAGAAACCTTAGTAAACAAATTAAACAAAAGGAAACACAAATGTGCTTCAAAGTCAATAAGAGCCAAAATGTGCTCTAAGCTTGGGATAAACTTGGGTAAGACCTAATGAGCTTACCAAGACCTCATTTATATACTAATAAACATATTAAACCAATTACCAAAGAAAACCAAGCTTGAAAACAAGTTAAAACACAAAATGTGCTTTAAGAAGTCTTAAAGCACGTTTTTGAAAAATTGTCTTGTAAATGAGTTTTGAGTGGCTAAATATCCATCATTACTCTTAAATATATATGTGTACTATATAGTATCACATTTGGGTGGCCATATTAATGGGAAATCAAAATTTCACTTCTAAGTGCCTTGTTTAGGTGAATAGTAACTTTTACAAGCTAGTTTATAACATATGTTGTATTATGTAATTAAATTGACAAACAAAGACTAAAAACCCTCACACTAATAAAGGGGGCCGGTTTTCTAAGTGTGGACTCACCACTCTTTAGTTGATAATATAAGTAAGTAAAGAAAAGTAATTAAACTTACTTTTTACTTTATAAGCATAAATATCTCCTTAAAGCAAATTCTATCTTCATTCTCTCATTTCTTTCCTTCATTCACACGGTTTCCACCTCTCTTCTTCCTTCTTCCTTGTTCTCTCACGGTAATCCACCACCACCATTAGAACTCTAGCTTTGACCACTTGTAAAATCTTGCTCACTTGTCCAAATCAAAAACAACACCGCCAATCTCTTCCTCTCATCAAGCTCTTCATTCCTATCTTCTCAAAACTCCAAGAGCCCCATTTCGGTGCCAAGGTGTTCCACCATTGAAGGAGCTTGAGCTTGTATTTTGACATATTGTTGATCTCCTTTGCTTCTAGGTAAGGAATCTCAAAGAAAAATCATGTTTCCTCCATGTTCTTACCTTGACCGAAAATACACATTGATATAGCTCTTTGTGTGACTTTGTTCTAGCTTCATTTCAACTCTTCATGGACTAGGTGGAGTCCTCTCTTGTTATATATTCAAACTCTCTTCAAAGATCGAGGACGGTAGCCTCCGCCTATGTATTGATTATCGGGAGCTGAATGCTGTTACGGTGAAAAACCGTTACCCTTTACCACGCATCGACGATCTATTTGATCAGCTGAGGGGAGCATCAGTATTCTCCAAGATAGACCTACGTTCCGGATACCACCAGATTGCCATCCGAGACAGTGATATAGAAAAGACAGCCTTCAGAACTAGGTATGGGCATTATGAGTTCACAGTTATGCCGTTTGGCTTGTCAAATGCACCAGCAAAGTTCATGGACTTAATGAACCGTTTGTTCCAGATTGGACAAATCAGTGGTAGTCTTCATTGATGACATACTTGTATATTCGAAATCGAGAGGTGAGCATGAAAGCCACCTGAGAGATGTATTGCAGACGTTGAGAAAGAATCAGCTATATGCTAAATTTTCTAAGTGTGAATTTTGGTTGAACCAAGTATCATTCCTTGGACATGTGATTTCTGAGGCCGGGATCGCTGTTGATCCGGCAAAGATAGATGCAGTGCGCACCTGGCCTAGGCCGAAGACAGTTACCGACATCAGGAGCTTCCTCGGTCTGGCAGGTTATTATAGGAGATTTGTGAAGAACTTCTCCAGTGTCCGAAGCGATGACTTCCTTGATGAAGAAGGATGCACCATTCGAGTGGACAGTCGACTGTGAGAGTTCTTTCGCGAGTCTCAAGGATGCTCTGACATCTGCACCGGTTCTGACTTACCAGACGGTCCAGATGGTTTTGAGGTCTATTGCGACGCATCAGGCAGGGGTATGGGTTGTGTGTTGATGCACAACGGGAAGGTCGTGGCTTACGCCTCCCGACAGCTGAAGAAGCATGAGGAGAACTACCCTACCCACGATTTAGAATTGGGGCCATTGTCTTCGCACTGAAGATATGGCGACATCACTTGTAGGGGTAAGTGTGACGATTTATTCTGACCACAAGAGTTTAAAGTACTTGTTCACTCAGAAGGAGTTGAACATGAGGCAAAGAAGGTGGGTTGAGTTTCTGAACGATTATGACATCAATTTACAGTACAAGGAGGGTAAGGCAAATGTGGTAGCTGACGCATTGAGTCGCCGAGCACACTCTTCCATTCGCTAGTCTCTCATACTGGCTTGATTGAAGAGGTGCGGAGTTGTGAGCCTCGATTTTAAACCCTATCCTATGTTGATTAAAGCTGATTAGGATCTAACCGGGTTTCAGGTCCACTTATAACCTAAGATTAATAACTATGTCATATAACAATAATTATTAAAACCTAGGCTAGCTCACTGGAACCTATTATGAGTCGCCACCTAATTTTAACCTAGATCAAATTAGGAAAGGAGAGTTCGGGTTCGGGGGCTTGGTATTCGACTTATTAAGGGTTCAATTACTTTCATTACCCCTAGAAGTCGTTTTTCCTCTACTTAGCTTAATTACGGCTTATTACGAGTCGTTTTTTAACCTAAGTGCGCGCTTCTGATTTTTTGTATTTTTAACATTTTTTGACAGAAAATAAAAGTGAAAAGTGAAATTACCTAAACTAGGGTTTCGGAGGCAGAATTAGGTCGAGTTTTGATTCCGTCCGTAGCCACGGACCAAGAGTCCGAGACCACGGACCCCAGTTAACCTAAATATGCAGAAAAGTCGAAATTGAAGGAAAACAAAAATTTGCAAAGTCCGGGGCCACGGACAGGCTGTCCGTGGGCCCGGACATCGTTAGAAAAACCTAAGTTTTGAATTTTTAAAATCCCGCCGCCGTCCGGGGTGTCCGTGGTCTCGGAAACGCGTCCGAGCCGGGTCCCGGACCATAGGTCCGAGGTCACGGACCACCCACGGACAGGGGTTTTCAGAAGGTTCCCGAGGGTGTTTTGAGCTCAAATTTATGGGTGTGTAGCCTGAAAGATTTACAAGTCGTTAGTGATTGAAGGTTTTCAATTTGAACTCGAATTAAGCACGAAACTTTGTAAACAAGTTATTGGACAGAGGCTTAAATAAACAGCAATACAGAAGCGTACGAAGGTTAGTTTGAGCCCAAATTTTGAGGCGAGACAGATAATACCGTGGTGAATCAGGGAAGTGGAGTTTCTACCTGTTTTACCTTCGGATTCACAACGTTTCTTCACACCGGGATTCGTCGAGTGCTCCGTTGATGGCAGACCCGAGAGGATTTCGACCCAAGCTTCTGGTTGTTGATTGTTGATGATGTTCTTCACGTTTTGGAGGTGGTTTGGTTGATGTTTGATGATTGTTGATGTGTTAGGAGTTGAAAAGTGTGTTCAGGTGGTGATTTCGAGAGATTTTTGATGTGATTTTAGTGCTTGGATGTGTAAAAACGTGAGGGGAATGAGACGGCTAGGTTTTCTGGTTGCTTAGGGTTCTTGAGGTTCTTCTTTGATCATGGGATAAGGTTCCTTATATAGACCTCTTTAAAGATAGAAAAATCCGGTAAAAACCGAGATTTACCGACGTTTTAGCTCAAGGGCTTCCAAAAGGAATTTGATTATGAAATTTCACACATGGGTAAAGGATGATATTTCTGATTTTTCTAAAGTGGAGTCGAATTTTTTGGATATTAGAATATTTTTAAATTCAATTTCTCGTCAGATTCAATCAGAAATTGCTAGAAAATTATTGGAAATTCGAAAAATCAAAATTCCAACGCCATTATGCTTAAAATGTCATCCTCTATCTTGGGTAAAAATTTCAAAGCATTTTGAATTGATTTGACCCTTATTTGGGGAGGAGAGAAAGCCTGTAGGGGGCTTAGGAGCCTTGAAAAATTACGAAAATGGCCCTGGAGATGACTAAGCTGTCCCTAGCACTCTGAAATGTGCCGATCGATCTGGGAACCCTCACTACTAGCCTATTAGAAGAGACTCACCTCCGGGGGGTTGAAATTTTGGGTATAACAGATTGCCCCCCGTCAACTAGACTTTGTAATGGAAATGAAAAGGCTAGTTGATGCTTGAGTGATACCCCAAAATTTTGGATCTTAAAAGACCCCTCGTGCAATTGAAAACCAACAAGTTGTGTCGAGCTGTTCTAAGGCGCTGACTACCTATGAGTAAAGTGGAAGGATGTCGAGCGATTCTAAAGCGTCGGCCACCTAAAGGTAAAAAATGAAATAATGTCAGACTATTCTAAGGCGCCGACTACCTATAATGAATGAGATGATGTCAAGCTATTCTAAGGCGTTGACCACCTATAACGAATGAGATGATGTCAAGCTATTCTAAGGCGTTGACTACCTATAACGAATGAGATGATGTCAAGCTATTCTAAGGCGTTGACTACCTAAAATGAAATGAAGTATGCCGAACATTCTAAGGGGTCGGGAACCTGTAATGCAAATGTAGATGTCATGCAGAAGAAAGATGATATGATGATGATATGCTAACGATGCTGATGATGATGATGCTGATGATGCTCGGATGCTTCTGGGGACCGAAACCCGTTCCAATGCTCCTGGTTGGTATACTATGGGGACTTATTGCCTCTGCCCACCAACTGGGGTGCTGGGATAACTTCTAGATTACCAAGGGGACTTATTGCCACTGCCCACTAGTTGCTTCTCCCAAGAAGTTGACATGAAGATGGGGACTTATTGCCTCTGCCCCGCCAACTTAGATCACGCTCTACCTCGCACTGAAGATGATACTAGGTCTCGCACCGGTCTCGCACTGGATGATGACGCTCGGTCTCGCACTGAAGAAGATGATGGGTCTCGCACGGAAGATGATACTAGGTCTCGTACTGGTTGAAGATGCTGGGTCTCGCACTGAAGAAGATGATGGGTCTCGCACGGAAGATGATACTAGGTCTCGTACTGGTTGAAGATGCTGGGTCTCGCACTGAAGAAGATGATGGGTCTCGCACGGAAGATGATACTAGGTCTCGTACTGGTTGAAGATGCTGGGTCTCGCACTGAAGAAGATGATGGGTCTCGCACGGAAGATGATACTAGGTCTCGTACTGGTTGAAGATGCTGGGTCTCGCACTGAGAAGAAGATGTGGTCTCGCAGAAGTGTACTAGGATGTAGAATGGCTCTCACACTGATTCTAGGTCTCGTACTGAATGAAGATGCTAGGTCTCGTACTGAAAGAGGAATCTGCAGGGCCTTGCGCCGATTTTAGGTCTCGAACTAAAAATGAGTTAGGAAGATAATGGTCTCGTGCAAATGATGAAAACTGATTATTGGAGTGCCAAACATGGCAATGATGATAAGATGTATGCAATCAAAATACATGAAAGATACTCGTTCAAAACAGGAAACTGTTGGAAAAGGTGGCAATGTTGAGGTGTTGTGCAAAAGTTGTAAAATGCAACTAAAGTGTTTGTTGGAAGCTAGCCCAAAACAAGGAACTATTGAAAAATGTGCTAAACATGGCAATGCTTAAGAAAAACTCTGCTGAAAAAGGAAAGTGAAATAATCATTTCCTGACTAAAAATTTCAAATCTGCAATTTGTTTCTTAGAAAATGAACATGCCGTTGGTGGAAGTGTGGTGTTTGTTGTGGTGCTTGTGATAGACCTGGGACTGCGTTGTGATTTTGGATGGTGGTCAGGGTTATGACGGGTTTGATGTTTTTGTGGAGGTAAGGCTAATGACGGGCTTGAGAGTGTGTGTGTGGTGGTAGGGGCTTATGTGTGCCTGTGTAGTGGAGGTGTGGAGGTAAGGGCTTATGTGGGCCTGTGTAGTGGAGGTGTGGTGGTAAGGGCTTATGCCTGTGGTGGGATGGTGGTGCTCAAGCTTTAGGTTTCAATTGGTGTTGTCATGGCAATTGTTGGAACCAACAATTGCCCCCAGTATTTTCCTTAGGACAATCTGAGCTAGAGTTCATGGCAATTGATCGGAACGATCGATTGCCCCCAGTATTTTCTTTATTAAACGTGCGAACGAGTCTCGTCCTCACAGGGTCAAGGCTTATGTTTTCACGTGGTGTTTCCTAACCTACACTCGGCGTGTTTGGTGTTTGCACTCGTTCCTCCCCTACGGTCACAACTTCTAGACCATTGAATTCGATATTTGATGAATTTACGCATTCGATCTGTTACTTTCACGTGATTAGATACACAACTATCAAGTCGGAAGTCTTTAAAGCTTATAACATGGCCATGGGGTGTGATGAAAGACAACGGGACCATGGAGGGATATTTCAGGTATGTGGAGCTATAAGGGTGACCAAAGCTGCAACTTCCACCTTCTCTCGGACTTGTCTTCTTTGCCTTGAAGTCGTTTGGCTACTTCGTGATGACTTCGCTTATGAGCTTGGAACTTAGAACTTTTGGGTTGTTCCTTGCGCCTTCTCTCTTTCTACTGATTTTGGATTACTTCGAGGCTTTCCAGGTTTGCCTTTCTTTGAATCTCTTTTCCTCCGGGGTTCTTGTGTTTCCCGGTTTTGAACTTTGAGAGCTGTTTTTGATGTTAGCGCATTTGAATCCTGTGCCACTTTGGGGCCATTTGCGGATCACTCCGTCATGCTGGTAGCAGTTCTGCTTCTTTGGACTTGTGAAGTTGCTGTTCGGAAGTCGGGCTCCTTGCATCCTTTGGTCACCGGGTCGGGTATTCACCATTGGCTGGCTTATTCTGTGGAGTTTGTAGTGTTGTAAAAGAGGTCATATATCAAAAGCTCAGCGGGGGTGCCTAGGGTGTGATGTCAGGGTTCACAAGCTTTTGGATGTGTGGTGCTGTACCTAGGTGCTTCGTCACCCCTAATAGTTGTGTATCCTTTCTTTGTTACTTTTCGCAGGTCTAAGTGTAAATCTACAAATTATCTCCTTCGGTCGGAGTTACGCCGTTTACCTCACCTTTGAATGTGGTCTCACCGGAGTCGCGTAAAAGTGACACGCTCGTTCGCTCATGGTTTTTCCACTCAAGACATTCTCGCGAGATTTTCACTCCGAAACTCGTTCGCACATTTAAACAAAAGATAAAAGATGACGAACTTAAACTTAGATTGCCCCTAGTATTGATTTTGGGGTTTGCGACAACAATTCAATAGATGTGGACCTTGAACCTCTTTGTGGGTTGTGAGTTGCAGTGTTTGGTTAGGCATGTTCAGATTTTCAGAAACAAAATGTAAGTCTTTGTATTCCATTGCATAGTCAGAAAAGGATTACTTCGTGACCCTTGAAAAACGTGAGTGCTCTTTTTTTTAGTTTTTCGAATTAATGAATAATGCTTTGCACAAAGATTATGAAAATGGAACTATGTTTTATTCAACAAGAAGAATAATGTTGGAAATTACAAACTCAGGAAAACTACCGAAAATGGTCAAGGGAACTAACTACTACAAAAGTTGAAAGACAACTAATCAAGAAAAGAAATGCAACATTTTTGATGATGCTTGGGCACGCGTGCTCTGCGCTCTCCACCATGTTCTTAGAATTGGAGCCCTTGGTCAATTAGATCCTGGATTCTGTGTTGTAGGGCCCTGCAGTGGTCAGTGTCGTGACCGGGCAGCTGGTGGAAGTGACAAAATTGATTAAGATCCTTCCCCAAATGAGTAGTTCCTGGCCTTAGGGTGAGCGGTTGCATCGGATATCTTCCTCGAAGCTCTTCAAGTGCTTGTCTTGGTGTTCGACCGATGTCTGTAAACTCTCTCTGTTGAGAATTCCGTCGGGGTGGTTCTACTGTCCCAATGCTCCAACCAGGTCCTCTTGACTGTTGATCACTGACTTCCTCATGTCGCCTGGTTCTCTTGCGAGTGCAGCTTTGGATGCAAGTTGCTGCTCCCGGTTGCCTAATCACTTTCCTGAGTTCCGTAGCAATTTCTTTGACATTCCCCTTCGATCCTCGGACCCTAACAGAGCCAACTTCAATGCAGTCATAAAGGGTGTTGAGAAGCCTGTCCACTAACTCATCCCGAGCTTGACGTTCGGACTCGAGGGAAAGAGCCTTTTCTTTCAACTCTTTGATAACAGCAACGTAGTTAGATTCCACGGCGTCCATGGCAGCACTATGCCTCTGTTCCATGGCTTCAATGGTGGCCATGTGCTTTTGTTCCAAAATTGCGAGCTGGGCTTCCATGTCGATTGGACCGCACTTAGGACCTGAGTCTACCTGTGTCCAAGGTGTCCATTATTAGCTAACAAAAGGAAGTGGGCTGAAACATGACGCTTCACAAGATAGATCGAAACAGACTTAGGCTGAAAGCAAGTGGGCCAGGATACCCAGAAAGTGAGGTGTTTGAGCTGGAGTATCTTTCAGACTGTGAACTGGAATTTGGACTGAAATCTAAACAGATGGCTTTGATTGGGCCTGCGAGGTGACACCTAGACCTAGGGTTTGGGGCTAGGGCCCGGATAAGAAGTCTACCTAGTCTAGAATGAGCCCTTGGGCCGGAATGTGTTTGGGCCTGGAGTAAAGCACATGGGCTGGAATGGTCCCTAAATCCCAAATGGGCCCAACTTTCTTTGGGCCAGAGAAGATGGTTGCTAAGCAGAAAAAGATTTTGTTTTCGGGACTTGTGAGTTATTTCGAGTTCAGATGGATTTCCTTTTTATGGGCCTAGAACTAATTGGATAATTCAAAATGGGCCAGAAGAGAAATCACCTAAGTCTAAGCTTTTGGGCCGAAGCCCGAACGACTCACATGTTAAACCAAACAGGGCCTCTGGGCCGCAAACAAATAGAGCTGCCAATTCGTTTTAGGCTAGGTTGATGTAGGAGAAGTTCCTATCAATCTCTAGGCTGGGTAGTGGGCCGATCATACAAGCAAACAAGGCCCACACAAATTCAACATGTCCTCACTAGACGTTTAAGTCAAACCGGGTATGGATCGATCCGGAGAGGTGCTTGGGGCGCGGGCCCAGGTCACCACAAAGGAATAGGGCTTGTACGCTATTCTCTTTGGGCTTCCCCACTCTTTTCACATCACCTAAAGGTGTGCGTCTACGGTCGGGTCTTTGACTGACCAAACAAAGGGCTAGGTAAGGGCACTGCCAGGAAGACGCTTGGGGCTAAAGCCCAGGTATTAAGGGGGTGTGGTTAGACGACACCCTCCTCTTTTCCCCCGCTTATTCACATCACCTAAAAGGTGTGAGTCCCTGACAGGGGACCCTCAAATGGGTCCCGGGGTGAAATTGGTTTGTGTGGACCCTCGCTCTCATATGATGCCAAGGTGCAGAAAATTAAAGTGCGCACGAAGGTAAACAAACAGAGTAATAAAGCCATAAATAAACATTTTCGAGTTAAGCCCTCTTTCTTAAAATTAAACAAGTTAAAATTAAGAAGTTTGTCCCCAGCAGAGTCGCCAGTCTGTGAGCCTCGATTTTAAACCCTATCCTATGTTGATTAAAGCTGATTAGGATCTAAACGGGTTTTAGGTCCACTTATAACCTAAGATTAATAACTATGTCATATAACAATAATTATTAAAACCTAAGCTAGCTCACTGGAACCTATTATGAGTCGCCACCTAATTTTAACCTAGATCAAATTAGGAAAGGAGAGTTCGGGTTCGGGGGCTTGATATTCGACTTAATTAGGGTTCAATTACTTTCATTACCCTTCCTAGGTCGTTTTTCCTCTACTTAGTTTATTTACGGCTTATTACGAGTCGTTTTAACCTAAGTGCGCGAGCTTCTGTTTTTTTTTGTTTTTAGCATTTTTTGACAGAGAATTAAAGTGTGAAAAAAAGCTACCTAAACTAGGGTTTCGGAGGCAGAATTAGGTCAAATTTTGCTTACGTCCGTAGCCACGGACCAAACGTCCGAGACCACGGACCCCAGTTAACCTAAATACAGAAAAGTCGAAATTAAAGAAAACAAAAATTTGCAAAGTCCGGGGCCACGGACAGGATGTCCGTGGGCCCGGACATATTAGAAAAACCTAAATTTTGAATTTTTAAAATCCCGCCGCCGTCCGTGGGTGTGAGCTTACGGACAGGGAGTCCGGGACCCCGGACACGACGTCCGGGTGCGGACAGCCCTCGGACGGCGGCTTTGAGGCTGTTCCCGAAGGTGTTTTCGGCTCAAATTTTATGGGTGTGTAGCCTGAAAGATGTACAAGACGTTAGTGATTGAAAGTTTTCAATTTGAATTCGAATTAAGCACGAAACTTAGCAAACAAGTTATCTGACAGAGGCTTAAATAAACAGCAATACAGAAGCGTACGAAGGTTAGTTTGAGCCCAAATTTTGAGGCGAGACAGATAATACCGTGGTGAATCAGGGAAGTGGAGTTTCTACCTGTTTTACCTTCGGATTCACAACGTTTCTTCACACCGGGATTCGTCGAGTGCTCCGTTGATGGCAGACCCGAGAGGATTTCGACCCAAGCTTCTGGTTGTTGATTGTTGATGATGTTCTTCACGTTTTGGAGGTGGTTTGGTTGATGTTTGATGATTGTTGATGTGTTAGGAGTTGAAAAGTGTGTTCAGGTGGTGATTTCGAGAGATTTTTGATGTGATTTTAGTGCTTGGATGTGTAAAAACGTGAGGGGAATGAGACGGCTAGGTTTTCTGGTTGCTTAGGGTTCTTGAGGTTCTTCTTTGATCATGGGATAAGGTTCCTTATATAGACCTCTTTAAAGATAGAAAAATCCGGTAAAAACCGAGATTTACCGACGTTTTAGCTCAAGGGCTTCCAAAAGGAATTTGATTATGAAATTTCACACATGGGTAAAGGATGATATTTCTGATTTTTCTAAAGTGGAGTCGAATTTTTTGGATATTAGAATATTTTTAAATTCAATTTCTCGTCAGATTCAATCAGAAATTGCTAGAAAATTATTGGAAATTCGAAAAATCAAAATTCCAACGCCATTATGCTTAAAATGTCATCCTCTATCTTGGGTAAAAATTTCAAAGCATTTTGAATTGATTTGACCCTTATTTGGAGGAGAGAGAAAGCCTGTAGGGGGCTTAGGAGCCTTGAAAAATTACGAAAATGGCCCTGGAGATGACTAAGCTGTCCCTAGCACTCTGAAATGTGCCGATCGATCTGGGAACCCTCACTACTAGCCTATTAGAAGAGACTCACCTCCGGGGGGTTGAAATTTTGGGTATAACAGGAGTGCTCAGATGACGGATCAGTACATGATGGAGATTAGACAGAAGCTTATTGATGGCACATTCGAGGGTCAGAAGTACGACTTCAGACTCCACGATGATGACCTGATTAGGCTTAATGGCAGATTGTGTATACCCAGGAGTAGCGCTGAGTTGAAGGAGCGCATATTGAGTGAATCCCATTGTTCTACTACTTCGATTCACCCCGGAGCTTCAAAGATGTATAAAGGTATGAAAAAATACTTCTGGTGGGCTGGAATGAAAAAGGACGTAAATGACTATGTGTTGAGGTGTCTCACTTGTCAGAAGGTCAAGTTTGAGCACCGACGGCCTGGTGGTATGGTGCAGCCAATGCCAGTGCCGGAGTGGAAGTTCCATGACATATCTATGGACTTCGTAGTAGGGCTTCCGCCTACAAGGGGAGGTCTGAATATGATTTGGGTGGTAGTTGACCGACTGACCAAGGTGGCCGATTCATTCCGATGAAGGACATGGAAAGTGGCAAGATTGGCAGAACTATTTGATAAAGAAATTGTAAGACATCATGGTGTACCAAAGACGATTGTATCTGACAGAGATACCAGATTCTTATCCAGATATTGGAAGTCTACACGAGAGGCATTGGGTACTGAACTGAAATTGAGTACGGCGTTTCACCCACAGACCGATGGTCAGAGTGAGCGCACCATACAGACACTTGAGGATATGCTACGTGCATGTGCACTTGACTTTCAGACCAGCTGGATTGATAAGTTACATCTGATCGAGTTTAGCTACAACAACAGTTATCATGCATCGATCAAGATGTCTCCCTTCCAGGCATTGTACGGTAGACCATGCCGCACGCCATTATGCTGGGATGAGTCGAGTGAGACGGTCATTATAGGACCAGAGTATCTTGAGCAAGTTCAGGCAGAAGTTCGCCAGATCAGGGATAATATGAAAGCAGCTCAGGATAGACAGAAGTCGTACGCAGATGTGCGCCGACGTGACTGGAGTTCGCCGTGGGCGATCAGGTATTTTTGAGAGTATCCCCCATGAAGGGAGTGTTTCGTTTTTGCCAGAAAGGCAAGTTGAGCCCAAAATATGTGGGGCCTTATGTTGTGACGGAGCGGATCGGCCCGGTAGCTTATAAACTTGATTTACCCGCCGAGCTGGGCAAGGTACATGATGTATTTCATGTGTCCCAGTTGAAGAAGTATATGTCTCATCCGTCTCATGTGCTTCAGCCTGAAAGGCTAACTTTAGAGCCGACCATGCGATCAGTGGAGACTCCGGTACGGATTCTGGACACTAAGACTCGAGACACTCGCCATAAGTCTGTGAGACTGGTGAAGGTTCTCTGGTCTAACCAGGACGTTGAGGAGGCCACTTGGGAGCTGGAAGATAAGATGAAGGCGAAGTATCCGTCGTTGTTCACTTCTTAGTATTTGTATGTATAGGGTACGGGGCGTACCCCTATTTAAGGGGGGTAGAACCGTTTCGGTCATATGTATGACATGTATTTGAATACATTGTCTGTGTTGTATGGTCATGTTGTTAGTGTTGTATTGTCATGTTGTTAATGTTAGGTCATGTTGTTAGTGTTGTATTGTCATGTTGTTAATGTTACAGACCGCTAAGTCTGAATAATGTTTTGTTGTTTGGACCATGGGTCCGATATGATGTAAGATGTTGTTAATGTGATATAGAAGTGTTGTTGATATGTGTTCTCATGTTCTAATGTTTAAGTTATGTGGAAGTATGAACTTTGGGGACAAAGTTCTTTTAAGGGGGGTAGATTGAAATACCCCAAACCTAGTAATGTTGTTTAAACACCTAAGTAGGGTGTAATAAGACTAAAAAGAGTCTTAGAAACCTTAGTAAACAAATTTAAACAAAAGGAAACACAAATGTGCTTTAAAGTCAATAAGAGCCAAAATGTGCTCTAAGCTTGGGATAAACTTGGGTAAGACCTAATGAGCTTACCAAGACCTCATTTATATACTAATAAACATATTAAACCAATTACCAAAGAAAACCAAGCTTGAAAACAAGTTAAAACACAAAATGTGCTTTAAGAAGTCTTAAAGCACGTTTTTGAAAAATTGTCTTGTAAATGAGTTTTGAGTGGCTAAATGTCCATCATTACTCTTAAATATATATGTGTACTATATAGTATCACATTTGGGTGGCCATATTAATGGGAAATCAAAAATTTCACTTCTAAGTGCCTTGTTTAGGTGAATAGTAACTTTTACAAGCTAGTTTATAACATATGTTGTATTAAGTAATTAAATTGACAAACAAAGACTAAAACACCCTCACACTAATAAAGGGGGCCGGTTTTATAAGTGTGTGACTCACCACTCTTTAGTTGATAATATAAGTAAGTAAAGAAAAGTAATTAAACTTACTTTTTACTTTATAAGCATAAATATCTCCTTAAAGCAAATTCTATCTTCATTCTCTCATTTCTTTCCTTCATTCACACGGTTTCCCACCTCTCTTCTTCCTTCTTCCTTGTTCTCTCACGGTAATACCACCACCACCATTAGAACTCTAGCTTTGACCACTTGTAAAATCTTGCTCACTTGTCCAAATCAAAAACAACACCCGCCAATCTCTTCCTCTCATCAAGCTCTTCATTCCTATCTTCTCAAAACTCCAAGAGCCCCATTTCGGTGCCAAGGTGTTCCACCATTGAAGGAGCTTGAGCTTGTATTTTGACATATTGTTGATCTCCTTTGCTTCTAGGTAAGGAATCTCAAAGAAAAATCATGTTTCCCTCCATGTTCTTACCTTGACCGAAAATACACATTGATATAGCTCTTTGTGTGACTTTGTTCTAGCTTCATTTCAACTCTTCATGGACTAGGTGGAGTCCTCTCTTGTTATATATTCAAACTCTCTTCAAAGATCAAGGTAAAACAACTACATTAATGTTTTTTTTTGAAACAATGTAAATTAGGGTTTACAATGAGATGAAGCCTATAGCTTGATTACTCATTATAATGTTTGTACATTGTCTAGAACTTGACAAGGAATCAAAATACCATACGGTTTTGTAAGGAAACAAGAAGGAAGTGTTTTGGAAAAAGTGGTATCAGAGCGAAGTATCGCTCTGATATTAGATACCGAGCTTAGGGATATACCGAGTTTAGGAAACCTACGACATATACCTAAGGTGAACAGAATTTGGAAAGGTTGACCACTAACTAAGTGTGGAGATACCTTATTATCGGGAAGCGTTACAATCGTTGGACTATAAGTTGCAAGCATAATGCTAATGAGATGTTTCATCCTAATTCAGATGGCAGGTAGACCACGAGGTACAGGCCGCGGCGCTGTACTGATGTAATGGGTGTGACCAGGGTGATGATACTACGGCACAGACCATGCTGAGGCAGTTGCAGCCGCCGTAGCTCAGCTGGTACCCTACTTAGTTGCTGCTATACAGCAAGGGCGACAGCCCGGAGTTCAGCCACCGCCACCACCGCCACGAGAGACCAATTGGGTAAAGGCGTTGGCTGATCTGAGGCCGCCCTCATTCAGTGGGGAGACAGATCCCCGTAAGCTCGAGGCATACATCTCCGAAATGGAGACCGCCTTCGAAACCCTAGCACCACCTGAGCAGGTCAAGGTACGACTTGCTGCTTACTACTTGAAGGGCTCGGCACAAAACTGGTGGAAGCTTGTGCGCGAGGGTAGAGTTGCTGACCCAACGTTTCAGTGGAGGGAGTACACGGCTCTGCTGCGAGCCAAATACTACCCTATACATGTGCAAGAGGCCAAGCGCCTGGAGTTGGACAATCTGAGGCAAGGGGATAAGATGACGGTAGATGAGTACTACTCAGCCTTCATCGGACTTATCCACCTGCTACCGGATCTGGGTTACTCAGACCGGATCCTTGTGAACCGTTTCTACAACGGACTGAACTATCGCCTACGCTACGGCATGGGGCCTACAGGATTTACCACTTTGCAGGTAAAAGAAACTACAGTGTAATGTGAATAAGTGTGTACAAGTGTTAATGTGTTGTGAGTTTATTTGGCGGGGCATAACTGACACCCTAAGTATAGGAGTGCTATCATGCCGCTGCTATTGTGGAGATCACCGTCCGTCTGAGGGACGAGGAGAGTGCGCTCAAGCGCAAGGCTCAGAACGAGGGCCAAGGCACGCAAGGGCAGTGGGGAGGGAAGAAGAAGAAATCATACCCCCAGTCCCAGAAAGGACAGCAACAAGGTGGCAAGGGCCAGACCCAGACCACCACTGCTGAGGAGCCTCTGCAGCTCACCTATGCGTATGCGGCCAAGCCCCTACGTTCTTACCCACCTAAGGGTAATTGTCTAATCCTGTGTGATAAGTTAGAGTATATATTAATAAGTTGTGGAACAAGTATTGATTGTGTGTTGTGATAGCGCAGCTAGCACGGGCTCTGGACCGGAGCGCCACTATTACTGCAAGTGGTGCAACGGAGACCACCCCGGCAAGGACTGCAAGGGTAACGATGTTCAGTGCCGATACTGTAAGAAGATGGGTCACCGTGACCATGAATGTTGGCAGAACCCGAACAGTAGGAACTACAGGCCCAAGGGGCAATGGAAGGGTAAGGCCACTGCGACCACCGATGGCCAGAAGACGGCGAACCAGCCACCCCCAGATCAGAGGTACACGGAGTCCCAGAAGGGGAAGGGGACGGGGTCCAACAAGGCCACCCTGAATGTGGTGGACCGGTCTGAGGCGCCAGGGCCCTCTTCTAGACCAGGTACCGCCCAAATTGTTAAATGAAATAAGTGTCTGCATACCGCATTTCATGCATGTGTGTGAGTGAGTTTAAATAAACAACCATGTGAGTAAAGTAAATAAATGAAGTATAGTGTGAGATTTACCTAATTAGAGTACTCTAAACTTAAAGGAACTTTCAATATATGTTATCCAATCCCACCCACACCAAACCCTGAAGAGACCACCCTCAACATCACCGACTTTCCATTGGAGCAATGTCAGATTATCCAGCCAGGTATGATACTCTTAAATGGATACCTGACACCGGAGGCACAAATCCATATCATCAGACGATGCGACGAACTCGGACCAAAACTTGTAAAAAAAAAAAAACAGAAAAGAATGTGACTTATGTAGTTAACCCTAGGGTGTATAATGAAGGTAACCTAGGGTAAGATAGACATTAAAACATGTCATACAATCATGTTAAAAACTTAGTAAGTTTGAAGTTAATAAATAATTAACCGACATACTAATGTGTTTAGGATTCTCTCAAGGTGGAAATCAGTCGAGGCAAGGACCAAGGTATGGTTTTCTTGCAGTCTGTTGCCTACCGGTTTACACCGGCTTGTGTGTTGTTTGTTTTTCTGTGTGTTTATGACTTTGTAAGATTAAACCATGTAAAGAGTTTACAGTTGTTAAATATCATTATGTTGTTAACTATGACTCTCTCTCCCTTGTGTGTCTAACAAGACTTGACCTATTATTATGGATTGTTTATGGAGTTCAATGTTGAACTACTGACAAGGGCTAACGGGGAAGTGAGGAGTCCCGCTGTTCCGGCCACGCGTGTGGGTATGGGAGTCGATGTCATAACCGGTTCGATTCTCTCTGTATGTTATGGTTAAGTTTCCAATTTGGTTTCTAACCTTCCTTTAGCTTAACCAAGGCTATTTTACTGACTCACGTCGGGCCACAGGGGCATACTATGTGTTATTTCGGTGTGCTTGGATCACTATATCCGAGGCACCTTGTGTTAAGTTAACTGTCCAATCTAACCGGACGGTAACGAGTTATGTAACGAGCTAAGTATGAGCGTGGCAACATTCTCTAAGCTCTCAATGGGGACTAATTGTGTGGGTTCTCTTCCTAAAAGGAACTGTATGTTTGTGAAGTGTGTTATGATGTGTACAATACCCGTGTTATGTTATATATGTATGTGTTGTGTGTGTTGAAATAAATACCATGTCATCATGACAAATAGTTGCGCGCATTCCGGTAGTCGATGGACTGCGCGTTAACCATGCCAGCCAAGGGTTGCTGACCCCCTCGGGGATCCATATTTCTTTTACTGCAGGATGAGGATCGAAGAAGCAGAGTGGCTCTAGATCCTAGAGAGTAGTTTACTTTTGGAGTACTTTTGGATGTTGCCCGGGTTGCGCCTGTGCTCCCGTGGCGTATTATATACTTGCTTATGATGGTTACAGTGACGGTATACGGTGAAAGGATTTTGTAAACACTCGGTATTATGTTGATGTATATATATGGTTGTTAGTTCTACGCTCGGGAGTCTGATCGTCAGACCGGTACAATTGTATTTATTCAGCCTTGTTAGCCACGTGGGTGGTTGACGGCATTGTAGCACCAATCGTTTAGTTACCGTTTAGTTGTTTATTTTCCGCTGCGATTCCAAGTATAGTTATGTGCGTAGTAGGGGTGTTACAGTTCCAAACACCCGGCACCAAACCTCATCAATTACAACTTATAAAATTACAAAAGCTACGGTCTGAACTCGAGAAAAACAACATAAACATAACTACTGGTAAAATAGAATAACTCTCCACAATTCCTAATTCCCATCCCAATCACTCATGCTCTTCGTGGCCACCTGTATAAACAATTTATACCTGCAAGATGAAACCAAGCAGCCCACCCCGGGAGGGGTGAGTCAATTCCCTGAAATGGAACTGGTACAATTCTCCAATACAATCTTTAAAACATAACTCTTCAAAATAACAGTAACTTGAAATTAAACTCTTGAAAGTAAAACAGGGAAACAAGGCACTTTAAAATCACCAAGCCAAAGATAACAAGTTAAGGATAATGATAAATAAAAGAAAGGTAAAGTTAGTCAATCCAAAAACCACACCATGAGTTAGTGAACATCCAGTGCTCAATTTATAATCAATTCTAGTTAGGAGTAGAAAGACTCAGATAGTCACAAAGGACTAGAAATGAAAAGATAGATCCAAGAACCAATAACTCAATAGTGGAATAAAAACAACTAGGGGAGATGGCCCCCACCGCCAAGTACGTCCTTTTAGGACAGGGGATATACAACCCCTCACTGTCTACTACGTCCCTTTTGGGACAAGGGATATACAGCCCCACACTGTTTACTACGTCCCTTTTGGGACAGGGGATATACAGCCCCTCATTGTTACCATTGAAGACGCGCGCACGTCACAACAAAAGATTCAGCTCATGGATGAAACAATATCCAGAGTCAAAGGAAGAATTACCAAGATTGTCCTTTTCCATATTCCCACTAGAACACTAATTGCACCTGAGCAATACCAAAACACTCAGTCCTACAGAGTGCAGAAGCATAAACCCTAGGTAGTTAATGTTTAGTGAGACAACCAAATAGAAGGAACCAATAACCATGTAAGTTTCTAATTCAAGGCTCAGTTAGTCACATCAAGCTGAGTTAGTCACACAAATAGTTTTCCTTAGAAATCAATTTAAGAACAGTTGGTGTTTCCAAAGCATTCCACAAAGCCCATTAGCAAAAGTATCTGAGTACGAGAAATCATACTTGGTCAACGCTGTAGCAGTTCTAGTAAACTCGTGCAAACATTCAACAATTCTCTGAGGAACATTGAAGATAATTTACTATCAATAACCTGTACCCTAAGTTAAACTTAAATAAATTCCTCTCTCTCTTATTTCCAAATCTCAATTATCTTATAAGCCCTCGCTTAAATGTTATGTATAACCTTTGACTTATTTTAGAAGGTTGTATAGCCCAAGGTTGTAGGATCAAGGAATGTATTTTATTAACACCTGCTAACTGTCCACTCCTATCCACTTTATTCATATTTAACCACAATCCTCACATTCAAGACTTTTGAGACCTTTATATCATAAATGTGTTTGTATTATATAATTAAATCTAAGAATTTCAATAATAATCTTAAGCTCAATACCTTTATTCTTAATTTAGAATAAACATTGTATTATGACCTATGATGGATTCATCTCAGAATACTATACTGTTATTCCACAATGTAAAGATTATGTATTTAAACAATATCTACTAGATAACCCATTATGATTAAGTCTTTCCCTTAACTTAATTAAGATCTACATCTTGTATATTGGAATTGTAGTGTTGTAGACGCATTTTATTATAACTTAATTGAACTGCTAAACTCAATTATCTCATCTTTAGTTCAGAATGACTTTTAATTACAACCATCTAATAAACTTGTCATAAGATGTTAAATTGTTTCTCATCCTGATTAACTATACTATAGTTAACTTAGATTTAACGAATTAATCTTACATTTAGTATTCACAAGGTATATTATATGTTTTATTATTACCTATACAATAAGGTGTTTAGTATAACCTTTTATGTATCCTTACTTACATTTAATTTCCTAAATGTTTTATTTTTACACACATTCCCCCCATAGTCTATGTACAATCCTTTTATACTAAACTTCAATAAACTTAAGTCTTAAATACGTTTTAAATTGCTTTATAAACCTAAGGTTTCAAAGGAATAACTTAATAAATTAATTCTGAAATACCCCAAACCTTGATATGTTGTTAAACATTTAAACTATGGTATGTAAAGGCTAAAAAGTGCCTTAGAAACATCAGTGAACAATTTAAACCATAGTAAATGCATTAAAGCACTAAGACACAGTTTGAGCAAAAACATGCTCTAAGCTATGAGTGAACTTGGTTAGGACCCAAAGAGCCTACCAAGACTTAATAATATTCAATTATGATTTAATAGGGCTAATTAAGTCCTTAGGAAACCTTGGTAGACATTGGAACCAAACAAAACACAAATAAATACCTTAAAGTCAATAAGAGCAAAAATGTGCTCTAAGCTTGGGATAAATTTGTATAAGACCTAATGGTCATACCTATACCTTATAAATATGTTAATGAACATATTAAATCAATTACCAAAGAAAACCAAGCTTGAAAACAAGTTAAAACACAAAAAGTGCTTTAAGGAGTCTTAAAGCACGTTTTTGAAAAATTGTCTTGTAAATGAGTTTTGAATGGCTAAATGTCCATCATTACTCTTTAATTAACATGTGTACTATATAGTATCACATTTAGAAGTCTATATCAATGGGAAATCAAAAATTTCACAACAATGTGCCTTGTTTTCATGAATAGTAACTTTTATAAGCTAGTTTGTAACATATAATGTTATAAGTAATTAAATTGGTCAACAAAGACTATAATACCCCTTATGTAATAAAGGGGGCCGGTTTTTAAGTGTGGTGACTCACCACTCTTGTTAACATATCAAATAAGTAAAGAATGACTAGTTAAGGTACTATTTGCTTTATAAGTTACAAATATCTTCTAAAAAGCAAGTCTATCTTCATTCTCACTTCCTTTCTCATTTCACACGGTTCCAACCTTCTCCTTCCTCCCTTCTTGCTGTTCTCTCACGGTAATACAGCACCACCACCATAGAAGTCCATCTTTGATCTCTTGTAAAATCTAGCTCACTTATCCAAATCAAAAACAAACACCACCATTCTCTTCCTCTCATCAAGCTCTTCATTTCTATCTTCTCAAAACTTCAAAAGCCCCATTTCGGTGCCATGGAGTTCCACCATTGAAGGAGCTTGAGCTTGTCTTTCCACATATTATTGATCTCCTTTGCTTCTAGGTAAGGAATCTCAAAGAAAAATCAAGTTTCCTCCATGTTTTGTTGTTGACCGAAAATACTCATTGATGGAGCTCTTTGTGTGACTTTGTTCTAGCTTCATTCCAATCTCTTATGGACTAGGTGGAGTCCTCTCTTCATAGATATTCAAACCCTCTTCAAAGATCAAGGTAAAACAAGTACATTAATGTTTTTGAAACAATGTAAATCTAGGGTTTACAATGAGATGAAGCTTAAAGCTTGAATACTCATTATGTTGTTTGTACAATGTATAGAACTTGACAAGGAATCAAATATCTTACCGGTTTTATGAGGAAACAAGAAAGAAGTTTGAGTGGAAAAGAGGTAAATATACTAACCTAATGTGGTATAATGCCTTAGGAGAAATGAGCTTATAATGCTTGTTAAAACTACCTAAAGAGCAAATGGTGAATGACTTAGTAAAGTGTTCTTAAGAGACTAGTAAAAGAACATATGTTTTGGTGTATGTATTTGCAGGTCAAAGGCATTATTATGTGGGAAATTCAGTGTTTAAGTTTAATGCAATCTAAGGGCCTAGGTGCCAAGCAATTTAAGTTATGCACTATATTGTGATGTAGTGCTAAATGTGTGAAGTTTGTGTATAAAAATGTGTTTGATGGATTTTAGGTGTTCTTGGATGAAATAAGGTAAAAACCTAAGTGTTTGGATGTGAGTATATACAAGAGAAGCTATGGCAAAATTTGGAAAATGTGTAAGAAGTTCTAAGTGTTTTAAGTAAGTTTTGGTGAACAAATGTTTTACTTGGGAAGAAAACATGTATTAAGGTGATTTAGAGTGATGCAAGGATTTAGGTGTTATCTTGGAAGTTCTAGAAATCAAATGAGTGTTTCTAGGGTGTGTCAAAGTCTTGGAGAAGTTTATATAAGGTTTAGGTAATGATTGATGAATAAGGAGAGAATGATGTATAGGTAAGATGTGAAAAAGGAGGTTTAGTTAGTAAGAAAAGAAGTTGAGAGAAGATGTTAAGGTGTAGAGGAAACACCTTGGTGTAGTGGTCATTATTGGTGAACTACCACTTAGAAATCTTAAGGAGAAAACATCCCAAGTGTTAGGAATTTTGTAAGAAATTTGTGAATGATAAAATGGTTTTGGTGAGTGATTTAAAGAGTTTAGCACATGGCTAAAGGTGTGTTTGAAGTGCCCAAATAAGGTGTTAGTGTACTATATGGGGTGAAGTTTGGAGTTGAATGAGAAAAGGAAAAAAGGGTCAGGGGCAGACCGAACTTGCGACCGAACTTGCAAGTTCGGTCGAGCCCAGTTTACCCTGCGAGAATTGGCTTCTGGAATGGACCGACCTTGGGGACCGGACTTGCAAGGTCGGTCGGGCTTGTATTTTGTGTACGGATTGAGTTTCTGGAACCGACCGAACATGGGACCGGACTTGGCAAGTTCGGTCGGGCTAAATTTTCAAAGGGAAGAAACTCTCGGGAATAGACCGAACATGCGACCGAACTTACAAGGTCGGTCGGAGTAGAAAATTTTGACGGAAATGTGTTCTGGAATGGACCGAACTTGGACAAGTTCGGTCGGTAAGGTCGGTCGGACCAAAAATGTTGTTTAAGGTTATGAAATGATATGTAATGATGGGGATTGATTAGTAATGATGTTATAAAGTTGTTAAGGACATGTTAGGTGAGTTTTAATGACAATTAAGTGGGTGAAAAGTTGTATTGAAATGTAAAAGTAAAACAAGTTAAAAAGTGAAGTTGTGTAACTAAGTTAACGGGGAAAAAGTTATAAGCATTAGACATTAAGTAATCATGCTACCCCGATGTTAATAAAAGTACATGTAATGTTATCAGTGTTAGAGAATTGCTCGAGGAACATAAGTGGACGTGGTAAAGTGGACTCCGGTGACAGGTATGGTTTTCTTGCAACCTGTGTCCTACCGGATTACACCGGCTTGTATGCCAATGTGTTTTTCTGTATGTTTGCCACGTTGTAAGATAAAACATGTAATGAGTTTACAGTAATTCATATATGTGGCGTGTTCAACTCCGATACCATTTAACCTCGGCAGTGTTAACCTTAGTTAACTGAGTCTAGGAACACATGAGAGTTCGGTATTCGGAGTAAACGACCCGAACCATGGGACGTACTAACCACGGCTATGCGTGTGTTAATTGTGTGATATGTGTATGTGAACGTAGGGATCTCCCTTGTGTGTCTAACCCAGTTGTACACCGTATGGTGTGTAGTTATGATAGACTCCATAGTGGGGTTCTAACTAATATCTAAAGTAATTATGTACTAACAGTGGTGAGGAATCCGGTTTGGCCGGTCGCGCGTTGTTTGGGAGAGGGTATCCTTCTTAGCCTTACCCTTCTCTTTGTTATGGTTGTTTCCCTCACGGGTTATGATCTCCCATTAGCTTATTCCAAAGCTTAGCTATTCTGACTTATGATCGGTTTAGGGGGAACATGTGTTTGTGTGGTGTGTTCGGGCCTCCAAACCCGAACCGCCTTAACTTAAGTTACTCGTCCAACTATTAGGACGGTAATGAGTGTTGTTGTTATTGTATAACGAGCTTATCATGAGACTGGCAACATTCTCTAGGCTCACCAGTGTATAAACAATGTTTGGGTCGGTTCCTAAGAGAACCATTCCCGTTATGTTATGTATTTTTGTTGTGATGCAATATCTATTGCGGTGTTATGTTGTGCACGTTGAAACGTGCAAAGTGTTGTTGTGTGATGTTATGTAGTGTATGTTATATGTTGTAAAATGTGGAGTATGTGGATCATGGATATGAATCCCAGTTTGAGAAAAGAGGCGTTTAAGGATAACCCGATTTAAGGGTAAGTGTCGTCTATTAAGGAAGTAGCTCCATAGAGGAGGAACACTCTAGGGATAAAGATTACTATGAGTGACTTATTAAGTAAGGATATATCATCCGTTTGTTGAGCCGTTGAGGCGAAATGATTATGTGTTGTGTGTTTACAGTTGCATGCATGATTTAAATATAATCAACCGCATGCTAAGACGACAATTAGTTGCGCGTGGCCCGGTAGCATGTGGGCTGCGGGATTACCATACCAGCAAAGGTGCTGAGCCCCTTGGGGGCCACCCTTTCTCTTCTTTTCCTATTTCAGGTACAGAGAGCTGGAAGCCATTCGAGAGTAGGACGGGGTAGACATTGTTCGTGGGTAATCATTTAAGTGTATATATACAGCAGGTGTAGTAAGACCGAAATTGTTGTCGGCATCAGTTTATTAGTACTCGGTATAGTTGAAGGGTGTATGTTGTTGTTGTGTTAATGGAAAGGGATAGTAATGTGTAGTTGCTCGGGAATTTAGCCCATCAGACCGGTACAATGTATATGTATTAGCCTTGTTAGCCACGTGGGTGGCTAACGGCGTGTAACACCAACGAGTTAAGTAACGTGATGAGGTTTGTTTTCCGCTGCAGTGTATTGTAAGTGTGTTAATGTTGGATGGGGTGTTACAAAAAGTGGTATCAGAGCGAAGTATCGCTCTGATGACTGAATTACCGAGCTTAGGAAGTACCGAGTTAGGATTTTAGTACTTTGGGTTAAGGGTTGAGTGATAGCGTGAGAGATACGCTAGATAGGAATTTCCAGTGTGTACTGGAAACCTACAATATCCATCCCGCCCTCCACAACCCCTGTTTTATAACTTGGGCAACAACGCCAGAGAGATGGAAGTCCTCTCTTACTCGGGAATACCCGATCTGGCTGTTACTAAGTACCTCTAAAGGCACGGAGAACCTGTCATACGGTAGATCCCGAAAATTGGGAATCCTGGAGACGGTCTCCATCTGAACAATGTTAACCGTATTAAATAGCGAAGAATGAAGAATCTTGTGTATAGAAGAATAGAGTTTCCGGCAACCTTGGTCGACATGCGGAGCAGTCGAGAACAACCAGCTTGCAACACACCGACCGTGCAATAGGCAAGAAGTGGATTAATGGAACCCGAGACAAGTGTCTACGGAACCGCAGTTGTTAAGTGATACACCAACGGTATACCAACCGCTAAAGGAACTACAACGTAGTGCCCAAACAAGAGACAAGTCTCAGTAACCACGACAAATACGTGGAATGGGCTACGAAGGAGATATAATACTAAGTAAAAGGGGTCTCCCAGAATGGGAAACACCCTAGTTGATGATTATCATGTGAAGATAGTGAGAAGTCACCTAGAGGAGTTATTGTCAAGACAGTAAGATCAGTGAGGGCCAACAAGGCCACTGATGACTGTGCGGGTAAAAACAATACCACAACCGGTATGTGTTAAACCGATAGCCAGTTAGCATGGCGCACTTGCTATAGCAAGTGCTGCTATAACAGGGCTATTCGGAAATTTATAACCACCACAGGGTACTTAGTAAAGTACCATGAAGTTAAACGAGACCACTATGACCATGGAAGGGCTTGATAGCCTAACCTCTGTAACTGTAAGTACACCAGTCGGCAAGACGCTAGACTTGGTAAAGGTAAGAAGATGTTGTGAAACCATGAAAATTTTCTTTCAAACTCAGATATACTCAAGCCCGTTTCTTTTCAAAACCAGATTTTCTTTCAAACCAACACTTCTTTCTAACCTTCTTTTAAACCAAACCCGTAAAACCAAGGACAGTTGACGAGGATACAACAATGGGTAAACTTTCCCTCGAATAAGTTCGGGAAGCAAGGAATGAATATTGTCACGGGACAATATAAGGGAGTTGACAACAGAATACTTCACCTAGGCGTGTGACGGACACTACGAGTGTACCAACTGAATTGTGGGACGACCGCACTCCGATAGGAGCTTGTAGGCCTGACAGACCTACTTATGGGTTAGTTGGGTAAGTAGTAATGTATCAGTAGGGTACCCCACATATGTATACAAGTAGAGTCCGGAACACGGGAAGTAGTCGACTCCATACTACGGTCAGCAGTATAAATCAAGCAAGGGCTAAGGATTACAAGGAATAATTGAAGTTAAGGAACTCAGTTAAGTTAACGAGATTAAAAGGATTAGTGAATTCCTTTCAAGGAAATGTTTAAGAGTCAGGAGGTGCGAAGTGCACCAACTGTAATGAAAAGACATCGTATACGTCTTAAGGGTCCTCAGGGATAAACATGTTAGCTAGAACGGAGACCCAGCCTGTGCATGGCAAGGAAGATGCCTGATGTGGACACATTAATGTGCAATGGACGGGATGAAACTCGCAGAATGAGTACCTACACTACCAGGAAATGTTGATCTTCACAGAAGGAGATAATAAGCCAGTTAAGAACGCAAACGGCGTGGCTAACTGAGTATACCAATAAGTGTGAACCTGATGTAAAGGCATAACTTAGCAACACCCAGGAGCGATCCTTGAAGGGTGTTTGCATCAACGATAATTGAATAAGATAACGTGACAGAAACACAAGGGTTGAAACTAACACCCAGTTTAGACATAAGTTGTCATGGAACGGACTGACAATCCTAAGGGGCATTCCATGAAAGGAAACAGAATGCAACGACCTTGTCACGGAGCCCAATATAATATCCAAATCATGAAATGTTGCACAGAGAAATAAATGAATGTGGACAGCTTACAACGAGCGCATCTCAAGACAATAAGGCTTATAAGCCACAAGCAAGATATGTTATGTAAGTTTGATCGATTGCAGGACTTTATGTTATACAAGTAAAGAGAGTGGTAAACGAACCACTGCATTAAGAGTGGGGATACCTCTCGATATTGTGAGACCGCAGGAGCGGTAGTTATGTAAATCAAGTTCAAGAAATATGTTAAGGATGGACGGCGTTATTATTGAAAGAGAGTAGTTAGCTTAGTAGTATGTGTGTATAAAGTGAAACACTGAGCTGAATAATGCCGGCTTGTGACGCGAATGATCGATGCTCAAGGAGCATTCGGTAGTCATCCAGATGAATAACGAACCATAATATAAGTATGAGTGTGGAAGTTAATGTGACAGTAAATACCATGCAAGTTAGTGTTATGTTATACAATAAGCACGGTGCACAGTAAGCGACCGTTGTATAAGTGTTGTTAAATAATGATATGGCAGATAAGAGCAGCTATGAATTAAATTCAGTGGTGATGCAAGGTAAGTGATGATAAACAGACAGGGCAATAAGCCAGTGATAAGTACTGTGTGATGAGGAACTCAGTGAGAATTCCATGGCGAATCGCATAAGGGATTTACTGTCAAGAGTTTACGCCTCTGCACTCTGTATGACTGAGTGTTTTGGTATTGCACTTGCGCAGTAATGATCGAGTGGGATAGCTAGGAATTGGAAACATGTTAATTGTGGAGGAATAATGTTATAAAGGCCGATGCATAAGAAATGCAAAGCCGTACCAATAAAAGAGTACTTGTACAAAACCAAATGTGGAGGCATGATTAACAGTAAGTGACTACGGTAGCACCAACTGCCAAATATCGGTATGGAATATACCCCAAATGTTGTAAATAGCTGAGAGAGCACTACACACTAGGTAGTAGCTCAATCTCAACCGACAGTAAGTCGGAAGGGAACAAGTCAATCATTGTGAAATACATAGTTGTATACACAGTAAATTGTTATGGAAGTGGATAGAAAGTTTATAACTCACCGAATTCGCTAACGGTAAGAGATACCACGCGTCGGTTGAGAAACCATTGTTACCAAGATGAAGGTGACAATTGGGGATGTACAATACAGTAAGAATAACAAATGGAGCAATTAAGCTCTACAGTTATTAGAGTTTCGCAGCAGAAACTAGTGAGCCAGTGATTCAAGTGTTGAATGTGCATGGAGAACATGAGTGAATGGCTAATTAGTAACGCCTAGAAGCCTAACAGGCCAAAATCAAAACCAACTAAGAGTTTAAACAAACTCCAATGAGAATTCTTGGTTTAGGAACTAAACCGCCAATATGGTTAAGATCCTCTAATCAGAATCCATTGTGTAATAGACCGCGTGGAAGTTAAAACACTTCACGACGGCAGAACATTTAAGCCAATGTTTAGTGATTGATTACGCGGGCGTAATCCCTTTTAAGGGGGGTAGAGCGCAAAACCACTTAGTGTATATTACCGTACAAGAGTACGTAGTGTATGTGACTTATATTGTGCATTGCACAAAATTATTGTTTTGATGATTGGTGTGTGTGTTACGTAAACATACACATTCATTCATGGTTTAATTGTGGTAATTGCGCACAGAAGATGCGAATACCATTGTGATAAGTGTGTGTATTTGTTAACAGTTGTGTGGATAGTACAAGTGTGGGGAGTAGAGAAACTCCCGGGGGAACAAAAGCCCCGACAGTGTATAAATGTGAAATGGTGTGTTGTATTTTGATAAAATATATATGTATATATATACTATATAGTGATTCATGAAAAGGCATGATACCGACATAGAACCTAGTGAGAATAAGATTCCCTAGGTAACAACATTAAAGTGAATGGAAATAACTGATAGACGAAGTCCTATCCATTGGAGATGTTATGATCATGACTAGAATGATTTAAAAGATAGAAAATTGGAAATGAGTGATTTATTTGATGCTTGAAAATGAAGTGGGAGGTGGAACTTGATTTGCATGTGATCAAGGGAAGCCGAACACAAATTGGGGTGGAAGGATAGTCCAACACTGATGCTGATCACATCAGGGTTGGATGATTCTTGAAGCTCCCTATAAGTGGTCACAAATAACCACGCTAAGAAAAGAAGCAAAGAGCTTAAGTTGGACTTGGAGTTGTGTGTGTTTTCAAAAGGATTTTCAATTGGTATTTATAAAACGTTGATAGATACTTTACATAATTAAAGTTCTCTTGCTTAACCTCACAAGGAAATTTTAAATTTAAGTGATTGTTTTGATCTCCCAAAGGCACGGGGACGGAAAGTGTCCATCGCGACCGGGTTCTGCGGGATCACAGTGTATATCAAAGATATTTTTGATTGTTATACATGCTATGACATGTTGTTTGGTATGTGTAATAAATGTTATTTTGACTTTGAGTTCTAAAAGTGTATGCTATCAAGACCTATGAGTCTAAATGTGTTGTGTTACATAGACCTATGTGTCTAAAGGCTGTTATGTTATCAAGACCTAGGTGTCTAAATGTTGTTATGTTACCCAAGACCAGAGAGTCTAAGGGTTGTTATGTATGTGTAAGTGTTGTTAAGATACCCGGACCATTGAGTCCGAGGTTATCATGTGAGTATGTTATGTTATGTATGGATGTGAATGTGTTACCCGGACCATTAAGTCCGAGGTTGTGATGCAAAGTGTGTTTGGTTATGGAAGTTTTATTTCCATAAGTAATCCCCGTATTCTAATCCAAGGTGTGTGGGAAATGTGAACTTCGAGGACGAAGTTCTTTTAAGGGGGGTAGATTGTAATACCCCAAACCTTGATATGTTGTTAAACATTTAAACTATGGTATGTAAAGGCTAAAAAGTGCCTTAGAAACATCAGTGAACAATTTAAACCATAGTAAATGCAATAAAGCACTAAGACACAGTTTGAGCAAAAACATACTCTAAGCTATGAGTGAACTTGGTTAGGACCCAAAGAGCCTACCAAGACTTCATAATATTCAATTATGATTTAATAGGGCTAATTAAGTCCTTAGGAAACCTTGGTAGACATTGGAACCAAACAAAACACAAATAAATACCTTAAAGTCAATAAGAGCAAAAATGTGCTCTAAGCTTGGGATAAATTTGTATAAGACCTAATGGTCATACCTATACCTTATAAATATGTTAATGAACATATTAATCAATTACCAAAGAAAACCAAGCTTGAAAACAAGTTAAAACACAAAAAGTGCTTTAAGGAGTCTTAAAGCACGTTTTTGAAAAATTGTCTTGTAAATGAGTTTTGAATGGCTAAATGTCCATCATTACTCTTTAATTAACATGTGTACTATATAGTATCACATTTAGAAGTCTATATCAATGGGAAATCAAAAATTTCACAACAATGTGCCTTGTTTTCATGAATAGTAACTTTTATAAGCTAGTTTGTAAC
Organism: Limonium bicolor; assembly: GCA_023374045.1. Lineage (NCBI taxonomy): Eukaryota > Viridiplantae > Streptophyta > Magnoliopsida > Caryophyllales > Plumbaginaceae > Limonium > Limonium bicolor. The sequence goes on from CM041781.1 coordinate 135,713,713, forward strand.
ATATAATGTTATAAGTAATTAAATTGGTCAACAAAGACTATAATACCCCTTATGTAATAAAGTGGGCCGGTTTTTAAGTGTGGTGACTCACCACTCTTGTTAACATATCAAATAAGTAAAGAATGACTAGTTAAGGTACTATTTGCTTTATAAGTTACAAATATCTTCTAAAAGCAAGTCTATCTTCATTTCCACTTCCTTTCTCATTTCACACGGTTCCAACCTTCTCCTTCCTCCCGTCTTGCTGCTTTCTCCACGGTAATACAGCACCACCACCAGAGAAGTCAATCTTTGATCTCTTGTAAATCTAGCTCACTTATCCAAATCAAAAAAACAACACACCAGTCTCTTCCTCTCATCAAGCTCTCATTTCTATCTTCTCAAAACTTCAAAAGCCCCATTTTGGTGCCATGGAGTTCACCATTGAAGGAGCTTGAGCTTGTCTTCCACATATTATTGATCTCCTTTGCTATAGTAAGGAGGAATCTCAAAGAAAAATCAAGTTTCCTCCATGTTTTGTTGTTGACGAAAATACTCATTGATGGAGTCTTTGTGACTTTGTTCTAGCTTCATTCCAATCTCTTATGGACGAGGTGGAGTCCTCTCTTCATAGATATTAAACCCTCTTCAAAGATCAAGGTTTTAAACAAGTACATTAATGTTTTTGAAACATTGTAAATCTAGGGTTTACAATGAGATGAAGCTTAAGCTTGAATGAATACTCATTATGTTGTTGTACAATGTATAGAACTTGACAAGGAATCAAAACCTTACGGTTTTATGAGGAAACAAGAAAGAAGTTTGAGTGGAAAGAGGTAAATATACTAACCTAACTGTGGTATAATGCCTTAGGAGAATGAGCTTATCATGCTTGTTAAAACTACCTAAAGGCAAATGGTGAATGATAGTAAAGTGTTCTTAAGAGACTAGTAAAGAACATATGTTTGGTGTATGTATGTGCAGGTCAAAGGCATTATTATGTGGGAAATTCAGTGTTAAGTTTAATGCAATCTAAGGGTGCAGAATGGATTTGTCGTGAGTGATTTAGAAGAGGTGTAGTTGTTAAAAGAAAGAAATTAATACTCAAAATATCCGTCGGGCTGCAAATTTAAAACCCGGTCGTAGTAGAGTAGAAGACAGAAGCGGCCGGGGTCAAACCGTGGGACTTATAGCGAGCTAAAGTAGTTCCTAAGCTTGTCACAAAGGGGGGAAGTTAATTGACTTGTTTTTAGAGAATTAAAAGAGCAGATTAAATTACTGAGTGCAGATGAATTAAATGGAACTCCGGGTTCAGGTTTTATATAATCTGATTAATTATGCTATCTCTTCCGGTTTAATAAATTAGTTTGGCAAAATTCCTGTTTTTATCCTAAGGACTAAGTCATAGACCCTTAAGAACTCGTTTACCAGAAAATGCTCGGTCTAATCAAGGTTCGAGCAGTACTATGTAAACGGACGTTAAATTCGAGGAATTATAATTGCATCTGTAAATACTAACTTATTAAATCATAATAAGTTTTCTCCAGATTTACGGCTTAAATAACCTGTCTATTTATCACCTGGTCTGATCAAAATAGACTTAGGAAAACATTTTAATAAATTCATGTAATTTATTAAAATGGTGAGAGAAATCCTTTAAGCGTAACAAACTGTATTTATTAAAACCGGTAAAAATATTGATTACATAATTAAACAAACCATAATTAAAAACCTTGCCCGGAGCAAATCCTCCTTAGCCAGACATATTAACTGGTAATAAATCTGACAGAGGTTGGACGTAATAACAGCACGGAGACGTGATTAGTGAATGGAGAAATGGAGAGGTCGAAGAGTGAAACATGTACGTAGGTTATATAAGTGAAGTGGGTGAATTTGAGAATTTAGAGAACTGGGGTATGAGATGTACGTGAGTGTTAATGGAAGAGAATGAATGAGGTGAGAATGAGTGATTTTCTGGTTTTCTCCGTGCACTCGTATAAGGCTGTAGGGAATGGGTATTTATAGAAGAAATGAGAGTAGTCTTCCGTAGATATTTGCAGTTGATTGCCCACTTGAGTGCTTCATTGATTGAAGCATTGATTGCTTCATTCATTTATTGCAGGGGACAGTGGCGAAATGCGGGAGCGATTTAAGGTAGGTAGGCAGTGGTCGGAGTAGATAGATAAGGTGAAGAAGACGACTGCGCGAAGAAGAAAACTAGTCCGGCGTCCATTTTAGTCTTGACCGCGTCGAAGACCGCCTGGCGGTTTGGTGTGTGGTGTCCGCCTGATAAGTGGCGGTAGTGGTAGTGTTGTCCGCGAGGTAACGGGGCGGACAAGAGTGAGGAGACCGCTAGGCGGTTGCATGAGAGGAGTCCGCGAGGTAACGGGGCGGACAAGAGTGAGACGTCCGCTAGGTAACGGGGCGGACAAGAGTGAGACGTCCGCTAGTGGTTCCGCCTCTTTAGAGGCGGTTGTGTGTGAGAGGACCGCCAGGCGGTTGTATATGAGGTGACCGCCTGATATGGGGCGGTTGAAGCCTTGACCGTGGCCCATTTTCCTTCGAACTTTGACCGGCTCTAGATTCTTCATTTGGACTCCGTTTTCTGAGCCGTTTGCGTCTACGCGTTCGTCTCTTTGTCTACTTCACTCCCGGCTTGGTTTTCCTCATGTTAAACCAATAATTTTGTGAGATAAACAATAAAACATAAACTAGAGGAAAACTAACCGAAGTGGAGAAATGAGCAAGAAAAGTGCTGATATTAAACATGAAATACACCTATAAAACATGCTCATTTTGACACTTATCACACCCCCACACTTATCTTTTTGCTTGTCCTCAAGTAAAACCATGTACCTAAGCAAGTAGGAAATGCTCAATACTAACAAATATTATTATGAAGGGTAGGATAAAAAAGTCAATAGTTTATGATCTCTAAAACTTATTGAGGAGTGTGAAAAATTATCTGCTGGTGGCATAGGTGTGCTCAAGGTGAAAACAAAATAGAATTTCGGGGTATGATCTAAGGTACTTCAATGTTTCTTTTTTTTTGGTGATCCGAGAACTTTTACCATGGCCAACTTTTCTCAAGAATGGGCATTGAGGAGAAAATAAAAGGAAGAAAAGATTTATGCATTTGCTTCACTTTTGCATGAGGGATGAGAAAATGTAGGCATAATGCCTTTGTATTAAGAACACTCAACTCTCTTTTGTTGGTTACCAATGGTGTCTCGAAAGTCCCTTATTATTTGTATATTCTTTTTTTTTTAACAGAGAAATACCCCTTAGCAATCCCTAAGAGAGAAGACAGAAAGAAACCCTGAGCAATAAAATCCAACCAATTTGCAGATTATTTGGTCACACCGCATATAAAATGCTCCTCAAAAGTAATCAAATGAAATTTTGAAAAATTTTGTACCCTTTATCCTACAATTCATAATAGTATTAGTTTTTAAAGAGAACAACCTACATTAGCAAGGTACATAATTCAATTAGAACAAATGCGAGGTAAGCAGAAATAAGCAGAGAGACTTAACAAATTTTAAGCATTTTAGATGTCCTAGGTTCTTCCCCCACACTTAGCTCAAGCAATGCCCTCATTGCGTAGATGAAATAAAATTAATAGGGCAAGCAAAGTAAAGGAAAGAGTGTACTCCCCAGATTTCGTAGAGTGTGTAGAGCTCCCCCACACTTGAGTTGCTGTGGAATGTCATGAATTGAACCTGTAAAGAATATTCTACACAGAGAGAAGAACTCAAGTGAAGCCTGCATTTTATTATAGCAAATAAAAGGGAAATATAGTACAAAAAGGAAAAACATATTAAATTAAAGGAAAGTTAAAGATAGATAGTGGGTTGCCTCCCACCGAGCTGCCCGGGTTTAACGTCTCTAGCTAGACGTATTTGACCAAGTTTTAGTTTGGAGAAGATTCTGAGGGCGAATTGTCCTGCTGTTCTTGGACAAAATAAGTTGCAGATAGGTTAGTTGAAATATTGGAATGAGAATTATACCTTTTAAGACGTGCCCCGTTGACCTTGAAAGTTTCGCCTTGTTTGTTCTGGAGTTCAAAGGCACCGTACGGGGTCACACTAACAATTTGAAAAGGGCCGGCCCAATGTGACTTGAGCTTCCCTGGGAAAATCCTTAATCTCGAGTTATATAAGAGAACCCAATCACCAACTTCGAATTCCTTCTTGAGGATCATCCTGTCGTGGAACTTTTTGGTGCGCTCTTTATAGATCTTTGCATTCTGATAAGCCTGATCTCGCAGCTCTTCTAATTCGGTAAGTTGGAATTTTCTTCTCTCTCCTGCAGAAACCATGTCAAAGTTTAGGGCTTTGATTGCCCAATATGCTTTATGCTCCATCTCTACAGGAAGGTGGCATGCTTTTCCATAGACCAGCTTAAAAGGAGACATCCCGATGGGAGTCTTGAATGCAGTGCGGTAAGCCCAAAGCGCATCATCCAGTTTAAGTGCCCAATCCTTCCGTGATGAGTTAACCGTCTTCTGAAGGATCCATTTTAACTCTCGGTTGGAAACTTCTGCTTGACCGTTTGTCTGGGGGTGATAAGGTAAAGCTACCTTGTGACGTACCCCGTATTTGACCATAAGTGCTTCGAATAACGGTTGCAGAAGTGTGTTCCTCCATCACTAATAATAATTCTGGGCACGCCGAAACGGGTAAAAATGTGCTTCTTGAGGAATCTTGTTACTGTCTTTGCATCGGCATGATGACACGGTACAGCTTCCACCCACTTTGACACATAATCAACTGCCACCAGAACATATTCGTGGCCCTGCGAGGAAGGAACGGTCCCATGAAATCGATGCCCCAACAATCAAAGAGTTCTACTTCTAGTATCCCTTGTTGCGGCATCTCATGTCTCCTGGATGTGTTACCCATTTTCTGACAATTATCACATTGTCTGCAGAATTGGTACACATCTTTATGAAGGGTTGGCCAATAAAAACCTGAGGCCAGGATCTTGGCAGCGGTCCTCGTGGGTCCATGTGACCTCCGGCTTCCCGAGAATGACAAAAGTGAATGACGCTCGAAACTTCTTCTTCCGGGAGACATCGTCGAATTAACCCATCAGCACTAACTCGGAACAAGTACGGGTCCTCCCAGAAATAATGCCTCGAGTCAGAAAGAATTTCTTCTTCTGGGAGTAGGAAAATCGTAGGGTACTGTTCCTGAGACTAAAAAATTGGCCAGGTCTGCGTACCATGGCTCTTTACTTTGTGATGGAGAAGACAGTCTCGTCGGGGAAGAATTCGTTTATGGGCACACTATCCGTAGGAGTCACCAACCTAGAGAGATGGTCGGCCACGACATTCAGTTTCCCGCTCTTATCTTTGACTTCGATGTCAAACTCTTGAAGTAGAAGAATCCAGCGCAAAGGCGAGGCTTGGCTTCTTGTTTCGTGAATAAGTATTTGAGAGCGGAGTGGTCTGTATGCACGATGACCTTGCTTCCCCATAAGTAAGATCTGAACTTATCGAGGGAGAAAACTATAGCCAAAAGTTCTTTTTCGGTGGTCGTATAGTTTTTCTGCGCGTCGTTCAGTGTTCTGCTAGCATAGGCGATCACTCTCAAGATTTTCTCTTTCTTTTGGCAAAGAGCTGCTCCCACGGCATAGTCACTTGCGTCACACATGATCTCAAAAGGAAGAGACCAATCAGGTGGTATGACCAGGTGCTGTCACCAATTTTTGTGTTATTGTTTGGAATGCAGCTGAACATTTCTCATCAAAATGAAACGGGGCATCTTTCTGTAGCAGGTCGGTCAAAGGTTTGCTGATTTTGGAAAAGTCCTGAATAAACCGCCGATAAAATCCTGCATGCCCTAGAAATGCTCGTATATCTCGAACTGTAGTTGGTGCTGGTAACTTCTCAATAACCTCTACCTTGGCTTTATCCACTTCTATCCCTTTTGCTGATATTTTATGTCCAAGGACGATCCCGTCCTTGACCATAAAATGACACTTCTCCCAGTTTAAGACGAGATTCGTATCCTCACACCGTCTCAGGATCAAATCTAGTTGTGCCAAGCATTTGTCGAAACTAGAGCCATAGACTGAGAAATCGTCCATGAAGACTTCTATGCTCTGCTCGATGAAGTCAGCAAATATTGCTTGCATACATCTCTGGAAGGTAGCAGGGGCGTTGCATAGACCGAAAGGCATTCGTCGGTATGCAAAGGTACCATAAGGACAAGTGAAGGTTGTCTTGTCCTGGTCCTCAGGTGCGATTGGTATTTGAAAATAACCCGAGAACCCATCTAGAAAACAGTAGTACTCTTGCCCTGCTAGTCGTTCCAACATCTGGTCGATGAAGGGAAGAGGAAAGTGATCCTTCCTGGTGGCCAAGTTCAAACGCCGATAATCAATGCACATGCGCCATCCTGTGATCTTTCTTTGAGGGATAGTCTCTCCCTTCATTAATAACAGCTTCGATGCCCCCCTTCTTAGGGACAACTTGAACAGGACTGACCCATGGACTGTCAGAAATTGGATAGATGATGTCTGCGTCAAGGAGTTTCAGAACCTCCTTTCGAACTACCTCCTTGAGGTTAGGGTTAAGCCGGCGTTGAGGTTGTCGGATAGGTTTAGAATTTTCCTCCATGTAAATATGGTGTGTGCAATAGGAGGGATCAATTCCTTTGATATCTGCGATAGTCCACCCGATTGCTGTCTTGTGCTCTTCAATACCTCATAACGTTTTCCTCTCCGGAATTCAGAGAAGAGGAAATAATGACAGGCAATGGTCATTTTCAGCTAGGAAAGCATACTTGAGGTTAGAGGGTATTTCTTTAAGCTCGAGTTCAGGTGGTTGTTCTACTGATGGAATTGATTTTTGAGGTTTTCTGTCGAGTTCTTCGATTGGTGGCCGGAACGATTGATAACCAGCCCTTCCTTTCTACGTACGCCAGCATGGCGTTAACTTCTGGATCCTCCATCTTTTCTTCTAGAGAAGTAAGTAATACTTGCTCTAGGGGTTCAGTTTCAGCTTCCTGGATGGAAGATGGAAAATACGTGTCCTCCTCTGGAGCAAAATCGCCTTCCTCCTCCTCGTCATCTGTGAATCCCACCGTCTTAGCATGAGGAGAAAAGTTTGAGCTTTTCTTCATCATTTTCTGCATGTCGAATTCGATCGTCTCATCTTCGTACCGAAGAGTGATTTTCCCGTCGTGGACGTCAATGATAGCTTTGGCGGTACTTAGAAACGGTCGACCTAGAATCAGGGGAACCTCGACATCGTCATCCATTTCTAGAATGACGAAATCTGCTGGAAAGATGAAGCGAGACACTCCAACTACCAAATCTCGGACTATGCCCATGGGCTTGATCTCTGATCTGTCTGCTAGTTGGAGTTTAAAAGGAACCGGTTGCATCTCTCCTCCTTTAACTTTCAGAAAGGTGGCATATGGCATGATATTTATGCTGGCTCCTAGGTCGCATAGACCACTTCCACAGTCCACCCCACCTATAAAGCACGGGATCACGGGATTTCCCGGATCTGTTTGTTTAGGGGGAAGTGCTCGAAGAAGGGCTGCAGAGCACTCCTCTGTCAGGTGCACTGTCTCTTTTCCAGGTTTCTTTTTCTTCTTCGTCAAGAGATCCTTGAGGAATTTTGCGTAGTTAGGCATCTCTTGCAAAGCATCGATCAGAGGTATGTCGAGGGTCAGCTTCTTGAAAATGCTCAAGAACTTGGAGAATTGCTCATCAAGATGTTTCTTTTTCATTCTGTTTGGGAACGGGAGTTCACTGTTTTTATGAGTGGAGGTTGGGATGTCGATGGTAATTCGAGATGGAGGTGGAGTAACAGGAGTAGGAATTTGAATTTCTGAGGGAGGTAAAGTTGGTTTGGTGGTTTCATCAACATTGATATAGGAATCTTCAAGATTTTCTTTTTCTTTTCCTTTGCTGGTGGCAAGTTCCCTTCCACTCCTTAAAGAGACTGCACACAAGTTTGTTGTTTGTGATGTGCCATCGTCTATAAGGACTGAATTTGCTTGTTCCTTCGGATTGGGATTTGTTTGTGAAGGGAATTGACCAGGTGGTCTTTGTTGAGTGAGTAGCTGTTGGATTTGAGATTGCAAGGCTTTTTGGTCTTTGCGCAGAGCTGCGACCTCTTCTTGCGTATCTCGTGATTTACCCATCATCGCCTTAAACATCTCCTGCATCTGAGACATATCAGACTCAGGATTCGAAGGAGGTGGAGCTGGTCGGCTCGATGAAGCTTCGTTGCCATAAGGCTGTTGTTGATATTGCCTTGGACCTCCTTGGAAATTGGACTGAGGTCTGTAATTTTGGGATGTTTGTAGGGTATGTGGGTTTTGGATATTTCCGGTGTTTGAGTAGCTAAGGTTGGATTGCATGTTACGTTGCCATGGTTGTCGGTATCCTGAATTGTTGGTGATGTAATTTGCTTCTTCTGCTGCTTTCATTTCTTGTAGTTGGGGGCATTGTTCGTAGTCATGAGGCCCGCAACATTGCGTACAAGAAATTGTTGGTGACGTTTGAGATTGAGGAGCATAGCCTGGAGGGGTAGTAGGTGGTCGGGAAATCATCGATTAGCTTGCTGAGGGAAGGAATTCATAGCCATCTGTTCGACCACTTTCTGTAGAGTGCTCACTTTTGTTGCTTGCTGAGCGTTGCTTTCCATGAGTTGCTCATGGCTTCTCATGAGCTGGTCGAATTTGTTATCACTCTCCCCAACATGATATAATCCTGGAGTACCGCTCCTTGATCCACCGGAGGCCCAGTCTCTATTTCCTCACAGAGAGATTCCATGCTGTTCAGAAATTGTGCTCCCGGCTTTTTCAGAACGTCAGCCCCTAACGAAGATAACACCATTGTTCTGCACGGACCGATCAAGCCTTGTAGAACAATGTGATAGTTGCTCTTCGTCAGACCGTGGTGAGGACAAGTGAGTAGTAGACCTTTGAAACGGTCCCAAGTTTCACAAATATTCTCCGACCCTGGTTGCTTAAAATTATAAATTTCAGCAATCATCTCCAAAGTTCGGCTCGGAGGTAGGAATTTGTCATAGAACTTGGTGGCCATGTCGTCCCAGGTAACAATGGTACCGGTGTTAAGCTATGATACCACTTGCTCGCGTTTCCCGTCAGGCTGTGTGGGAATAATGACAATCTTGCATATTGAAGTACTGCGTCGGTTGCAGTAAGGCTATTGGCATGTTGTAAGAATTTTGTAACATGTAACAGGGCTTCGTCTGGACTGGTGCCATCAAACATGCCCAACTCCTTCACACATCGAATCTGATGATATGGCTTCAGCTTTTGCCACTCCTCGTATTCGGATGGGCTGAGGTGAGGAAGACGATAGCAGGCTGTTGTCCTTGGTTAGACGGCCTGTTGATATTTCGAACCGTTGCTGGTGTAGCTGCCATGTTAGCTTCCGGGTCAGAATCTATCACTGTGTTGGTAATGTTCTGTTGAGTTCGTCTCTGCCTGAGATTGCGCAGAAAGGTTCTCTCGATTTCTGGGATGTAACCAACCGTGTGATTAATATTCTCTGGGAGGCTCTGTGACCTGGTGAAAGGCATACACCACTCAAAACAGAGAAAAGAACTGGTTATACGTTAGAATAATAAAAATGTTAGGAATTAGTAGACAGAAATTTAAAGTTAGTAGTTAGTATACAAGGGAACGAAATGACAATGGAACGAAATGACAGAAATTTAAAGTTAGTAGTATACAATGGAACGAAATGACAAGGGAACGAAATGACAATGGAACGAAATGACAGAAATAAATAACAATAATATTAACAAATTAGAGTCCGATGTCCAAGTCAGATCAGAAGTAGATCCGATGTCCAAGTCCGATGTCCAAATCAGATGTCCGAGGTTATATGTCCGAAATTGGATTCAGTTTTTTTTTTTTTAATTATTTTAGATTAACAGATTATTGTAATTAAAACAGGTGAATTAACCGGGCTTAGGGACTAGATTAAATCAAGTCCCCGGCAACGGCGCCATTTTGCAGAATGGATTTATCGTGAGTGATTTAGAAGAGGTGTAGTTGTTAAAAGAAAGAAATTAATACTCAAAATATCCGTCGGGCTGCAAATTTAAAACCCGGTCGTAGTAGAGTAGAAGACAGAAGCGGCCGGGGTCAAACCGTGGGACTTATAGCGAGCTAAAGTAGTACCTAAGCTTGTCACAAAAGGGGGGAAGTTAATTGACTTGTTTTTAGAGAATTAAAAGAGCAGATTAAATTACTGAGTGCAGATGAATTAAATGGAACTCCGGGTTCAGGTTTTATATAATCTGATTAATTATGCTATCTCTTCCGGTTTAATAAATTAGTTTGGCAAAATTCCTGTTTTTATCCTAAGGACTAAGTCATAGACCCTTAAGAACTCGTTTACCAGAAAATGCTCGGTCTAATCAAGGTTCGAGCAGTACTATGTAAACGGACGTTAAATTCGAGGAATTATAATTGCATCTGTAAATACTAACTTATTAAATCATAATAAGTTTTCTCCAGATTTACGGCTTAAATAACCTGTCTATTTTTCACCTGGTCTGATCAAAATAGACTTAGGAAAGCATTTTAATAAATTCATGTAATTTATTAAAATGGTGAGAGAAATCCTTTAAGCGTAACAAACTGTATTTATTAAAACCGGTAAAAATATTGATTACATAATTAAACAAACCATAATTAAAAACCTTGCCCGGAGCAAATCCTCCTTAGCCAGACATATTAACTGGTAATAAATCTGACAGAGGTTGGACGTAATAACAGCACGGAGACGTGATTAGTGAATGGAGAAATGGAGAGGTCGAAGAGTGAAACATGTACGTAGGTTATATAAGTGAAGTGGGTGAATTTGAGAATTTAGAGAACTGGGGTATGAGATGTACGTGAGTGTTAATGGAAGAGAATGAATGAGGTGAGAATGAGTGATTTTCTGGTTTTCTCCGTGCACTCGTATAAGGCTGTAGGGAATGGGTATTTATAGAAGAAATGAGAAGTAGTCTTCCGTAGATATTTGCAGTTGATTGCCCACTTGAGTGCTTCATTGATTGAAGCATTGATTGCTTCATTCATTTATTGCAGGGGACAGTGGCGAAATGCGGGAGCGATTTAAGGTAGGCAGTGGTCGGAGTAGATAGATAAGGTGAAGAAGACGACTGCGCGAAGAAGAAAACTAGTCCGGCGTCTATTTTAGTCTTGACCGCGTCGAAGACCGCCTGGCGGTTTGGTGTGTGGTGTCCGCCTGATAAGTTGCGGTAGTGGTAGTGTTGTCCGCGTGGTAACGGGGCGGACAAGAGTGAGGAGACCGCTAGGCGGTTGCATGAGAGGAGTCCGCGAGGTAACGGGGCGGACAAGAGTGAGACGTCCGCTAGGTAACGGGGCGGACAAGAGTGAGACGTCCGCTAGTGGTTCCGCCTCTTTAGAGGCGGTTGTGTGTGAGAGGACCGCCAGGCGGTTGTATATGAGGTGACCGCCTGATATGGGGCGGTTGAAGCCTTGACCGTGGCCCATTTTCCTTCGAACTTTGACCGGCTCTAGATTCTTCATTTGGACTCCGTTTTCTGAGCCGTTTGCGTCTACGCGTTCGTCTCTTTGTCTACTTCACTCCCGGCTTTGGTTTTCCTCATGTTTAAACAATAATTTTGTGAGATAAACAATAAAACATAAACAGAGAGGAAAACTAACCGAAGTGAGAATGAGCAGAAGTGCTGATATTAAACATGAAACACCTATAAAACATGCTCATTTTGACACTTATACAAAGGGCCTAGGGCCAGCAATTTGAAGTTACACTATATTGTGATGTAGTGCTAAATGTGTGAAGTTTGTGTATAAAAATGTGTTTGATGGATTTTAGGTGTTCTTGGATGAATAAGGTAAAAACCTAAGTGTTTGGTGAGTATATACAAGAGAAGCTGTGGCAAAATTTGGAAAATGTGTAAGAAGTTCTAAGTGTTTAAGTAAGTTTTGGTGAACAAATGTTTTTACTTGGGAAGAAAACATGTATTAAGGTGATTTAGAGTGATGCAAGGATTTAGGTGTTATCTTGGAAGTTCTAGAAATCAAATGAGTGTTTCTAGGGTGTGTCAAAGTCTTGGAGAAGTTTATATAAGGTTTAGGTAATGATTGATGAATAAGGAGAGAATGATGTATAGGTAAGATGTGAAAAAGGAGGTTTAGTTAGTAAGAAAAGAAGTTGAGAGAAGATGTTAAGGTGTAGAGGAAACACCTTGGTGTAGTGGTCATTATTGGTGAACTACCACTTAGAAATCTTAAGGAGAAAACATCCCAAGTGCTAGGAATTTTGTAAGAAATTTGTGAATGATAAAATGGTTTTGGTGAGTGATTTAAAGAGTTTAGCACATGGCTAAAGGTGTGTTTGAAGTGCCCAAATAAGGTTAGGGTGTACTAGGATATATGGGGTGAAGTTTGGAGTTGAATGAGAAAAGGAAAACAAGGGTCAGGGGCAGACCGAACTTGCAAGTTCGGTCGAGCCCAGTTTACCCTACGAGAATTGGCTTCTGGAATGGACCGACCTTGGGGACCGGACTTGCAAGGTCGGTCGGGCTTGTATTTTTGTACGGATTGAGTTTCTGGAACCGACCGAACATGGGACCGGACTTGGCAAGTTCGGTCGGGCTAAATTTTCAAAGGGAAGAAACTCTCGGGAATAGACCGAACATGCGACCGAACTTACAAGGTCGGCCGGAGTAGAAAATTTTGACGGAAATGTGTTCTGGAATGGACCGAACTTGGACAAGTTCGGTCAGTAAGGTCGGTCGGACCAAAAATGTTGTTTAAGGTTATGAAATGATATGTAATGATGGGGATTGATTAGTAATGATGTTATAAAGTTGTTAAGGACATGTTAGGTGAGTTTTAATGACAATTAAGTGGGTGAAAATTTGTATTGAAATGTAAAAGTAAAACAAGTTAAAAAGTGAAGTTGTGTAACTAAGTTAACGGGGAAAAAGTTATAAGCATTAGACATTAAGTAATCATGCTACCCCGATGTTAATAAAGTACATGTAATGTTATCAGTGTTCGAGAATTGCTCGAGGAACATAAGTGGACGTGGTAAAGTGGACTCCGGTGACAGGTATGGTTTTCTTGCAACCTGTGTCCTACCGGATTACACCGGCTTGTATGCCAATGTGTTTTTCTGTATGTTTGCCACGTTGTAAGATAAAACATGTAATGAGTTTACAGTAATTCATATATGTGGCGTGTTCAACTCCGATACCATTTAACCTCGGCAGTGTTAACCTTAGTTAACTGAGTCTAGGAACACATGAGAGTTCGGTATTCGGAGTAAACGACCCGAACCATGGGACGTACTAACCACGGCTATGCGTGTGTTAATTGTGTGATATGTGTATGTGAACGTAGGGATCTCCCTTGTGTGTCTAACCCAGTTGTAACACCGTATGGTGTGTAGTTATGATAGACTCCATAGTGGGGTTCTAACTAATATCTAAAGTAATTATGTACTAACAGTGGTGAGGAATCCGGTTTGGCCGGTCGCGCGTTGTTTGGGAGAGGGTATCCTTCTTAGCCTTACCCTTCTCTTTGTTATGGTTGTTTCCCTCACGGGTTATGATCTCCCATTAGCTTATTCCAAAGCTTAGCTATTCTGACTTATGATCGGTTTAGGGGGAACATGTGTTTGTGTGGTGTGTTCGGGCCTCCAAACCCGAACCGCCTTAACTTAAGTTACTCGTCCAACTATTAGGACGGTAATGAGTGTTGTTGTTATTGTATAACGAGCTTATCATGAGACTGGCAACATTCTCTAGGCTCACCAGTGTATAAACAATGTTTGGGTCGGTTCCTAAGAGAACCATTGCCGTTATGTTATGTATTTTTGTTGTGATGCAATATCTATTGCGGTGTTATGTTGTGCACGTTGAAACGTGCAAAGTGTTGTTGTGTGATGTTATGTAGTGTATGTTATATGTTGTAAAATGTGGAGTATGTGGATCATGGATATGAATCCTAGTTTGAGAAAAGAGGCGTTTAAGGATAACCCGATTTAAGGGTAAGTGTCGTCTATTAAGGAAGTAGCTCCATAGAGGAGGAACACTCTAGGGATAAAGATTACTATGAGTGACTTATTAAGTAAGGATATATCATCCGTTTGTTGAGTCGTTGAGGCAAAATGATTATGTGTTGTGTGTTTACAGTTGCATGCATGATTTAAATATAATCAACCGCATGCTAAGACGACAATTAGTTACGCGTGGCCCGGTAGCATGTGGGCTGCGGGATTACCATACCAGCAAAGGTGCTGAGCCCCTTGGGGGCCACCCTTTCTCTTCTTTTCCTATTTCAGGTACAGAGAGCTGGAAGCCATTCGAGAGTAGGACGGGGTAGACATTGTTCGTGGGTAATCATTTAAGTGTATATATATAGCAGGTGTAGTAAGACCGAAATTGTTGTCGGCATCAGTTTATTAGTACTCGGTATAGTTGAAGGGTGTATGTTGTTGTTGTGTTAATGGAAAGGGATAGTAATGTGTAGTTGCTCGGGAATTTAGCCCATCAGACCGGTACAATGTATATGTATTAGCCTTGTTAGCCACGTGGGTGGCTAACGGCGTGTAACACCAACGAGTTAAGTAACGTGATGAGGTTTGTTTTCCGCTGCAGTGTATTGTAAGTGTGATAATGTTGGATGGGGTGTTACAAATTCCCTTTATTATGTTTTAGGATAAGCATTACATATTAACATAAGGTAAAATTTATCTAAGAGTTAAACTCTGATTCTTAAGTGAAATTGTTAATTATGTAATAAGATAGTATATTCTGAAAAATCCACAGACCTTATTTTCAAATGATATATTAATATTTTCAATGTTGTAAAGTAGATCAATATGATCTCTTATATAACCTAGTTTCATCTAACTAAAGGTTTTAAGTATCTAATTCCTATTTACCAACCTTTCATAAGTTCTAACTACTGAATACATCACTTAATTATAAACTCACATCTTGAGTATTGGTAATAAATGTATTTTATATGGCTTATCTAATTCTAAGAAACTTAAGGATAATTATTTAGATAAATTTCCAAATCATAGTTTAATATAGATTATATCATAATCCTTTTAATGATTTTATCTTAAAACATTACATTATATTTCAATATCATAAATGTTAAGAGATGATTTAATCTAGACTTACTAATCCACTTCACATTTTGATGTAAAAGTATTACATTTATTTATTATTAACTATAGAATAAGATCTATTTGTGTAACATTTTATGTAATCTAATTACAAATATTCCTAAATTTTAACTTATTAATTTCTTAACCCAATTATAGATTTAATTTGCAGTCATTGACTAAATATATACATGTATTTTAATACTGTTTATATAAATCTTAGAAATTCAAAGGTAACTCAAAACTCAATTTCTTAACCATAAATTAATACCACCTCATATAATATTCTTTTATTAGTATCATGTAGAGGTTTAGTTTAACTCATTAATTCCTTAATGTTATATTTTCTATAAGGTATTTTACTCCCTTTATTTATTTATTTTATTTATATTTATTAGGATTAATTCAAGACATCCTTTATTTAGTTTTATTGCATCTAATTATTTATATTAACCTTTACACATAACTATATCCAATATATGGTTTATAAAATAAAGTATTTTCCTTAGTCCCAATTAAGTGTATTAACCTCCACATTATATGATTAGTATAAATATAGATTAATTAAATTCATTGTTTTAACATATGTTACTATATTATTTTATAAATACATATATATATATATATATAAATATATATGTATTTAATTTTACCTCACTTAAAAGTTGATACTCAAAAATATTTCTTAACATTCTGTATTAAATGTTAGTCTAGTCTTATTATATTATTTTCAACCTATAAAGTTTATTAATAAGCCATACTTTAATTTTTGTTACATTAAAATCCTTATATTATAAGGTAACTTATGAAAAACCTTAGAAATATAATTTTTAAACCTATTTCATCTTGTCCAAAAATCCCCAAATTAAATATATAGCTACTATAACATCTTAGACATATTATAAAATTTTTATTTCATAAAAATATCTTTTTAATTTAACCAAATAATTCCATAATACTCAGAACTTGCAAAAATTATAACTTACGGTTAAAAACTCAAAAACCATATTAATTTACATCATAATAAACTAGATTTTATAAGGAATCTATGGTTAAAATTTCAAGTCAAAACACATTCGGGAAGGCCATTAACTAAATTCAACAAGTTAGGGTTAAATTCTGAAATATTATAAAACTCAAAACACTCTTTATTATCCACGATCTAATCTTGGCCGTCTGTTTCTTTAAATCCAGATCGGACGGCCCCTAAACGCTGATTTCATCAGCTAATACAAAAACGAACTCGAGTACTAAATTCGATATTTCTCTCAATCCATAGAACGAAATCGAGTGATTCTTGTTTCATTGAACTCGAAATTTCCTTGCGGTTCTAATGATACCAATTTCGCTAGCTAACATGCAGTATACACAAAATACGATTATGGGTTCGAAGTTAGGGTTCTAAGTGGTTTCGAATTTTAATCTGACAAATTCTCTCAGTATAAAGCATAATAAACTAAATTGATACGTGGGTTTGGTCGAAAATGAGGAATAGATTAGCAACATCGGAAGAATTTGAAGAACAACTCACCAGAATTGCACATACGAGGAGAATCAAGTTCGGGTTCTGGAAAAATATTCGAACCTTGCCTGTTCGAGTAGCCAACTTTGAAGCACTTTAAGTTTCAGTACAGATCGAGTTAGGCTTTGTTCTTGAGCTTAATCGAAAGAGGAAACATAGCTCTATACATTGATATCAATAACTCACTCTAACTTGCACTACACAGAAAGAAATCTGAGCCGAAAGTTACGAGTTTATACCTTGTGTTTTTTGGAAAAATCTATGATTTTATGTGCTGACGAGTCGAGAACTTTAGGCACCTAAATATTCCAAACGGTTGGGAATTGGCTTTGGTCTTCAACATGAAAGTTGTAGAGGGATTAGAGCTCTTCAAAACGAGCTAAAGAACACGAAATTTTACTAAGAAATGAAGAAGTTATGGCAAGACGAAAGTTTACCGATTTCAGAGAAAACCAGGAGAATTCTGGGTACGAATTCGCAAGGTGGCAACTTTGGATCAATATTCCCATCGATGTAGGATGAGTTATAAGATGTATGAGTTATGGTTGGAAAGAGGAGATTAAGGAGAAGAGAATGCAAAAGACGGCACTCAAAAATTCCAAAAGAGGAGAAAGTTATGGAGGTCACAAGTTAGGGCGAAGTCAGTTGCGAAAAACGTGGAGATAGAATTTATCTAAGTGTTGGGCGCGTGTCCCGAGGCGCCTGATGAGTCAGCAGACTTGCCACATCAGCATCTTTTCAAAATTTTGGCTCTAAACTTCATTTTATCATAACTTTGGCTAGGACGATCCGTTTTTGACGTTCTTTTTATCAATCTTCATGGTTTTCCATAACCTTTTTATTTGTATAGGTTTCATGTGCTAGTTTGACCATTCTCAAAAAGTCAACCCTAGCAAGGCTTAATAAGCTTTAAGGTTTCTAGGATTTTATCATGACTTTTATGTTTCAAACCAATGCTCCCAATATTTCTAAAATCTTTATAATATAATTGGAGTGTCTAGGAATTTTTCCAAGATTTATTGACTTATAAATCTTGTTATTAAATTCATAATACTATATAATAATATATAATAATTAAATATTTAATTGTATTCTTTAGAGTTAAATAGGAGGAATCCCCTAAATTAATTTCCATAATTCCATATAATACTAATACTCATAATTCCATACAATATTTAATATTCATAATTCCTTATACTAATTTAATATTCATAATTCCATATAATAATTTAATATTCATAATTCCATATAATAATTTAATACTTAATAGTATTATTAAAGGTTTAATAAAAGAAATCCCCTAAATTAATTTAAATTAATTTAGGGATATTTCAGTATATCCCCCTTAAAAGAAACTTCGCCTCGAAGTTTAAAAATCAACTAATAGGGACTCACACCGCTTCGGGTGTGCTGAGACAATAATAATTCCAATGAAATTCCATACCAATCCAATCCTTTATTTCCATCCATTTCCATAACAACATTCCACTCGAGATTACTCAAAATCAAAACGAACCAAGATATACTAAGACATAGCATGATGAAAATCAACAGTCACATACTGTGTCATAATGTAAAAACCAAGCACATACAAACACCTCTCATTCTGCTAATAAGGCAACATGGCATAATCTGGATGAGGTGACGAAGGAAGAGTATGCCAGTATATCCCCCTTAAAAGAGCTAAGGTACACCCTCGTACCGCTACTAACGAGAACCACGGAAGGATAGGAAAACATCATGTGAAAAGATGTGGGTACTTCACTCAGAACACACTATCCAATAAGGTTGTTTCAAAAACCAATCACAATAACATGCATGGACCATATTAGACTACCAAACATTTAGTTTCTGTTTTCTTTAATTACTTGATGTTTATTTCAAACGCCAGATTCAAAGAATTCAACACCTTATTAACCAGCTTTGTTGTAAATTTTATTGCACTGTTGATTTTATCTGCGATCGATATATATCTGTATCTCTTGATTGTTTTGTATTTGTATTTTCTTAACTGTTATTGAAATACCCCAAACCTAGATATGGTATTTAAATGATAAACTAGGGTATAAGAAGGCTAAAGAATTCCTTAGAAACATTAAGAAACCATTTTAATTAAAGAAAACATAAGGAAACACCAAAAGAGCAGTTTAAGCAAAAACGTGCTCTAAGCTTGGAGAGACTTGGGTGAGCACCCAAATATCATTCTAAGACCTTAGTAATATCCTAATGGTCATTTTAAGTCAATTACCAAAGAAAACCAAGCTCAAAAAAACAAGTTCAAACACAAATTGTGCTTTAAGGACTCTTAAAGCACATTTTTGAAAAATTGTCTTAGGAAGGGGTTTTAGGTGGCTAAATGCCCATGATTACTCCTTAATTAACTTGTGTACTAATTAGTATCACATTAGGAAGTCTAAATCAATGGGAATCAAAAATGTCACAAATATGTGCACTAATTTGTGAATAGTAACCAAATAGTGCCTAGTTTAGTCTTTAATCAATTAAGTCTAATTAATTGGTCAAACAAGACCAGGACCAGCCTAATTAATGAGGGGGCCGGTTTTCTAAGGGTGTGAGTCACCAAGATTAGCCAATTAATGTTAGAAGAAAAAGAGGAAAAGTAAGTGGTTACTATTTGATTTTAAGGAATCAAATATCTTATATGCCACCTCTCTCCTTCTTTCTTCATTCTTCATCTTCTCCATCGATTTCTCTTGCTCTCTTTCTTTCTTTCACGTAAGAAGCAACCTCCATGCTAGCTCCATCTTCCTTTGCCCACATCCGGCAGAGGGCTGGGTTGCGTGCTCATGCAACATGGCAAGGTGGTGGCATATGCCTCACGCCAGTTGAAGAAACATGAGGAGAACTACCCCACACAAGATTTAGAGCTGGGAGCTGTAGTCTTCGCTTTGAAGATATGGCGCCATTACTTATACGGTGTTAGTGTGAGGATCTATACCGATCACAAGAGCTTGAAATATATATTCACTCAGAAGGAGTTGAATCTCAGACAAAGGAGATGGTTGGAATTTCTGAAAGACTATGACATTGACCTTCAATACAATGAAGGGAAGGCCAATGTTGTAGCAGACGCCCTGAGCCGCCGAGCACACTCACTCCACTCGCTATTCTCTTTCTCCAGCTTGGTTGATGAGGTGCGAGAGGCTCAGAGGACAGATGAGTACATGAGAGAGGTCAGACAGAAGCTGACAGATGGTACCTTTGAGAGTCAGAAATATGACTTCAGACTTCACGACGATGATCTGATCAGACTTAAGGGCTGGTTATGCATACCACGGGGCAACACGGATCTGAAAGACCGTATACTTAGGGAATTACACTGTTCTTCAGTTTCCATCCATCCGGGAGCCTCTAAGATGTATAAAGACATGAAGAGATACTTCTGGTGGTCGGGGATGAAGATAGATGTTACCGAGTTTGTCTTGAGGTGCCTCACATGCCAGAAGGTGAAATTCGAGCACCGGCGACCGGGCGGAATGGTACAGTCGATGCCAGTTCCGGAGTGGAAGTTCCATGATATCTCCATGGACTTTGTAGTTGGACTCCCACCTGCTAGGGGAGGTCTCAACATGATATGGGTGGTGGTGGATCGACTTACCAAAGTAGCCCGATTCATACCGATGAAGGATACTTGGAAGGTGACCAAATTAGCTGAGTTGTTTGAGAAGGAAATTATGAGGCATCACGGGATACCGAAGACCATAGTGTCAGATAGAGATACCAGATTCCTTTCGAGGTACTAGAGAGCCACTAGAGAAGCGTTGGGTACAGAACTGAAGCTGAGTACCGCGTTCCATCCTCAGACAGATGGTTAGACTGAGCGTACGATTCAGACACTCGAGGACATGCTGAGGGCATGTGCCTTAGACTTCCAGGGCAGTTGGATTGACAAATTACATCTGATCAATTTTTCATACAACAACAGCTATCACGCTTCGATCAAGATGGCACCTTTTCAAGCGTTGTACGGTAGACCATGTCGTACACCGCTCTGCTAAGATGCGTCGAGTGAGACGGTCATTATAGGACCAGAATATCTAGAACAAGTTAAGGCTGAAGTTCAGCAAATCAGGTAGAATATGAAAGCTGCCAAGATAGGCAGAAGTCGTATGCTGTTGTTCGACGACGAGACCTGGAGTTCGCAGTGGGCGACCGGGTATTTCTGCGGGTATCACCGATGAGGGGTGTGTTTAGATTCGGGCAGAAAGGCAAGCTGAGCCCCAAATTTGTTGGTCCTTATGAGATTACGGAGCAGGTGGGCCCGGTTGCTTACAGGTTGAATTTACCTGCTGAACTGGGTAAAGTGCATGATGTTTTTCACGTTTCACAGCTTAAGAAATACATGCACCACCCCTCCCATGTGTTAGAACTTGAGAGGTTGACATTAGAACCGAATATGAGATCAGTGGAGATTCCTCAGAGAATCTTGGATAGTAAGACTAGGGACACTCGCCATAAGTCAGTGCGACTGGTGAAGGTTCTCTGGTCTAACCAGGATGTCGAAGAGACCACGTGGGAATTAGAGGATAAGATGAGGGCGAAGTACCCTTCTTTGTTTACTGACTAGATCGTCTGTATAGGGTATCGGGCGTACCCTTTTCAAGGGGGGTAGAGCTTCCTCGCTTTTGAGTTAGGAAACGAACATGTTTGTCATTTGTTTGGTTGTGTAAGATGTGATTTTGTGTAAGTTGCTACACTTTGGTGATAAGTTTGAGATATTTATAATACTTATCTATTGTATTGGTGATTGACCTTTGAGTCTTGAGATGTGTGAATGAGAATATAAGATGTGGTATTAAGATTAAGAAATTGAGTACCGTGAATGATTTAGTACACGTGTGAACTTTGGGGACAAAGTTCTTTTAAGGGGGGTAGATTGAAATACCCCAAACCTAGATATGGTATTTAAATGATAAACTAGGGTATAAGAAGGCTAAAGAATGCTAAAGAATTCCTTAGAAACTTTAAGAAACCATTTTAATCAAAGAAAACATAAGGAAACACCAAAAGAGCAGTTAAAGCAAAAACGTGCTCTAAGCTTGGAGAGACTTGGGTGAGCACCCAAATATCATTCTAAGACCTTAGTAATATCCTAATGGTCATTTTAAGTCAATTACCAAAGAAAACCAAGCTAAAAAAAACAAGTTAAAACACAAATTGTGCTTTAAGGACTCTTAAAGCACATTTTTGAAAAATTGTCTTAGGAAGGGGTTTTAGGTGGCTAAATGCCCATGATTACTCCTTAATTAACTTGTGTACTAATTAGTATCACATTAGGAAGTATAAATCAATGGGAAATCAAAAATGTCACAAATATGTGCACTAATTTGTGAATAGTAACCAAATAGTGCCTAGTTTAGTCTTTAATCAATTAAGTCTAATTAATTGGTCAAACAAGACCATGACCAGCCTAATTAATGAGGGGGCCGGTTTTCTAAGGGTGTGAGTCACCAAGAGTAGCCAATTAATGTTAGAAGAAAAAGAGGAAAAGTAAGTGGTTACAATTTGCTTTTAAGGAATCAAATATCTTATATGCCACATCTCTCCTCCTTTCTTCATTCTTCATCTTCTCCATCGATTTCTCTTGCTCTCTTTCTTCTCTTTCACGTAAGAAGCAACCTCCATGCTAGCTCCATCTTCCTTTGCCCACATCTTGCTCATTTAAGCTCCAAAATCAAAACTAAACACATATTCTTCTTAGTTAGCTCAAGCTCCTTCTTCCTATCTTTTCAAAACTTCAAGAGCCTCAATTTGGAGCCAAGGCAAACCACCATTAGAGGAGGAAACTCAAGCTTGGAGACTCCATTAGCTTCTCCATTCTCTTAAGGTAAAGAATATGTAAGAAAAATGAAGTTCCCACCATTTCTTCACTTGTCCGAAAATTATCTCTCATGGGGCTTCATGTTTATGCCTTGTTCTAGCTTGTTTCTACTCTCCAAAGGATAAAGGAGGTCCTTCTTTACTCATATCCAAGCTTGTCTTGAGAAACCAAGGTAAAACAATCAATTTAATACCTTAAAACACATTTTTAACCTAAGTTTTATTCCTTAAGGTTAGTGTGTTGTTTAGTACTCATTGGAGTCATTGAATATTGGTTAGAACATTGGCAAGGAGAACTTGGTTGGTGACCAAGATTGTTCAAGGAAAAAGGCTAAGGAGGAAAGTTTGTGAGCTTGTAAAAGAACAAGGTAAATTACTTACCTTAAGGTGTTTTATTGTAAAGGGGATGGGATTTAGATAGGTGATGAGTTTAGTGTAGAGTGTACATTGGGAAAGAACTATAAAAACCTAGGAGAAACAATGACTATACTTGTGAACTTGTGACTAAGGAGCAAATGAGAAAAAGGAGATAGTTTAAGAATGTCAAGGTGAATTATAAGAACACTTAAATTGCAATGGGAGCCTTGTTGTGTGTATTTGCAGGTCAAAGGCTATATATGTAACACCCCAACCGTTAAGCTCGTCATTACCTCTTAAACTGTCACCAATTACTCTTACTCACGCAGTGGAACTCTAATTACAACGAGGGGTGAAAAACGCCATTAGCCACCCATATGGCTAACCAGGCCTTCCTTACATAACGTAACGGTCTGATGAACTGGAACAACCGAGCAACAATACAAATACAATACTCTAATCATTTCTCTACTATACCGAGTCTACAATAAATGGATACCGTCAACATATTCGGTCTTACACCTCCTTCAATACATAAGTAATTAAAACTAACTACCCATGCAATCCACCGACCCCGTCCTACTCTCGAACGGTAACATCTTCGGTGTACCTGTAAAATAAAAACATCGCCCCTAGGGGCTCAGCTTAACGCTGCATATGAAATTCACATACCCCGAGCGCTAACCGGGGTACGCCGACTACTTTGTCGGATATACATGGAGTTCATTAGTCAAACAACATGCATCATATCAATACAATATATATGTGTATTACTCAAGGAATCTACATCCAATCACGGAACACAATTCCTAACTAACATAACAAGGTTGTTAGTTGCATCTGCTTACTCTTAGGCCTTGAGGATTATACCTCACTATGCCTTGTTTACTTATTCAATACCTCACCCGCTCCCTCGGGTTACTTATTCATATACACACCCATTCTCTTGGGCTACTTATTCATATACACACCCATTCTCTTGGGCTACTCGTACTATACTCACCCCACTCTCGGGTTACTTATTCTCATTATCTCACCCACACTCTTGGGTTATTTATACTCATTATCTCACCCACACTCTTGGGTTATTCATACTCAAGCTCTTGTAGATTCTTGAGACACTACAGGTCTCCTACGTCACGCTTGTTACTCTGAATTCATACTTAGACCAAAACTCATGGCTCTCAAGCATAGTCTTACTCCCCGGTTTCGACCCTACTCCGGGTCTAGCATGGTGGGAAGGTTCAACTAGCTCACGGAACTCTCTCTTAGTTCCTATCTCTTTTACTTAGGCCCGACTGCTCTCGGACTACTTACATTCCCATACACTCCTCTCTCGGAGTTATAGTTATATTATGTATATTAGTCTAGAAGCATCACTCTCGATGTTTCTAATGACCTTGGGAACATACTTAAGTTAGGTTAGGTTTAATCTTAGGTTTTAGAGTTACCCATGCATTTCACTTACTCATACTTTCGGTTATTTTTCTTATACCGGGTAAAATCCTCATATAGGAGGTCGACCATGTCACAAGGGAGTTACTAACCTTAGGTCTCTTTTACCTTCCTTACTAGTTCACATCTTCGAACTATCTTAATCCTCTTGAAGGAGGTTCACTTGGAAACAGTAAGTCTATCCTAACGCGTCCAAGTTCGATCCCAATGCAACAGTACACCCATCCTAGTACGGCTAGATCTAACCTTCTATCCTACTTTACCTGGTTTCGGTCACAGAGTTTCACGAAGGCAGAGAGGAGAGAGAGAGAGCTTCTGTTAGAATCGAGTGCAAGTTTGATTGCCAAATATCGCGTATCTCATTCCATGGGGGTGTACCCCTATTTATAGTTTTTCGGGCCTGGTCCCCTGGGTGCCAGCCTGTATTTTACACGTTTAAGTACAATTCTACCCTTTCCTGGTACCTTAGACCTACTACAAGTGATCGGTCATACAGTGCTTTGCTTTGTCTAAGTCTTACTTTCATCCAGCTAGAAACGGCCGGATGCTCTATGTGTTCCCATCTTCATCCGGCCAAGGCGGCCGGATGTTCTATAAGCCTCTAACTTCATCCGGCTAGAGCGGCCGGATGTTGTATATTCTTTTAATCTCATCCGGCCAAAGTGGCCAGATGCTCTACGTGTCCTGCTTTGGTCTGGTACCATTTCTTCCCTTCTCATCAGTCCCACAAGTTCTATTTTCTGAATTTTGGTGAAGGAAATAGAACTTCAGTGTCTTGTGCTCTTTGGCGAAAAATTTATTTTGCAACTGCGTGCGGCCGATTGCCGATTCTGAGACTCTTTCTTTGGTTTATCTGTGCTTCGCCTTTCCCTTATCTCAGTCCCACAAGTTCTTTTTCTTCATGCATGGAGAAAAGGAACTTCTTTTTGGTCATGTGCACAGCTCGTGCCTCGAATCCGACTCGTACCTTCTTTTGAATTTTTGCCCGTTGTCGGCGTAGCGTCTTTAGGAAGCGTGCGGCTCTTCCTCTCCCCTGCAAAAAAAGGGGGCTTTTGCTCGCATATATATATATTATTTATTTGAGCGGGAAACACTTTCCTTAAAGCCCGACTTTTTGAGTTCTGTCCTCTACCGACCCTTTATTTCGACTGCGCTTCTTCTCTCACCTCTCTGTCATCGTGCGCTACCCTGCCTTCTATTGCCACCATCCCTCGATTCCTTGCTAAACTTGACAATGTCTTCCTCCTCCACAAAACAGAGTAAGCTTGCTGCTAAATTTCCGCCCGCCATTGAAGCGATTCAAGGTTCTCGGTCTTCTGACGGCTTTCGTCCTTCGTACCTAAAGCCCATAAAACCTTTCCGATCTGACCGTGAACCCTACCCCTCTTCTCTTAAATACTCCTCCCTCTGCGACTGTCTTGGGGGTGTCGACGCCCCACTTGGCACACAGATTTTCCTGCCGTCTCCCGACTCTCACCCTAACGACGACTTTGGCCGTGGTTACGTAGTCTATACCGACTTTTTCCGTTCCGGCCTGACCATTCCCCCGCACCCTTTTGTGTTGGGCTTCCTCCTTCGACGCTGCTGTTCTTTAGCTCATCTTCACCCAAAGGCCATCTCGCACCTTCACGCCTTTGTTACCCTTTGCGAGGATATCAAAATCCGGCCGGAAGGTACCGACTTCGTGCAATTTTTCACAGTCAGGAAGGATCCCGAGAGCCTAACCCTTATTGCGAAGACTGGATACTCCCTCTTTGACTATAAGAAAGCTCACGAGTGGGGGTCGCGGTGGTTCGTCATCGTTCCACCGCCCGGTCGAGTCTTGGGTGTCCCATACGCTGCTGAGGCTGGGAGAGGTCAGTTGATCAGCCCCCAAACCCCTCCGGCTGAGATGCCCATTTCAAAGATTCTGAGGGCGATACACAAGAAGTTACCGACTGTCGAGACGTTCTTTACAAAAGAACGCTTGTCTTCTCTGAAGACGTATCACAGTAAGTGCCCCTAATCCCTTAGTATAAATTTTGTCACTCCGTTGGTTTCCTCATTGCTTGGATATGCCGTATGTAGATTTCTTCCAGAAGGGGGATAAGATCGGCCCCTTCCATAGCTGGAACTTCGTCACCTTCAAAAATGGAGACGAGGTAATTAATTATTACAACACACTGGATGCGGCCACTGATGCGGCCGAGCGGCTTCTGGAGAATGCTCCTCTTCCGGCGAAGCGCTCCAGGCAGGAAGCCAGGAATGACCAAGCTGGTCATTCAAAGAAAAAGAAACGGCTGGAATCTCCTGATCGTGCTGATGCCGGGCTGTCAGGTACATGGCACGCGAGCCCTCAGTCTGGGCGCCGTGTGTCCCTTCCTCTCACCCCTGGTTCTGGTTTAGACCTCGACTCTCGCCCGGGGCGGGGGTCTGGGCATCCAACTCCAATTTGCGAGCAGTTCCCTGACTTGTCGGGTTACTTTTCCTCAGATCCTGCCCAAGAGAATACGCTGGAGGCATCCGGGTTCCGTTCTGATCCCCCAGCCGGAGAAGGTTTTTGTTGTTTCGTCACTTTCTCTTGTTCCCTGCTCCCTTTCTTCACTTTATCATCTTCTTGCTTCCAGTTTTGTGCATATTTGAGTGTTCTGGTACTGATTTGCTTTTATTGCCGCAACAGTCTCTGCACCTGTCAAACAGAGACTAAAAAAGAAAACCACATCAAAGCCGAAGGCCCCACGGCCAGGGACATCAGGAGAGGGACAAACCTCTGGCGATGCTGAGGCTCCGGCTTCAATCTCTATTGATGTTGCTGCGGCCAAGGATGCGGCATGGAGTAGTGCGATGGAATATCGTCAGGTGCCTGAGGATCCTGAGTTTCGAAGTAAGCAGAGGGAAGACTACACAGTTTCTCCTTTGCCGGAAGGCCCCGGGCCCCAGGGTGAGCAGAGAGAGGATTGCATAGCCTCTTCTTCCTCTTCCCCCCTCCTCCCGCTCAGGAGTCTTACACTGGTCCCTCTCAAAAGGAAGGGTGGTTCTATCATTGCGGGCGCCCCCTTCCTTTAATAACTTGCGAAGTTGCCAAGTACTCCTCTGTGGAAGGAGGCAATAAAGAGGTCCGGCCATCCAGACGGGATCTTCGCTCCCCCGGCCACCTTTACTGCTACTAAAAAAAGGTTGCGGGCCGGGGATGGGGGGGCTGATGCCATTATGCGGCATTCCCTCCCAGCAAATGAAGTGTTTGACATGATGTGGGGGGGAATCTTTCAGGTTAGAACGTATGTTATTCTTATGTTTCTTTCGTTTTATTTTTGGCTTTCCCCTGACTTTGTGTATTTCTCTTATTTAGGTGATGTCCATGGCCCAAAGTGCTGAGGTTCACTTTGGTAACCTTCAATCCAGGCTTCGTTATGAAGAAAGTCGAGCCAACAACGTTGAAGAGGAACTGAAGTTGTCCCGCTTCTCATGACGCCTACCTTGACCAGGTTGAATATGAGATTGACTGCAAGGCAAAGGAGAGGACTGAGGCAATCAACAAAGACCTGCAGCTGTCTCGGCAAGAAATGCGAACGCCAGCGTGACGAGTATGAGCTGCAGCTGAAGAAACTCCGAGAAGAGAACTTTTCTCTAAGAAGCCGGATCAAAGAGGCTGATAACACTTTGATAGAGGTGTGAAATCATTTCTCGTTTCCCTTTAAGGATAAGCTAATTTTGTTCTTCTTTGACCTGGACATTATGCTGGATCAGGTACGCTCCATGCACCGGAGCGAAGTGAACAATCTTCAGAGTGAGGTAACCAAACTTCAGGCCGAAGGCCTTTTTCTATCAGGAGGGGAACTCTTTCAAGCAGGAGGCTGGAGCGCTAGGGCTGGAGAAGCAAGCCCTTGAACGCGAGAATGAAGCTCTTGTGAAAGAAAAAGAGAAGCTTATGCAGGAACTTGACTGCCTGTTGGAAGAAAAGGCCGCGCTGGAAGAGCAGTCTAAGTCTTCTTTTAATCAAGAGAAGCAGTCTCTGCTCCGGGATTGTTCTCTTTTGGAAGAAGAGAAGAAAACTCTTGCTGCGGATAAAGCCGCCCTGATAGAAGAGAAGGCGAGGCTGGAAGAGAAAGTGAGAGAGCTGGAGGAAGCTAAGTCTTGCTCTCAAGCCGAGAGTTCTGAGCCATTAGGTCATGGTAAACTTTCAAGCCTTCAACTTTTTCCTCCTTTGTTTTTGGCCCTCTCTTCTTCTTATTTTTTTTTGGTTCCGGCCAGGCATGAGTGCTGCCAACTTACTGAAGCATGTCACCCAGTTGAGTAGACGGATAACCCGTGCAAAGGAGGAGCTGTCTTCTGCCAATTGTGAACGTGACAAGTACCGAGCCCAAGTCCTGGTTCTTGAATCTCAGATGGCCAGGCTTAAATCGTTTTCTCGGCAGTCTCAGGAGGAGGTGCAGAGGCAAGGCACTATTAATGCTCATCTAAAGGAGTCCTTTGCCTCTCAGTGCCGTCGGATAGTTGACATTTGCCAGGAGATCGTCTCGGATCACTCTCTCAAGAAAGGAGAGTTGTTGGATGATGATTTGTACAACAAGCTGGAGTTCAAGGCTGTTGCCCAGAAGTCCAACTTCTTTTCGGAACTTGAGAGGTTCTGCCGGACCCCTGGGGAGACGTGTTTTGGTGCTGACCAAGTCTCATTCCTTCCAGCCGGAAGCAACATCCTGCCATCCGCCGGAGGGATGCAACGTCTTTCTAAGAAGACCAAATCTGACGAGAGCGTGGTCGGCAGTGGTGATAGAGTAGCTGTAGAAAAGATAGAATATAAGAAGTTTTTTTTTTTAGATAAGTTCTTATTTCGGCATGTATTTTTTGTGTTTTGCCGAATGATCATACTTTTGTATCTGTTTTCACCCCACACTGGGAGGAATATAATCCATATTTTTATCCGCCGGAGTTCCTTTTTTTTTTAAACCAAGTTTCCTATTGTGGTGACATCTTTTTCTCTTTCTTTTAACGGTGTTCGTACGACTATCTTAAGCAAGTTAAGCCAGCCTTGGCCTCTATTCTTTATAACATGATGGGCCTACGGTTTTTCCGGATCTTTTTCCTTTCGATGTGTGTTCATCTTATGATTCTTAGCCGAATTTTTAGGATATGGGGTATAGGAAACTGCGGTCTGCTTGGCTGGATGTTTCTTTCAAGGCATAATAGCCTGCGGCTCGTTGGCCGGATGTCTCTTTCAAGGCATGATAGCCTGCGGCTCGTTGGCCGGATGTTTCTTTCAAGGCATGATAGCCTGCGGCTCGTTGGCCGGTGCTTTCTTTTTCTTTCAAGGCATGATAGCCTGCGGCTCGTTGGCCGGATGTCTCTTTCAAGGCATGATAGCCTGCGGCTCGTTGGCCGGATGTTTCTTTCAAGGCATGATAGCCTGCGGCTCGTTGGCCGGTGTTCTTTTTCTTTCAAGGCATGATAGCCTGCGGCTCGTTGGCCGGATGTTTCTTTTCAAGGCATGATAGCCTGCGGCTCGTTGGCCGGTGCTTTCTTTTTCTTTCAAGGCATGATAGCCTGCGGCTCGTTGGCCGGTGCTTACTTTTTCTTTCAAGGCATGATAGCCTGCGGCTCGTTGGCCGGATGTTTCTTTCAAGGCATGATAGCCTGCGGCTCGTTGGCCGGTGCTTACTTTCAATTCTTTTCAAAAAATCATACTTTTTATTGAAGAATCATAAATTTTACACATAAAACTTTTTTAGACATTCTCCATGCCAAGAATGCGGCAATTCGTACCCTTCACCATTTTTCAGGCGGTATGAAGCTCGTCCCGTCCTCTGGTGTATGATGTATGGTCCTTCCCATTGAGGTTCCAGCTTCTTGGGCTGTTTAACTTCTCGGAGAACTAACTCTCCTGGGGCGAAACTTCGCTCCTTTATCCTTTGGTTGAAATATCGCTCTACCTTGGATTTATCTTTTGCCATTCTTACTGCGGCGGCCATCCTAGTTTCTTCGAGAAGGTCAAGGTGGTCTTGTACTCCCAGACTGTTGACTTCTTCATCATATGATTCCCACCTTATGGATGGCACCACAATTTCCGCCGGAATGACAGCTTCCAATCCATAAGTCAGCCTGTAAGGCGTCTCTCCTGTCGGCCCCCTTTCCGTTGTTCTGTATGACCAAAGGACCTGGGGTAGCAATTCTGCCCACTTTCCTTTTTTCTCGTCGAGCTTCTTTTTTACTGCTTTTACTATTTGCCCATTCACGTTCTCGACCTGCCCATTTGCCTGAGGGTGAGCCACTGATGCAAATCTTAAGTCGATCTTCCATTCTTCACAGAATTCTCGGAAGCTTTCGCAATTGAATTGTGCTCCATTATCAGTTATTATTGCCTTTGGTATGCCAAACCTGCACACCACATACTTCCAGATGAACTCTTGTGATTTCCTGGCCGTGATGGAGATAGTGGGCATTGCCTCGACCCACTTTGTGAAGTAGTCAATGGCAACGTACATGAATTTGAATCTCCCTGGCGAGGCCTCCGGAAATGGCCCCACAATGTCCAACCCCCACATAGCAAAGGGAATTGGGCAGAGAATGGATTTTTGTTCTGCCGGAGGAGTATGTATTTTGTTTCCATGCTCCTGACACTTGCGGCATTTTTGTATATGCTCTTTGCAATGCTCCATCATTTTCGGCCAAAAGTATCCAAGCCTCAAGATTTTGTGGGTTGTGGTTCTTTCTCCCTGGTGATTCCCACAGATCCCCTCATGCACTTCTTTTATTAGTTCTGCTCCTTCGGCCGTGGTAACACATTTTAATGCTGGCCTCGCAAAAGATCGCTTATAGAGCTGGTTATTTTCAATAAAAAATGATGCAGCTCGCCTTTTTACTGTCCTGGCCTCTTTTTCCTCTTCCGGCAACTTTCCCTGCCGGATGTAGTCTATGATCGGGGTCATCCAAGACTCTACTTTATCATTTGGTTCTAGGGTAAACACTTGAGCCCCGTCTACGCTTGATGTAGCCTTGACTTCCAACCATACCTCATTGGGTACTTTTTCGGCCATACTTGCCAATTTTGCCAAGGCATCGACTTCAACATTTTCCTCACGAGGGAGATGCTTCAACTCACATCTTTGGAACTTCGCTTTTAGTTCCTGGACTTTGAGCAAGTACTTCCATAGCTTTTCTTCTTTGACCTCATAGATGTTGTCGCTTTGTCTCGTTACCAACATGGAATCTGAGTATACCTCCAATTCTGCGAGAAATTTTTTTAACAAATTCTATGAGGTTTATTTTCAATATGATTTTATAGAAAGGAAGAAAAAATAGAGAAAGTATCTTCCTATGGAACCTGTTGCCCCTAGGGCGGTAGCCACCTCCAAGCCCCAAATGAGGGCTTCGTATTCAGCTTCATTGTTGGTGACATCGAAATCTAGCCGGAAGGCATAATTTAGATTTTGTCCATCCGGCGTTTGCACTACTATTCCGGCTCCTGCTCCACTTTTGCATCGGGCTCCGTCAACCAGGATGGTGTATGAGTTTTGGAGCTGTTTCTCTTCTTTTGCAAAGTTTGTCTCCGTTATGAAGTCCGCCAAGGCCTGTGCCTTAATCGCTGTTCTGGGTAAGAAGTGGATTTCATATTGTGTTAGTTCCACTGTCCAGCTCACCATCCGGCCGGAAGCGTTTGGATTGTTAGCTATTTGTTTGAGTGGCCAGTTGGTTCTGACAAAGATTCGATGCGACTGGAAGTAGGGCCGTAATTTCCTTGATGCCACCACTAATGCAAACAAGATTTTCTCTATATTTGTATATCGTCCCTCTGTTGGACTCAAAATTTTGCCAGTATAATAGACTGGTATTTCCCTTTTTCTTCCATAATCAGGACAGCTGCGACTGCCCAGTCTGTCGCGGATAAGTAAAGGTAGAGATCCTGGCCTGGAGCGGGTACACCCAACTTAGGCAAGTCCCGAAGCATTTCTTTGATCTTTTCGAATGCATCTATGCACTCTTGTCCCCATTGGAACTTGCTGTTCTTCCTCAGGATATTGAAGAACGGGATTGATTTTTCCTGCAGCTTGGAGCAAAATCTGCTTAACGCCGTGAGTCTCCCATTCAAGGCTTGGACATCTTTGATATTTCTTGGAGGGGAGAGGTTGAGGATGGCCTGACTTTTTTTCGGATCAACTTCAATACCCGCTGTCCAACAATAAACCCAAGAAACTTCCCCTTGGTACACCAAACACACACTTTTCTGGATTCAGCTTGATTTGGTATCTGTCCAGAGTGTTGAATGTTTCTTCCAAATCCTTCATGTGTTGTTCTTTTGACGGACTTTTAACAACTATATCATCAACGTAAGCTTCCACATTTCGAGCAATTTGCTGACAAAACACTTTGTCAATCATTCGTTGGAAAGTGGCCCCTGCATTCTTTAGGCCGAAAGGCATTACCTTGTAACAGAATGTTCCAGCTGAAGTAATGAAGGAAGTCTTTTCTGAATCGTCTTCTTTCATTTTTATTTGATTATAGCCGGAGAAAGCATCTAGAAAACTTAACACAGAACTCTGGGCCGTTGAGACTACCAATCTATCTATTGATGGCAGGGGATAAAAATCCTTAGGACATGCCTTATTTAAATCTGTGAAATCCACACACATTCTCCATTTTCCATTTGCTTTTTTTACCATGACAACATTAGCCAACCAGCGTGGATATGCAACCTCCCTGATGAATCCTGCTTTGAGGAGTTTTTGGACCTCGGCTCGCGCGGCTAAATCTCTTTCCTCTCCTATTACCCTTTTCCTTTGCCTGACCGCCGGATGCTTAGGGTCCACCCTGAGCTCATGCCGGATAACGCTTGGGTCTATACCAGGCATCTCGTCCGTGCTCCAAGCGAATGTTGCCCTTCTTTTTTCCAGGAACCTCATTAAGTGAGTTTGCTCTCCACTGTCAAACGCAGTTCCTATTTTAAAGAATTTAGAAGGGTCAGATTTTAAATGTACCTCTCTGGGGGGATCTTGGGCTGTTCGACATTCTTCCTCTTCCTGATCCGGCCCTGAGGAGGAAGGTAGCCTCCCCTTGAACTCCTTGTCTGATCCCACAGTTTTGACCACTTCCTCACTAGGAAGGCTGTCCATGATACGGACTTCACACATTCGGGCCATTTTTTGGCTTCCTCTTATCGTGACTACTTTCCCACCTGAGGTTAAGTATTTCATTTTTAAATGATGAGTGCTGTGGATGGCTTTGAAAGCATTGATTCCTGGCCTCCCGAGGTACATGTTATATCCAGAAAGACCTGGCACAATAAAAGCTGTGAGCCTCTCTGTTCTTCTCTCATCTCCTTGGCCCAGGGTCATTGTGAAGTCTATACTGCCGGAAGACGTGGTAGTAGAGACCCCCCACAAATCCTCCTAGGACCGCCGAATAAGGCTTGATCTGGTCCTCAGGTACCTCCAGCTTCTTAACTGCTTCGGCTGATATGACATTTGCTCCGGCCCCACTATCGATTAGGATTCCTTCCATCATCCGATCGTTTACTTGTGCACGAATGACAAGTGGATCGTTGTGTGGATATAGGACTCCATCTTCATCTTCGTCGGAGAAGAAAATTGGAGGAAAGCTCTCTCTTTTGGCAACCTTCCTTTCTGGGAGCTCCTGATGCACTTGGTGAATGTGCCTTTTTCTTTCGTTAGGAGTTAGTGGTCCTACCTCCGAAAACAGCCCTGTGAGTTTTCTTAAAGAAAGTTTTGTTAGTCTTCTTTTTCTTTTCTTTTTTAGAAAAGAGGGGGTTTTTGTTATAACCAGAATGCGGAGAAAATGTACGCTGTAAACGAAATGCACAAAAATGAAGATTCTACTCTTTTTATTTTGTAACAAGATTTTTGACAATCTTATGCTTGATTCTTAGGAAAACAACCTATGACTATCCTTGCTTCCTGAGAAGCCCTTTTGTCTGAACCGAAAAAAGGGAAGAATCTTTATTTTCCTTACAGACCTGTTATCATACCCACCGACTTGCCAGGGTTAAGCCTGGGATGAGCCTCTTCCTCCTGCCGCCCTTGTGATACATTCTGGGCGCTGCTCTGTTGACCGCCATACTGCCTCTGCGTTCCGGCCTGTTGCTTTCCCTTCTTATTCTCCTCAATGACTCGGAGCTCTTTGGCCAGGGTAGCACAGTTTACAGTCCGATGACTGCGATTTCCATGGAATTCGCAGAATGCAACCGGAATTTCTCCCTGCGGCGGCTTCCTTGGCGGAGGCAGGTATCCCTCTCTTACTGCAGCGGCATATTTCCCTGGGTCAATGTAGACAATAGTCCTTGCCCCCTGGTGCTGCGACCCCTGAGAGGAAGATCCGGCAGTTGACTTGCCGTAATATGGCTTGTACCTCGACCCTCCTCTTCCGGCATTTCCCCCGAGTCCTTCCTTCTTCTCTGGTGCTCCTGTGGCTTTGAAGCTATCTGCCAGCTCTCTAGCCTTGTTCTCGGCTACTTCAGACTTCAAAAAATCATGGATCATTTCAGCTAATTCTCCATGAGTCTTTGGCGCTTTTGTCGCGATTTTTCCAGCGAGCCGAGGCTGAGCCAGGCCATTCCCGAAGGCCTTAATCAAGATCTTCTCGTCTACATCATCGATTTCCGCAACCTTTTTGTGGAAGCGTTCTGCGTACTCCTTCACGGTTTCCCCTTTTCGCTGCTTAACGTCCATTAATTCTATCGTCTCCTTTTTGACCTTCTTACTAGCAGCGAAGTACTGCTGAAAATCTTCGGTCAATTGCTTGAAGCTCGTAATGGACTGCGGCGGTCTCGTGGAGATCCATCCAATGCTCTCTTTGAAAGCGTTCCGGGGAACAGATTGCAGAGGGCGAGGGAACTAATCCCCTGAGTGTTCATGGCAAACATGAACTTTTTGATATGTTGGGCGGGATCTCCAGTCCCGTCGTATTTCTCAATTGTCGGGGCGACAAAGTGCGGCGGGGAGTTTTGCCTTTCTTATTCGCTCCGAGAAGGGGTATAGGCTCATATCTATCTGATCATCTTCCTCCATCTCACCTTCGTCAACGATTGAATTGTGTTTTCTATCCTTGCTTTCTTCGCCATTGCTGCCTCTAGAGTCTCTGTTTTTCAGTTGCTCAATGGCTTCCGTCATTTCGTCCCACTTTCTTTGATACTCCTCGTCCCTTTGCATCAGTTCCTGCTGCAAGGTCTCATTTCCTTCTACGATTTTTTCATCAATGGATCTGACTAACCCTTTAGCATGTCTTCGAGGTCCCTTTTGGAGATGGCCTCTGGCATCTCCGAACTCATTCCTTCCTCAGAGCGGTTGTTCGAGCGATCGTTCTCTTCGGTGACTTTCTTCAGTGCTTTCTTTGATCTCGGAGCCATCTCTCGTGTTTTGATCCTGCAAAAAACGTCATTAGTTACTTTAGGATTTACACTATGAATCGCCGTAGATTACTTCCCTGCTTCTAGGTGGTCTCGTGGTTGCTTCTTGCTGTTCGTTTCCCACAGACGGCGCCAAATGAAACAGTAAGTCTATCCTAACGCGTCCAAGTTCGATCCCAATGCAACAGTACACCCATCCTAGTACGGCTAGATCTAACCTTCTATCCTACTTTACCTGGTTTCGGTCACAGAGTTTCACGAAGGCAGAGAAGGAGAGAGAGAGCTTCTGTTAGAATCGAGTGCAAGTTTGATTGCCAAATATCGCGTATCTCATTCCATGGGGGTGTACCCCTATTTATAGTTTTTCGGGCCTGGTCCCCTGGGTGCCAGCCTGTATTTTACACGTTTAAGTACAATTCTACCCTTTCCTGGTACCTTAGACCTACTACAAGTGATCGGTCATACAGTGCTTTGCTTTGTCTAAGTCTTACTTTCATCCAGCTAGAAACGGCCGGATGCTCTATGTGTTCCCATCTTCATCCGGCCAAGGCGGCCGGATGTTCTATAAGCCTCTAACTTCATCCGGCTAGAGCGGCCGGATGTTGTATATTCTTTTAATCTCATCCGGCCAAAGTGGCCAGATGCTCTACGTGTCCTGCTTTGGTCTGGTACCATTTCTTCCCTTCTCACACTTATCTTTCCACTCTCATAGTTTTGTGGATTGTTTCAATATGGTTTCCTAACAATTATCGGGTATTTACTCAACCCGTACTTCTCCTCACATCCTAGGGAGTTCATATGTTTGCGTTATCATTATACTTTAATGGATAGTTTGTGTGTTTGCACGTTTTCGTTATCATAAGCGTCGACCCAATCTATGGGTCTCTAGCCAAAGTTACTCACTACGAGTCGGTCCATTCACTATGTTAGACCACACCGGCATACAAGTATGTTAGCTCATTCAACATACTACAAGGCATACGTAATCAAACAAGGGATTATTTTCATGCTTTAATCTTGATTAAGCCGGCACACAACTCACAAATCAACGTAACTCGGTTAGCACGCGGAGTATGAGAAAATCATACCTTTCACCATGGATATTTTACCGGGTCACCACTCGTTCCTCGGTTCACACTTGTTCCACTGATAACATTCAAATGTTTTTATTAACATCAAAGCTTTACGGTATGTAACACATACTCCCGTACTTAACCCCATTATCCCGTTTAACTTAATTTTACTCATGTGTTCTTAAGCTCACAACTTTCTCATTCACCTCTCAAACTTGTTACACTCCTAATGACCTTTAAACATCATTATTCATGTCTTAATTACCTTATACTATCATTACCATTCAATTCCCCATCATTAGAATGCAAGAAAACACTTTCTGTGCAATTTTTGGGGTGGTCCGGGTTTGTGTCCGGGTTTACAAACCCGGACCAGTGATTCTGGTCACTCTCGGGTGTATTTTATGACTGGTCCGGGTTTGTGTCCTGATTTACAAACCCGGACCAGTAGTTCAGAATACTCTCGGGTGAAAAAATGGGGTGGTCCGGGTTTGTATTCTGGTTTGCAAACCCGGACCACATGGTCTTTACTTCTTTCTGCCGTGTTTTAGCCCTGGTCCGGGTTTGTGTACTTGTTTACAAACCCGGACCACTTGCAGAATCGAAAAATATATAAGTTTTTGACTTTGCTTCAACTCCAAATTTATACCAACTTCTTCCCCACTCTTCCTACATATATTATAGCATGTTCTGACATTGTTTAGGCATTCAAAACCAACCTAAACTACTTGTACATTCATCTGTTACAAAACCCATTTCACTGTTATTTCCTTCTGTTACAGACTCTAGTTTTCTTGCTTTCTGTTGCAGTTTTCAAATCCTTCCTTTCTTACCAATCTAACTCCACGCCTTAACATACTCAAGCCCATACATTCCTAGGCAATTTTGACAGAGCTTAACTACTAACCAAGCATTCTCACCACACTACAACAGCTCACAACACTCTTCTCCCACCTGTTTGGTTTATACATAAATAACACCTCAAAATCCCATTTGCTCACATATGTAAACTAACCTAACTTCTAGGTTTATTTACATACTCACACACATCAAAACATTCACTTACAAATATCAATATTGTAGTACCATGTCTACACAAGCTCAATGTTATTTATACTACACCAACATTAATTTCACAAGGAATAAAACCAACACAAGGTAAGCTCTTTACCTTGTTTTACTTTCAGTTTTCACTTCTCTTCTTCCTCTTTCTCTTGTTTCCTCTTTCTCTTTGTTTCCCCACACACAAGGATTATGGATTGCTAGCTACAACCATATCCCATCACACGTATAACCCCAAGTCAATTTCAATTCTCTCCACACAACCTAATACCTTAAAGAGCTAATTTTCAAGGTTTAGTTTAGATTTTACCTTAGAGAAACCAAATGGGTAGCTTGGCAATCAATTGGAGGAATTTCCAACACCCCACAAAAACATACGGGTTTGACTGAGATAAGAAGGGTTTTCAACGTGAGGGAAAAAGTCTCACAAATGGTAGGAATAAGCTTGAAATGGCTTAAACACTACTTATTAATACCTTAAGGCACTAAGAAGGAGAAGAAGGGTTGAAATCAACTCTTCAAACTTCAAAAGCTCCAACATCAATGGAAATGAAGATGGAGGAATCGAGTCTTAATTGGGTGGTGGAAACCGAAGCTCTCACCGAGAGGAGTCTAACGGTACCAATTTCGTGTGATTTGGTGGAGAAATGAGCAAGGTAGAGGTGAGACAAGGTGAGGGTTGTGCTGTTCGGTCTCGCGAGTTATAGAGGAGGAAGAAGGAGTTTGCAAATTCTGGAGCAAATCGTTAATGAAGAAGGAGCAGGTGAGAGGGTGAATACTTTATTTTACTTTTTACTTTACACTATTTGCTTTATTTATTTATTTGTCTTGTTATTACTTAATAGCTAGCAAGCTATTAATGGGTGTATACATATTAAATAAAACCAGCCCATATTAATTAATAGCCCGGGTCGTTTTTCGACTTTTCGAATTAAACGCTTTATCTCCCGGTTTTGACACTATTCACTTACGGGTCTGTTTCCGGAATTTTCTCGTTTAATTAATTTTAATGGTTTTTAAGCTCCCATTAATACTTATTTATAGTTATTTAATCAAATATAATTTTTACGGGTCCGTTTGAACACTTAAAGTCACGTTTTCGGGTTTTCTCGAAAAACGTGCTTTATGCTTATTTAGCGTTTTAATCCATTATTTGGATCCGTTTTCTTCGGAATCATTCCCGTATACTAATTAGGCCTAACTAAGCCTTAGGAATCCATCTCGGACCCTACGAGATCATTATCTCTTATTTTCATTTAATCGCATTTTAGTGTTTTTCACTTTCAAGCGTTTTCTCTTTAGTTTTGGTTTATTCTCTTTACAATACTCTTTAGGCAGCCATTAGGCCTTTTATAATTTTATTAGAGTAATTAAATCACCATTATTAGGTCCGGGGTATTAAAATCTACCCCCCTTAGGAACTTTGTCCTCAAAGTTGGTGAATCTTATATCGTTACTCTCATGGGCGTACTATGCCAAGGTTATAATACATGTATAACCTTACAGACTCCACAAGTCAGTCACATTTCATACTACACATACCACACATATAACACAGCATGTATAGCAATCAAAAATACTCTTTATACTCTCTCCATGGAATCGGTCCGAAGACAAGAAGGCACTACAGTCCTCGAATCCATATTGAGTAATACATTACTGATCCCTCAGGTACCGGTCACATTGGACACTTACGCTCTCTGGTCCACGGCCATTTCATGACTACTGGGCACTTACTCTCTCTGGCCCACGGTCCCTTCGGTTCTGATCAAAACGTTACACATATACATATCCTCAGGCACTCTGGTTGACTCACTCAACACGGAATCGTCTCAGGGTACTCTCCCCCCCCGCTGCCTTGGAAAAATCACACACTGTCACCGCCCCACCGGTCACTTAGGACCGCCGCACGTACGGTGCAATGGTTTCAAAACTAATACACGCCCACCGTTCTACCGGTCATCAAGACTTAAGGCCGCAGCCATCGGCGGGTGATAGCAGTTTAAAAACCAGTTTTCATTTCCATCTTCATGCTTGAAGAAATTCCTTTTCAAATTCTGTTTGGAAATTCTTTTCAAAACATCACATAACTCCAAGTTCGGTTTATGGTAGCTGCATCTTTTCTTAGCGTGATCACTTGTGTCCACTTATAGGGAGCTTCAAGAATCATCCAACCCTGATGTGATCAGCATCAGTGTTGAACTATCCTTCCACCCCAATTTGTGTTCGGTTTCCCTTGATCGCTAGCAGATCAAGTTCCACCTCCCACGTCAGTTTCAAACAAGCAGATAGTCAAACATTTTCGTTTTCTATCTTTTACTCTTTCTAGTCATATTCATAAAACAATCCATTTTAATTAATCTCTAGTTCCTAGTACTTAGGTCATTTGTCATTCTCATTGCTTCACTACTTTACCTAGGTATTCCATACTTATGGCCTCTTTTTCCTCATATTGCTACTCAATTTAAAACACACAACATACAACTCCAAAGGATGGAACTCACTCCATCACTCATTCTCAAATAAATTACCTAGGGAAAACTCACTTCCTACTAGGTTATACACCGGTTTCATACCGGTTCATACTCATAATATCTCATGTCTAATCTCAAATAGATTAATACTAAAGGGATTCTCATTCCCCAAGAGTCTCTCTACTCCTCTTTTCATAAATATTATATACTCGTTACTTGCATCTCTCATGCACAATAATCATTATTACACAATGAATGGGTACATATGTTTATGTAGCGTACATTCCAATCAAAAACAATTTCTTTTGTGCCATGCACATAGTAGTTTACGCACCTATACGTAAAACATACTCTAAGCGGTTTCTTGCCCTACCCCCCTTAAAAGGGGTTACGCCCGCGTAATTAACCATATGTTATCACTGAACATTGGCTCACTAATTCGAATATCATGAAGTGTTTTAACTTCAATGTGGTTAATTAACTCATAACCGGTTCGGTTCTAGCCTCTAAGGCTTCAAGGCGTTTATGATGAGCCATCTACTCACATTTGCTTGGTATACTTAACCTTTGAATTACGGTCCACAAGCTTCTGCTGTGTGACCTGATAACTAGAGCTTAACTCGTTCTCAATCATCGCTAGGTATCTCTTACCGTATGCGAATTCGATGAGTTATAGATTTTCTCTCCAATTCTCTGGAAATCTATTTCGTATTACAATATATACCTTCGTGATTATTCACTTTTACTTTTCCCGACTTGTTGTCGGTTGAGGTCAAGCTACTACTTAATATGTAGTGCTTCCTCGATTAACAGTTGCTTCTAAATTACGTTTGTTTACTTGTGACTAGAATTCTGTACAAGGATTCCCCCTCATACTACTCTACATTAACCATTCATCGGTCCTGGGACCTGTGGGTTACAGCCCACATTCTTCATGCATCTTTGGCCAAAGGCCGCACAGTTATTTCTCTAGATTCAAACTCAACAGGCTTCGTTGACATTTCTCAATTCCTGGCTCTCCCACTCGATCATTACCGCACAAGTGCAATACCAAAACACTCAGTCATACAGAGTGTAGAAGCGTAAACCCTTGATAGTAAATCTCTCATGAGATAGGAATGATTATGTCTCCTTTACCACATTTTCTCATCAGCTTCGTATCATTATCTGTTACTGCGTATCATGCTCTACTCATTACAATATTCGCTTATATGGCATCCGCTACTACTTTAGCTTCCGCTCATGTACTCCCGCCATTTATACTATGGCTTGCCATTCACTTGGCTCAATAAAATATACTTCTTTAACTCTCTACGTTTATGGCGCATCGTTTATTCTGCAATTCATATTGCACACATACTGTGTTTACTACTCAACCGATTACTCTCTCGGTTTCTTTCCACTGCTATCAAAGCCTTTCTACATACTATCTCTGTTCAATTATTCTTGGCAATAACACATGCTCAAGTATCATCACACACACCGTTCTAGCGGTTTCACATTACATACTTAGGTGGTAGCCTTTCTCTGGAGGATTCACGCAATGCCCCTCTTTAGGCCCCATAATAACAAGTGGTATCCCCCACTCTAAGGTAGTGATTTGTTCTCCACAATTCCTTTTTATGCCTTAATGCATAAGTTTTACAACGTTTGGATCTACAAATTGTAGTTGGTTTTTTACCGGCTTACAAGCCACACTGCCTCGCCACGCTCTGTGGGCTGCTCAAACAGGTTTCTTCTTCTCCGTATGCCATTAAATGGTTAGGGGGTATTACTGGGCTCTTGATATGGTTGTCTCACCACACTTCCGTACCTGGAAGGCTCTTTTTGTATTTTGATACTAATTCATGCCCTCTGGCAATTTAGGGTATCCCGTGTTATGTGGGATCCCTTCGGGTTCTACCCGCGTGTTCGCTTTAACACTTGTGTTCTTACATAATATTTCGTTCAACTACTGTTGACTCTGGCACCCTTCACGGATTGCTCCTGGGTGTTACTGAGTTATGCCATCACATCTGGCCTAAATTCATGGGTGTGTTCAGTTCTGTACACCGTCATGCAGTTGCATATAGTTTGAACTATCCCGTTAGGGTTATAGTATCTCCCTTATTGGGTAGATTTATTAGTACCTTTCCTTTATCTACTTAGTTAGGTCGTTATTCTCTTAGTGAGATGTACTGTGGGAATTCTATCCCGATTGTCAAACATCGATATGATCATTTAAGGCATTCATCTTATTGCTTACACTGGTATTCATTCCAGTTATTAGGTATTTCCTCCTTGATTCTTGAGACATGTCCAATGTCTATACTTAATACTCTGTGCTTCTCGCACTTATCCACACTATAACCTTAGGTCCGTCACCTTACTCTGCGTTCTTAACTCCCTTATCTTGGTAAGCTTCCTTGTGTTGTTCGATCGTTCGAGGTGTCCAACTGTCTTGGTTTGAATTGGCTCTTTCGTCTTCGTCCGTAATGGAGTGGGCTACCTCCCGTGTACCGTACTCTACTTTGTATACATACATGGAGTATCTTATTGATACGTTACCACTTACCCGACTAACTCATAATTGGTCTGTCAGGCCCGCAAGCTCCTTCGGAGTGCGGTCGTTCCATGTCTCGTTTAGTACACCGTAGTGTCGGTCGCACGCCTAAGTGAAGTATTCTGTTTCCAACTCCTCTTATATCGTCCTATGATAACTTACCGTGATTCTCTAGTTTGGTTTTAAAAAATTTGGGGGTTTTTGGAAAATTCTCTGTTTGAAAGAAAAATTTGAGTTGAAAAGAAAATCTTCACGGCATTTCAATGCCGGTTGCTTCTTACCAAGTCTGACTTCTTGCAGACTGGTA
This sequence comes from Limonium bicolor, assembly GCA_023374045.1. NCBI lineage: Eukaryota > Viridiplantae > Streptophyta > Magnoliopsida > Caryophyllales > Plumbaginaceae > Limonium > Limonium bicolor. The sequence goes on from CM041781.1 coordinate 135,756,834, forward strand.
TGTTCTCTATACAGTGGTCAGGCCTTTAGGCCTTTCCAAGGTTTCGTTTCAGAATTCTGAGGGTTTGTGGTGCTATATTGGCTTCTCTTGCCGTCTTGGTACTTGCTAAGTACTGGTCGCTTGTCAAGCTCTTCTTATTAGTCCCGCTATTACTGCACTTGCACGGTACTGGCGGTTTTTGGGTTAACTCATACCGGTGACGGTATTGTTCACATTGTATTTGGTAGCCTTGTCGGCTCTTCCTTGATCCTTTAATTGGATACTGCTCCTTAGAGCTGCTTCGCATTCCTCTTGACATGACTGTCATTCATTTAGGTGCTCCTCCACTCTCGGAGTTCCTTAATTACTTAATTCTATGCTTTATCTCGTTGCTTGTTCCCACGTCTTTACTGTGGTTACCGAGGTTTAACTTATTTAGGTACTACTTCTGTAGTCCTATTCGGGTATATCCCGTAGTTATGCTCGTACCTGTCTAAGCTGTATCAGTTAAGTATTTCAACTTTTTCGGGTGTGGTAGGGTGGGTGTATCTACCCTTGACTAGACTCTTAGTCGGTTAATATATCGTTGGTGGTATCGTTTAACTATGGCGGTCCGTAGACTTGAGTCCTGGTTTTTGTTAGTTCTTATGAGTCCGTCTTGTCGCACGATTGGTGCATCCTTCTTACTGCTGCTTGACCAGCTGGGTTCTCGCGACTGCTAAGCATGTCGCCCCAAGCTGCCACAAATTCTGGTCTCCCTGGATTAGGATGTCTCGATCTCCCGCCATTGAGTGCGGTTATTGTCGTTCCAGCGGGATCCGTCTCCGGGATTTCCGGTTCTCGGGATCTACCGCATGACAGGTTCTAGTTCATATCAAAACATTAATTAAGTGACAGATCGGGTTTCCCGTCTCTCTGACAATCTTTCCCAAGCTTTTAATACGGGGTTTGTAGAGGGCGGGTATGGTATTGTAGGTATCCAGATCATACTGGAAGTTCCTATCTAGCGCACCTCTCACGCTACCACTCAACCCTTAGCCCTAAATCTCTAATTCCTAACTCGGTATTTCCTAAGCTCGGTATTTCCAATCATCAGAGCGAAGTATCGCTCTGATACCATTTTTGTAACACCCCACCGTTAAGCTCGTCATTACCTCTTAAACTGTCACCAATTACTCTTACTCACGCAGCGGAACTCTAATTACAACGAGGGGTGAAACAACGCCATTAGCCACCCATATGGCTAACCAAGCCTTCCTTACATAACGTAACGGTCTGATGAACTGGAACAACCGAGCACACAATACAAATACAATACTCTAATCATTTCTCTACTATACCGAGTCTACAATAAATGGATGCCGTCAACATATTTGGTCTTACACCTCCTTCAATACATAAGTAATTAAAACTAACTACCCATGCAACCCACCGACCCCGTCCTACTCTCGAACGGTAACATCTTCGGTGTACCTGTAAAATAAAAACATCGCCCCTAGGGGCTCAGCTTAACGCTGCATATGAAATTCGCATACCCCGAGCGCTAACCGGGTACGCCGACTATTTTTGTCGGATATACATGGAGTTCATTAGTCAAACAACATGCATCATAGCAATACAATATATTGTGTATTACTCAAGGAATCTACATCCAATCACGGAACACAATTCCTAACTAACATAACAAGGTTGTTAGTTGCATCTGCTTACTCTTAGGCCTTGAGGATTATACCTCACTATGCCTTGTTTACTTATTCAATACCTCACCCGCTCCCTCGGTTACTTATTCATATACACACCCATTCTCTTGGGCTACTTATTATATACACACCCATTCTCTTGGGCTACTCGTACTATACTCACCACACACTCTCGGGTTACTTATTCTCATTATATCACCCACACTCTTGGGTTATTTATACTCATTATCTCACCCACACTCTTGGGTTATTCATACTCAAGCTCTTGTAGATTCTTGAGACACTACAGGTCTCCTACGTCACGCTTATTACTCTGAATACATACTTAGACCAAAACTCATGGCTCTCAAGCATAGTCTTACTCCCCCGTTTCGACCCTACTCCGGGTCTACCATGGTGGGAAGGTTCAACTAGCTCACGAAACTCTCTCTTAGTTCCTATCTCTTTTACTTAGGCCCGACTGCTCTCGGACTACTTACATTCCCATACACTCCTCTCTCGGAGTTATAGTATATTATGTATATTATTCTAGAAGCATCACTCTCGATGTTTCTAATGACCTTGGGAACATTACTTAAGTTAGGTTAATCTTAGGTTTTTAAGAGTTACCCATGCATTTCACTTACTCATACTTTTGGTTATTTTCTTATACCGGGTAAAATCCTCATATAGGAGGTCGACCATGTCACAAGGGAGTTACTAATCCCTTAGGTCTCTTTTACCTTCCTTACTAGTTCACATCTTCGAACTATCTTTAATCCTCTTGAAGGAGGTTCACTTATCTTTCCACTCTCATTAGTTTCGTGGATTGTTTCAATATGGTTTCCTAACCATTATCGGGTATTTACTCAACCCGTACTTCTCCTCACATCCTAGGGAGTTCATATGTTTGCGTTAACGTTATACTTTAACGGATAGTTTGTGTGTTTGCACGCTTTCGTTATCATAAGCGTCGACCCAATCTATGGGTCTCTAGCCAAACGTTACTCACTACGAGTCGGTCCATTCACTATGTTAGACCACACCGGCATACAAGTATGTTAGCTCATTCAACATACTACAAGGCATACATAATCAAACATGGGATTATTTTCATGCTTTAATCTTGATTAAGCCGGCACACAAACACACAAATCAACGTAACTCGGTTAGCACGCGGAGTATGAGAAAATCATACCTTTCACCATGGATATACTTTACCGGGTCACCACTCGTTCCTCGGTTCACACTTGTTCCACTGATAACATTCAAATGTTTTTATTAACATCAAAGCTTTACGATATGTAACACTAATACTCCCGTACTTAACCCCATTATCCCGTTTAACTTAATTTTACTCATGTGTTCTTAAGCTCACAACTTTCTCATTCACCTCTCAAACTTGTTTACACTCCTAATGACCTTTAAACATCATTATTCATGTCTTAATTACCTTATACTATCATTACCATTCAATTCCCCATCATTAGAATGCAAGAAAACACTTTCTGTGCAATTTTTGGGGTGGTCCGGGTTTGTGTCCGGGTTTACAAACCCAGACCAGTGATTCTGGTCACTCTCGGGTGTATTTTATGACTGGTCCGGGTTTGTGTCCTGGTTTACAAACCCGGACCAGTAGTTCAGAATACTCTCGGGTGAAAAAATGGGGTGGTCCGGGTTTGTATTCTGGTTTGCAAACCCGGACCACATGTCTTTACTTCTTTCTGCCGTGTTTTAGCCCTGGTCCAGGTTTGTGTACTTGTTTACAAACCCGGACCACTTGCAGAATCGAAAAATATATAAGTTTTTGACTTTGCTTCAACTCCAAACTTATACCAACTTCTTCCCCACTCTTCCTACATATATTATAGCATGTTCTGACATTGTTTAGGCATTCAAAACCAACCTAAACTACTTGTACATTCATCTGTTACAAAACCCATTTCACTGTTATTTCCTTCTGTTACAGACTCTAGTTTTCTTGCTTTCTGTTGCAGTTTTCAAATCCTTCCTTTCTTACCAATCTAACTCCACGCCTTAACATACTCAAGCCCATACATTCCTAGGCAAATTTTGACAGAGCTTAACTACTAACCAAGCATTCTCACCACACTACAACAGCTCACAACACTCTTCTCCCACCTGTTTGGTTTAAACATAAATAACACCTCAAAATCCCATTTGCTCACATATGTAAACTAACCTAACTTCTAGGTTTATTTACATACTCACACACATCAAAACATTCACTTACAAATATCAATATTGTAGTACCATGTCTACACAAGCTCAAAGTTATTTATACTACACCAACATTAATTTCACAAGGAATAAAACCAACACAAGGTAAGCTCTTTACCTTGTTTTACTTTCAGTTTTCACTTCTCTTCTTCCTCTTTCTATTGTTTCCTCTTTCTCTTCTTGTTTCCCACACCACACAAGGATTATGGATTGCTAGCTACAACCATATCCTATCACACGTATAACCCCATGTCAATTTCAATTCTCTCCACACAACCTAATACCTTAAAGAGCTAATTTTCAAGGTTTAGTTTAGATTTTACCTTAGAGAAACCAAATCGGTAGCTTGGCAATCAATTGGAGGAATTTCCAACACCCCACAAAAACATACGGGTTCGACTGAGATAAGAAGGGTTTTCAACGTAAGGGAAAAAGTCTCACAAATGGTAGGAATAAGCTTGAAATGGCTTAAACACTTACTTATTAATACCTTAAGGCACTAAGAAGGAGAAGAAGGGTTGAAATCAACTCTTCAAACTTCAAAAGCTCCAACTTCAATGGAAATGAAGATGGAGGAATCGAGTCTTAATTGGGTGGAAACCGAAGCTCTCACTGAGAGGAGTCTAACGGTACCAATTTCGTGTGATTTGGTGGAGAAATGAGCAAGGTAGAGGTGAGACAAGGTGAGGGTTGTGCTGTTCGGTCTCGCGAGTTACAGAGGAGGAAAGGAGTTTGCGAATTCTGGAGCAAATCGTGAATGAAGAAGGAGCAGGTGAGAGGGTGAATACTTTATTTTACTTTTTACTTTACACTATTTGCTTTATTTATTTATTTGTCTTGTTGTTACTTAATAGCTAGCAAGCTATTAATGGGTGTATACATATTAATTAAAACCGGCCCATATTAATTAATAGCCCGGGTCATTTTTTGACTTTTCGAATTAAACGCGTTTTATCTCCCGGTTTTGACACTATTCACTTACCGGGTCCGTTTTCCAGAATTTTCTCGTTTAATTAATTTTAATGGTTTTTAAGCTCCCATTAATACTTATTTATAGTTATTTAATCAACTATAATTTTTACGGGTCCGTTTGACCACTTAAAGTCACGTTTTCGGGTTTTCTCGAAAAACGTGCTTTTATGCTTATTTAGCGTTTTAATCCATTATTTGGATCCGTTTTCTTCGGGAATCATTCCCGTATACTAATTAGGCCTAACTAAGCCTTAGGAATCCATCTCGGACCCTTACGAGATCATATATTTCTTATTTTCATTTAATGCGCATTTTAGCGTTTTTCGCTTTTCAAGCGTTTTCTCTTTACTTTTGGTTTTATTCTCTTTACCAATACTCTTTAGGCACCATTAGGCCTTTTATAATTTTATTATAGTAATTAAATCACCATTATTAGGTCCGGGGTATTAAAATATATAATGAGGAAATTCAGTGTTTAAGATTTATGCATTTAAGGGCCTAAGAGCCAAGTCATTTAAGGGCCTAAGTGCCAAGCAATTTAAGTTTATGCACTATATTGTGATGTAGTATAGTTTTGATGTCTTATGTGTGCTAAGGAGGTTTGGTGAGAATTTGAATGTTCATAACTAATTAATGGTGAAAAACTAAATGTTTTGGTGTAACAATATACTAGAGAACTCATGGCAAAATTTAGTGAAGAACCTAAGTGTTTAGGATGTGTTAAGGAGATTTCATGACTAAGGAAGTATTAGGAAACCTTGGGAGTTGCTTTGACAAAAAGAGTGAGTTTAAGGTGTTCTCTAGAATTAGAAAGACTTAGGCATCATTATGGAGGATTTAGGAATCAAATCAATGCTTTGGGATATACTTGTGTAGTTAGGACTTGGGCAAATATTGATAAGCAAGTAGGAAGGAGAATAAAATGTTGATAGATGGAGTCATAAACTTGTGTAGAAACTTTCAGTAGTTGCATAAAGGAGTTTTAGATGGTGAAAGATGCTTGGGAGATGATGTTATGGTGGTGAGGAAGCACTTGGCATAGTGGCAATATTAGGTATGAACCACCACTTAGAAACCTAGTGAAAAACATTACAAGTGTTGTCAATATTATAAGAAAAATGCATAATGACTAAGGTGGATGTTGGTGAGTGATCTAATGAGTTTTGTGGAGGGATTAAGGTGTATTTGAAGTGCCCAAATGAGGTTAGAACATGCTAGGATATGAGGTGAAGTTTGGAGTTAAATGGGAATTTAGAAACAAAGTTCTGGAGCTGACCGACCTTAGGGACCGGACCTGCAAGGTTGGTCGAGCTCAGTTTACACTACCGAAAAGAGTTTCTGGAATGGACCGACCTTGGGGACCGGACTTACAAGGTCGGTCGGGCTAGTGTTTTGAGTACGGATTGAGTCTCTGGAATGGACCGGCCTTGGGACCGGACTTACAAGGTCGGTCATGCCTAGAATTTTGTACGGGAATTAGTCTCTGGAATCGACCAAACTTGGGCCCGACCTTGGCAAGGTCGGTCGGGATTAAATTTACCACGGGGAAAACTCTCGGGAATGGACCGACCTTGGGGACCGGACTTGCAATGTCGGTCGGGGTAAAATTTTCAAACGGTAATATGTCCTGGAATGGACCGTCCTTGTGTAAGGTCGGTCGGTAAGGTCGGTCGAGCCAAAAACAAAAAAAAAGAAATTTTAAATTCTAAAGATGTTAATTGGTAATAAGGTATGCCATTGTTAGGGTAATAATGATTAGGAACCTAGGAACCTAAGGAATTAAGTTAGGTTAAGTATACACCTTAAGTTTAAAGTTAAGTTAATATGGTTAAGTGGTAAAGACTTAAGAGGGTATCGAATGGGAATCTTTAGGGATTAAGTGAGTTAAGTAAAGTGCAAATAACTAATGGCCTAAGAATGAATGAATGTTTTAGGTTTTTGAATTGGGCCCGGAGAAGGTTAAACAAATGACAGTCGACGGTTAACGGTACAGTCTTTCTTGTGACCTGCTTGCTAACGAGGTGTCCCTCGGCTTGTGTGCTATCTTTTTATTTGCTATGACTAAGACAAGATAAAGCATGCAATCGGCTATACTAATTCTTGTTGTGAATGTGTTTTCTTTACACTAACCCACGAGACTTGAGGTTGTTACTAACTGAGTGTAGTACTTATTGAGTTAAGAAAAGGAGTTAAGTACTGGTATCTATTGGTTAATACCCGTTAAGGTTTAACTAACACATGGTTTGTAAGATTTTCACTAACTGGAACTTAAGGGGGGTGAGGAACCCGGGACTGACTCCGGTCATACATGCTAAGGAAAGGGGGTCGGTATCTGAATCAGATCCGCCCTCCGCTTAAGGACTTGTCTTCGGACTTGTTGCCTAGGGTCGGTTGCCGGCTCAGCTACACTGGACTCCCGTCCAAGGTAGGTGGCATTAAGATGGTGCGGTAGGATCACCTAAATCCTAATTTTAAGTTAAGCTACAACCATTTCCGTTCTAGGAACGGTTTGTATACTGAGGTTAAGGTAAGGTTAAGACTGAGGTAAGTTAAGGAGGACTGAGGATAAGAGGAATCAGATCTGGAGGAGGTTATTTGAAATACCCCAAACTTAGATATGGTGTTCAAATGATAAACTAAGATATAAGGAGGCTAAATAATGCCTTAGAAACATTAAGAAACATTTCTAATCAAAGAAATATAAGGAAACACCAAAAGAGCAGTTTAAGCAAAAAACCTGCTCTAAGCTTGGAGAGACATGGGAGAGTATCCAAATATTGTTCTAAGACCTTAGTAATATCCTAATGGTCATTTTAAGTCAATTACCAAAGAAAACCAAGCTTGAAAACAAGTTAAAACACAAAATGTGCTTTAAGGAGTCTTAAAGCACGTTTTTGAAAAATTGTCTTGTAAATGAGTTTTGAATGGCTAAATGTCCATCATTACTCTTTAATTAATATGTGTACTATATAGTATCACATTTGGAGGTCTATATCAATGGGAAATCAAAAATTTCACAACAATGTGCCTTGTTTTTGATGAATAGTGAATTTATTAAGCTAGTTTATAACATAAGTCTATATAAGTGAGACATTTGGTCAACAAAGACTAAACTACCCTCATTCACTAAAGGGGGCCGGTTTCTTTAAGTGTGACTCACCACACTTATCTAACTAAGTAAAGAGAAAGCAAAATAAGTAAGTTATAAAGCATAAAGTACTATTCACCTTTTAAGATAAATATCACATTTTGCTTACCTCTCTCCTCACTTCTTCATTCTTCCTTGTCTCACACGATTTCTTGCTCTCTTTCTCTTCTCCATTAACGTGAAGCTCCTCTCCATGCTAGCTCCACCTTCTCTTGCACACATCTTGCTCATTTTAGCTCCAAATCCAAAACAAAATACATACTTTCTTAGTTAGCTCAAGCTCCTCCTTTCTATCTTTTCAAAACTTCAAGAGCTTCATTTTGGTGCCAAGTCAAACCACCATTAGAGGAGGAAATTCAAGTTTGGAGACTCCATTGGCATCTCCATTCTCTTAAGGTAAAGAAAGTGTAAGAAAATCTAGGTTTCCACCATTTTCTTCACTTGACCGAAAATATATACTCATGGGACTCCATGTTTATGCCTTGTTCTAGCTTGTTTCTACTCTTCAAAGGAGAGAGGAGGTCCTTCTTGCTTCACATCCAAGTTGTCTTGAGAAACCAAGGTAAAACAATCACATTAATACCTTAAAACATATTTTTAAACCTAGGGTTTGTTCCTTAGGGTTAATGTGTTATCTAGTACTCATTGGAGTCATTGGATATTGGTTAGAACATTGGCAAGGAGAATCACATTGGTGACCGAGATTGAACAAAGAAAACCTAAGGAGAAAAGCTTTTAAGCTTGTGAGAAAACAAGGTAAATTACTTACCTTAAGGTGTTGTTGTTTAAGGAATGAGATGTGGGTATATGATGAGTTTAGTGTAGAGTTTATATTGGGAAGGTGCTATAAAACCTAGGAGAAACAATGACTATCTTGTGAACTTGTGACTAAGGAGCAAATGAGAAAAGAGATAGTTTAAGAATATAAAGGTGAAGTACAAGAAGCATTTTATTTCAATGGGAGCCTTGTTGAGTGTATTCGCAGGTTGAAGGCATATATATGTGGAAATTCAGTGGTTAAGATTATTGTCATTTAAGGGCCTAAGTGCCAAGCATTTTAAGTTTAAGCATTATTGATGATGTGGTGTGAAGTTTTGGTGTAAATTGGGTGTTAAGTGTTGTGATGAGAATTTGTGTGTTGGTTTTTGATGAAGAAAAACCATGTGTTAGGAAGTACTATATACTAGAGAACCCATGGCAAAATTTAAAGGAGAGTTTAAGTGTTTAAGATATCCTAAGGGAATTTAATGACTAAGAAGTACTAGGAATGTTCTATGGGTTGTCTTGATGAAAAAGGGTGAAGTTAAGGTGTTTTAATGACTTATGATGACTTAGGTATCACCATGGAAGATTTAGGAATCAAGAGAATGTATTCGAGTGTTTAGGACTTAGGCAAATGTTGATGCACAACTAGAGGAAATAATGTGATGATGATGGAAGTTTTAGACTTTAAGGACCCTAAGTAAATGTTTAAAGAGTTTTAGATAGAGAGAGAATGCTTGGGAGATGATGTTATAGTGGTGAAGAAAACATTTGGCATAGTGTTACACTAGGTATGAACCACCACCTAGAAACCTAGAGGAAATTACAAGTGTTAGCATTATTACAAGGAAAATGCATAATGACTAAGGTGGATCTTGGTGGATGATTTAAGGTATTTTAAGGAGGGCTTAAGGTGTATTTGAGGTGCCCAAATGAGGTTATAACATATTAAGTATATGAGGAGAAGTTTGGAGTTGAAAAGAATTTAGAAACAAGTTTTTGGAGCCGACCGGCCTTAGGACCGGACTTGCAAGGTCGGTCGGGCTCTGTTACACTACCGGGAAATGTTTCTGGAATCGACCGGACTTGGGGACCGGACTTACAAGTCCGGTCGGGCTTGTTTTGTGAGAGGGAAAATGTTTCTGGAATGGACCGGACATGGGACCGGACTTGTCAAGTCCGGTCGGCATGAATTTTGTACGGATTATAAGTCTCTGGAATCGACCGGACATAGGACCGGACATGTAAGTCCGGTCGGAGTGAATTTTCCAACGGTAAAAGGGTACTGGAATGGACCGGACTTGGCAAGTCCGGTCGGTAAGTCCGGTCGAGCCTAAAAAAAAAAAAAAGAAATTTCAATTTCTAAAATGGTAATGGGTAATGAGGTATGCCCTTGGTAGGGTAGTAATGATGGGACCCTAAGAACTTAAGGAATTAAGTTAAGATTAAGTATAAGTTTTAATGTTTAAAGTTAAGTTTGTAAGACTAAGTGATAAAGACTTGAGAGGTTATTGAATGGAAGTCCTTAGGGACTAAGTGAGTTAAGTAAGGTGCTAACTAATAACCTAAAAATGAATGAATGTTTTAGGTTTGTGAATTGGGACCCCGAAGAAGGTTAAACAAACAACGATCGACGGTGAACGGTACAATCCTTCTTGTGACCTGCTTGCTAACGAGGTGTCCCTCGGCTTGTGTGCTATCTGTTTATTTGCTATGACTAAAACAAGATAAAGCATGCAACCGGTTATATTGTTCTCGTTGTGATTGTGTTATATTTACACTAACCCGCGAGATTTGAGATTGTTACTAACCAAGTTTAGTACTTACTGAGTTAAGAATAAGAGTTAAGTTGATGGTTGTTGGTTAATGCCCGTTAAGGCTTAGCTAGCACATGGTGTTTAAGATGTCTACTAACTGGAACTTGAGTGAGGAAACCCGGGACCGATCTCCGGTCATGCATGCTAAGTGAAAGGGGGACGGTATCTGAATCAGATCCGCCCTCCGCTTAAGGACTTGTCTTCGGACTTGTTGCCTAGGGCCGGTTGCCGGCTCAGCTACGCTGGACTCCCATCCAGAGTAGGTGGCATTAAGATGGTGCGGTGGGATCACCTAAATCCCAGGTTCGAATTAGATACAACCAATCCCTTCCAGGAAAGGTTTGTATACTGAGATTAAGATTGAGATTGAGATTAAGATTAAGGTAAGGTAAGGAACTGAGATTAAGGAAATGAGGACTAAGGAGGGGGTTACTAACCCACTTGATAAGAGAACGCTTGAGTCGTTCATTGCTTGTGAACTATATATGTTCATCTGTGGTTATTGTTATTGCACTTCATATTATGTTTGTGTATGTAATCAATTTCCATGCTATCGACAATTAGTCGTCGTAGCCCCGTTAGCTTGGGGGCCATGAGAGGGTGTACCAGCATTCGTGCTGACCCCCTCGGGGGCTATTTTTACACTTGCAGGTAAGAGGCCCATGAGGACGCACTACGAGAGTAGGAGCGGTTAGACTTAGGTGGGGACTTTTATTTTGAGTTCGGGTTGCGCCTGTGCACCCGACTGTTTATATTAAGCTGATGTAAGTTTGGGATTGTGTATAAGATACTAGTACTCGGTTGGTTGTGGTATTGAGAATATTGATGTTTAAGTTGGGTAAGTGTTTTTGGATAAGTATTGTAAGTATTTAAGCCGGTATATTCTATCGATCAGACCGTGGCAAGGTCCAGGTGTTGTTTATTTCCGCTGCGACGTATTCGATTAAGTGTTCAGATTGCGATAACCACGATAGGCTTTGGATGGGGTGTTACAAAAAGTGGTATCAGAGCGTAGTTACGCTCTGATCAAGAAATACCGGACATGAGTGACCACCGAGTTAGGATATAAGTTAAGGAATAAGTATTGGGTTAAGGGTGTGAGAAGTTAGAGTGAGTAGAGTCAGATGACCACTAATAAGTGTGGATTGTCTTTACCGTCTACGGACGTTATAAACTTGCTAACCAAAACAATGGTGAGTACGAATCTAATGTAAGTTATGCTTGTTCAGATGGCAGGACGCCCTAGAGGAGGCCGAGGTCGCGGCCGGGGTGAGGATATTCCAGGGATACCTGGAGGGCAGACGATCGCAGAGATCGTAGCTGCCGCTTTAGGGCACATGGGCTATCAGCCTGGTGTGGGTGCACCACCTCCACCGCCACAACCTAGGGAACCAAACTGGGTGAAGAGTCTGTCAGATCTTCGACCCGCTCATTTCAAGGGGGAGACCGATCCCGCCAAGCTTGAGGCGTACATCTCCGAGCTGGAGACCGCCTTCGAGACCCTTGATGTCCCTGCTGGGATCAAGGTGCGCTTAGCTGCTTTCTACCTGAAGGGGGCGGCGGGCGATTGGTGGAAGCTGGTGAGGGCCGAGCATGTGGCCAATCCAGAGTTCGGCTGGGAGCAGTACACCGCCTTGCTACGGGCAAAGTACTACCCCGCCCATGTCCAGACGAAGAAGCGCTTGCAGTTAGATGCGCTTAAGCAGTCGGACAAGATGACGGTGGACGAGTATTACTCAGAGTTCACCGCCTTGCTCCGTCTTCTGCCAGGTCTAGGGTATTCTGACCAGATCTTGGTAGACCGCTTCTATGGCGGGCTTAGCCATCGACTCCGCTACGGCATGGGGCCGACGAGTTACACTACCTTGCAGGTAATAAGAATGATTGAAATTTGAGTAAGTGATGAATAAGATTTAGATTATGAGAAATAAGTGAGACTAATACTATGGAAAGCAGGAGTGCTATCATGCCGCTGCTAAGGTTGAGATTACCGTCCAGCTGAGGGACGAGGAGAATGCAAAGCGGAAAGTGCTGGGAAGAGCTCAGAGAGTCAAGGGCAAGGAGGGTACAAGAAACAAAAGTACCAGCCTCAGGCCCAGAAGAATCAGAACCCGAAAGGGAAGGAGGAAAAGGAGAAGGCTTCGGAAGAGCCATTGAAGCTGACCTATGCTATTGCAGCTACACCACTGCGCTCTAAGGCGCCAAAGGGTGAGAAAATTGATATTGAATGAGTTAAGAAATAAATTAGTAACTTTGAGATATGAGAATTGACAATGTGAATCATCAGGATCTGAGACTGAGAGGGGAGCCGGTGGTGGCTACCAGCGACGCTTCATCTGTAGATGGTGTAACAAGGACCACCCCGGGCTCGACTGTAAGGGAAATAAGGTGGAGTGCAACTTCTGTGGCATCTACGGGCATCGAGCTTATGAGTGTTACCGGAACCCTGCTAGCAGAGCCTATAGGCCCGACACCAAGGGCAAGGGCAAGACCGATCAGGGAGCTGGATCCGACGGTCAGAGGAAAGTGCAGCAGCCGGCGGACAAGAACCCACGGGCGACCCAGAAGACGGGGCCCACTCTACACATGGTGGATCGGGACGATGAGCCTGAGCCCTCATCGAGGCCAGGTACCACTATAAACCATTAGTAATAAAACTACGCTTACCGCATTATCATGCATGTTTGGTGAAATATATGAGTTAAGTAAAAATAAGATGAGATTAGAACCTAAGTAAGATATAACCTACTACCACTTTAGGAAGATTCAACATTTGCTACCCTATACCATCTACATCTAACCCGGAGCACACCGACATCGAGACCATACACTTTCCAACCGAACAATGTCAGGTTATCCGCCCAGGTATGATTTATTAAGGGGATACCTGACACCCGACGCACAAATAGCCATCATCAGGAGATGCAATCAACTAGGGATGGGACCGGGAGGTTTTTACACACCGGAGTACCCAGGGGGAGCAAGGATGAAATTAAAGATGATGAGCTTGGGCAAGGATTGGAATCCGTATGCCAAGAACTACCAAACCATGAGGGAGCAAGATGGAGTCTCACCACCGGGAATACCCGAAGAGTTCCATCCAGTTATTACAAAGTCGTGGAAATCGCTCAGCAGTTGGAGGCTGAACCGATTCCAGACATACAAGCGGACATTGTATCGTAAACTTCTACGAAAAAGATGGGAAACTGGGACTACACCAGGATAAGGACGAGACAACGGAGTCTCTCGAAAGAGGGATACCCGTAGTGTCTTGGTCCATTGGAGATGATGCGGAGTTTTTATACGGCGAGCAGAAGCGTGCGGACCGTGCATATAAGATAGTACTTAAGTCAGGTGATGTATTAATTTTGGGAGGAGAATCGAGGATGTTATACCATGGGATTAAGAGAATCAAGCTGAATACAGCACCGTCAGCAGTAATCAATGCGACGCATATGAGACCAGGAAGATTAAACCTAACCTTTAGACAATATTAGCCATGTAATGTTAGAATGAGATGAGAAATGAGATGTAAGATTGAAGCACATGTTGTAAACAGGATGGTCATAAATAAAATAACAGTGTTGTTCATATAAATTGTTACGACTCTTGTTATACCATCAATACTCATGGAGCTTGTGAAACAAATTAGGTTATGGACTCGGTACGGAAGGTGCACTAAGCATACTCACAGAGGCACAGGCCGACGCTAGCGGTACTATCCTCACCGGCACCTTCCGATCAATGGGATTGAGGCATCAGTTCTTCGACTCAGGGGCCTCGCATACCTTTGTCTGCATCATTTGCGATCAGGTTGGGGCTAGACGCTAATGAGCTACCCGACTTCACGGTTACGCTCCCGTCTAAGGAGAAGGTTCGTTGCACTCGTTACTACCGAAGAGCCACCATCAGAATTAAGGGGGAAGACTTCCCAGTCAGTTTCATTGAGTTCAGTAAGCTAGGATTTGATGTTATCTTCGGGATGAACTGGTTGGAGCGGCACAAGGGACGTATCCTCTGCGCCGAGCATAGATTGCTGCTCAGGAGTCCGTCTGGGGTAACAATATCATAACCGCCAGAGGCCCAGGGAGCCTTCGACTAAGATCATCACCGCCATGGCAATGCACAAAGAATTAAGGAGAAAGGAAGAAGTATACCTCTGCTATGTACAGGACATAGAGAGAGACCTGAGTTCGACCCCGACTTACCGGTAGTGTCGGAGTTCCCCGACTTATTTCCACGGGAACTGCCCGGCATGCCACCCACTCGGGAGGTAGAGTTCACCATTGAGCTGCTACCTGGTACCGGACCGATAGCCAAAGCACCATACCGTATGGCTCCGGCAGAAATGACTGAGTTAAAAGAACAACTGAAAGATTTGTTGGATAAGGGATTCATTAGACCAAGCGTGTCACCATGGGGAGCGCCAGTCCTCTTCGTGAAGAAGAAGGATGGTAGTCTCCGCCTCTGCATCGACTATAGAGAGCTGAATGCAGTAACAGTGAAGAATAAGTACCCCACTACCCCGCATTGACGATCTGTTCGATCAGTTGAAGGGAGCATCTGTGTTTTCCAAGATTGATCTCAGATCGGGGTATCATCAGATAGCCATTAAGGAGGGAGATATTGAGAAGACGGCATTCCGGACACGATACGGCCACTATGAGTTTACAGTGATGCCGTTCGGTTTGTCGAACGCGCCAGCGAAGTTTATGGATCTGATGAACCGCTTGTTCCGGGAGCAGCTGGACAAGTCGGTTGTGGTTTTCATTGATGATATTCTGATATATTCAAAGTCTAAGGTTGAGCATGAGGAACATTTGAGGAGGGTGTTGGAAATATTAAGGGAGAACCAGCTATATGCTAAGTTCTCCAAGTGCGAGTTTTGGCTTGACCAGGTCTCTTTCCTAGGTCATGTCATCTCAGATGCTGGGATCGCAGTGGATCCAGTAAAGATTGATGCCGTACGTACCTGGCCAAGGCCGAAGACTGTTACCGACATCCGGAGCTTTCTCGGTCTGGCAGGTTACTACAGGAGATTTGTTAGAGATTTCAGCAAGGTCGCGAAGCCGATGACCAGTCTGATGAAGAAAGATGCACCATTTCTATGGACAGTCGACTGTGAGAGATCATTTCAGCGCTTGAAGGACTCACTGACCACTGCACCGGTACTGACCATTCCAGACGGTACAGAGGGCTTTGAGGTTTATTGATGCATCCGGCAGAGGGCTGGGTTGCGTGCTCATGCAACATGGCAAGGTGGTGGCATATGCCTCACGCCAGTTGAAGAAACATGAGGAGAACTACCCCACACATGATTTAGAGCTGGGAGCTGTAGTCTTCGCTTTGAAGATATGGCGCCACTACTTATATGGGGTTAGTGTCACGATCTACACCGATCACAAGAGTTTGAAATACATATTCACTCAGAAGGAGTTAAATCTTCGACAGAGGAGATGGTTAGAATTTCTGAAAGACTATGACATCGACCTCCAATACAAAGAAGGGAAGGCCAATGTTGTAGCAGATGCCCTGAGCCGTCGAGCACACTCACTCCATTCGCTAGTTTCTTTCTCCAGCTTGGTTGATGAGGTGCGAGAGGCTCAGAGGACTGATGAGTATATGAGGGAGGTCAGACAGAAGCTGACAGAGGGTACCTTTGAGAGTCAGAAATATGACTTCAGACTTCATGATGATGATCTGATCAGACTTAAGGGCCGGATATGCATACCACGAGGTAACACGGATCTGAAAGCCGTATACTTAGAGAATCACACTGTCTTCAGTTTCCATCCATCCGGGAGCCTCTAAAATGTTAAAGACATGAAGAGATACTCTTGGTGGTCGGGGATGAAGACAGATGTTACCGAGTTCGTCTTGAGGTGTCTCACATGCCAGAAGGTGAAATTCGAGCATAGACGGCCGGGCGGAATGGTACAGTCGATGCCAGTTTCGGAATGGAAGTTCCATGATATCTCCATGGACTTCGTAGTTGGACTTCCACCTGCTAGGGGAGGTCTCAACATGATATGGGTGGTGGTGGATCGCCTTACCAAAGTAGCCCGATTCATACCGATGAAGGATACTTGGAAGGTGACCAAATTAGCTGAGTTATTTGAGAAAGAAATCATGAGACATCACGGCATACCAAAGACCATAGTGTCAGATAGAGATACCAGATTCCTTTCGAGGTACTGGAGAGCTACCAGAGAAGCGTTGGGTACAGAACTCAAACTGAGTACCGCGTTCCATCCTCAGACAGATGGCCAGACTGAGCGTACTATTCAGACACTCGAGGACATGCTGAGAGCATGTGCCTTAGACTTCCAGGGCATTTGGATTGACAGATTGCATCTGATCGAGTTTTCATACAACAACAGCTATCACGCTTCGATCAAGATGGCACCTTTTCAAGCGTTGTACGGTAGACCGTGTCGTACACCGCTCTGCTGGGATGAGTCGAGTGAGACGGTCATTATAGGACCAGAGTACTTAGAACAAGTTCAGGCTGAAGTTCAGCAAATCAGGGAGAACATGAAAGCTGCTCAAGATAGGCAGAAGTCGTATGCTGATGTTCGACGACGAGACCTGGAGTTCGCAGTGGGCGACCGGGTATTTCTGCGAGTGTCACCGATGAAGGGTGTATTCAGGTTTGGGCAGAAGGGCAAACTAAGCCCGAAATTTGTTGGTCCTTATGAGATTACGGAGCGGGTGGGCCCGGTTGCTTACAGGTTGAATTTACCTGCTGAGCTGGGTAAAGTGCATGATGTCTTTCATGTTTCACAGCTGAAGAAATACATGCACCACCCCTCCCATGTGTTAGAACCTGAGAGGTTGACTTTAGAACCAAATATGAGATCCGTGGAGACTCCTCAGAGAATCTTGGACAGAAAGACTAGGGACACTCGCCACAGTCAGTGCGACTGGTGAAGGTTCTCTGGTCTAACCAGGATGTCGAAGAGGCCACGTGGGAATTAGAGGATAAGATGAGGGCGAAGTACCCTTCTTTATTTACTGACTAGATCGTCTGTATAGGGTACGGGGCGTACCCCTTTTTAAGGGGGGTAGAGCTTCCTCGCTTTTGAGTTAGGAAACGATCATGTTTGTCGTTTGTTTGGTTGTTTAAGATGTGGATTTGTAAGTTGCTACACTTCGGTGTAAGTTTGAGTTATGTATGATACTTATGTATTGTATTTGAGATTGACCCTTGAGTCTTGAGATGTATGAATGTGAATATAAGATGTGGTATTAAGATTAAGAGAACTGTGTACCGTGAATGGTTAAACACATGTGTGAACTTTGGGGACAAAGTTCTTTTAAGGGGGGTAGATTGAAATACCCCAAACTTAGATATGTGTTCAAATGATAAACTAAGATATAAGGAGGCTAAATAATGCCTTAGAAACATTAAGAAACATTTCTAATCAAAGAAATATAAGGAAACACCAAAAAGAGCAGTTTAAGCAAAAACGTGCTCTAAGCTTGGAGAGACATGGGAGAGTATCCAAATATTGTTCTAAGACCTTAGTAATATCCTAATGGTCATTTTAAGTCAATTACCAAAGAAAACCAAGCTTGAAAACAAGTTAAAACACAAAATGTGCTTTAAGGAGTCTTAAAGCACGTTTTTGAAAAATTGTCTTGTAAATGAGTTTTGAATGGCTAAATGTCCATCATTACTCTTTAATTAATATGTGTACTATATAGTATCACATTTGGAGGTCTATATCAATGGGAAATCAAAAAATTTCACAACAATGTGCCTTGTTTTTGATGAATAGTGAATTTATTAAGCTAGTTTATAACATAAGTATATAAGTGAGACATTTGGTCAACAAAGACTAAACTACCCTCATTCACTAAAGGGGGCCGGTTTCTTTAAGTGTGACTCACCCACACTTATCTAACTAAGTAAAGAGAAAGCAAAATAAGTAAGTTATAAAGCATAAAGTACTATTCACCTTTTAAGATAAATATCACATTTTGCTTACCTCTCTCCTCACTTCTTCATTCTTCCTTGTCTCACACGATTTCTTGCTCTCTTTCTCTTCTCCATTAACGTGAAGCTCCTCTCCATGCTAGCTCCACATTCTCTTGCACACATCTTGCTCATTTTAGCTCCAAATCCAAAACAAAATACATACTCTTCTTAGTTAGCTCAAGCTCCTCCTTTCTATCTTTTCAAAACTTCAAGAGCTTCATTTTGGTGCCAAGTCAAACCACCATTAGAG
The DNA here is from genome assembly GCA_023374045.1 of Limonium bicolor. Taxonomy (NCBI): domain Eukaryota; kingdom Viridiplantae; phylum Streptophyta; class Magnoliopsida; order Caryophyllales; family Plumbaginaceae; genus Limonium; species Limonium bicolor. The sequence continues at coordinate 135,775,663 of CM041781.1, forward strand.
GAGGAAATTCAAGTTTGGAGACTCCATTGGCATCTCCATTCTCTTAAGGTAAAGAAAGTGTAAGAAAATCTAGGTTTCCACCATTTTCTTCACTTGACCGAAAATATATACTCATGGGACTCCATGTTAATGCCTTGTTCTAGCTTGTTTCTACTCTTCAAAGGAGAGAGGAGGTCCTTCTTGCTTCACATCCAAGTTGTCTTGAGAAACCAAGGTAAAACAATCACATTAATACCTTAAAACATATTTTTAAACCTAGGGTTTGTTCCTTAGGGTTAATGTGTTATCTAGTACTCATTGGAGTCATTGGATATTGGTTAGAACATTGGCAAGGAGAATCACATTGGTGACCGAGATTGAACAAAGAAAACCTAAGGAGAAAAGCTTTTAAGCTTGTGAGAAAACAAGGTAAATTACTTACCTTAAGGTGTCTTGTTGTTTAAGGTAATGAGATGTGGGTATATGATGAGTTTAGTGTACAGTTTATATTTGGAAGGTGCTATAAAAACCTAGGAGAAACAATGACTATTCTTGTGAACTTGTGACTAAGGAGCAAATGAGAAAAGAGATAGTTTAAGAATATAAAGGTGAAGTACAAGAAGCATTTTATTTCAATGGGAGCCTTGTTGAGTGTATTCGCAGGTTGAAGGCATATATATGTGGAAATTCAGTGGTTAAGATTATTGTCATTTAAGGGCCTAAGTGCCAAGCATTTTAAGTTTAAGCACTATGTGATGATGTGGTGTGGTTTTGGTGTAAATTGGGTGTTAAGTTGTTGTGGTGAGAATTTGGGTGATGTTGGTTGTTTGTTGAAGAAAAACCATGTGTTAGGAGGTACTATATACTAGAGAACCCATGGCAAAATTTAAAGGAGAGTTTAAGTGTTTAAGACATTCTAAGGGAAGTTAATGACCAAGGAAGTACTAGGAATGTTCTATAGGATGTCTTGATGGAAAAGGGTGAAGTTAAGGTGTTTTAATGATTTATAATGACTTAGGTATCACCATGGAAGATTTAGGAATCAAGAGAATGTATTCGAGTGTTTAGGACTTAGGCAAATGTTGATGCACAACTAGGAAGGAAATAATGTGATGATGATGGAAGTTTAGACTTGTTAAGGAACCCTAAGTAAATGTTTAAAAGAGTTTTAGATAGAGAGAGATGCTTGGGAGATGATGTTATAGTGGTGAAGAAAACATTTGGCATAGTGGTTACACTAGGTATGAACCACCACCTAGAAACCTAGAGGAAAACATTACAAGTGTTAGCATTATTACAAGGAAAATGCATAATGACTAAGGTGGATCTTGGTGGATGATTTAAGGTATTTTAAGGAGGGCTTAAGGTGTATTTGAGGTGCCCAAATGAGGTTATAACATATTAAGATATATGAGGAGAAGTTTGGAGTTGAAAAGGAATTTAGAAACAAGTTTTTGGAGCCGACCGGCCTTAGGACCGGACTTGCAAGGTCGGTCGGGCTCTGTTACACTACCGGGAAATGTTTCTGGAATCGACCGGACTTGGGGACCGGACTTACAAGTCCGGTCGGGCTTGTTTTGTGAGAGGGAAAATGTTTCTGGAATGGACCGGACTTGTCAAGTCCGGTCGGCATGAATTTTGTACAGATTATAAGTCTCTGGAATCGACCGGACATAGGACCGGACATGTAAGTCCGGTCGGAGTGAATTTTTCCAACGGTAAAAGGGTACTGGAATGGACCGGACTTGGCAAGTCCGGTCGGTAAGTCCGGTCGAGCCTAAAAAAAAAAAAAAAAGAAATTTCAATTTCTAAAAATGGTAATGGGTAATGAGGTATGCCCTTGGTAGGGTAGTAATGAATGGGACCCTAAGAACTTAAGGAATTAAGTTAAGATTAAGTATAAGTTTTAATGTTTAAAGTTAAGTTTGTAAGACCAAGTGATAAAGACTTGAGAGGTTATTGAATGGAAGTCCTTAGGGACTAAGTGAGTTAAGTAAGGTGCAAATAACTAATAACCTAAAAATGAATGAATGTTTTAGGTTTGTGAATTGGGACCCCGAAGAAGGTTAAACAAACAACGATCGACGGTGAACGGTACAATCCTTCTTGTGACCTGCTTGCTAACGAGGTGTCCCTCGGCTTGTGTGCTATCTGTTTACTTGCTATGACTAAAACAAGATAAAGCATGCAACCGGTTATATTGTTCTCGTTGTGATTGTGTTATATTTACACTAACCCGCGAGATTTGAGATTGTTACTAACCAAGTTTAGTACTTACTGAGTTAAGAATAAGAGTTAAGTTGATGGTTGTTGGTTAATGCCCGTTAAGGCTTAGCTAGCACATGGTGTTTAAGATGTCTACTAACTGGAACTTGAGTGAGGAAACCCGGGACCGATCTCCGGTCATGCATGCTAAGTGAAAGGGGGACGGTATCTGAATCAGATCCGCCCTCCGCTTAAGGACTTGTCTTCGGACTTGTTGCCTAGGGCCGGTTACCGGCTCAGCTACGCTGGACTCCCATCCAGAGTAGGTGGCATTAAGATGGTGCGGTGGGATCACCTAAATCCCAGGTTCGAATTAGATACAACCAATCCCTTCCAGGAAAGGTTTGTATACTGTGATTAAGATTGAGATTGAGATTAAGATTAAGGTAAGGTAAGGAACTGAGATTAAGGAAATGAGGACTAAGGAGGGGGTTACTAACCCACTTGATAAGAGAACGCTTGAGTCGTTCATTGCTTGTGAACTATATATGTTCATCTGTGGTTATTGTTATTGCACTTCATATTATGTTTGTGTATGTAATCAATTTCCATGCTATCGACAATTAGTCGTCGTAGCCCCGTTAGCTTGGGGGCCATGAGAGGGTGTACCAGCATTCGTGCTGACCCCCTCGGGGGCTATTTTTACACTTGCAGGTAAGAGGCCCATGAGGACGCACTACGAGAGTAGGAGCGGTTAGACTTAGGTGGGGACTTTTATTTTGAGTTCGGGTTGCGCCTGTGCACCCGACTGTTTATATTAAGCTGATGTAAGTTTGGGATTGTGTATAAGATACTAGTACTCGGTTGGTTGTGGTATTGAGAATATTGATGTTTAAGTTGGGTAAGTGTTTTTGGATAAGTATTGTAAGTATTTAAGCCGGTATATTCTATCGATCAGACCGTGGCAAGGTCCAGGTGTTGTTTATTTCCGCTGCGACGTATCCGATTAAGTGTTCAGATTGCGATAACCACGATAGGCTTTGGATGGGGTGTTACATTATTACTAACCCACCTGTTAAGGGAACGCTTGAGTCGTTCATTTGTGTGTGAACTATGTATGTTCATTTGGGATCGGTTGAGTTATTGCACTTCATATTATGCTTGTGTGTCTAATCAATCTCCATGCTATCGACAATTAGTCGTCGTAGCCCCGTTAGCTTGGGGGCCCGAGAGGGTCGTACCAGCATTCGTGCTGACCCCCTTTGGGGGCTGTTTTTACACTTGCAGGTAAGAGACCCATGAAGTCACACCACAAGAGTAGGAGCGGTTAGGCTTGGGATGGGTTACTTATTTTGAGCACGGGTTGTGCATGTGCGCCAGTCTGTTTATATTTAAACTGATGTAAGTTTGTGACTATGGCTTAGATACTTAAACTCGGTTGGTTGGTGGTATTTTGGTCGGTTGTGTATTTTGGATAAGTGTTGTAAATCGGTTTAAGGTTCGGTATATTCTAATGATCAGACCGTGGCAAGGTCCCGGTGTTTGTTAATTCCGCTGCGTCGATTTTCTTTTGATTAAGTGTTAAGTTTGCGATAACTACGATTGGCTTGGACGGGGTGTTACAAAAAGTGGTATCAGAGCGTAGTTACTCTCTAATCAAGAAATACCGGACATGAGTAACCACCGAGTTAGGTTATGAGTTAAGATATAAGAAATGGGTTAAAGGTGTGAGAAGTTAGTGTGAGTAGAGTCAGATGACCACTATTAAGTGTGGATCGTTTTTACCGTCTACGGACGTTATAAATTCGTTAACCGAAACAGTGGTGGATACGAATCTAATGTGAGTTGCAATTGTTCAGATGTCAGGAAGGAGAGGCCGAGGCCGTGGAAGAGACGAGGATGCTTCAGAGATACCGGAGGGGCAGACGATCGCAGAGATCGTGGCTGCTGCATTAGGGCACATGGGCTATCAGCCTGGTGTTGGTGCACCACCTCCACCGCCACAGCCTCGGGAACCAAATTGGGTGAAGAGCCTTGCAGACCTTCGACCCGCACATTTTAGGGGGGACTGATCCCGCCAAGCTCGAGGCGTACATCTCTGAGTTGGAGACCGCCATCGAGACCCTTGATGTCCCTGCTGGGATCAAGGTGCGTCTTGCTGCGTTCTACCTGAAGGGGGCAGCAGGCGATTGGTGGAAGCAGGTGAGGGCTGAGCATGTGGCCAATCCAGAGTTCGGCTGGGAGAAGTACACCGCATTGCTACGAGCAAAGTACTACCCCGCCCATGTCCAGACGAAGAAGTGCTTGCAGTGTGATGTGCTTAAGCAGACCGACAAGATGACGGTGCACGAGTATTACTCAGAGTTCACCGCCTTGCTCCGTCTTCTGCCAGGTCTTGGATATTCAGACCAGATACTGGTGGACCGCTTCTATGGCGGGCTTAGCCATCGACTCCGCTACGGCATGGGGCCGACGAGCTACACTACCTTGCAGGTAATAAGAATGAGTAAGATATGATTAAGAGAATAAGATTTAGATTGTGAGAAAATAAGAGTAACAAATACTTTGGAAAGCAGGAGTGCTATCATGCCGCTGCTAAGGTTGAGATAACCGTCCAGCTGAGGGACGAGGACAATGCTAAGAGGAAGAGTGCCAGTAAGAGCACGGAGAACCAAGGGCAAGGTGGGTACAAGAAACAGAAGTACCAGCCTCAAGCCCAGAAAAATCAGAACCAAAAAGGGAAGGAGGAAAAGGAGAAGACTCCAGAAGAGCCACTGAAGTTGACATATGCATACGCAGCTAAGCCCCTGCGCTCAAGGGCGCCAAAGGGTAAAGAAGTTAATATTGAGTGAGTTAAGAGACAATTAGTAACCGTTTAAGGTATGAGTACTAATGTTGTAAATGATCAGGATCTGAGACTGATAAGGGAGCCGGTGGTGGCTACCAGCGACGCTACATCTGTTAGTGGTGTCACAAGGACCACCCCGGGCTTGATTGTAAGAGGAACAAGGTGGAGTGCAACTATTGTGGGGTGTACGGACACCGAGCATACGAGTGCTTCCGGAACCCCGCTAGCAGAGCCTTTAGGCCCGAGACGAAGGGCAAGGGCAAGACCGATCAGGGAGCTGGATCTGACGGTCAGAGGAGGGTGCAACAAGCTGCAGATAAGAACCCACGGGTAGCCTAGAAGTTGGGACCCACACTACACTTGGTGGACCGGGACGATGAGCCTGGACCCTCATCGAGACCAGGTACTGCTAAAACCGTTAAGTGATATAAATTACCTGCTTACCGCATTATCATGCATGTTTGGTGAATAATTGAGTTAAGTTAGAATGAGATAAGATTAGAACTTAAATAAGATATAACCTACTACCACCTTAGGAAGCTTCAACATCTGCTATCCAATGCCTTCCACACCTAACCCGGAGTACACCGACATCGAAACCATAGACTTTCCAACCAAACAATGTCAGGTTATCCGCCCAGGTATGATTTTATTAAGGGGATACCTTACACCAGCAGCACAAATAGCCATCATCAGGAAATGCAGTCAACTAGGAATGGGACCGAGAGGTTTTTATACACCGGAGTACCCAGGAGGAGCAAGGATGAAATTAAAGATGATGAGCTTAGGCAAGGATTGGAATCAGTATGCCAAGACCTACCAAACCACGAGGATGCAAGATGGAGCCTCACCACCGGGAATACCCGAAGAGTACCATCCGGTTATTACACAAGCTGTGGAGATCGCTCAGGAGTTGGAAGCCGACCCGATTCCAGATATACAAGCGGACATTTGTATTGTTGCAGACATTATATCGTGAGTGGTTAAACTGGTGTAAAATTAAAAGAAAAGAAATTAAAACCCAAAATAAACGTCGGGCTGCAAACAAATCCCGGTCGCAGTAGTATAGTGAAAATGTAAGCGACCGGATATCGAACCGTGGGACTAATGTGCATATTATAGTACCTAAGCGTGTCACAAAGAGGGGGGATTAATTGACTTGTTTTTATAAATAAAAGGAAAGATAAAATAAACTAAATTAACAGATAAAGTAAACGGGACTCTAGTTCACATTAATATTATCTGCTCTTTCATGCTAGGTCTACTGGTTTAATTATAATTATTTGGCAAGATTCCTGATATTTTCTTAAGGTCCGATGAAAACTCATAAGAACTCGTTCACCTGTAATGCAAGGTCCGATGAAAACTCAAGCAAAAGCCTGCGAACGGCAGAGGAGTGTTGAGGGATTACATTTGCAACTGAGTACTAACTTAAACGATGAAAATAAGTTTCCCCCAGTTTTACGGCTTAATCAACCCATCTGTTTCCAACCGATGAAATCAAAAACAGACTTAGTAAAGCATTTTAATAAATTCACGAGGTTTATTAAAAAGATGGCGAGAAAACCTTTAACCGAAACAAACTTTATTAAAATTAAAACCAGTAAAACATATTGCATAATTAATACAGATACATAATAATTATTCGCAGAGTAAGCGTAACCAGCCTAACATATTAAATAGAGATCTGCTATTCAAATACGTGAGACTAGAGGTGAGATTAATGAGATGAAAAGAAAACAAATGGTGAAGCGGGAGATTAGAAATGGAATGAACGTGTGAGTGAAGGTGAAGTGGTACGAAGATGGAATGATGGTGTGAATTGGAACTCCAGGAGGAACCACGGACGGAACCTCTGGAAGGACACTGGGTAAGGTACACTGAGCGTTGTATTTATAGAGGAAGAAGAAGCAGAGCAGCAGCTCATTGATTGAGCTCGTTGATTGCAGCTCCCCATTGATTGCAGCTCATTGATTGCGCAGGGGACAGGGCTGCAATGCGTGCGTGATTTCTGGTAGGCGCCGACTGCTTAAACGATAAGGTAGTCAAGTTGCAGAGCGAGCGAGTCGGCGAACATCCTACACATTTACACGTGTCCGCTAGATAAGTGGCGGTCTCCTCTGTATCTCAACCGCATGTTAATAGGCGGTCTCCTCTGTCTTGTCCGCCTGGTTTGGGGCGGTTGCCCTCTCTGTCATCCGCCTCATATGTGGCGGTTGCATGGCAACATGACCGCTTGAAATGAAGCGGTTGCATGAAAATAAAAACCCCTAGTGTTGTCCCCCTCCACGTCCTCTCAATAAGGGGCGGTTGCATGTAAATCACGTACGCATGCGTGTCCCTACTTGTGGCCTTTGTTTTAATCCCTATAAACATATGTATGTTTTAGGTATTTTTCCTACAATTTAACACATAAAATGCATCAGTTAATATAACAACATAATTATAGGAAAAACCCTAGATAAGTGAGAAACATTACCAAAAATGCTACAATTAATAAGGTGATTAAACCCTAATAAGTCTATATGTTTTGCACTTATCAAACTTCCTCACACTTGACTTTTGCTTGTCCTCAAGCAAATAAGGAATATAATTATCTCTAAGCCATAATAATAAAACAAGATTAAATAAGTGTAGAAGGGAATTTAGACAAAGTGACAATTAAAAAGAATAATTCTGCTCTTGGAAGTAGGTTTTTATAAACAGTGAAGAAGAACAGTTTAATAAAAGCATAGATAAACTAGACTGCAGAAAACAAGTTAGATTAACCTGGGATTTTCAACCAATTACAATTCTCTAACCCGGGATGACAAGGGGTGTGAAGTAATGCCTTATTCCGCAATACCTTTCAACACCACGTACTCATGTTTAAAAATATAAATTGCAATTTATTATTTACATTTTTTTTAATGTGCAAATTGCATAAACAAAGCACATATTATTTTTATAATAATTTTTTTTGAATTGCATTATTTTTCTGTACCCCAGACTTTTCTCTCTATCCTTGTAGCGGTGTTGGGTCTTCTATCCCAGATCACGAGACCTTAGGTAGATAGGTGTTAAAGCACCCCGAAGAACTTAATAACCGGATAGACAAGGCCTGTTTTTGGTTTAGAAAAATTCATAAACAGTGGAGTACCTTGTCTTTATCCTTTTCTTTCCTTGACTTTCCACATATTCCATAATCCCAAGCTAAACTAAATTGGTTTCTACAATTAGCAGATCTATCATTTTTTAAGTGAAAATAGAGTATTTTGAAGGAAAATAATTTTATACAAACTCCTTTAAATAAAACCATCTTTCAGTTGTCACTTGACATAATTTCAGACACTTCTACAATTATTTTATCTCATTTTTGCAAAAATTTTTAAAATTTAGGCAGTTTAGAGTAGCAAAAAGCGAGTGTGGCATTATCGAACAACTGTCATATTTTCAGGGAAAGGTCTCTCCTTCCTCACACTTAAGAGGAGCAATGTCCTCATTGTTCAGAATTAAAATCAAGAAAATGACCTTTCAAATTATGACAGACTCATAAAGGATTAGATATAGGTTGAACATTAATAAAATAAAGGAAGAACTGAAACTCCCCTTGTATCGTAGATTGAGGAAGTTATCCTTCCTCACACTTAAGCTTTGGTAGGGGTGAGACGTTCCTCACACTTAAGTTCGCGCAAGTGTTCAACCGAAGGTATCGAATTTCCTAGAGCAACTGAGGTTGCTCCCATAGGCGAGTTCAGCTATATGTTGGATATAGAATTTATTCTGAAAAGAAAATCATATATAGCCAGCAGAACTCAAATGGCACCAAAAAAAATAATATGAAAAACATAAATAATAATTCATAAAAAGAAACATAAAGTAAACCACACTGTTACCTTCCTGAATATAACAAAAGTGAGCACAAGGTTCAAACAGTAAGAGTCTACAAAATGTTAGTAAACAACAGAGCAAAATAAAATACAATAAAATAAAAATAACAATAAAATAAAAATAAAATCACTGCGGTGGTGGTGGAGGCTGTGCTGGTCCCTGGCCTGTCTGAGCGACGAGAAGGTGCAGAAGAAGATGCACCGGGACAGTTGCCACCACGAACACGAGGCATACTAATATATATTTAAAATTAAAAGCAAACAACATTAACAGCATAACAATTTAATATTAAATATTAAACTTAGTAATAATAACATGAAAATTAATAGACAATAGCAACATAAAAATTAAATAGAAAATAACAGCATAAAAATCAATCAATAACAACATCATAAAAATTAACAATTAATAACAACAAAAACGTTAATAAACTACATATAAATTAATATCAAACAGAACATTAGTATTTAACATAAACAACTCCGTAAATTAATAAAAATAGAAAACAAGATGAACAATTAATATGAAATGTAAACAGAATAATTATACAACATAAATTCTGTCGAAAATTTGATAGAATCTCCCCTAAAATTCTACGATTCTCCACAATTAATTCAGTCACACGCAAGGTATTTTAATTCCGTTAGCAGCATAAATCCACATATAACATCCTATAATCATAATTATTCAGTTTAATAATAACAAGGTATCTCATAATTCGAAAAATGCATTTTTTTTTCACGACACAATTCTCGTAACTACCTACACCTAAATTTGAAATTCATCCAAAACATCAAATTTAAGTATAATCAGTGTAGATTCAACCTTGTACATGTATAATATGATTTATAGAAGAAGAATCTGAGACAAAAATCGCATATTAAGCTCGAATTTTCGAACGGGTCGACCTAGGGTTCGAAAGTTCAGTCCTTAATTTCTCCTAGTGCAGTTCATTATTTGTGGATTTGAAACTATAGAAACGTTAAGAATTGAAAAACGAAGATTTCGATACTAACCTTGCGTGATTTGGTGAAGAATTGAGGAAGAAATGGCAAATTGAAGAGGAGGGGAGTCGCGCGGCTGGGTTCGTCTTCTCTATCGTCGGGTTCGAACTCTCTGAATTGGGGAAGAACAACTGGAGTGAAACGCGGTGCTTCAGTTCGGTTTTTTTTTTTAATGTCGAGTCTCGTCCACCCGTTACGAGGCGGTCTCGGGTATGTGTGGCGTCCGCCCGTTTTGAGGCGGTAACGAGGCCGAGCGGCTGTGTGTGGTCCGCTTGTAAAGTGGCGGACAAGAGGCGGTAGGCCTCTGCTTCTTTTTTTTTATTTTCGTTAAGCTGTACCAAACATCAACAAAAATAAAAACGTGATGAATTTATAAGTTAGTAGAAAAATGTTAGTAGTTAATTTACATAATATTAAATGTTAGGGACAATGGAAATTAAATGTTAGAGACAATGGAAATTAAATGTTAGAGACAATGGAAATTAAATGTTAGAGACAATGGAAATTAAATGTTAGAGACAATGGAAATTAAATGTTAATAAGAGTTAGAAGTTAGATGTCAGAAGTCAGATGTCCGTAGTCATATGTCCAGAGTCAGGTGTCCAATTAATATTAACAGATTATTAGATAATTAATATTAACATAATATAGTAGATAATTAATATTAACAATAAACAAAATATTATAGACATAATATTAACAGATTTAAAAAGAACAAAATATTTATAATTAAACAGGTGAATAATCCGGGGCTTAGGAACTAGAATAAATCTAGTCCCCGGCAACGGCGCCATTTTGCAGACATTATATCGTGAGTGGTTAAACTGGTGTAAAATTAAAAGAAAAGAAATTAAAACTCAAAAAAAACGTCGGGCTGCAAACAAATCCCGGTCGCAGTAGTATAGTGAAAATGTAAGCGACCGGATATCGAACCGTGGGACTAATGTGCATATTATAGTACCTAAGCGTGTCACAAAGAGGGGGGATTAATTGACTTGTTTTTATAAATAAAAGGAAAGATAAAATAAACTAAATTAACAGATAAACTAAACGGGACTCTGGTTCACATTAATATTATCTGCTCTTTCATGCTAGGTCTACTGGTTTAATTATAATTATTTGGCAAGATTCCTGATATTTTCTTAAGGTCCGATGAAAACTCATAAGAACTCGTTCACCTGTAATGCAAGGTCCGATGAAAACTCAAGCAAAAGCCTGCGAACGACAGAGGAGTGTTGAGGGATTACATTTGCAACTGAGTACTAACTTAAACGATGAAAATAAGTTTCCCCCAGTTTTACGGCTTAATCAACCCATCTGTTTCCAACCGATGAAATCAAAAACAGACTTAGTAAAGCATTTTAATAAATTCACGAGGTTTATTAAAAAGATGGCGAGAAAACCTTTAACCGAAACAAACTTTATTAAAATTAAAACCAGTAAAACATATTGCATAATTAATACAGATACATAATAATTATTCGCAGAGTAAGCGTAACCAGCCTAACATATTAAATAGAGATCTGCTATTTAAATACGTGAGACTAGAGGTGAGATTAATGAGATGAAAAGAAAACAAATGGAGAAGCGGGAGATTAGAAATGGAATGAACGAGTGAGTGAAGGTGAAGTGGTACGAAGATGGAATGATGGTGTGAATTGGAACTCCAGGAGGAACCACGGACGGAACCTCTGGAAGGACACTGGGTAAGGTAAACTGAGCGTTGTATTTATAGAGGAAGAAGAAGCAGAGCAGCAGCTCATTGATTGAGCTCGTTGATTGCAGCTCCCCATTGATTGCAGCTCATTGATTGCGCAGGGGACAGGGCTGCAATGCGTGCGTGATTTCTGGTAGGCGCCGACTGCTTAAACGATAAGGTAGTCAAGTTACAGAGCGAGCGAGTCGGCGAACATCCTACACATTTACACGTGTCCGCTAGATAAGTGGCGGTCTCCTCTGTATCTCAACCGCATGTTAATAGGCGGTCTCCTCTGTCTTGTCCGCCCGGTTTGGGGCGGTTGCCCTCTCTGTCGTCCGCCTCGTATGTGGCGGTTGCATGGCAACATGACCGCTTGAAATGAAGCGGTTGCATGTAAATAAAAACCCCTAGTGTTGTCCGCCTCCACGTCCTCTCAATAAGGGGCGGTTGCATGTAAATCACGTACGCATGCATGTCCCTACTTGTGGCCTTTGTTTTAATCCCTATAAACATATGTATGTTTTAGGTATTTTTCCTACAATTTAACACATAAAATACATCAGTTAATATAACAACATAATTATAGGAAAAACCCTAGATAAGTGAGAAACATTACTAAAAATGCTACAATTAATAAGGTGATTAAACCCTAATAAGTCTATATGTTTTGCACTTATCAAACTTCCTCACACTTGACTTTTGCTTGTCCTCAAGCAAATAAGGAATATAATTATCTCTAAGCCATAATAATAAAACAAGATTAAATAAGTGTAGAAGGGAATTTAGACAAAGTGACAATTAAAAAGAATAATTATGCTCTTGGAAGTAGGTTTTTATAAACAGTGAAGAAGAACAGTTTAATAAAAGCATAGATAAACTAGACTGCAGAAAACAAGTTAGATTAACCTGGGATTTTCAACCAATTACAATTCTCTAACCCGGGATGACAAGGGGTGTGAAGTAATGCCTTATTCCGCAATACCTTTCAACACCACGTACTCATGTTTAAAAATATAAATTGCAATTTATTATTTACATTTTTTTTAATGTGCAAATTGCATAAACAAAGCACATATTATTTTTATAATAATTTTTTTTGAATTGCATTATTTTTCTGTACCCCAACTTTTCTCTCTATCCTTGTAGCGGTGTTGGGTCTTCTATCCCAGATCACGAGACCTTAGGTAGATAGGTGTTAAAGCACCCCGAAGAACTTAATAACCGGATAGACGAGGCCTGTTTTTGGTTTAGAAAAATTCATAAACAGTGGAGTACCTTGTCTTTATCCTTTTCTTTCCTTGACTTTCCACATATTCCATAATCCCAAGCTAAACTAAATTGGTTTCTACAATTAGCAGATCTATCATTTTTTAAGTGAAAATAGAGTATTTTGAAGGAAAATAATTTTATACAAACTCCTTTAAATAAAACCATCTTTCAGTTGTCACTTGACATAATTTCAGACACTTCTACAATTATTTTATCTCATTTTTGCAAAAATTTTTAAAATTTAGGCAGTTTAGAGTAGCAAAGCGAGTGTGGCATTATCGAACAACTGTCATATTTTCAGGGAAAGGTCTCTCCTTCCTCACACTTAAGAGGAGCAATGTCCTCATTGTTCAGAATTAAAATCAAGAAAATGACCTTTCAAATTATGACAGACTCATAAAGGATTAGATATAGGTTGAACATTAATAAAATAAAGGAAGAACTGAAACTCCCCTTGTATCGTAGATTGAGGAAGTTATCCTTCCTCACACTTAAGCTTTGGTAGGGGTGAGACGTTCCTCACACTTAAGTTCGCGCAAGTGTTCAACCGAAGGTATCGAATTTCCTAGAGCAACTGAGGTTGCTCCCATAGGCGAGTTCAGCTATATGTTGGATATAGAATTTATTCTGAAAAGAAAATCATATATAGCCAGCAGAACTCAAATGGCACCAAAAGAAAATAATAATATGAAAAACATAAATAATAATTCATAAAAAGAAACATAAAGTAAACCACACTGTTACCTTCCTGAATATAACAAAAGTGAGCACAAGGTTCAAACAGTAAGAGTCTACAAAATGTTAGTAAACAACAGAGCAAATAAAATACAATAAATAAAATACAATAAAATAAAATAAAATCACTGCGGTGGTGGTGGAGGCTGTGCTGGTCCCTGGCCTGTCTGAGCGACGAGAAGGTGCAGAAGAAGATGCACCGGGACAGTTGCCACCACGAACACGAGGCATACTAATATATATTTAAAATTAAAAGCAAACAACATTAACAGCATAACAATTTAATATTAAATATTAAACTTAGTAATAATAACATGAAAATTAATAGACAATAGCAACATAAAAATTAAATAGAAAATAACAGCATAAAAATCAATCAATAACAACATCATAAAAATTAACAATTAATAACAACAAAAACGTTAATAAACTACATATAAATTAATATCAAACAGAACATTAGTATTTAACATAAACAACTCCGTAAATTAATAAAAATAGAAAACAAGATGAACAATTAATATGAAATGTAAACAGAATAATTATACAACATAAATTCTGTCGAAAATTTGACAGAATCTCCCCTAAAATTCTACGATTCTCCACAATTAATTCAGTCACACGCAAGGTATTTTAATACCGTTATCAGCATAAATCCACATATAACATCCTATAATCATAATTATTCAGTTTAATAATAACAAGGTATCTCAGAATTCGAAAAATGCATTTTTTTTCACGACACAATTCTCGTAACTACCCACACCTAAATTTGAAATTCATCCAAAACATGAAATTTAAGTATAATCAGTGTAGATTCAACCTTGTACATGTATAATATGATTTATAGAAGAAGAATCTGAGACAAAAACTCGCATATTAAGCTCGAATTTTCGAACGGGTCGACCTAGGGTTCGAAAGTTCAGTCCTTAATTTCTCCTAGTGCAGTTCATTATTTGTGGATTTGAAACTATAGAAACGTTAAGAATTGAAAAACGAAGATTTCGATACTAACCTTGCGTGATTTAGTGAAGAATTGAGGAAGAAATGGCAAATTGAAGAGGAGGGGAGTCGCGCGGCTGGGTTCGTCTTCTCTATCGTCGGGTTCGAACTCTCTGAATTGGGGAAGAACAACTGGAGTGAAACGCGGCGCTTCAGTTCGGTTTTTTTTTTAATGTCGAGTCTCGTCCACCCGTTACGAGGCGGTCTCGGGTATGTGTGGCGTCCGCCCGTTTTGAGGCGGTAACGAGGCCGAGCGGCTGTGTGTGGTCCGCTTGTAAAGTGGCGGACAAGAGGCGGTAGGCCTCTGCTTCTTTTTTTTTTTATTTTCGTTAAGCTGTACCAAACATCAACAAAAATAAAAACGTGATGAATTTATAAGTTAGTAGAAAAATGTTAGTAGTTAATTTACATAATATTAAATGTTAGGGACAATGGAAATTAAATGTTAGAGACAATGGAAATTAAATGTTAGAGACAATGAAAATTAAATGTTAATAAGAGTTAGAAGTTAGATGTCAGAAGTCAGATGTCCGTAGTCATATGTCCAGAGTCAGGTGTCCAATTAATATTAACAGATTATTAGATAATTAATATTAACATAATATAGTAGATAATTAATATTAACAATAAACAAAATATTATAGACATAATATTAACAGATTTAAAAAAAACAAAATATTTATAATTAAACAGGTGAATAATCCGGGGCTTAGGAACTAGAATAAATCTAGTCCCCGGCAACGGCGCCATTTTGCAGACATTATATCGTGAGTGGTTAAACTGGTGTAAAATTAAAAGAAAAGAAATTAAAACTCAAAAAAAACGTCGGGCTGCAAACAAATCCCGGTCGCAGTAGTATAGTGAAAATGTAAGCGACCGGATATCGAACCGTGGGACTAATGTGCATATTATAGTACCTAAGCGTGTCACAAAGAGGGGGGATTAATTGACTTGTTTTTATAAATAAAAGGAAAGATAAAATAAACTAAATTAATAGATAAACTAAACGGGACTCTGGTTCACATTAATATTATCTGCTCTTTCATGCTAGGTCTACTGGTTTAATTATAATTATTTGGCAAGATTCCTGATATTTTCTTAAGGTCCGATGAAAACTCATAAGAACTCGTTCACCTGTAATGCAAGGTCCGATGAAAACTCAAGCAAAAGCCTGCGAACGGCAGAGGAGTGTTGAGGGATTACATTTGCAACTGAGTACTAACTTAAACGATGAAAATAAGTTTCCCCCAGTTTTACGGCTTAATCAACCCATCTGTTTCCAACCGATGAAATCAAAAACAGACTTAGTAAAGCATTTTAATAAATTCACGAGGTTTATTAAAAAGATGGCGAGAAAACCTTTAACCGAAACAAACTTTATTAAAATTAAAACCAGTAAAACATATTGCATAATTAATACAGATGCATAATAATTATTCGTAGAGTAAGCGTAACCAGCCTAACATATTAAATAGAGATCTACTATTTAAATACGTGAGACTAGAGGTGAGATTAATGAGATGAAAAGAAAACAAATGGAGAAGCGGGAGATTAGAAATGGAATGAACGAGTGAGTGAAGGTGAAGTGGTACGAAGATGGAATGATGGTGTGAATTGGAACTCCAGGAGGAACCACGGACAGAACCTCTGGAAGGACACTGGGTAAGGTAAACTAAGCGTTGTATTTATAGAGGAAGAAGAAGCAGAGCAGCAGCTCATTGATTGAGCTCGTTGATTGCAGCTCCCCATTGATTGCAGCTCATTGATTGCGCAGGGGACAGGGCTGCAATGCGTGCGTGATTTCTGGTAGGCGCCGACTGCTTAAACGATAAGGTAGTCAGGTTGCAGAGCGAGCGAGTCGGCGAACATCCTACACATTTACACGTGTCCGCTAGATAAGTGGCGGTCTCCTCTGTATCTCAACCGCATGTTAATAGGCGGTATCCTCTGTCTTGTCCGCCCGGTTTGGGGCGGTTGCCCTCTCTGTCGTCCGCCTCGTATGTGGCGGTTGCATGGCAACATGACCGCTTGAAATGAAGCGGTTGCATGTAAATAAAAACCCCTAGTGTTGTCCGCCTCCACGTCCTCTCAATAAGGGGCGGTTGCATGTAAATGACGTACGCATGCATGTCCCTACTAGTGGGCTTTGTTTTATTCCCTATAAACATATGTATGTTTTAGGTATTTTTCCTACAATTTAACACATAAAATACATCAGTTAATATAACAACATAATTATAGGAAAAACCCTAGATAAGTGAGAAACATTACTAAAAATGCTACAATTAATAAGGTGATTAAACCCTAATAAGTCTATATGTTTTGCACTTATCAATTGTAAACTTCTATGAGAAAGACGGGCGACTTGGACTACATCAGGACAAGGACGAGACAACGGAGTCTCTCGAACGAGGGATACCCGTAGTGTCTTGGTTCATAGGAGATGACGCTGAATTTTTTTTACGGCGAGCAGAATCGAGGATGTTGTACCATGGGATTAAGAGAATCAAGCTGAATACAGCACCGTCAGCAGTAATCAATGCGACGCATATGAGACCTGGGAGATTAAACCTAACCTTTAGACAATATTAGCCATGTAATGTTTTGGGTATGAGATAAGGAATGAAATGTAAGGAGAAGCACATGTTGTAAAAAGGATGGTTATTAATAAAATGACAGTGTTGTTCATATCAATTGTTACGACTCTGGTTATACCATCAATACTCATGAAGCTTGTGAATACAATTAGGTTATGGACTCGGTACGGAAGGTGCGCTAAACATACTTACAGAGGCACAGGCCGACGCCAGCGGCACTATCCTCACCAGCACCTTTCCAATTAATGGGATTGAGGCATCGGTACTCTTCGACTCAGGGGCCTCGCATGCCTTTATCTCGGCATCTTTCGCGAGAAGGTTGGGGCTAGACGCTAAAGAGCTACCCGACTTCACGGTTACGCTCCCGTCTAAGGAGAAGGTTCGTTGCACTCGCTACTACCGAGGAGCCATCGTCAGAATTAAGGGGGAAGACTTTCCAGTTAGTTTCATTGAGTTTAAGGAGTTGGGATTTGATGTGATTTTCGGGATGAACTGGTTGGAGCGGCACAAGGGACGCATCCTCTGCGCCGAGCATAGACTGCTGCTTAGGAGTCCGTCTGGGGTAACAATATCATACCGCTAGAGGCCAGGGAGCCTTCGACTAGGATTATCACCGCTATGGCAATGTATAAGGAGTTGAGGAGGAAGGAAGAAGTGTACATCTGCTATGTCTAGGACATGGAGAGAGACCCCGAGTTCGACCCCGACTTACCGGTAGTGTCGGAGTTCCCCGACCTCTTTCCACGGGAACTTCCCGGCATGCCACCCACTCGGGAGGTAGAGTTCACCATCGAGCTGCTACGTGGCACCGGACCGATTGCCAAGGCACCATACTGTATGGCTCCGGCAGAAATGAATGAGTTAAAGGAATAGTTGAAAGATTTGTTAGATAAGGGATTTATTAGACCAAGTGTATCACCATGGGGAGCGCCAGTTCTCTTCGTGAAGAAGAAGGATGGTAGTCTTCGTCTCTGCATCGACTACAGAGAGTTGAATGCAGTGACTGTGAAGAATAAGTATCCACTACCCCGCATTGACGATCTGTTCGATCAGTTGAAGGGAGCATCTGTGTTTTCCAAGATTGATCTCAGATCAGGGTATCATCAGATAGCCATTAAGGAGGGAGACATTGAGAAGACGGCGTTCCGGACACGATACGGCCACTACGAGTTTACAGTGATGCCGTTCGGTTTGTCGAACGCACCGGCGAAGTTTATGGACCTGATGAACCGCTTGTTCCGGGAGCAGCTGGACAAGCCGGTTGTGGGGTTTATTGATGATATTTTGATATACTCGAAATCGAAGACTGAACATGAGGAACACTTGAGGAGAGTATTGGAGATATTGAGGGAGAACCAGCTATATGCTAA
This sequence comes from Limonium bicolor, assembly GCA_023374045.1. Taxonomy (NCBI): domain Eukaryota; kingdom Viridiplantae; phylum Streptophyta; class Magnoliopsida; order Caryophyllales; family Plumbaginaceae; genus Limonium; species Limonium bicolor. Next base: position 135,794,241 of record CM041781.1, read on the forward strand.
GTTCTCCAAGTGTGAGTTTTGGCTTGACCAGGTCTCTTTCCTGGGTCATGTCATCTCAGATGCTGGGATCTCGGTGGATCCAGCAAAGATTGATGCCGTACGTACTTGGCCAAGACCAAAGACTGTTACCGACATTCGGAGCTTTCTCGGTCTGGCAGGTTATTACCGGAGGTTTGTTAAAGTTTTCAGCAAGGTCGCAAAGCCGATGACCATTCTGATGAAGAAAGATGCACCGTTCATATGGACGGCTGACTGTGAGAAATCGTTCCAGAGTTTGAAAGACTCACTGACCACTGCACCGGTTCTGACCATTCCAGACGGTACAGAGGGCTTTGAGGTTTACTGTGATGCATCCGGCAGAGGGCTGGGTTGCGTGCTCATGCAACATGGCAAGGTAGTGGCATATGCCTCACGCCAGTTGAAGAAACATGAGGAGAACTACCCCACACATGATTTAGAGCTGGGAGTTGTAGTCTTCGCTTTGAAGATATGGCGTCATTACTTATATGGGGTTAGTGTGACGATCTATACCGATCACAAGAGCTTGAAATATATATTCACTCAGAAGGAGTTGAATCTCAGACAAAGGAGATGGTTGGAATTTATGAAAGACTATGACATTGACCTCCAATACAAAGAAGGGAAGGCCAATGTTGTAGCAGACGCCCTGAGCTGCCGAGTACACTCACTCCACTCGCTAGTCTCTTTCTCCAGCTCGGTTGATGAGGTGCGAGAGGCTCAAAGGACAGATGAGTACATGAGAGAGGTCAGACAGAAGCAGACAGATGGTACCTTTGAGAGTTAGAAATATGACTTCAGACTTCACGACAATGATCTGATCAGACTTAAGGGCCGGTTATGCATACCACGGGGCACCACGGATCTGAAAGACTATATACTTAGGGAATTACCCTGTTCTTCAGTTTCCATCCATCCGGGAGCCTATAAGATGTATAAAGACATGAAGAGATACTTCTGGTGGTCGGGGATGAAGACAGATGTTACCGAGTTCGTCTTGAGGTGCCTCACATGCCAAAAGGTGAAATTCGAGCACCGACGACCGGGCGGAATGGTACAGTCGATGCCAGTTCCGGAGTGGAAGTTCCATGATATCTCCATGGACTTTGTAGTTGGACTCCCACCTGCTAGGGGAGGTCTCAACATGATATGGGTGGTGGTGGATCGCCTTACCAAAGTAGCCCGATTCATACCGATGAAGGATACTTGGAAGGTGACCAAATTAGCTGAGTTGTTTGAGAAGAAAATTATGAGGCATCACGGGATACCGAAGACCATAGTGTCAGATAGAGATACCAATTCCTTTCGAGGTACTGGAGAGCCACTAGAGAAGCATTGGGTACAGAATTGAAGATGAGTACCGCGTTCCATCCTCAGACAGATGGTCAGACTGAGCGTACAATTCAGACACTCGAGGACATGCTGAGGGCATGTGCCTTAGACTTTCAGGGCAGTTGGATTGACAAATTACATCTGATCGATTTTTCATACAACAACAGCTATCACGCTTCGATCAAGATGGCACCTTTTCAAGCATTGTACGGTAGACCATGTCGTACACCGCTCTACTAGGATGAGTCGAGTGAGACGGTCATTATAGGACCAGAATATCTAGAACAAGTTAAGGCTGAAGTTCAGCAAATCAGAGAGAATATGAAAGCTGCTCAAGATAGGCAGAAGTCGTATGCTGATGTTCGACGACGAGACCTGGAGTTCGCAGTGGGCGACCGGGTATTTCTGCGGGTATCACCGATGAAGGGTGTGTTTAGATTCGGGCAAAAAGGCAAGCTGAGCCCCAAATTTGTTGGTCCTTACAGGTTGAATTTACCTGCTGAACTGGGTAAAGTGCATGATGTTTTTCACGTTTCACAGCTTAAAATATACATGCACCACCCCTCCCATGTGTTAGAACCTGAGAGGTTGACATTAGAACCGAATATGAGATCAGTGGAGATTCCTCAGAGAATCTTGGATAGTAAGACTAGGGACACTCGCCATAAGTCAGTGCGACTGGTGAAGGTTCTCTGGTCTAACCAGGATGTCGAAGAGGCCACGTGGGAATTAGAGGATAAGATGAGGGTGAAGTACCCTTCTTTGTTTACTGACTAGATCGTCTGTATAGGGTACGGGGCGTACCCCTTTTTAAGGGGGGTAGAGCTTCCTCACTTTTGAGTTAGGAAACGAACATGTTTGTCGTTTGTTTGGTTCTGTAAGATGTGATTTTGTGTAAGTTGCTACACTTTGGTGATAAGTTTGAGATATTTATAATACTTATGTATTGTATTGGTGATTGACCTTTGAGTCCTGAGATGTGTGAATGAGAATATAAGATGTGGTATTAAGATTAAGAAATTGAGTACCGTGAATGATTTAGTACACGTGTGAACTTTGGGGACAAAGTTCTTTTAAAGGGGGTAGATTGAAATACCCCAAACCTAGATATGGTAATTAAATGATAAACTATGGTATAAGAAGGCTAAATAATGCCTTAGAAACATTAAGAAACCATTTTAATAAAAGAAAACATAAGGAAACACTAAAAGAGCAATTTAAGCAAAAACATGCTCTAAACTTGGAGAGACTTGGGTGAGCACCCAAATATCATTCTAAGACCTTAGTAATATCCTAATGGTCATTTTAAGTCAATTACCAAAGAAAACCAAGCTCAAAAAAACAAGTGAAAACACAAATTATGCTTTAAGGACTCTTAAAGCACATTTTTAAAAATTATCTTAGGAAGGGGTTTTAGGTGGCTAAATGCCCATGATTACTCCTTAATTAACTTGTGTACTAATTAGTATCACATTAGGAAGTCTAAATCAATGGGAAATCAAAAAATTCACAAATATGTGCACTAATTTGTGAATAGTAACCAAATAGTGCCTAGTTTAGTCTTTAATCAATTAAGTCTAATTAATTGGTCAAACAAGACCATGACCAGCCTAATTAATGAGGGGCTGGTTTTATAAGGGTGTGAGTCACCAAGAGTAGCCAATTAATGTTAGAAGAAAAGGAGGAAAAGTAAGTGGTTACTATTTGCTTTTAAGGAATCAAATATCTTATATGCCACCTCTCTCCTGCTTTCTTCATTCTTCATCTTCTCCATCGATTTCTCTTGCTCTCTTTCTTCTCTTTCATGTAAGAAGCAACCTCCATGCTTGCTCCATCTTCCTTTGCCCACATCTTGCTCATTTAAGCACCAAAATCAAAACTAAACACATATTCTACTTAGTTAGCTCAAGCTCCTTCTTCCTATCTTTTCAAAACATTAAGAGCCTCAATTTGGAGCCAAGGCAAACCGCCATTAGAGGAGGAAACTCAAGCTTGGAGACTCCATTAGCTTCTCCATTCTCTTAAGGTAAAGAATATGTAAGAAAAATGAAGTTCCCACCGTTTCTTCACTTGTCCGAAAATTATCTCTCATGGGGCTTCATGTTTATGCCTTGTTCTAGCTTGTTTCTACTCTCCAAAGGAAAAGGAGGTCCTTCTTTACTCATATCCAAGCTTGTCTTGAGAAACCAAGGTAAAACAATCAATTTAATACCTTAAAACACATTTTTAACCAAAGTTTTATTCCTTAAGGTTAGTGTGTTGTTTAGTACTCATTGGAGTCATTGAATATTGGTTAGAACATTAGCAAGGAGAACTTGGTTGGTGACCGAGATTGTTCAAGGAAAAAGGCTAAGGAGGAAAGTTTGTGAGCTTGTAAAAGAACAAGGTAAATTACTTACCTTATGGTGTTTTACTGTTAAGGGGATGGGATTTAGATAGGTGATGAGTTTAGTGTAGAGTGTACATTGGGAAAGAACTATAAAAACCTAGGAGAAACAATGACTATACTTGTGAACTTGTGACTAAGGAGCAAATGAGAAAAGGAGATAGTTTAAGAATGTCAAGGTGAATTATAAGAACACTTAAATTGCAATGGGAGCCTTGTTGTGTGTATTTGCAGGTCAAAGGCTATATATAATGAGGAAATTCAATGTTTAAGATTTATGCATTTAAGGGCCTAAGAGCCAAGTCATTTAAGGGCCTAAGTGCCAAGCAATTTAAGTTTATGCACTATATTGTGATGTAGTGTAGTTTTGATGTCTTATGTGTGCTAAGGAGGTTTGGTGAGAATTTGAATGTTGATAACTAATTAATGGTGAAAAACTAAATGTTTTGGTGTAACAATATACTAGAGAACCCATGGCAAAATTTAGTGAAGAACCTAAGTGTTTAGGATGTGTTAAGGAGATTTCATGACTAAGGAAGCATTAGGAAACCTTGGGAGTTGTTTTGACAAAAAGAGTGAGTTTAAGGTGTTCTCTAGAATTAGAATGACTTAGGCATCATTATGGAGGATTTAGGAATCAAATGAATGCTTTGGGATATACTTGTGTAGTTAGGACTTGGGCAAATATTGATAAGCAAGTAGGAAGGAGAATAAAATGTTGATAGATGGAGTCATAAACTTATGTAGAAACTTTAAGTAGTTGCATAAAGGAGTTTTAGATGGTGAAAGATGCTTGGGAGATGATGTTATGGTGGTGAGGAAGCACTTGGCATAGTGGCTATATTAGGTATGAACCACCACTTAGAAACCTAGTGAAAAACATTACAAGTGTTGGCATTATTATAAGAAAAATGCATAATGACTAAGGTGGATGTTGGTGAGTGATCTAATGAGTTTTGTGGAGGGCTTAAGGTGTATTTGAAGTGCCCAAATGAGGTTAGAACATACTAGGATATATGAGGTGAAGTTTGGAGTTAAATGGGAATTTAGAAACAAAGTTCTGGAGCCGACCGACCTTAGGGACTGGACCTGCAAGGTCGGTCGAGCTCAGTTTACACTACCGGAAAGAGTTTTTGGAATGGACCGACCTTGGGGACCGGACTTACAAGGTCGGTCGGGCTTGTGTTTTGAGTACGGATTGAGTCTCTGGAATGGACCGACCTTGGGACCGGACTTACAAGGTCGGTCATGCCTAGAATTTTGTACGGGAATTGGTCTCTGGAATCGACCGAACTTGGGACCGACCTTGGCAAGGTCGGTCGGGCTTAAATTTCCCACGTGGAAAACTCTCGGTAATGGACCGACCTTGGGGACCGGACTTGCAAGGTCGGTCGGGGTAAAATTTTCAAACGGTAATATGTCCTGGAATGGACTTGCAAGGTCGGTCGGTAAGGTCGGTCGAGCCAAAAACAAAAAAAAAGAAATTTTTAAATTCTAAAGATGTTAATTGGTAATAAGGTATGCCATTGGTAGGGTAATAATGATTAGGAACCTAGGAACCTAAGGAATTAAGTTAGGTTAAGTATAAACCTTAAGTTTAAAGTTAAGTTAATATGGTTAAGTGGTAAAGACTTAAGAGGGTATTTGTAACACCCCATCCAACAACAACACATTTAATAACAATCTGCAGCGGAAAATATACTTCATCACATTACTTAACTCGTTGGTGTTACACGCCGTTAACCACCCACGTGGCTAACAAGGCTATTACATATACATTGTACCGGTCTGATGGACTAGATCCCCGAGCGACTACACATTACTGACCCTTCCATTAACAGTAGAAACAACATACACCTTCCAACTGTACCGAGTATTTACAAACTGATGCCGATAAGTTTCGGTCTTACTACACCTACTGTATATATACAACTTAAATGATTACCATGTACAACGACTACCCCGTCCTACTCTCGAATGGCTTCCTGCTCTTTGTACCTGAAATAGGAAAAGAAGAGAAAGGGTGGCCCCCAAGGGGCTCAGCACCTTTGCTGGTATGGTAATCCCGCAGCCCACATGCTACCGGGCCACGCACAACTAATTGTTGTCTTAGCATGCGGTTGATTATATTTAAATCATGCATGTAACTATAAACACACAACACATAACATTTCGCCTCAAGGGGCTCAACAAACAGATAACATACCCATACTTGATATGTAACACCCCTCTCCATAATCACGATATAATCCCTCACGTAGTAATAAATAAAAACGTCTCGCAGCGGAAAATAAATAACAATTACAAAACTCACTCGGGTGTCACCGGCCATTACTCGCCCATGCGAGCAACGTAGCCTAACTACATCCAACTTCCAAAATAACAAACTGCTAACCGCAGTGATAACGAGAAACTCCTATACATCATACTAAGTCCATAACCAAAACATCGACAAGTGAGCGTCTACCCAATCCTGAAAAATACATAACCTTACCATAAGACCATACACCATCTTCATTACTATACAACATCTCCAATTACCCTGTTCCTGCTCTTCAGCTCCGACAATGATCAACAACCTGAAATGGTGTAGTATCAGCGATAGACACTGAGTATGCCGGGCCTGGACCCTAATGGTCACTTGTCATTTTAACCATCTTTTTATTAGATTGGTTTCATGCTCTTCCATTTTGCAGTTATAACAATACTGTAGCATAAATGTATAATGTACATAACCATCCAAATATTCATAGACACTAATCATCCATCCAAACCAAACAATCATTTAGATATCACAAACCACAAATATATATCGAACGTATCGAACATCAACAATATATTGTACAATGTACAATCGCCGTAGCGTACAGTTTTCATATTTGATTTACCTTAGCCTTGTAGGCTCCATCCAACCATCAACACACAATATAATACCCACAAGTATAACCAATGAACAACAAAGCGAAACAACGAGAATGATAAACAAGTATTAAGTCTCGTCCATGGTATTGTTCGCCACTGTATGTCTCAATTGTTTTAGTTGTTCAGTTATACCTAGTGACAATGTCTCGTTAAAACGACATGTCTCTAGTTACCCATATATTATGGCGGGTCACCCACGGCAGTAGCCACTCCAACGGTAGAGTCTCCGACCAACGAGCCATTCTAGCTCACGGGAAATTTTCTTGATACTTACGGACCCGTACGCGGACATCCTGGTATCGTTTTGTGATCACAGCGCGCACCAAGAGCCACATCCTCTTGGCTTTACTTCCATTCCATTAATTAATTAATTATACCATCGCATCGCATTACCAAATTTTCTAACACAGCAGACTAAGGTCATTAGTCCAATCCGGAGTTTATAAACTCGGGATCCAGTGTTAGATATGAGAGCGGCGTATAGAAAAGGCCAATGCTCCGTACAAAAGTCTCAGATAATATGTATGTGTATATATCATAGTGCTACAACGTTTTACTTACGTTCCTTAAATTTCATATAAGATAGCACCATAGCCGCTAGTTCGTTTTATATATATAGGTTCATATATCGAACCAATACTGTTAACTCAACAACAGTAAATAATAAGCAGCTATAAATATACAATTCATGCATTAATTAACACATTCAGGTAAACAATCTTATCACAGATCACACAGAGCCTGAACTGAGGAAGCCCTCAGAGAAACCAGAGACACATAACACATACAAGTTATATCAACCAAATCCGAGCCCAAGGAGCAACCTTAGGTCAACTCGGCAACCCCTTTACATACCGTTCACCCTGACTGTATTACGGTGGAGTATGAATCAGCAAGATCCTACGCTCCGTGTAGTCCGCTAGCTCGTCAACGTCCTTGTCAGAAGTATACTCTAAACGGTAATAAAACTATAAGTCAGTCTCCATGACTAACTACATCCGGTATTTCCGAATAATAAGTAACCCCGACAGTTCACCCCTGTTTTCTACAGTTTGGTTACAGGTTTCTCTAAAACAGTCGGCTTTGTTACTTAAAACGCGTACGTCAAAACTATTTCAACTGTTAAGTTTAATTCCTTATATTTCTTTTAATCTTATCCACATCTAGTTTAGGTACGTAACCTATAGTTGCATGTATGCATGCATTTTATATTATATTGCATTCTAAAATTCATAACTTATAGTTCGTAACTATATTTTTTTTAATAACCACCACCATTAAATCATATGGTTTTCAACCAAAATTATATATCCACCTTATATACATTATTCTTGTGTATGTATATATATTTTTACCACGTAGGTAATTCTCATGAGTTTCATAAACTCTTATATTTTATGTTTTTATCATCTTTTATTAGATGATTATTCTCATTAGTTGTATTGTATTGTACAACTTATATTAAGATGTTATCCTAATATTATGTAACATTTTATGTTGTACATATACAACTCCTAAGGTTTATCCCATAGGTACCTTAGTTTACAAGTCCATTTATTTGTAGTTTGTCACATTATTTTATGTGAGTACCCTTCCTTATATTAATTCCATCTAAACCATATAATTGCTATGACATTGATAACATTATAGACCTTAGTCTAAAATTCATCTTTCAACTCTTATTAACTCGGTATAGCCCTTGAATTTATTTAAATTCCCTTTTGACCACATAACATTATGTAATGTTATACCAAAATACTAATACCATTTGATATGATATTTTTATTTCCTTTAACATAACCTATAGTTTTATACAAAACTATTGTATATTGCCTCATAGGCATATTAAACCTTATACTTTTCCTTAAACCATAATTTCCTTTATTTACAAAATCACCCCTTTCTTTTTACCATGTTATATATACCATTCAATATAACATTTCTAACTTATAAAGGTATAACCTATGGTTATTTTTTGTAAATTGAACGCCCTTGTGCTATTCTATAATTGCCATTTGGCCCTATTTATAACATATAGTTTTACCATATCATTAAAATCATATCTTATACACATATCTCAATAGAACTCTTATATAATCTAAAAATCTCCAAATTTTACCAAAGGGTTATAAATATCATTAACATACTCTAGTATTTACCATTCCACCATATTTTTCTCCAAAGTGTCATAATGACATAATAACTATATATTATACATATATAGTTTATTTTAATTCCAAAAACCACCAATAAATTCCTAAAAATTCCTAATAGCCCATGGGTGTTTAAAATACCATTGTACACCCTTATTTTTGTAATAACATATTTACCACATATGTCATAAAAATATTACCATAAAATACTTATCTTATTATCAGACCTTTAAGAAGTGTATCTAACTTATCTAATTGGTCAAAACCTAGCATATGGTCAAGGTTGACCACCTTAATATTTCCTTGACCACCAATTCCTTATAATTACGGTTTAGTACCCAAACTTTCTAGAATTCACCATTTAACCCCAAAACTTTATAAAATCTTATAAACTTTATTTTAACTCCTTTTTACCTCTAATTTTCGGCCTTATTATTCTAAAGCCCTCAAATTTAATTTAATTACACCTAAGACCCCATTTATTTCGGTAATGCATTTATACTACTAAACTTAATAAAAGCTTGTAAATGCATAAATAAAATGGCCTAAAATACATGGCCTTATTACAAACATTGCTGCAAAATAAATTACACATAAATGTCCCAAAATACATATAAATTTCGGCCTCACCACACACTTTCCATTTAATTACCAAACTTCCACATAATGTCTTAAATTTGACAATTATGCTTGTTTAATTAGTTATAAAATTTATTAAACCATTCCTTAAACATTTTAAGGTCAAACAAGACCTTGTTTTCTCCTTCACTCACGGCAATTAATATACACACACTTAAACTTGTGTTAATGTATCAAGTTAAGGTTTTAAGTGATTTATACCTTGATTTAGCTTAGGTAAAGCCTTGTTTGAGTTCGCCACCTTAAGGAGAAATTCTCCACAGCTTGTTTTACATGTTTTCAACAGAAACCAAGGCCTAGTTAGTCTCCAAGAAAGATCTAACCATAAGAAGTAATTTAATGTAAGATTTAAGGCAAAAATCACCTTAAGAATGCAAGGAGAGTTCAAGATGGTTTCGACCTGAATCAAACACACCACAAGGTGTTAGATCTACCATATTGACATAGGAAATAGCTAGATCTCGAAATGCTACCTTGTTATTAGGTTTTACCTTGGAAAAATGCCTTAAAAGAGGGTATTTCCTTTGGATCTCGGCCACCCTTGCTCCAAATGGCTTACCAACAGATTCCACATGAAAAGGAGAAGAAGAGGAGGCTATGAGCAAAGTTTCACAGCCGAACTTGAAGGGAATCAAAAGTTATGAGCTTAAAGCACATTTTTACCTTAAATGGTCAAGACTTGAACTTTCCTCCTTAGATCTGGTTATGTACGAAACCAACACTTCCTCTAACCTCCAAATCACTCTACATAGATGTATAGAAAAGGTTGGAGTGTAGATCAACCGAAAAAGGAAAGAAAGAAGAAAATGGGCATTTTTATGCCTTAAGAGCTTACCTAGAGCTTGAAACCTCATCAATGGTGCTTGGGAACCTTACCTACGGTGGAGGGGAGCCAAAGAGAGCTCAAGGTGTGAGCCATCTCGGCTGAAGAGGAAGGAATGAAGGAAATGACCTAAAATAAGCTTAAAGCACCTTTTTTGCATTTTTTAAGATTTTCTTGCTTTGATGACTCATCAAGTCTGATTGGGGTTGGATAATTGAAGCTCAATCAGTGGAGACAAGAGGAGGGGGCAGCCGTTGAAGATAAGAGAAAGGTAGGGCTTGATTGATTCAAATTTTGGTTGAAAATGGAGTAAATATGTTACTTTAATTCATTTAATGAATGTGTGACTCATCTCTTGTCTTGTACCAGCTTGGAGCCACGAAATTCAAAGAGGAAGAGGAGCAAATGGAGGCTCCAAATCAGCTGGCTCACATGGGAAAGGTAAGTGGAGCCCACCTTTTTTGTTTTATAAGGTAAAGTTGTTTTTTGTTATTTTATGTAAAAGTAAGAGCATTTATTTAATTGTCACATGTCTCTTGTCTCTTGGTCTGTTAAGAGACTTAATTATCTGATTCCTTGTAGTCCATTTCGTGGTCAATGGTCAACATTGGTCAACTTAGTCAATGTTGACCCAAACGGGCCCCACTTTAGGGTTTTATTAATATTTTAATATTAAATTTGTAAAAATTCGTAAATTTCTGGAATTAAGTTCCTAATATCATATAATATGATATTTTATTATATTTAAAGGTATTTATAACCTTTTAGCCCATTTAAAACCAATTTAAAAGGCGATTACACAAAAACGTGCTTTAAGGAGTTTTAGTGCACATTTTGTGTCGCAAGGTGTTTCTGGGCTCTGTTTTCTTTGACAACGGTTTTGTTGTGTTCCTTACATGATATTTGATCATGGTATTCAATTTTATATCATTTAGAGGTCATTTGATTTTTAAGGTTTTCCTATAGCACCTTTTTGCCCTTTTTGACCTTGAAGCATGTAAATGCTTTTTCTTTGTGTTGGAGTGTTGTCCAACGGTTATAATATGTTTAATATTATGTCAATATACTTAGGACAAATTTTTAGGTCCTAAGAAGTTCATTTGGGTATTTATTTACCCTTAACAGTCAAAGGGTGCAACATCTTGTTTTGTGTTGACCACTGTTGTTCTCAGTTGACTTTTAAGGCATGTTTAGGCCTTAATTAATGTGATTAAATATTTAATCCATGTTTTATTAATTTGGGGTATTTCAATCTACCCCCCTTAAAAAGACTTCGTCCCGAAGTCTCTTAATCAAATAGGTAAGTATATATAAATGTATAACTACCCATTGTTCCCATAATGTATATCTATGTGATATATCATTTACACACATCGTATTGCGCTTATACAGCACATAGCCATCACGTTGTGGCGTTAGTTCAATCATATATGGATATAGGTGATCCATCAGCACCATCATTTCCTATCAGTTCTACCAACCCTGACAACCTCCCTGAGGTGTCCATAACATTCCATTGTTCCACATTCCATATCTAATGATTCATTTCGTATCTAGGCGATACCATATGTAATCATTCTATAAAGCAATATGAATACATATCACAAATAGCATAAGAAAAGTACTACACATGGTGTACATACAACATTCAACAGTATCTCATAAGATACATACATTCAAGTGTACATCACACACAAACAAACCAAACAACGCACGCCCCGCGTACCAACCATAACCAACAAAACCAATTCATTGTATGCTATGCACACTAAATAATTCACATACTAACCAAACAAACCTCGTATGCCCCCACACCACCAATTCTTGTATGCAATGCATACTAATCAAACAAAATTTAGTGCACACATGTGCACAGCCAAGAGGCTCTACCCCCCTTAAAAAGGGTTACGCCCCCGTACCCCACAAGTATACAACAGCCGCTCAATAAGGAGCGCTGGATACTTGGCTCTCAAAGAGTTCTCCAACTCGTGGATTATCCTCATATCAGAGAGACGGGTATGACTCTAGCCCTTCAGGGTTCCACAATATATAAAGGTGAGGCACTGATCTTTTTGTGCTCTCTCCCAAGTTCATTCTTTTGGGCCCACTCGCTCCGTATGAGGTGTAGACCCATGAACAAAGGCTCGATTTGCCTCTTTTTTTTTCATTGCTGTGAATCCACTGGTTTGGATCACTAGCATATATGCGTGTGTCTTCTCTCACTGACATTCAGTTTGAGATGTAATATGACATTGGCTACTGTTAGTACTTAGTGCTCTTTGCACTTGTCTTTGTAATACTAAGACGTACCAGCCTATATGTCCACAAAGATGATGTTTGTCATCCATGTCTCCGGGTGGTTTTGTTCCGGAGTAACACACTGTTGTAGTTCTTTTTTTTTAACACACTCGTGTTGATATCCACTTTATCTTTCTGCGTTCCCACTAGATTAATAACTGCACGAGTGCAATACCAAAACACTCAGTCATACAGAGTGCAGAGGCGTAAACGCTCAACAGCTAATATCTCATGAGTCAAACAGATAAGATGTGCGAATTATCCTGTGAGTGGTAAATTCCGAATCCATTGTTCTTTGTTTAAGGTATCTGCTATCATATAGCTTTATCTTTTCTCTGTGCGTAATCACGCGTTTATGTCCATATCATCTGGTAGATTTCTTCTGGATTGCAAGCATTTGCTTGATCCTTATGAGGCTTCTACATATATTTGTCCATAATGGGTTTCCTTGTTTCTTTTTTTTTTGGGTTTTCCTGTCCCTAAACTGTTCCTTTGTCTTCTCTGTATGCTGTCCACTGTTCTCTGTTGAAGGTTCCCCCTTTTTTTTTCTAGCCCGTTGTTCTAACTGCGGCTCTTCTCGTCCATCTTCGAGGTAATCCGTCTTACTGTCCGTAGAATGGAGTTGACTACTTCTCGCGTTCCTAACACTACTTGTCTACTTGCATGGGGTACCGTACTGATACATTACTACTTACCCGACCTTCATAAATAAGTCTGTCAGGCCCACATGCTCCTAACGGAGTGCGGTCGTCCCATGACTCGTTTAGTAAACTGGTAATGTCTGTCACACGGTTGTTGTGAAGTATTCTGTTGTCAATCTCCCTTTGATGGATATCCTCTTTTTTTTTGCTTCCTCTTCTGCTTTCTTCTTCTTTTTTTTTGTTTTTCTTCTTTTTGCTTGCTTCTTTTTTTTGTGTAATAGTTCATGTTATCAGTTATCCTGTAATAAGTAATATTGCCTTTGTGGCAACCGTGGTAACTTGTATCATAGACTAGTATCACTCAACTCGGTGTAAGTAAAATTCGTGCTATATTAGCAAACTTGTTTCTCCTTTTTTTTTATCTCATTGAGTACAACACATTTTTCCTTTTTCTCCCTGTTTTTTTTCCTGATCATATCTCATCCATAGTTCATATTTGTTCCCTCATCCGTGTATTTGGATGCATTGCAGATTGCATAATAGTTTGAGCAACTTGGCTCTTCACTTCCCAACCATCCTCACTGACGGTGGAGCATCTACAAAGGGTATGTTTGTCCATGAGGACTAAACATGTATCACTAATAGTGATTAGCATTCAATGCCGGTATACACTGTGGTATTTGGCTAATAAGCCATGTCTGAAACTTCCTCGAACGTTTAAACTGGTGTGTTTTTTTTTACAGTCATAGTGGCTGTATAATGTGTCCAGTTGCAGTGGTTGGACTATCGGTCCTTCCAAATTGCATAGGTTTCTAATCTTCAGGTTTGAATGAAAAAGTTTGAAAAAAACAGTTTTTTTTTATAAAAGATTAAAAGTAGTAATTGTTGCAATTGCATTTGCAGTAGCTGTTACTGTTGCTGTTGCTGTCACTGCACTTGCTGTAGCAAGTGCGCAAGGCAGATGGAAATTTCAGTGGTTTTCTTGTCATAGCGCTTGCAATAGCAAGTGCGCCATGCAGGTGGAAATTCTGGTTCAGTAATTCCCGGTCTCATTGACTCTGTGTCATCGAGTATGGGCCACATGATAATGTAAGCATTAACATTCTGTTCATATATATTATCCTTCAAGGTTCAAAGCTTATTGGTACTAAGTACACACAACTAATCCCAAAGTCTTACACAAAAGGCGAGTGGTCAATGACACACTCCCACATACTTATAACATAGCTCCTTCTAACATCCCAAGTAAGTACATATCATAGTAAGCAAAGTCTTCCACCAGCGGTCTCATGGAGTTAGGGTACTCATGCCCTATCTACTCCCTTGCCTTTATAGGCTCCAGCTTCAGTACATGTCTGGCCATTCTGACCGCCTCGTGGTACTCCAGATCCTCCAGCTGAGGTCTTCTGAGTATTCTTTGGTGGTCTGTAATTACGGCTCTCTGGGTTCACCCAGCATTCAAATTCCCTATGGCCTTCTTTGTGGCAGCACCGACATTCGACTTTGCGGCCTTCGCAGTCGACCCCTGGATGGTCCTTCCCACAACGCTTACAATAAAAAATGACGTTGGGGCTGTCCGGTGCCTGATGGTAGTATTTAAGTTTAGGTTACAATCTGATGATTTAAAGGTTAAGGTCACAATTCAATTTAAGAGGTAGGTGTTCTCACCTTTAGGAGGTGTAGATCTCAGAGGCTTAGCATCAATAGCTGGGCCGGTCAACCGAAGGACGGGCTCCTTTCCCTTTGTTCCCTGGTGACCCTGCTGCCTTTTCTTTTTAAAGAATTTCCTGTTCAGGGTTTCGGTTCAGCATTCATAAGGTATTTAATATGGTAGATAGTTTAGAATGGGATAAGTCCTTACTTTCCCTTTTTCTGGCCATCGCCTGGAGATGCTCCTCCACCCTCAGACTCTCCTTCAGGGTTCTTTCTTTTCTTTGCCCCTAGAGTCTCTCCCGAGTCTAGAGCATTAGCTCAGTCCTCGAGGCAGCATCATAACACTCATGGAATCTCCTTGGTAAGTTCTCACAAAGCTAATTGGTAATGTAGTAAGTAAAGAATCTTATGGCTTTCAAATTGGTACTTGGATGGTAGTGTAGAGGGTAGCACACATCGCCATCTGAATGCGAAATAATAGTCCTCCCCGGAACTTCTCGACCTTCACGGTCTCTGAGTAATCCACACCGGGAATGAAGTCCAGCTGACCAATGAATCGAGCGTAATACTCATCACGGTCAGACCTCCTTGGGTCAGTGTCTCGGACTCCTGGCGCTTCTTCTGTTTGAGATGTGCTGGGTAGTACTTCCCTCTCAGCAACTCGACAAAGGCAGCCCACGAAAAGTCGGGCGTAGCCAGGTGATGGTCCTTGACCAACCTCCACCAAGTGCTGGCTGCATCCTTCAGATGGAAAGCAGCAATGGCGACCTTCTTGTCGTCTGGTACTTGTAAAGCTTCAAATGCTTTCTCATGTTCAACAATGTAACGCTCTAACGCTACGGGGTCTGGTTCCCCAGGATATGTAGGTGGTCGGGTCTCGCTAACTGACTTCAGCCAGTTCGTTTCCCTGGGCTGTGGCGGGTGGGCTGGTGCTCTTCCTATCTGAGTACCCAGCTGTGCAAGAACGGCTGCAACCGTCTCAGCAACTCCTGGAATGCCGGGGTCACCGCCTCTACCTCTTCCAGTACCACGCCCCCTAGTTCCACCAGACATCTGTAGTACAGTATGTCACATAATTACTCGGTAAAATTACCGTACACAACCAATAGATATTAAGTTGCCTTAAGGCTATCCTGTCACGCAATTTGCGTTACTAGACACAATATCTTTCTAAGACGAATTGTCTCGTAACTCCCAAATATTTCCCATTATTTCCCAAGTCCTAAGCTCACTGTCTTAACCTACTTTCTCGTCATCAGAGCGGTACTCCGCTCTGATACCACTTTTATAACACCCCTCTCCATAATCACGATATAATCCCTCACGTAGCAATAAATAAAAACGTCTCGTAGCGGAAAATAAATAACAATTACAAAACTCACTCGGGTGTCACCGGCCATTACTCGCCCATGCGAGCAACGTAGCCTAACTACATCCAACTTCCAAAATAAACAAACTGCTAACCGCAGTGATAACGAGAAACTCCTATACATCATACTAAGTCCATAACCATAAACATCGACAAGTGAGCGTCTACCCAATCCTGAAAAAATACATAACCTTACCATAAGACCATACACCATCTTCATTACTATACAACATCTCCAATTACCCTGTTCCTGCTCTTCAGCTCCGACAATGATCAACAACCTGAAATGGTGTAGTATCAGCGATAGACACTGAGTATGCCGGGCCTGGACCCTAATGATCACTTGTCATTTTAACCATCTTTTTATTAGATTGGTTTCATGCTCTTCCATTTTGCAGTTATAACAATACTGTAGCATAAATGTATAATGTACATAACCATCCAAATATTCATAGACACTAATCATCCATCCAAACCAAACAATCATTTAGATATCACAAACCACAAATATATATCGAACGTATCGAACATCAACAATATATTGTACAATGTACAATCGCCGTAGCGTACAGTTTTCATATTTGATTTACCTTAGCATTGTAGGCTCCATCCAACCATCAACACACAATATAATACCCACAAGTATAACCAATGAACAACAAAGCGAAACAACGAGAATGATAAACAAGTATTAAGTCTCATCCATGGTATTGTTCGCCACTGTATATGTCTCAATTGTTTTAGTTGTTCAGTTATACCTAGTGACAATGTCTCGTTAAAACGACATGTCTCTAGTTACCCATATATTATGGCGGGTCACCCACGGCAGTAGCCACTCCAACGGTAGAGTCTCCGACCAACGAGCCATTCTAGCTCACGGGAAATTTTCTTGATACTTACGGACCCGTACGCGGACATCCTGGTATCGTTTTTGTGATCACAGCGCGCACCAAGAGCCACATCCTCTTGGCTTTACTTCCATTCCATTAATTAATTAATTATACCATCGCATCGCATTACCAAATTTTCTAACACAGCAGACTAAGGTCATTAGTCCAATCCGGAGTTTGTAAACTCGGGATCCAGTGTTAGATACGAGAGCGGCGTATAGAAAAGGCCAATGCTCCGTACAAAAGTCTCAGATAATATGTATGTGTTATTATCATAGTGCTACAACGTTTTACTTATGTTCCTTATATTTCATATAAGATAGCACCATAGCCGCTAGTTCGTTTTATATATATAGGTTCATATATACGAACCAATACTGTTAACTCAACAACAGTAAATAATAAGCAGCTATAAATATACAATTCATGCATATTAATTAACACATTCAGGCAAACAATCTTATCACAGATCACACAGAGCCTGAACTGAGGAAGCCCTCAGAGACAACCAGAGACACATAACAACATACAAGTTATATCAACCAAATCCGAGCCCAAGGAGCAACCTTAGGTCAACTCGGCAAACCCCTTTACATACCGTTCACCCTGACTGTATTACGGTGGAGTATGAATCAGCAAGATCCTACGCTCCGTGTAGTCCGCTAGCTCGTCAAACGTCCTTGTCAGAAGTATACTCTAAATGGTAATAAAACTATAAGTCAGTCTCCATGACTAACTACATCCGGTATTTCCGAATAATAAGTAACCCCAACAGTTCACCCCTGTTTTCTACAGTTTGGTTACAGGTTTCTCTAAAACAGTCGGCTTTGTTACTTAAAACGCGTACGTCAAAACTATTTCAACTGTTAAGTTTAATTCCTTATATTTCTTTTAATCTTATCCACATCTAGTTTAGGTATGTAACCTATAGTTGCATGTATGCATGCATTCTTATATTATATTGCATTCTAAAATTCATAACTTATAGTTCGTAACTATATTTACTTTTTTAATAACCACCACCATTAAATCATATGGTTTTCAACCAAAATATATATATCCACCTTATATACATTATTCTTGTGTATGTATATATATTTTTACCACGTAGGTAATTCTCATGAGTTTCATAAACTCTTATATTTTATGTTACATTTTATCATCTTTTATTAGATGATTATTCCCATTAGTTGTATTGTATTGTACAACTTATATTAAGATTGTTATCCTAATATTATGTAACATTTTATGTTGTACATATACAACTCCTAAGGTTTATCCCATAGGTACCTTAGTTTACAAGTCTCATTTATTTGTAGTTTGTCACATTATTTTATGTGAGTACCCTTCCTTATATTAATTCCATCTAAACCATATAATTGCTATGACATTGATAACATTATAGACCTTAGTCTAAAATTCATCTTTCAACTCTTATTAACTCGGTATAGCCCTTGAATTTATTTAAATTCCCTTTTGACCACATAACATTATGTAATGTTATACCAAAATACTAATACCATTTGATATGATATTTTTATTTCCTTTAACTCATAACCTATAGTTTTCATACAAAACTATTGTATATTGCCTCATAGGCATATATTAAACCTTATACTTTTCCTTAAACGATAATTTCCTTTATTTACCAAATCACCCCTTTCTTTTTACCATGTTATATATACCATTCAATATAACATTTCTAACTTATAAAAGGGTATAACCTATGGTTATTTTTTGTAAATTTTGAACCGCCCTTGTGCTATTCTATAATTCCCATTTGGCCCTATTTATAACATATAGTTTTACCATATCATTAAAATCATATCTTATACACATATCTCAATAGATACTCTTATATAACTCTAAAAATCTCCAAATTTTACCAAAGGGTTATAAATATCCTTATTAATGGTATGGCGGGGTTATATCGACTGTGTAGCATGTCGACCCAAGTTGCCGGTAATTATTATTCTCTCATTGGTGAGATTCCATTGGTAGTGCCTATTTCAACGTTGCGCTCCAATTAGGACCTTCAAGTCTTGAAAGACTATTACATAACGAGGTGTTTCTCGTATTTGCACCATGCTAAGTAACTGCCAGATCGGGTTTTCCCGAGTAAGAGAAAGCTTGTCATCTCTCCGGCGTTCATTTCTGGTATCTTAGAACCAGGGGTGCAGAGGGCGGGCCAGGTATTATAGATATCCGATACACATCGGGAATCCTAACTAACGCACCTCTCGCACTAATACTCAACTCTTATCCCAAAGTCTACTATTCCTAACTCGGTAATTCCTAAGCTCGGTAATTTCCAGTCATCAGAGCGTAACTACGCTCTGATACCACTTTTTGTAACACCCCAACTCCAAATACAATGATCATCGCCCTAAGTCCATCTCATTCATTAACAACGCAGCGGAAAAGTTCTACTAAATTGGTGTTACCGCTGTTAGTCACCCACGTGACTAACTAGGTCTATTCTCTTACAAGTCACGGTCTGACTAACCAAATAATTACTCGAGCATCTATACAATACAAATCATAAACCACAACTTATACCGAGTATCTCATATCCTAATACATCATACTAACATCTCATCAATTTAGTAAACGAGTGTACATGCACAACTCGTGTAACAAATGTAAAAGCAACCCGAAGTACTCTACCCGCTCCTACTCTCAGGTTGAGTCCTCGTCTGGCACCTACCTGTAAAGTTTAAATCACAGGCCCCAAGGGGCTCAGCACATGGCTGGTACAAAAAACGTGCAGCCCACAAGCTAATAGGGCTACACATGACTACTTTGTCGTATACATGAAGTTGATTATTCAGACAAATAATAATAAGAAGTACGATAACAAACAACACATTTATGTGAAACATTCACATCTCAAATAAATCGAACGTCGTAATGGACGCCCATTAATGAGTAAGTTAGATTGCTAACTCCCGAGGCCTGAGAATTGTTTAGTTCTCGAGTTTGACCATACCATATAAGTGTCAACCATTCTCTTAATAGAACTGGTTGTTCTCTAACTGAATTGTTTATCTTTGTCGGGTCAAGGTAACCCTAGCCAATGAGTTATTAGCTCCATTGGGTTAATAAACATTAATTCTTGAGTTATGAGGGGTGTAGGCTTGACCCTCCCGCGCCTCCTGAATTTGCCTCCCACCTCGAACTGTTCACTCGAGCTGGTCGGGTCTGTTTGTCGACCCTAGGAGACAAGTCGTAGACGAGCCATATACGGAAGACAGATCTGATACAGATGCCTACCTCCTAACCTAAACATGCATGACCGGAGTCAATCCCGGATTCCTCTCCCCCCAAGTTCCAGTTAGTTAAAGTCTCATTGACAATTGGTTAGTTAAACCTCTCTCAGTATTAACCTACTAACAACTTGGAGTATTTATAACGTTGTACAATTGCTACTAAACATAGTTAATGTACAAGCTCTAAATTAAATCGTGTTAGTGTGCAATGGGCACACAATAACAATACAGTAGATCGGTTTCATGCTTAATCTTGTTTGGTCGTATCACAATAACACATAGCACACAAACCGAGGTAGACCTCGTTAGCAAGCAAGCTACAAGAATCCCATACCGTACACCGGAGATTGGCTAGCTCTTAATCCCACGTTCGCCTAATCCGCCGAATGCCTCTAACTATCTTGATCTGTAACCAGAACTAGTATTAGTATCCTGTGTCTTAGAACTAGTTTGGTTCTCTTTTCAACTTAAACCTCTTTCTAGGTTAACCTGGGTATAATAGTTTACCGTTAAATGGGTTCGTTCATTTAGGAGAGTTTTCAAGCTCAATTCTAATTAATTAACATACTAACGTTGTTAGCAGTTACTTAGTTCCACAGTTAGCAACTTTAGACTTATACGGTCCTTGTATTAGGTTTTAGTATTTTTCACTATTCACCGTATTTACTATTCACGTATACGTCACGTATTTGACTATTCATATATACGTAGTTACTATTCATATATACGTATTTACTATTCATGTATACGTATTTACTATTCATGTGTACGTATTTACTATTCATGTATACGTATTTACTATTTGTGTACATGTATTTACTATTCATGTATACGGATACTGTTCACATATACGAGCACTATTCATGTACACCAAAATTTTACATATATGTCTGTATGAAACTCCGTATCATACGTATTTATTTCTTTTTCCAATGTAACTTGTATTTTCATTAAAAATACTTTAAGTATTGATTTCTCCTATACTTATTAAATTACGGGTATACCCCTCGTATACCTTATGTTATATACGGGTCTCGTTTAACCCCGTCTTAACTCTGTTTCTTTTACAACTTGTTTCTAAATTCTTTATTTAACTTCCTTAACCTTCTAAACACATAAAAATGTGTTATTTACATTACTTACCCATAGTTTTCTCTTAATCTCTATTTTAATCATAATAAGTTCTAAACTTGTTATTTTCATTTCTAATTTCTTCCAAAGTCTTACTTAATTAATTTCTTTTATACTTTTGGTCAAATACCAAAATATACCTAAGTTTGACCAGTCTTTTATGGTCAAACCCCCTAACTTTCCATAATTTACAATATTACCCTGAGTTAATTTAACTTTACTTTTTATTCCTTTATCCTTTTAATATCTAATATTTTGCTACAAATTTTATTCTAGCCCCTCTAAACATTTTATAAACTGTCATTGACCAAGTTTGACCATGTTTGACCACATTTGACCAGGGAAATTACCATTTTACCCTTGTGGTCTTTTCTTTTATCCTAACTCATTTATTAACCAATTTAACTCTAATTAATTTCTAATTTTCGTAACTAATTTACCTATAGATTTTTGAACATCAAAAATTATTTTAAACATCTCTAAATCACCAGATTTAATTATCTAATGTTATAGTATATATATACCACCCTTTATTTACCTTAAATATACCAAAAACCTTATAAATTCCTTATAACACTTATAAACTCTTTATAAATTGTAAACTTAATTATACAATTATTTTCTCATCATCTAAACTCTCAAAAATTACATATTGACCCCATTAATTTTCGGTATTCACCTTTAGGTACCAAAACTTCTTAAATTTTACATATTACTCTTAATTACTCTAATTCCTTTAATTTAACTAGGTTAGATAATTTTTCTAACTCATTAATAATTCCTTAATTTTCGGCCATATTGAAATTCATAGTATATGAACTTTTCTTGTATATTATGATAGCTTATATTGTAGCTTATATCATAAGGAGTATAAATCTAATTTTAGATTTACAAAATATTAACATTTAATGTGTCAAAAATTAAATCTAACACACTTATAATTTCGGTAATAATAAACAAGATGAAAAATATGTTAGATCATATATGCATCAATAATTAGAACCTTGAAATAGGTAGTTGTAGGATTTACAGTGTATATTAACCTTTAGCTTAATATTAAGCTTGTTTTCCTTTGAAATTTTGACAGCAATTTGCTAGAGAAATTGGCTCCAAGATCATATAATAAGATGAAGAATAAAAAGGGTTAGTAACCCTAGGCGCTCGGCCTTGATGAAAATCAAAGAAGGAAGAGTTTCCAAGAAGGCAATGTTTTACCTCGAGAATCAAAGGCACTTCTTCGTGGTTGTTCCTGATAATCTGGGGGATCATGAGCTATGGTTGTAAAGCTCTTCGAAAGAGGATTCCAATGAGCTATCAAGCTTAGAATTTGGACTTAAGATGAGAAAGTTATGATCTGTGCAAGACAAGGTGTTCTTTAAGGCACTAATCTAAGAACATTGGAGTTTTTTGTGTTGTTTCTGAGATGGTAAGGATCTCGTGCTTAGACAGAGGTTGCAAAGAGAGTACCAGGTGCTGTATTGATCAAAAGCGTGTCCAATTTCATAGCTTATGATTCTTATTTACAGGCCCCCCTATAGAGTATAACCGTTTCTACGGGCCTACACCACTCTAGAATATTCTCAAATATGCAAGGCTTTCCTATAATTTTACCCTTTTTTGCCAATAATTACTCCCAGTCTCTCGGAGAGAGCCTTGCTTTGCTTCGGAGCCGATTGTTCTTCCGCAGTTGTCTGAAGTATGACTCTCGGGTCGCAAGGGCCCGATCGTTGGGGGTCGGAAGGCGACTTGGTCGGAAGGAGACCCTTCCGTTGTCTCCGCAGGCAACATGTATCCTCCGCTGGTCTCTTGGTTGTTACGCGTGGTGGAACCCCACTTCATCAGTCCCACAAGATCTTTTCTTGTTCCGCAAGGAAAGATCTTTTCGTTGTTGCTTTCTCTTCGTTTTTTAAATTTTGGCATTCTGCTCCACTCCTCCTAGTCCCACGAGACCTCTTTTTTTTTGAGAGAAAAGGAAAGAGGTCTTGGAGTTGTTCCCTTTTGTTTGGATTTCCTATCGTTAGAGATTTACCGGAGGCTCAGCAACGTGCCTTGCTTCAACTGTCGCCTCCTCGTCTTCTGAAGCTACCTTTCCTGACATGCTTGCAGTAGTAGGCAATGAGTACTTTTTGGTAGAGCGTGCCCAATTTCTGCCTATTTAAGCCCATCCTCCTCCTTTCTTCTCTTCCCTCTACTTTTTCAAACTTTCAAACTTCTCTGAGCTTTCTTGCGTTCTTTCTTCCTCTTGTCCTTTGCTCCCCAATTCCCTGTTTTTCGTTCGCTTGAATCTTTCGTCTTTCTCTGTTTGTTATGGACTTGTCAAACCCAAGCTCCTCCGTC
The DNA here is from genome assembly GCA_023374045.1 of Limonium bicolor. Taxonomy (NCBI): domain Eukaryota; kingdom Viridiplantae; phylum Streptophyta; class Magnoliopsida; order Caryophyllales; family Plumbaginaceae; genus Limonium; species Limonium bicolor. The sequence continues at coordinate 135,818,102 of CM041781.1, forward strand.
CCGGCGCCGGCGGGATCGACACTTTTTACTGACGGGGAAAACTGCGTTTTTGAAGATTCTGCTATCGCTTCCGAAGATATCGGCGGGGACTACCCTCGCCAGGGCACCGGCTCCAGCCTTTCCGTGAAAGATTTGAAAAAACTCATGAAAGGTGTGCAAGTCCCACTGGGGTCGAAGATTCGCGTGCCGGAGCCGACGGCGCATCCTTTTAACTACTTTGGGGATGGTTTTGTGGTGTATCGGGATCATTTGCACCGTGGCCTGCGCTTTCCCCCACACCCTTTTGTTCTCGGTTTCCTTTCGTCGGCGATGTACTCTTGCCCACCTGAATCCCAACGCCTTAGGTTGTTTGCATGCCTTCCTCACCGTCTGTGCGGAGAACGACATTACTCCCGATGCGCGGGAGTTTGTAAATTTCTTTACAACCAGGGTGAACACCACTACTACGGAGGAGGACATCTCCGTCTTGGCCGTGTCCGGGTATTCCTTTTTCAAGCGTGTGAGCCTGGAGAGCGGCTGGTCCTCCAACTGGTTTGTTTTTTATCCGCCGAGGGGGACTTTTATCGGAGTCTCCCACATCGGAGACATAGCTAAGGGGCAGCTTGCCGCTCCGCTACCTTCTTCCGCAAATTCGTCTCCAATTGGAGACATACTTAAGAAGCTGAGTTCATCAGCACTCCATCCCATCACCTTCTTCCTCTCCGAAGAGAAGTTAAACAAAACTCGGACGAAGATTGACCGTACGTGTTTTTCCTGTGTGCCTTCTTTCTTTGCTAGTTTTTCGGATGTTTTCTTATTTCTTCCTTGTATCGCAGCTTTTGTTCAATCGGGCGGGAAATTCTCCCTCCGGTACAACTGGGAGCTTGTTGACTACAGGGCCACCGAAGAGAAAAAAGGAGCCCTCCCTGCTCCTTCTGGTGGAAAAGTCCGAAGTCCCTCCGGTAGCAAAACTACTGGTACTAAAAGGAAAGCCCCCGAGGGGCCCAGAAAAGTTGATCAGTGAAAAATAAAATTAGTGCGAAAGGAAAAGCATGTTACCGAAACTGGTTCCACCGGTCCCCTTGCTGCTGTCCCTCCGGAAACAGGTACTCCCGTATCTACTCCTGCTTGCAGTCCGGGCAGAGTTAAAAAATATGTGGATTTAACTCCCATATCGTCCCTCTTCCCTGATCTGCATGGCTTTTTTTGCGTAGACGAAGCTTTAACTCAAAATGCCGATTCCATTTTTTCCACTGGTATACCTTTCCGCAGCCTTTTTTCCTTTTGCTTTTATCTTTGAATTTCGATTACATATGATTTTGCCTTTTGCAGCCGCTGTTCCGTCCTCCGTAGACCCTGAGCCTGAACGGGCGCGCCGACCCGTGCGTGGCGTTACAATAAGAGAGGGTGGAGCCCTGGAGGGAAAAAGTCTCATGAAATTCCGCCCGGTAAAGGCAAAGGCATTGCCGAGGATCATGCGGAGGGAAGTTCTTCTTCGGAGTCGTCCGACGCTCCTTCCCAAGGGGCCCCTCAGTCCGGAGTCAGGAGCAAGCATGCGGGCGACAGATCCTCTCCTCCTCCATGAGCTGATCCCTCGGTCTGCGGTCCTTCTTCAAAACTGGACTGGGGCTATCACCGCGGAAACCCGATTCCTCACATTCCATACGTTCGTGGAATAGGTTACAAGACCCTCTGGTCTACCGCTGCGGAGATGGCCAAAAATGATAACGGCATTTTTGCCTCTGCTTCTCATCCGACTTCATTGAAACAAAAACTCCGGATTGGGGAGGGTAGTTCTGACGCCATTGTCCGCCACTCTCTTCCGGAGAGAGAGAGGCTTTTGAGCGCCTCTGAAGTGCTTTAATTCAGGTTTGACTTCTTTGCATATATTTATCTTGTAAAACCTTCTATTTTTTATTCTGACACCCTTGCCCTGTAGGCCATGACGATGGCCCAATGCGTTGAGACCCAGTCTCAATACTCTTCCCAAGCCCTCCGCTCCCATGGGGCCCGAGCGGAGAGATACAAGAAGGCTGTTGATGAAGAAAAGGCCAAGGCTCAATAAATCCTTGCACGAGCGGAGGCTCAATTTGAAGCCGAAAAGGCCGCCCTCCGGGAGGAACTCCAAGAAGCTGCATCCATCGACCAAGAGGATGCTATCAACAAGCTGCAGGCTTCTTTTGACGACCAGAAGCGGGTATTGGAAGGGGAAGCTAGAGACGTTCGGAAGGTTGCTGAAGAGATCCGGAAATCTACCGAGGATCTTCGGTCTTCCCTTGAGTCAGAGTTGGAAAAAAGGAACCAACTCTTGCAAGCGGCTGAGGCCCAAAAAAATGATCTCCGAGCCAGCCTTGAAACGGAGAGGCAAAAGCTCGCGGAGGCCGCTTTTCAAATTAAAGAGCTTGAGGCAGAGCTGGAAGCTCAGAAAAAAAAGGCTTCTGGTAATTTTCATATCATCGAAAGCTTCCTCTTTTTTTTCCTTTCTTTCATGTTATTCTTGCTAATCCTTGTATTTATGTAGAAAATCCAAGTCCTTCGTCGGAGACTGTCAGGAGTTCCGACTTTTGGCTTAAGAAAGTGTCTGGCCTTAAAGCTTCATTATTCACTTCGGAGTCGGAGAGGGAACAATACCGGAGCCTTTCCCTGTCCTACGAGAGCCAGGTTGCGAAGTTAAAGTGGGCTCTTAAGGAGACGCAGTCGGAACTCCAAACGAAGGACTGTACTATTTCAGGTCTTAAAGAGACACTCTCTTCTCAATGCCGCAAACTTGCTAGGGAGGGCCAACGTATTGTATCGGAGTTCTTCTCCGAAAAGCAACAATCCATGGACGAAGCCCTTTACGAAAGTTTAGAGTTTGAGGCTCTTGCTCACTCCACCGGATATCACGAAGAGCTGGCGAGGTTCTCCCGACCCGCAGGGAACACGTGCTTTGCCCCGTCTTTTATGGGATCAGCCATTGTACGGGGCCGAAGTGATGCCACTCTTACTCCGGTAGGTGAGCACAAGGAAGACTCCGGAGGAAGCACCTCAACCCTTCAGAAGCGGTCACAAGAATCTGAGAAGCTTGCAGAAGACCCTGCAGGGCCTGCGTCATAAACTATTTTTTTGTTACAGCTTTTGTTACAGTCATTATATTATACTTTGTTCCGGGGTACTTTTCCTTTGTAAATCGCATCCCTCTTTTTAAGTAGATCTACCTAGACCTTTCGGGCATGACCGGAGTGACCGGTCTCCCGAAAGTCAGAGACTTTTGTTAATATGGAATCTTTATACTGCTTTTCACTTTTGCGAAGATTTCTTTTCGATAACCTTTTAGTTACACTTTCACACTCTACCACTGTACACATGGTGAGTTCATCGATTTAACACTCTACCGACTTTGAGATGGTGAGATTGTCGGTTTAACACTCTACTGGCAGTAAGGCAGCGAGATCATCGGATGAAATACACTACCATCGTTGATGGTAGATCATCGGATACAAAACACTCTACCATTGCTCATGGTGAGATCGTCGGTTACATTCTTTGTCTTTCTTTCCTTTTTTTTAAAACTCTTTGCTTCTTGTCTTTGAGTAAGGGAAAAATTGTTTTTGCAACATTTTTGTTTTTGTCCGAAAACTTCATACACCATTACCAGTGAGTAAAACGTTTTGAAAACAACTGAGACCGTCAAGTAAAACGTTTCATTGCTACTGCTTGTGAGATCTTCAGACATCCATATGAGATTATTCCCGCGCTTTTAACAAACAATTCATTAACTTGTATCCGAAAAAAGATTTTATACATAGAACTTTTTGAGGCATTCAGCGTGCCAGGAATGTGGCAGATCACTCCCGTCCACATTTTGAAGCCTATAAGATGCTCGACCTGTCTTAGCCTGAACGATATATGGGCCTTCCCACTGAGGTTGCAATTTCGCTGGTTGCTTTACTTCCCGAAGTACCAAGTCACCCGCGGAGAAAGATCGTTCTCTTACCCTTTTATTGAAATGACGTTCGATTCTCAATTTCTCATTTTGATTTTTTAAATCTGCGATCATCTGTTTTTCATCCAAGACATTCAACTCATCTCGGATGCCTTCGTCGTTCTCTTCTTCTTCGTACCCTTCAATCCTTTTTGATGGTATCATAATTTCCGCCGGTACTACCGCCTCCAGTCCGTATGTCAATCTATAAGGGGTTTCTCTGGTTGGCCCTTTGACAGTCGTCCTGTTGGCCCATAGGACTTGCGGTAGTACCTCCGCCCACCTTCCTCTTTTACCTTCCAACTTTCTTTTCAGAGCTTTTACGATTTGTCCATTTGTATTTTCAACCTGGCCATTTGCTTGTGGGTGAGCTACAGATGTGAATCTCAAGTCAATCTTTCATTCTTCACAAAACTCCCTAAAGCTTTTGCAATTGAACTGCGCGCCGTTGTCCGTTATGATTACCCTCGGTATGCCAAACCGACACACGACGTTCTTCCAAACAAATTCCTCTGTCTTTCGTGCAGTTATACTTACTACCGGAAGAGCCTCTACCCATTTGGTGAAGTAGTCTACCGCCACATACAAGTATCTATACCTTCCGGGAGAGGCCTCTGGAAATGGTCCGACGATATCCAATCCCCATTTCACAAAAGGGACCGGAGAGGTGATAGATTTCATCTCCGTAGGTGGGTTTCCAACCCTTGGACTGTGTAACTGGCACTGCGCACATTTCTTAACATAGTCTTCGCACATCTTTTGGATTGTCGGCCAAAAGTAACCCATCCTAAAAATTTTATGCATTACCGCCCATCCTCCTTGGTGGTTGCCGCACACCCCGTCGTGGACTTCGCTGACAAGCTCTAGTCCTTGACTCTCCGCCAAACACTTCAGTGATGGTCTGCCAAAAGATCGCTTGTATAACTGGCCGTTTTCAAAAAAGAACGACGCTGCCTTCTTTTTATTGTTTTGGCCTCTTTCTCTTCCTCCGGTAGTGCCCCTTGCTGGATGTACTGGACAATCAGGGTCATCCATGATTCACTCGAATCGGCTATTTCAACTATCATTGTCTCCGTCTTACCTATACTCGAGTATTCCTTTAATTGTAGCTGGACTTCCGCCGGTATTCCTTCCGCTATACTTGCTAGTTTAGCTAGTACATTGGCCTCCGAGTTTTGGTCTCTGGGTATATGTCGGAGATTGCATTTCGAAAATCTTGCCCTTAGATCTTGTACCTTTATCAAGTAAAGTTTCAATTTTTCCTCCTTGGTTTCGAAGATATTCTCACTTTGCCTTGCCACAGCCAAGGAATCAGATTGTATTTCCAGCTCCGTCGCCCCCAGAGCACAGGCTATGTCCAGCCCCTGTATTAGCGCCTCGTATTCTGCTTCGTTGTTCGTTACTTCAAACTCTAACCTTACCGCATGATTCATTTTCCTTCCATCGGGAGTCTGGATTACAACCCTAACCCCTGTTCCGGTTTTACACCTAGCTCCATCCACCCACATCTTGTACGGGACTTCCCGCTCTTCTTGACGGAAGAAACTTGCCTCGGTGATGAAATCAACCAGGGCCTGGGCTCTTATTGCTGTCCGAGGAACATAATGGATTTCAAACTGAGTAAGCTCTACCGTCCAAGTAATCATTATTCCGGAGGCGTTGGGATTATTGGTGATTTGCTTTAAGGGCCAATTGGTTCGGACGGTGATTCGGTGCGACTGGAAGTATGGTTTCAGCTTCCTGGATGCGATCACCAGGGCAAACAAAACTTTTTCGATATTAGAGTATCTTGTTTCCGCGGCAGTTAAGATCTTTCCGGTAAAATAGACAGGGATTTCCTTCTTTTCCTCTTCCATGACTAGGACCGTAGCCACCGCCCATTCCGAAACCGACATATATAGGAATAAATCCTGGCCTGGAGACGGAACACCAAGCTTCGAAAGTTCCTAAAGCATTTTCTTGATTTGCTCGAAGGCGTCTACACACTCCATATCCCACTGGAACTTTTTATTTTTCCGGAGGATATTAAAAAATGGGATAGACTTTTCTTGAAGCTTGGAGCAAAATCTACTTAAAGCAGTGAGCCTTCCATTCTGGGCTTGCACATCCTTGATGTTTCTTGGTTGTGGAAGATTGAGAACTGCTTGAGTTTTTTCCGGATCAACCTCAATTCCTCTCTGCCCGACTATAAACCCCAAAAACTTTCCTTGAGTGACCCCGAAGACGCATTTTTCAGGATTTAACTTGATCTTGTATTTATCCAGGGTATTAAAGTTTTCCTCAAGGTCTTCCATGTGCTGGGCTATAGAATCACTCCTTACTACTATGTCATCCACACATGCCTCCACATTTCGGGACAACTGTTCCCGGAATACTTCGTCAATCATTCACTGAAAGGTTGCTCCTGCATTTTTTCATCCAAACGTCATGACCTTGTAGCAAAAAATACCGGTCGAGGTGACAAAAGATGTTTTCTCTTGGTCATTTTTGTTCATCATTATTTGGTTATACCCAGAGAACGCATCTAAAAAGCTCATCACGCTACTCTGCGCTGTTGCCGCTACGAGCTTATCTATGGAAGGTAAAGGGTAGAAATCTTTCGGACAAGCTTTATTCAAATCTGTGAAATCCACACACATCCTCCATTTTCCATTTGCCTTTTTAACCAAAACTACATTCGATAGCCATTTTGGATAAAAAACTTTTCTAATAAAACCGGCTTCCAGCAACCTTTCGACCTCCGCCCGGGCAGCCTCGTCCCTTTCTCTTCCTACAATCCTCTTCCTCTATCGGATGGCAGGAAACTTCGGGTCGACATTCAGGCTATGCTGGATAACGCTGGCGTCCACTCCGGACATGTCTTTTGGACTCCAGGCGAACGTCTTTCTTATCTTTTGGTAGTTCCGCCTGTACCACTACCTTCTCTGAGGTTTCCTCAGGCATCCGTGCTCTGGCATCTCCCTCTCCGTATTCTCGACTGGAGCCGACCTCTTTGACTACGTCCTCCTCCGGAAAGTCCTCGGTGATCCGAACTTCGCACACCCTTGCTGTTTTCTGGCTTCCGGGGATGGATACCAACCTTCCACCCTCTTCAAGTATTTGAGCTTGAGATAATAAGTGCTACAAACAGCTCTGAAAGCATTGATCCCGGGTCGCCCCAAGTAGACGTTGTACCCGGACAGATCTCGCATGATGTACAAGGTTATTTTCTCTGTTCTCCGGTCATCCTTTTGGCCCAACGTCATTGTGACATCGACACTCCCGTTGGCCTGAGCTGTGATTCCCCCGATGAACCCTCCGAAAGTAGCAGTAAATGGTTTGACCTTTTCGTTCGGGATTTCCAGCTTCCGGAACGCCGCAAGGGAGATTACATTTGCTCCCGCTCCGTTGTCGACAAGGATGTTTCCTACCATCCTATCATTGATTTGAGCCCGAATGACGAGAGGGTCGTTATGGGGATAGTAAACTCCCACCTCGTCTTCCTCCGTGAAGTAGATAGGCGGTAAGGGTTCCCTTTTTTGGATCTTCTTCTCTGGTAGCTTCTCATGGACCTCGTGCACATGTCTTTTCTTTTCTTTTGCCGTGAATGGCCCCTTTTCTGAGAACAAACCAGTTATGACCCCAAAATTGAAAGATTTGGTATGGTCTAACTCGGGGTGATCCTCATTCCTCATGCCACCTCCGTTATGCCCGTAACAAGATCGGTTTTGGTAGTTGTTGTTATTCTTTTGCTGTTTGGAAGCTTCCTGTCTCTGCTTTTCTTGTTTCCTCTTTTGCTCATCGATTTTGTTCAGTTCTCTTGACAATGTCACACAATTGGTCGTCCTGTGGTTGAAGTGCCCGTGGTATTCACAATTCGCCAATGTGTTCTCTCCTGAGGCAGGCTTCTTAGGGGGCGGAAGATAGCTTTCCCTTACCGCGGCTGCGTACCTCCCTGGAGCGATAGTAACAACTTTTGCTCCATACGTCGTCTTACCTCCAGTATGGGAAGTCGTGACTGGATCCTTCCCATACGGCCTGTACCTTGCTCCCCAAGGTTTCGAAGCAGACGTCTCCCCATAACTCGCGCCAACAGACAGCGCTCCTCCTTGCTTCTTCTCGTGTGCCAGCCTGAAACTATTGGCCAATTCTTTTGCCTTATTTTCTGCAATCTCCGATTTCAAGAAATCGTGCAGCATTTCTGCTAATTCTCCATGAGTTTGTGGTGCTTTGGTAGCAATTTTCCCTGCCAATCTTGGATTTGCCAATCCATTCCCAAAAGCTTTTACCAGTATTTTCTCATCTACATCGTCTACTTCAGCCACTTGCTTGTGGAAGCGCTCGCTGTACTCCTTCACCGTCTCTCCCCTTCTTTGCCTGATGTCCATCAGTTCGATCGTATCTTTCTGGATCTTTTTACTCGCCACAAAGTAAAGTTGAAATTCCTTGTAAGCTGTTTGAAGCTTGAGATGGATTGCGGTTTCCGAGAGGAGATCCAATTTAGAGCTCTTTTAGCGAGCGTTCCCGGAAACAAATTGCAGAGTGCCTGGGAGCTGATTCCTTGAGTGTTCATCGCGAAGATGAACTTCTTGTTGTGTTGAGCGGGATCCCCGGTTCCGTCGTACTTCTCTATTGTCGGAGCGACAAAGAACGGTGGGAGCTTCGCCTTCCGAATATTTTCGGTGAAGGGATACAGCGACATGTCGACGAGGTCTTCCTCTGCATCTTTTGGTGGTGACTTCTCTTTCCAGATTTCTTCACTCTTTGATCCGCTCTTCGCTTTCAGGTTCTCAATTACGCTCGCCATTTTGTCAATCTTCTTCTGATGTTCTAGATCTCTATCTGCCAGCTCCTATTGGAACCGTTCGTTGCTTTCAGCGATTTTCTCGTTAACTTCCTGCGCAAAACTCCTTATCAGATCGGTGAGGTCTTCTTATGAGAACGAGCTTTCTCCAGTTGCAGCCATCTTCCCCTTCCCTTTGCTTGATCGTGGTGCCATGGTCGAACGAGAGACGAGAAACATGATTCTGTGGATTGGATCGCGGTTGTCTTTGGACGTTCGGTTCCCACAGACGGTGCCAAAATGAGATGGTAAGGATCTCGTGCTTAGACAGAGGTTGCAAAGAGAGTACCAGGTGTTGTATTGATCAAAAGTGTGTCCAATTTCATAGCTTATGATTCTTATTTATAGGACCCCTATAGAGTATAACCGTTTCTGCGGGCCTACACCACTCTAGAATATTCCCAAATATACAAGGCTTTCCTATAATTTTACCCTATTTTGCCAATAATTACTCCCAGTCTCTCGGAGAGAGCCTTGCTTTGCCTCGGAGGCGATTGTTCTTCCGCAGTCTGTCTGAAGTATGACTCTCTGGTCGCAAGGGCCCGATCGTTGGGGGTCGGAAGGGGACTTGGTCGGAAGGAGACCCTTCCGTTGTCTCCGCAGGCAACATGTATCCTCCGCTGGTCTCTTGGTTGTTACGCGTGGTGGAACCCCACTTCAGTTCCTTCAAAAAGAGGAGGAGCTACGAATTTGGGAGCTCTCATATGAAAGGTAAGTGTCTGATTAATGATTTACTCAGGGGACAAGTGTGAGCCACGATTTTAAACCCTATCCTATGTTGATTAGAGCTGATTAGGATCTAACCTGGTTTTAGGTTCACTTATAACCTAAGATTAATAACTATGTCATATAACAAAAATTATTAAAACCTAAGCTAGCTCACTGGAACCTATTATGAGTCGCCACCTAATTTTTACCTAGATCAAATTAGGAAAGGAGAGTTCGGGTTCGGGGGCTTGGTATACGACTTATTTAGGGTTCAAATTACTTTCATTACCCTTCCTAGGTCATTTTTCCTCTACTTGGTTTATTTACGGCTTACTACAAAGTTATTTTTAACCTAAGTGCGCACTTCTGTTTTTTTTTATTTTTTAGCGTTTTCTGACTGAAAATTAAAGTGAAATTAAGAGCTACCTAAACTAGGGTTTCGGAGGAAGAATTAGGTCAAATCTTAATCATATCCATAGCCACGGACCTAATGTCTGAGACCACGGACCCCAGTTGAATTAAATGATTTCGAAAACAGAACTAAAATAAAAACGCAAATTGAAAAGTCCGGGGCCACGGACACGTACTGACAGAAACCCTAAAATTTGAAAAATATAAAATCCCGCCACCGTCTGTGGGTGTTCGTGGTCACGGACAACCCGTCCGTGATCCCGGACAATGAGTCCAAGGTCACGGACAACCCACGGACAGTGGGTTTTTGATGGCTCCCGATGGTGTTTTGAGCTCAAATTTTATGGGTCTGTAGCCTGAAAGATTATGAACACGTTAGTAATTGAAAGAACTCAACTTGAAATCAAAATCAATACGAAACTTAGCAAACAAGTAACAAGGCAGTAGCTAAAACAATTAGCAATACAGAAGCGAAAAACAGTTAGTTTGAACCCAAATTTTGAGGCAAGGCTGATAATATCGTGGGGAGTTAGGAAAGTGGAATTTCTACATGTTTTACCTCCGGGTTCACGATGATTCTTCACACCGGGATTCGTCGAGTGCTCCGTTGATGGCAGACCCGAAGGGTTTTCGAACCAAGCTTCTGGTTTTTGGTTGTTCTTGCTGTTCTTCACATTTTGGTGGTGTTTATGTGAGGTTTTGATGATTATTGGTGCTTTGGGGATCGGAAAACGAGTTTAGATGGTGATTTCGGGGGATTTTTGGTATGATTTGGGTGGCCGGGCGTTGGAAAACGTGAGAGAGAGAGAGAGGGAGCTGTGCTTTCTATCTTCCTAGGGTTCTTGAGCATATGAGATTCTCATTTTATCAAAAAACCTATCCCCTTATATAGACTTTCTTAAAGATAAAGAAAATCTAGAAAAGTAAGATTTTTTGACATTTTAATTAAATGACTTCCCAAAGGAATTTTGCTATGAAATTTTAACCACATGTCAAGGACGACAATTATGAATTTTCTGAAGTGGAATCGGATTTTTTAAATGATGGAATATTTTTAAATTGAATTTCTCGTCAGATTCAGTCAGAAATTGCTAGAAAATTATTGGAAATTCAAAAAATCAAAATTCCAACGCCAATATGCTTAAAATGTCATCCTAGATCATGGGTTAAAAAATCAAAGCATTTCAAGCTGATTTGGGCATCCTTTGGAGGAGAGAGAAAGCCTATAGGAGGTCTCGGGAGCCTTAAAAATTACAAAAACGCTCCTGACAATGACGAAACTGCTCCCCATGCCCTGGAATGCGCCGATCGAGCCATGACCTCTCATTACTTGATTGAAATGCCCCTCACAACACCAAAACCTTGTAGACCCTAACCAGAGGGGCAAAATTTTAGGTATAACATATTGCCCCCCGTCAACTGGACTTTGTAATGGATGTGAAAAGTCTGGTTGATGCCCCAAAATTTTGGACTCCACAGAATCCTCCATGTTGTGCGAAACCACATTGACTATGTCCAGCTATTCGGAGGCGCTGACTACCTAAGCAACAAAACATTGTCGAGCTATTCTAAGGCGCTGACTACCTAAGCACCAAAACGTTGTTGAGCTATTCTAAGGCGCTGACTACCTAGGTGACGAAAATGAAATAATGCAATGTCAAGCGATTCTAAGGCGTTGAGTACCTAGGATGTGAAAACTGGATGGTATGCAAATGCAAGAATGCTGAAATGCTAATGATGCTGATGCTGATGATAATGCTGATGATGTTGATGATGCTCGGATGCTTCTGGGGACCGAAACCCATGCCAATGCTCCTGGCTGGACCCAATGTGGACTTATTGCTCGCCCCCCAGCCATGTGCAGGGATAACTCCTGGTAAAAACCCTGGGGACTTATTGCCTTTGCCCACCATTCGTTGATCCCAAAGTAAGTTGACATAACACAGGAGGATTTATTGCCATCACCTCGCCAACTTTTCTGTCGCCAGGTCTTGTGACGCGCCTGGATAATGCAACTAGGTCTTATGACGAGCCTATATGAATGAGATGAATGCAATGTGTTTGATGAGAGTGGGTAAGCTAAAGGGCCCTATTACAAGCCTAAAGGAATGCAACTAGGTCTTATGACGTGTCTAAGGATGGTTCTAGGTCTTATGACGAGCCTAACGATGGATCTAAGTCTTATGATGTGCCTAAGGATGGTTCTAGGTCTTATAACGAGCCTAAGGATGGTTCTAGGTCTTATGACGAGCCTAAGGATGGTTCTAGGTCTTATTATGAGCCTATGGAAGGACCTAAGCGAAGGTGAGTCAAGTGCATGATGGGTGTAAATGAAAGTGGAAGGATTAAGGCTTATGTCAAACCTAGAGATGGTAGGGCTCAAGACGGGCCTGTAGATATTTGAATGTGGAGGAATGGCTTAGGACGGGCCTGGGGGAGTTTGATGTGGAGATAGGGCTTAGGACGAGCCTGTGAATGCTTGATTGTGGAAGGAGGGCTTAGGACGGGCCTGAGGATGTTTAAATGTGGAGGTAGGGCTTAAGACGGGCCTGAGGATGTTTAAATGTGGAGGTAGGGCTTAGGACGGGCTTGAGTGATATGAGAGGGTTTTAAAACCTTTGGGTTTCGGGTTTTTCACTAGTAGAAAAAGGGCCTATTTCGGCGGTTCCAATGGGCCTATTTCGGCGGTTGTGAACCGCCGAAATGAGCACCGCCGAAATAGGTGTGAGCACCTATTTCGGTGGTTGTAAACCGCTGAACTAGATGCACCTATCTCGGCGGTTCTTAGAGAACAACCGCCGAGATAGGCCCCTGGGATTGACCGATGGTGAGATTGACCATGGGTCTATCTCGGCGGTTGTTCTTTAAGAACCGCCAAGACAGACTCATGGTCAATCCCACCATCGGTCAATCCCAGGGGCCTATCTCGGCGGTTGTTCTCTAAGAACCGCCGAGATAGGGGTATTTGTTTTTGTTTTTTTCCATTCTAGCTTATATATATATATATATTCACCGCATTTGCTTCAATGAGACCTGTAATAAAGCTTCATCCACACAGGGAGCTCCAGCACACATTTAAAAAGTTATAAAAGCTCCCAATTAATACAAACGACGCACCACAATTTGAGAGTTAACAAAATCAATGCAATTCACACTTTCATTACAAATAAAAAACACCATTACAATTTGATAAGTGTCCAAATGAGCATGATTTATAGGTGTATTTCATATATAATATTAGCACTTTTCTTGCTCATTTCTCCACTTCGGTTAGTTTTCCTCTAGTTTATGTTTTATTGTTTATCTCACAAATTTATTGGTTTAACATGAGGAAAACCAAGCTGGGAGTGAAGTAGATTAAGAGACGAACGTATAGGCGCAGACGGCTCAGAAAACGAGCCGAAACGAAGAATCTAGAGCTAGTAGAAGAAATAAGCTTGACATCGCGATAACACGCGGTCTTCTCACAGGCTACCGCCTGGCGGACACCACAGGGGAGACCGCCTCATAACTGGCGGACGGTGATAGAGGCTACCGCCTCTTAACTCGCGGTCACAACACAGGCAACCGCCTCGCGGTCAACATAGAGGCTACCGCCTCTTAACTCGCGGTCACCACACACGGACGAGGCATAGGCTACCGCCTCTTAACTCGCGGACAACACTGAGGCTACCGCCTCGCGGACAACACAGAGGTTACCGCCACTTATTGGGCGGTACCAGCAGGCGGACACCAATATAACCGTGACTAATTATCAGTCGCGACCAGTATCTTCTTCGCGCCGTCGTCTGCAACTCGCCCGACTCGCCCGCAACTTATCCATCTACTCCGCACGCGTATTCAGTCTGTCCCCTGCGCAATCAATGAAGCAATCAATGCTCTTCTTCATCTGCAATCAAATTCGTACGGATCCAAACCTCTATATAAACCCACCACCTTAACTGCATAAACAGACCACGCACGACGGGAGTCTGAAGAATATTTTTCACCACACTCACCCATTCGCTTCCACTTATTTTCCTCCCGTATCACCACATCATTCCACACTCACGCAGTAACAAAAGAAATAGAAGAGCAGCAGTGAGAGCGAGAACAGACCAGTTCTTCCTCTGAATTAATGTCAAAATCTATCTGTGTAATCTTCTTATCTCCGTTAATGTCTGAGTAATTTTCTTTTGTATCCTAGGATGGGGGTTTGATTTCTAATATTACGTAATTAATATTTATCACCTGTTTCTCTCATTTAACTTGTTTTAATTCCTTTCAACTAATATTGCTAAATGCTTTGCGCGACAAACGACTGCATTTATTTGGTAATTATCAACATATGATTTTGAGATAGTCTAGGTACCACAAAGGAATTAATCTTAGTATTTACACTCCGGACTGAGCAGGAAAATATTAAGGCTTTTATTAAGAGTTCGTAACTGACAATTATTAACTCTAATAGGCAATAAATAATTGAGACATGGTTATAAATATGGTTAAGTAATTTAGGAAATTCCCCCGCTATCCTTGGATACATTTTTCCATTCACATCAATTAATTCACCTTTTTACTGTTTTTATTATTTCTGAATTAATCCAACAACAAATCAAGCTTGCCTCCGGCTAAACCCCTTTTTACAGTTTTTAAGTAACTACCAAGACTAGGATAAATTGAACAATCTCCCTGTGTACGACACTTGTTTTACTAACTACGACCGGGATTTGTTTGCAGCCCGACGTTTATAATTTGAGTTTTTAATTTCCTTTCTTTTAATTTTACACCATTTCAACCACTCAGAATAACAGTCTGCAAATTGGCGCCGTTGCCGGGGAGATTGATTCCATCAATTTCCCTAGTTTCCGGTAGTTCACCTGTTTTATTATAATAAACTGTCAATATTATCTTGTTAATAATCTAACCTTGGACATCGGACTTATAATCTGACTTGGACATCGGACTTCTGACCTGACTTGGACATTTGACTTCGGACTTTGGACATCTAACTCCTAACATCTTAATATTATTGTCATTTCGTTCCATTGTCATTTCGTTCCATTGTCCTTTCTTTCCATAGTCTCTAACTACTAACTTTAAATTTCCTGTCATTTCTTTCCATTGTCCTTAACATTTTCTTTCCATTGTCCTTAACATTTTCTTTCCATTGTCCTTAACATTTCATTTCCATTGTCCTTAACATTTCTTTCCATTGTCTCTAACTACTAACTTATAATTTCCAGTATACTAACTCCTAACGTTTATCAGCCTAACCAATATTTCTGTCTTTCTTATTTTATTTACTAACTAATTTTGCAGCTTCTGACAAACCACAAGTTATCTTCTGTGCATGCCAAATACTCGAACCCGAGGCTCTCCACCAATCAGTCCGAGCCCCGAGCCCGAGCGTACTTTATTACAAGCACAAAGAAACCTGAGAAACCAAGCCATGGCCAATAACGAAGTTATAAATGAAATGGACCATGCAATTCAACCAGAACACCGTGCCCTATCTGATTATCACCAACCTAACACCGAAGGAAGAGCATCAGCCATAGTTCTCCCTGAACTAACACCAGAAGAAGCCGGACGATGGGTTTTCAAAACCCACTAATCACCGCCGTCCGGGATTTAGGCAAGTTTAGTGGAGCGAACCCAGATGAAGCCCCAAATCATCTGAGTCTCTTCCTAGACTTTTGCAATTCCTTTGGTCAAACCGGCAATGTCAAAGAAAGAATTCGACTCCAACTATTTCCTCACTCATTGTCGGATTCAGCAAACAGGTGGTACCGAAGCCTTCCCTCCCGATCAATCACCACATGGCTTCAAATGGCCCAAAAATTCCTTGCCAAATACTACCCAACCAGTAGAACAAGGCAATTGATCGGTGAAATCAACACTTTCTGTCAGGAGCCGGGAGAAACGTTGTACGACGCATGGGACAGATTCAAAGATATGCTAATGAAGTGTTCCCACCATGGTCTTGACGATCAATCCCTCTGCCTGTCATTCTTCAACGGTCTGGATGATGGGAACCGACTACTCGTCAATTCCTCTGCAGGAGGAAGTTTCATGATGAAATCCCCTAAAGAAGGAATGGACCTTCTCGAAACTATGACGAGCAATACGAGACAGTGGACGCGATCCAAAGGAAGAACGCCACGAGCAGCAGGCCTACTCCATGTTGAGCCTACAGATCATTTATTGGCTCAGATCTCGTCCCTTGCAAAGATGGTGGAAAAGCTAACGACGTCACAAAATGAAATTGTAAAAACAATAGCTTCCCCACCTACAAGTTCACCACCAGTTCCACCTACAGAACGATGTGTCATATGCGCTGGTCCTCATGAAACACATCAGTGTGAAGGTAAAGGACAGTACGAGGATGCAAACTTCATAGGAAACCGTCCCGGTAACTCCTATAACAACAACAACTTCAACAACAACTATCCATGGAGAAATCACCCGAATTTCTCATGGAAAAATAATGATCAAAACCAAGGAAGGCAGAACAACAATTCCAATGCCTATCAGGGGAACCGACCCCAACCAAACTCTAATATGGGTTATAGAGCACAAGGTGCCCCTCCAGGTTTCCAACAACAACAACAACAACAACAAACCATCATCATCCTCTTCTGATCCAAACGCAGAACTCAAAGAGATGATGAAGGGATTCATGTCCATAACTCAGAACCAGCTCTCTGCACAAGAAGCCTTCAACCAGAAAATCGAAGGAAAATTCAATCAACTTGCAGAACATCTTGCTCGAAGACCGCAAGGGCTCTCCCCAGCCAAAATGAACCAAATCCAAGAGAGCAACCAAGTGCATCTAGTGTGAAGTAGGAGCACGATGAAGAAAGACGAGGTGGCTAAAACAGCTCTAAAGTTCCAGAACTCACCCTTCCCTCCAAGAGTGGTTATAGCATTGAGACTTCCAAAAGGAATGTGCTGAACTTGAAAGCACCGCCAAAGTCTATAATAATCGTATTCAATCTGAGAATACACCTACCTTGAGCACTTGGTGGCTGGTTATGAAAACGAAAAGCTCGACTTCGAAGAAGACGAAGAAGAGGTTAAGGCGATAACCTTGAGCAAGCGGTAAGAAAACCGACGAGATTCCATCCCGCAACAATCCAAGAATCCAGAACCAAGAGGATAGTGAAGAAAAAGCTGAGGCCCCAGCAGAAAGACATCTCCTAGCGTCCTCACTATTCCACCAGCTTCAGAACCTTCTTCACAAGAACCGCCTATACCATTCCTCACCGACTCCAGAAGCAAAATTGGATAATGAATATGGTAATTTCTGGCAATGCTGAAGCAACTAAACGTCAATATACAGTTTGTAGACCTTATTGCCAAATGCAAAACTATGCCAAATTCCTCAAACACCTCATATCCAACAAAACTAAACTGGCCGAAGTCGGTACGGTACCTCTCAATGTAGCTTGCTCAGCTACTCTACAAAAACCACTACCATCAAAATGCAATGATCCGGGCAGCTTCACTATTCCAGTCACATTGGTAGCACCTCATTTCCATACTCCCTATGCGATCTAGGTGCCTCCATTATTTTGATGCCCCTCTCCACTTTCAAAAAGTTGGGAATTGGAGAGATGAAAAAAGACCAAGATGACCCTGCAACTGGCAGATGGTTCGGTAACATACCCAAGCGGAGTGGTGGAGGATGTTATCATTAAAGTGGAGCACTTATACTTCCATGCGATTTTGTCATTCTAGACATCGAAGAGAACTCCACTACACCTCTCATCCTTGGACGACCATTCCTTGCCAGCCGATGTGCACATTTGGGTAGCCCAGGGGAAGATCACCCTTCAAGCTTACAACGAAAAGCTGGAGTTTGCATCAGGAAGATCTCCAGATAGCAAATCCAAAGATCTCAATTCATTAGGGATACTCAATCATCATCACCCCACTTCTGTTTATTACCCTTCCAGACGGCATGTCTATCACAGAGATACCACCACCAACCATCCGGACGAAGAGCGGGATAAGAAAAGAAAACATGCATCCAGGTGGACTCTAAAAAAACCATCGAGTCATGCTTTGGATCTACTCCTCATAACCACCCCCCAGGATCGATCTAACGAAAAAGCGTCTAGCTAAAGACGTAAAGAAGGGCAGCTTTCCGGGAGGCAACCCGACGAACTTATCGTTTATATGCATTTTATGCTGTTTTTAATTTTCAGGTACCCTTTAAATTTTTATTTTGCTAACTTTTAACCCCGTTGTAGTATGGTTGCTTCTAGTGTCTTATGCAGGTGCAATTTCATATCTACACCGCAACCAAGCTACGCTACTTGAGGCTGAAGCTCAAGTGTGGGGGAAGTCCAAAACACGCTAGCAAAAATAAAATCAGGGGAGTACCAGTTTCTTTAAACTTGCTTTTATTTAAATAAAATATGCAGAGGAGAATTTATATGCTTAAATGAATTTCGTGAGCTTCGTGTTCTCTCTATTTTATCTACTTACCGAAAGGCCTTCTGAATCTTTCCCTTGTTTTTCTAGTGAACAATGAGGACATTGTTCAATTTAAGTGTGGGGGAGTGTGCCCTTTTCGGTGACATTTTATGCTTAAATGCTTAAATCTCTCTGCTTATCTTGCGTTTGTTCAAATTCAATATCGCGGACCCTTTTTATGTGGGTTGTTCTCTTTAGGAATAAATATTGTTATGAATTGTGGGATAAATGGTACAAAAATGTACAAAAATTTTAAAATTTTGATTACTTTTGAGGAGCATTTTTATGCGGTGTGACCAAATGATCTGAAATGGTTGGATTTTTATTACTCAGGGGTTCTTTCTGTCTTCTTTCTTAGGGATTGCTAAGGGGTGCTTCTCTGTCAAAAAGGAAAAAATAAAATAATAAGGGACTTGTGAGACACCATTGGTAACCAACAAAGAGTTTAGTGTTCTTAAATACAAAGGCTTGATGCCTACATATTATCTTCTCATCTCTTATGCAAAAGTGAAACAAATGCATAAATCTATTTTTCCTTTTGTTTTCTCCTCAATGCCCATTCTTGAGAGAAGTTCGCCATGGTAAAAGTTCTCAAAGTCACCTTAAATCAAGAAGCATTGAAGTACTCCGGATCATACCCCGAAACTCTTATTTTTATTTTTGCCCTGAGTACACCTATGCCACCAGTAGGTGATGGATCACACTCCTCTAAAAAGTTTAAGATCATGTACTATTGAGTTCTTTATCCTACCCTTCATAATAATATTTGTTAATATTGAGCATTCCCTACTTAGGTACGTAGTTTTGCTTGAGGACAAGCAAAAGATAAGTGTGGGGTGTGATAAGTGTCCAAATGAGCATGATTTATAGGTGTATTTCATATATAATATTAGCACTTTTCTTGCTCATTTCTCCACTTCGGTTAGTTTTCCTCTAGTTTATTTTTATTGTTTATCTCACAAATTTATTGGTTTAACCTGAGGAAAACCAAGCTGGGAGTGAAGTAGATTAAGAGACGAACGTATAGGCGCAGACGGCTCAGAAAACGGAGCCGAAACGAAGAATCTAGAGCTAGTAGAAGAAATAAGCTTGACATCGCGATAACACGCGGTCTTCTCACAGGCTACCGCCTGGCGGACACCACAGGGGCGACCGCCTCATAACTGGCGGACGGTGATAGAGGCTACCGCCTCTTAACTCGCGGTCACCACACAGGCAACCGCCTCGCGGTCAACATAGAGGCTACCGCCTCTTAACTCGCGGTCACACACACGGACGAGGCATAGGCTACCGCCTCTTAACTCGCGGACAACACTGAGGCTACCGCCTCGCGGACAACACAGAGGTTACCGCCTTATTGGGCGGTACCAGCAGGCGGACACCAATATAACCGTGACTAATTATCAGTCGCGACCAGTATCTTCTTCGCGCCGTCGTCGTCTGCAACTCGCCCGACTCGCCCGCAACTTATCCATCTACTCCGCACGCGTATTCAGTCTGTCCCCTGCGCAATCAATGAAGCAATCAATGCTCTTCTTCATCTGCAATCAAATTCGTACGGATCCAAACCTCTATATAAACCCACCACCTTAACTGCATAAACAGACCACGTACGACGGGAGTCTGAAGAATATTTTTCACCACACTCACCCATTCGCTTCCACTTATTTTCCTCCCGTATCACCACATCATTCCACACTCACGCAGTAACAAAAGAAATAGAAGAGCAGCAGTGAGAGCGAGAACAGACCAGTTCTTCCTCTGAATTAATGTCAAAATCTATCTGTGTAATCTTCTTATCTCCGTTAATGTCTGAGTAATTTTCTTTTGTATCCTAGGATGGGGGTTTGATTTCTAAAATTACGTAATTAATATTTATCACCTGTTTCTCTCATTTAACTTGTTTTAATTCCTTTCAACTAATATTGCTAAATGCTTTGCGCGACAAACGACTGCATTTATTTGGTAATTATCAACATATGATTTTGAGATAGTCTAGGTACCACAAAGGAATTAATCTTAGTATTTACACTCCGGACTGAGCAGGAAAATATTAAGGCTTTTATTAAGAGTTCGTAACTGACAATTATTAACTCTAATAGGCAATAAATAATTGAGACATGGTTATAAATATGGTTAAGTAATTTAGGAAATTCCCCCGCTATCCTAGGATCATTTTTCCATTCACATCAATTAATTCACCTTTTACTGTTTTTATTATTTCTGAATTAATCCAACAACAAATCAAGCTTGCCTCCGGCTAAACCCCTTTTTACAGTTTTTTAAGTAACTACCAAGACTAGGATAAATTGAACAATCTCCTGTGGATACGACACTTGTTTTACTAACTACGACCGGGATTTGTTTGCAGCCCGACGTTTAAATTGAGTTTTTAATTTCCTTTCTTTTAATTTTACACCATTTCAACACTCAGAAATAACAGTCTACACAATTCAAATCTACCATTACACTATCCACAAGTGTACAGAGTTACATTTACATACTCAAAAAAGTTCACAAAACATCTTCATGATCATCAATTCATTAAACTTGTGCAGACGAACTCCGACCATTCCTCAAGCATCTCAACAATTTGAGCATCATCATACTGACCACCTTTGAACACTTCTTCGTAAGCCTTGAAAAAAAATGAACATTAATCTAAAATGTACAAGTCTAACAACATGTAAAGAGCATAACTAAAACTTTCAAAGAATGTTACCTTGTCTAACGAGTACTCTGGTAAAAGGTTTGCCGCTCCTACTATGTCACTCATGAATCTCATGACAAAGTATCCACATTCTGAACCCCCAGGCTGCACCGGACACTATACAAACGCACATATTGACAGTTATAAACAAGTTTAAACATTATCACACAAATTTATCAATTAATAGAGTACCTTGACAGTGTTCCAAGGGATGGTACTCTTCATTGTTATACCCTGGAGAGATAATGCTGCTCTCATGGAACTATATACATCAGCAATATATATAGTTTTAAGCATCAGTAGCAAGTTATGAAACAATTAATGTTAAGTAATAATAATTGTTGTTTACGATAACAAACTAATTACCCCAGTATTGCGGTGGAGATCTTCGGTCTCTTGGCACCCCTACCAAGTGAGTCAAATTGCAGATTCGTGGGTGCTTCAACATCACCAGCACAAGCAAAGACCAATGTCGACTGTCCACAAATTACACAATGTGTTGAAATCATTAAGCAACTAACACAAACTATATGTTTTAGATAATACTAAGAGAAATAGTCAAATATCATACTCTGAATGATATGGCAGCATAATAAATGACTTGTAGAACATTCAAAGAGGGCATTCGTCATATATTGCATAAGACCTTGCATATCACTTGTCATCTGGACTGCACTGCACATAGCAGGACACAGGAATCCAAATCTTTGATCTTCATAGACATTGATCGCTTATCATGCACCCACCTATGAGGCAATATCATTAGTCATTAACTTTTTTCAAACATCTAATTCATCACCAATTAATGAATTCAAAATATAAAAGGTAGAAGTCACTCACATGGCGGCCGACTTGATAATCGACACATTCAACAACCAATCCCTCCTGAAGCACTCCTCGAAGTCGGACATATACATCCCAAATCGATGTATATCTTCTCCTTGAACTATATAGTGAAATATCCGCTCGGGATCTTCACAGTGAGGGAAATCAGAATCAGGTGGTAGCAGCAACAACGAGGAATGCAGAATCTGAATGTTAGTCGACAAGCCGGCCAATATTCTCTTCTCCACCAAAGCAGGTCTAAGCACAAAATTTGTGGATGCCTTTGATTGCACAGGTGTCGCAATTCTTTTTCCTTTGCCCTTATCATCCTTCGGTCGGCTCATATCCTATGATATTAGTCTAATTAAGTATATGGATGCAAGGTGGTACACCAATAGTTTTAGCAACGGTTAAGAGTAATACCTGCCCAGGAGTCTGATCAATCGTACAGGCCACTGCACTGTCGTAGTTTGTGCAGAACGCAAGGTAGGTCTTTGTGGGATTGGCACCGGTAAACCGACGTGAGCATGCTCTGCAACAAATTCGTCTAGAAGCACTCGTGCATGGTAATGTCGGAGTGGTTCACCGTGCACAATATCACTTGGAAGAGAGGGAAAAGTTTTCCCCATGCAACCATGACCTCTTCTACTCCAATTTGTAAAAACAGATGGCACTCAGTGGGTGCCTGAGTGTTATGTGGAACTTGTTTAGATAAAAATTGTGAATTCTTCTATGATGATATTAGTGATCAAGTGAAAAATCATAATCGTCATGTACTCAATTGAAATGTTAGTCTAACCTTTAGAGATGCATAGGGAAACGGATCAGCCGAGTGGACACTACTCTCACTACCGGTGCACTCTGCTGCTGAAAGGGTGACTGATCAACTGGTGGTCGAGAAACCTCTTGGCTTTCATGCTGCTGTGGCTGAATCCTTGATATAGCCTGAGCGATCCTCTCGTCGACGTTCTGAGTAATCCTCTGCTCCATCTCAGCCAACGCTCTCAGGTGCTCCTCGTAGCTAATCGACTTTCCTTGGCTGATTCTGGACCCGGGTGCGCCAAATGCCTGGCGGATACCAACGTGCCCACCAAACCCAATGGCACGACCTGGATGATCCTTCTTACCAAGAGCGCGTGTAAGAGGATCATCATTCCTCTGTGAGGTCCAGGTGCCCTGGGTGAGCTGAGAGCTTAATTCACCCTAATACAACACACAAATACAGTTATTAGTTTAACATAAGTTCATATACAAATGAAATGAACAGTTTGACTGAAAATGAAATGTTATCACTTACCATTTGAGCAATAACTGCTCTCGTGGCTTCATCGTATTGAGGATTTTCGGGAGTAGAGTTCTTCGGAATGTGGCTTAACTCCCACACTTTCATTCTTTTGCCACTGACATCCAATGAGCCATCCGTGGGCAGATATCCCTTTTGCTCCCATTCTGGTACCCTTTGAGCAATACTTTTTCCACCTAAGTGGTGAGGGTACAGATTCTTCTTAGCATTTGCTTGTTGTTACGCACGGAGAGCCTGCATAAATTAATGGGATCATGTTAAGTGAAATTGAACACAAAAACATAAGAAATTAAGATTAATTTATGTATGTATGACAATAAAGTGCACCTGGAACTCCGGTGTGTGACGCCTCACAACAAATTGTAGCCATTGCTCTTCTGTTATGCCCTCGTAAACCTCCATGGTGGTCTCTCACCGTCTCCACCATGATCTGGCTCATCTGGATCTTCTGGAGTAGGCATCTTGTAGATGAACTTGTCAGCCAACTTATTCTTGTGGTCCCGGAACTGTTTCGACATCGCTGATAGCACATCCTTTTTAAGTGCGGGATCCATGGAGAAACGAGACTACGTACATGATCATTCAGTTAGTAAAGTAAACATAAATGTTCTATTATTTCACAAAAGATCATAGTAATAATGTAGAGATTTACCTGAAGACGCTGAAACATAGTATCCTTCAATGATTGAGGCACTTGCTTCCAGTTGTGGTTTATGTTGCAATATGACTTCACCAAATGGCTACCGTAAGCGGTGAAGTCATTCTTCCAATTACCATGGGGTTGGTTGAACTGATTGAAGTCCACCGGTTTTGTAGGAGGGCCCTTGTTAGCCTTCATCCCACGTGTTGCACCTCTCTTCTTTTGCTTCTTCGCCTCTGGTGGGACAACTGACTCCTCTTCGGTCTGCTGTGAAGGGCCAGCCTCAGTCTCCTGTACTGCTAACTGGTCCTTCTTCTTCTTTCCTCCTCTTGTGACCCGCTTACTTGGTCTATTCTGCTGTGGCTCAGGTTCTCCAGTCATGAGAAGCCGTCCAATGGGGTCATCCATAGGGTGATCATCCACTGCAAAAAAAAAACAAAGCATTTTCATCAGATAAAGTCATAACATAAATACTATGATGCATAACAATAACAGTTAAGATGACATTACAGTCTACCTTCTACTACACAACATTACCTTTCTCATACAAAAACATAAATCATTTCATATTTTCTACCCAAACGCCCTCATCATGGTCAGATCGTGCGTAGAGCAAATCGTTTTCGGTATCATCAATCGAATCCGGTAATCCAGTAGGAAACAAGGATGTTTCCTCTACAGTCTCATTTTCATCGTTATCCTCATTTTCATTTTCGATTACAACCGGCCTTCTTCCTGGAAGAACACAACCATCTGCAGTCTTTCGGATCCTCAACATACCACACTTGTTCGCAATCCTTTCCCAGAACAAATTGATCATCATTATAACCGTGTAACCATGAAAGATCAACCAAGGTAAGCCCTCCATCATTTTGGTACCCGCATCGGTTGTCCACCCACTTGCACCGAAACAACAGAAAGGAATCAATGTCATAGTCTAGTTTCCCAGATGTCCTCGATGACACCATAATACCAATTACTAACTGGTTGAGATCGGTTACCGCTGTGGTACTCAGTGGCAGCAGCTTCATTTTTACCCCACTATTCTGTTTTATCGATTTGGCATCTTGACGTGCAGTGTAGTATGTATACCCACTAATATCATACCCCTCAAATGATGTAATATTAGTTTCAGATCTGATTGCCAAACATCTGATCTTTTCGCTTACAGCTTCTGGATCTGATGATGCTAATGTCAACACATGATCTTTGAACCATTGGATAAAAACTCGGTTTTGTTCCTTTGTCAGTCAAATGTGGCCTTTCAAAGGATTTTGATGCCTTAACTCAACCATATGGGTTTCCAAATAAGGTTCAACAACCTCAAGATGTTTAAGACAAACAAATGTGCTTGATTAATAAGTAGACGCGAAACTTGCACGATCTTTCTACCAATAACACCTTTACCCTTAAACCTGCCATAGTGTCGTGGTTTTGGGATACCAATAGACTCTGCCTCACTCAAATAATCGGTCACAAATTCCGTGACTTCCTCAGTCACTGTTGCTTCAACAATGCTCCCCTCTGGTCGATACCTATTCTTCTTCTACTTTTCAGAATACCCATGTACCGTTCAAAAGGGTACATGTACCGTAAGTATACCGGACCATAGAACTGTATCTCTCGAACGATGTGCACAATTAGATGTACCATTATATCAAAGAAAGATGGTGGGAAATACATCTCTAGTTGACATAATGTGATAACAATTCACGTTGTGAGATCATCTAGAGACGTTACACCAATTGCCTTGGAGCAAACAGCGTTGAAAAGGAAACATAACCGAGTTAAAGCATTTCTGACATCAGATGGCAATATCCCTCGAATTGCGACCGGAAGAAGATGTAACATCAGTACATGATAATTGTGAGATTTCATGCCTAAAAGTTTTAAATCCTTCATCGATACAATGTTCTTCTAGTTTGAAGAGTACCCAGACGATACTTTTACCGAGTGCAGACATTTGCAGAAACTAATCTTTTCAGCCTTTGAGAGCGTGTAGCATGCAGGAGGTAGGTAGATTCGTTTCCCGTTCTCTTGTGGGTGTAACTCCTTTCGTATACCCATGGTTTGCATGTCCTTTCTGATTTTCAATCCGTCTTTTGTTTTGCCGGGTATATTGAGTAAAGTCCCACTCACTGCCTCACCAACGTTCTTCACAATGTGCATGATGTCTAAGTAGTGTCTCACAGAAATATGACGCCAATAGGTAGTTCCCAAAAGATAGAACACTTTTTCCAAATGTTTTTCGCCGGTTTGATGTGTTTCCAAATACATTTGCAATGTCCTTAACCTTTTCATACACTTCCTCAGAGCTCAGAGGTAGACGGGCCACACAAGTTTCGGCTTGACCATTGAACAACTTTCTCTTTGTTACTCGATAAGGGTGATCTTCGGGAGAAGACGTCGATGACACATAAACATTCTTCCCACAATGTTTTAAACGGTCCGAACAAGTGTCTTCCTCGCAAATGGGACATGCAAATGCTCCTTTAACCGTGTAACCGGACAAGTTCCCATACGCAGGGAAGTCATTGACGGTACAGAACAACAAAGCCTTGAGCGTGAAATTCTCTCTTGCATAAGCATCATATACCACGGTCCCCTCATTCCACAATAGCTTCAAATCGTCGATCAGAGGGGCAAGGTACACATCAATGCTATTACCTGGCTGCTTGGGACCAGATATCAGGAGAGATAACATGATGTACTTTCGTTTCATACACAACCATGAGGGCAAATTGTAGATCACTAGCAGAACAGGCCATGTACTATGTTGACTACTCAATGTGCCGTACGGGTTCATTCCATCAGTACATAACCCAAGCCTCAGATTCCTATCTTCATGTCCGAAATGTTCTTTGTACCGTCTATTGATGTTTCTCCACTGAGGCCCTTCTACTGGATGTCTTAGTTTCTCATCACTCTTTCTACCCTCCGCATGCCATCGTATGTTCTTTGCATCTTTCGGATTTGCAAACAACCGTTTGAATCTGGGTATAATCGGCAAATACCAAACAAGTTTTGCTGGAGGGCTTTTTTTTGAACGGAGGAGTACTCACCATCTTTATGCTTATACCGGGACAACGAACATTTCGGGCAATTGTCCAGATGTTCGTATTCACCCCTGTACAACACACAGTTGTTTGGACACGCGTGAATTTTTTTGTACTCTACTCCCATTGGACACACCTATTTCTTTGCCTCATACGTGGTGGTAGGGAGACCGTTCTCATCCGGTAGCATATCATGAATGAGCTCGAGGAATGCCGTGAAACCTTTGTCACTCAATCCATATCTTCCCTTCAGGTTGAACAAATTCAATATAGCTGTCAATTTCGTGTACTTAGTGCAAGTAGGATACAACGCCGTTTTGGATGCGTCCAACAACCTTTGATACTCATCCGGCCGGCCGGTCGACAAAGTTATCCTCAACGTTATCAAGCATCTCGTCAATTTGTTCATCATGATAAGTCGACTCACTGTCAACATTGACTCCGGAAGCGCTTGGGAGTTCTGACTCGTTAGTAGTATCGAATGTCTGCTCGGTTCTTGAGTTACACCGATCGTGACTGTAGGAAGATGAAGCATTATCTTCAACACGTTCTCCATGAAAAATCCATTTTGTATAATGTGGCATGAAACCACGGGTCTTCACATGGAGTTGTACGAGGTTGATGCTTGAATAATGTCTAACTACACCACAATCAACACAAGGACATGGAATTTTCTCCGCCTTTGTCCTGTCCTTGTGTTGCACTGCAGCTTTGCAAAACTCTTTCAGCATTTTGTCAAAATGTTCGCCTCTATCACCATACATCCAGTCACGCTCCATACTACATGTGCAACAGATCACAGGTGTGAGTTAGAGCCTTTGTAGAATATGGCCTGTATTAAGTTGCACATGTTTATTTCTTAATGGAGCATGACTGGGATGATTGTCAATTAGTCTAGCCTAACTCTAAGGTTGCAAACACAAAATAAACTAGCATTTTAAATTTAAGAAATTGTTGCACTTCTAAAACAGAAACCGGTTTTTAAAACAATATTACGAATACTTTTTCTACAAAAAATTCGGCATGACCATTGCATAATTGTACACATCCCGTGCTTATTATTCAGCACTCACCAAAGTCATCACAACCACAAACATTCCAACAATGGCAGCAACCAACAATTAAAATAAATCAATTCTTTACTAGCTAACTGAAAACCATTGCAAATTCAGATCATCAAATCAACGCTTTCAATTCTCCACTGTATAAGTTCAAACTGGTTTAGAAATTAACAAAGAATCGAGAGTTAAAATACGTACTTGTTTTTTAAAGGATTTATGGACAGGGGAGACTGGTTCCTGAGAGGTACGCTTCTGTGTGAGAGATGCAACAAAAAATAAATTACAAAAGAAATGCATCAACAAATATGGAATGAAGCTAAATTATGTACTAGCAATTATATTTAAATACATAATTGCATTTATTAAACAAAAAATAAGGTTTAGTTACTTACTTGTGCACAGAGGAGGAAAGTGCAACAGTACTGGAAGAAGGCGGGAAACAAGAGAGTGATTCACGGACTTGAATGTAGTGAGACCTGATAAAAAAAATTAGATATTGTTAGACATATACACATACATCAAACAATATAATTACGAAGAGAATTTAAAAAAAAAATCGGCATGACTTTTGCATAATTTTACATATCCCATGCTTATTATTAAGCATTCACCAACCATTCATCAACACAAATTTCAATCACAAATCAAACTAATACCAAATTTATCCATCAAACCAAATTTAATAATTTGTGGAAATCAAGGACACAACCATGCTTATTATTAAGCATTCACCAATCTTTCAACAACACAAATTTCTATCATAAACCACACACTAATATATACCAAATTTATTCATCAAACCAAATTCCAATAATTTGTGGAAATCAAATACAAAGTACAAAAGAGAAAATGATAAGTTAGATTATATTACCGTTCTTCCACTCCGCTTTCAATCTACCGTGCAATGAATGAGGAGTTTGTTAACCACTTCTCTGTAGATAGAATACAAACTCATTAGTTTACGTATGTTAATTGTTTGTAATTAGGATTGCAAAATTATATATAATGAGCTAAAAAGATGAAGATGTAGGTTGAGTATATTACGGGTTCACAAATGAAAGGTATTCAGCCCCGTACGACTTCAATCCGGTGAACCCATTTAGTGATTTCCCTCTACAAAGACACAACCATGCTTATTATTAAGCATTCACCAATTATTCAACAACACAAATTTCCATCATAAACCAAACTAATATATACCAAATTTATTCCTTATTTGTAGTTACGTTAATTGAAAATTTACAGCGAGTGAAGAGAATGAAGAGATAAGTTAAAGTATATTACCGGTTCCTAAAGGAATTGTTTTCAGCCCCTCTTCTCAATCGGGCATGCGAGATGTGTAGCAGTACCAATCTCTACAGAGGCAACGCAAACGCAAAATAAGTATCAATTGAGGGCGCAACACTACATTGCTAACAACACGACTTTGTTTACATCTTTATCAACCCCATTCGTTCGGTATATCAATTATTTCTTGGGCGGGCGTTGGCTCCGATGATGAAGCTATTTTTCTTATAAAAAACCTTTCCATATCAAACCTATAGAAATAAATGTACTAATTTTATTAATTATACCATATCTATTAATTGTAATTCAGTTCAACAAATGTAAGATATTAAATTGTTACTAACAATTACTTAACAAGTTTTTAATTAATAGTTAAACTATTGAATACCTAAATATAAAAATTAATGACTAGAAAAAAATTGAACCCACAAAATATTTTGATTTTGGCAAACACTATAGCAAACTAGGCAGCAGAAAAAAAGATATCAATTTCTGATCTATGTGTCTTACCATGATATAAATCTACTGTCATTAGCTAATCGATTAAAAAGCTGAAATTTGATGCTACTGTTGAATATAATAGTATGCGTCGTACAAGTAAATAAGTAATTCTATAAAAAAATAAAATTTAATGTTGATTGATTGATGAATAGAATATAGGAGAGAAGCTCGTACTCCTCTACAGTCTTTACAGACTCGCGGAGTTGCAGTGCTTTGTTAAGACTTTTTAGGGTTATATATATAGTACAGATCTCTATTGCTCCGTAACAATGTGTTAATTAATAAATAAATTAGTTAATTATAACAATAAGTAAAACGTTAGGCAATTTTCTTTTCCATATGTGTCAACAAACACAGTACGCACCCAAGTCGGTCCGCCCCTGCCTAACTATACTTAAAAAAGGGCAAAAAACAGTAAAAATTTCACTCAGACATTTCATCAAACACCTTGTGTTCATACATAATTTGATTAGTTTAACAACCAAATCTTTCAAAGATTTGACACACACAATAAATATCAGCATCAACAATCATAATGTGACACACATCTACCAATTTTAACAACACATTTGTAATTTTTTAGTCAAAACCGAATTGGACTTGTTTTACCCAGTATATTGTAGCTGCGGTTCTTGGTTGCAGCAACAACTTCCGATGACAACCACGCACGACCGGCGACGGCGGCGCGACGACGGCGAAGGCGGGAGGAGGGCGATGGACGTCGGAGCGGCGGTGGTGTTGTGGTGGTCGAGATTGGTACTCAAATTCGCCCGTTACAGAGAAGAGAAGAGGGGTTAGGGTTGTAACAGCGTAACGGAGTCGGGGCTGGGTGGTGGTGTTTATTAAGCGACCTATCTCGGCGGTTGTTACTAAAAACCGCCAAAATAGGTCCTCCGTAATTTTTTTAATTAAAAAAATAACCTCTATTTCGGCGGTTCCTAGTAGCAACCGCCGAAATAGACAACCAAATATATCTATTTCGGCGGTTGTTACTAGGAACCGCCGAAATAGATGTTTTTGTTTAATTAAAAAAATTACGGAGGACCTATCTTGGCGGTTCCTTGTACAACCGCCGAGATAGGGGCGCCGAAATAGGTCATTTTTGTACTAGTGTTTGGGCCTCCATCGGTGTTGTTGTTGCAATTGTTGGGACCAACAATTGCCCCTAGTTTTTTCCTTGAGGCGATCTGAGTTTTCAAGGCTTTATGGCAATCGAACGAAACGATCGATTACCCCCAGTATTTCTTTGATTAATTGCTCAAAAACAAATCTCATCCTCACAAGGTCAGGGTTTATTTTGATGTGGTGCCTTCTATCCTACACTCAAAGTGTTTGATGCTTGCACTCGTGCCCTCCTTTTGGTCAAGACATCTCAACCATTGAATTTGACATTTGTTAGATTTACGCGTTCAACCTGTTACTTTTGCTCGATTGGATACACAACTATTAGGTCAGAAGTCTTTTAAGCTTACAACGTGGCTATGGGGTGTGATGAATGACAATAGGACAACGGAGGAATATTTGGGATATGTGGAGCTATAAGGGTGACCAAAGCTACAACTTGCACCTTCTCCCGGACTTGCTTTCTTTGTCTTGAAGTCGTTTGGCCACTTCGTGATGACTTCACTTGTGAGCTTGGAACTCTAGATTTTTGAGCTGTTCCTTGCACCTCCTCTCTTTCTTCTGATTTTGGATTACTTCGAGGCTTTCCAGGTTTGCCTTTCTTTGAATCTCTTTCCTTCAGGGTTCTTGTGTTTCCCGGTTTTGAACTTTAAGAGCTGTTTTTGATGTTAGCTCATTGGGATCCTGTGTAACTTTGGGACCATTTATGGATCACTTCGTCATGTTGGTAGCAGTTTGGCTCCTTTGGACTTGTGAAGTTGCTGTTCGGAATGTCGGGCTCCTTGCTTCCTTGGTCACCGGGTCGATTGTTCATCATTGGCTGGCTTGTTTGTGGAGTTTGTAGTGTTGTAAAAAGAGGATGTACACGAAAAGCTCAGCGGGGGTGCCTAGGGTTTAATGTCTGGGTTCACAAACATTTGGCTGTGTGGTACGTACCTAGGTGCTTCGTCATTCGTAATAGTTGCGTATCCGTTCTTTGTTACTTTTCTTAAGTTTAAGCGTAAATTTACAAATTATCTCCTTCGTTCGGTCAGTCATGCCGTTTACCTTACCTTTGAATGTGACCTCTCTGGAGTCATGTAAAAATAACACGCTCGTTCTCTCTTGGTTTTACCACTCAAGATACTCTCGCGAAGTGTATACTCAGAGACTTGCTTGCACAAATAAACAAATGTTGTCATTCCTTAACTCAGATTGCCCCCAGTATTGCTGTGGAGTTTACTTAAGACACCTTAGAATGCCCAAGTTATTTATGGAGGGTGGCTGTGTGTGATGGTAAATGATGGTGGTGAGTGGTGATGGGTGATTGCTGAATGATTTATTTTTTGTTCTTTTGGTGGCAGCAGTTTTGTTTTTATGTGTCTGGTGAAATGGTAGAAATGATGGAATGCTGTGACATGTGTGGTGGCTATAATGGAGGTGGTGAATGCTTGGATGGGAAGGTGATTTTGTACAAGAGGGTCACGAAGAACAAAGGTTTCTCCTTTTATATGTTTGCAGACATGCTTTATGAGAGAGAGTTTTCCTTCTTCTTTTCTTTCCTTCTTTTTCTTTTTTCAGCACATGAACGAATGTATAAACATTAAAACATGAACAAAGAAGAAATTTTATTGATAACCAAAATATGTAACAATGACATCGAGTACCAACTAAATGGGAGAGACAACTAAACTAAGTACGGAAAGAAAGAAGCTATGTAAAACAACCAAAGGAAAATAACAATGACTCCTAATGACCCCAAAGCGGGAAGTAAATGACTAACTACACCCTAATCTATGATCTATTCTTCAAGGAACATCCAATCAGGCATCGCTTCCTCCTCCCTCGCCGCTCTTACCGTATCCTGTAAACATGGGGAACATGAGCACATGAGTAAAGATGATAGTTCAATTGCTGAAATTAAAGATAGGTCCATTAACGCACCAAGTCCTTGACGACCAGGATTCGCTGCCAGGGATAGGACGTCTGGGATTCCTTGGAGATCTGGCCAAGCCCTTACCCTCTTGATAACCATACTGCCTCCATGATAACCCTCTCCCCCGATCCAACTTTAAGTTTCTAAGAGAAGTTGGGTCGGACTGCTCTGGTACAACACTGAACCTATTCAGATGGGACAACCCTCCTCTTCAACCATGCAAACAGGCAACTCCTTCTGATGTGGTTCACCTCTAACGATATGAACCTTCCCGTCTCTTTTAAACTTCAAACATTGATGCACTGTAGAAGGGACGGCTTCAAATCTTGAAGGAAATCCCATCCTAGAATCATATTGAAAGAATAGGGAATTTGCAGAACCAAGAACTTCACTGGATGAATACCGTCCCAAACTTGAGTGGAAAGATCCAGTAGGCCGAAGACATATGTTGGGTTATCATCATACCCTCGTAACACTATTTGGCAAGACTCAAACTTGTCGTAACCCATACCCTCTGCCACTTCAGAGGACGATGCTAACGTCTGCTCCTGTGTCAATGAGGACCTTTGGTACCTTGAAGGCCCCGCACCAAACAGTAATATACAATGCTTTTCCCGAGTGCTCAGAGATCTCGCTATCGTGAAAACTGATCTCCTCTTCCTGCTTTGCCAAAGAGCCGCAACCATCCTCTCTGGGGCTAAACTTTCCTCTGGCCCGCCCAAATGTTTGGCAATGGCCGTCGGTGCTCTGGTGAGATCGTAAGCAAAGACCAGATGACCATGAGGATGGTTGTTGCCTTCAGCTTCTGAAGCAGTTCTCGTTCACCTGGAATTTCTTCAGCCACCGGGGGAGACAACATTCGCTCTTCCCTTGCGATGGCTTTTCAGGTGGTCTGTAGTGCTTGCCCGACCGAGTAAGGTGAGCATTTGCTGGGACAAAGCTGACCGTGGATGTGGGCTTCCGTCCTGCCCCTCGTGCTGGCTTTTTGTCATCACTGAAAACAATAAAGGCAGCACACTGAACTTCAGGCTCTAAGGTCTCGAGGTCATCCAAACGCTGATATCCCTGATCGATGAGGTCTTGGATCTGATGTCTCAGCACTTTGCAATCATTGGTATTATGTCCGCTAGCTGATGGTACCTACAAAATTGATTGAGCATACTCCCCTTTCGTGTCTCTCCATGGCAAGGAATGAGCGGTCGTATTAGCCCTTCGTCCTGCAGCTCCTCAAAGGCCTCGCTTAAGGGACAATGAAATACCCCGTAATTAAAAACAGTGATTAATTAGGCTAATT